>JANUWF010001918.1:3614166-4272500 GCA_026120185.1 Voacanga thouarsii
GAAACCCTTAATTGCCATTTTCAAGTGGAACTATGTTTTGTTCTTTCTTTTTTTTTCCCAAGTGGGATAAGTTACGTTGAGTACTCAATAAAGGTAGGCTAGTAGTACTAGTTTTGAAGAGCAAGAGTGAGTCTTCTGGCAGGAGGCCACCTCCAGAAGATGAACTCAACTTAGAGAAACGTCAACACTACTTAGTCATGCCGGTCCGAGCTAGCAGTTTTTATTTCAGTCAAGTGATTGTGTTTTGCCGGAATGGACACCTGGTTGTTGTTTGGGTATAGAGAAGGAGGAGTATCTTGCCCGGTAGGCCGATCACCTACCTTTTGTCAGTCTGCACAAAGTGTCGGCATTCTGACCGGTTATGGGCCCAACGTATGGTAACCCATGACCCTTTCTTTTGAGTGGTTGATTTTAATTATTGTGTATTGCGGGAAAAGCCAAAACTCCACTCTTGGTTTTAACTAATATTTATTGCTTGCCAGTATTTCTCTTATAAAGATTTTATACTTTGAATTCACGAACTGTTTTCACTAGACACTCAAAGCACACACGGACTTATTGGGATTTTTGTCTCATCACCCTTTTTATCATGATTTCAGGTCGATCCGGCTGTGGGGATGAGAAGCTAGATATTGCCTGCTTTGGAAGATTTTTTGATAATTTATTTTGTGCAATGCTTTGGGGAGATGAGAGTGGATAAATTTTATTATGGATTTGTTTTTGGTATTCTTGGGTTTATTCTTGGATTTATTCCTGGGTTGTAATAAATTTTAAGTTAAGATATCATTTTTATTCTGCTATTTTGATTGTGTGACCTAGTTATAAAGACCCCCTTTCCTTTGGACGGGACGACATCCCCGGCCTTGGCGGGCCTAGGTAGCGAGGTGTTACAATCAGGTTCAATGCTTGAAAGTAAGGTAGAATTATCAATAAAGTATCATATGGTTTTAACACCACAGTTTGGATCTCTGATAATTTGCTCTTTTAGATGTCCGATTTTGTACTTCTATTCTTTTGGTAAGCTTTGATTAACATAATTTTTAGTTCTTTGCTCATTATCTTCAGCTTGCTGTTCTTCTAATTTTTCTTCTTTGGCATGGTTGTCAAGTGATGGAACTTTTTTATGCTCAATGCTATTTTCCTTTGAAGTTTGTCATCCTTTCTAAGGAATATATGTTAGATTCATCAAATACAATATGTACGGATTCTTCCATAAATAGAGTTCTCTTATTGTACACTTTATATGCTTTTTTGTTAGAAGAGTATCCAAGAAATATAGCCTCATTTGATTTTCTATCAAATTTGCCAAGATTGTCTCGAGTGTTGTGTACAAAACATTTGCATCCAAAAACTTCGAAATATGAAATGGATAGGACTTTGTCAAACATAAGTTCAAAGGGTGTTTTTCTAAGAAATGGCCTTAGCATAACACGGTTCACAATGTAGCATTCTGTAATCACAACCTTAGACCAAACATATTTTGGAAGGAATTTTTCACAAAGCATTAATCTTGTCATTTCTTGCAAAGTCTTATTTTTCCTCTCAACTACACCATTTTATTAAGGGGTTTTTGCTGTTGAAAAGTTATGACAACACCATTCCCATCACAAAATTTTGTAAACTCATGGTTGCAAAATTCCGTACCATTGTCACTTTTAATTGAAATCAATCTGCATCTAAGGGAATTTTGAACACAGTTGAGTAACTTTGAAACTTTAGAAAATGCTTCATCTTTTTGTGCAAGAAACAAGGCCTAAGTAAATCTCAAAAAATCATCCACTAATACATACGCATACCTCTTACTATGAAGGCTAGTGGTTCTTATTGGTCCAAACAAATCCATATGAATAAGTTTAAGAGGTTTTGAAGTTGAAATCATTTTCTTGAGTTTAAAGGATGCTTTGGTTTGTTTTCCAAATTGGCAAGCATTACACAACCAGTTTTTATCAAATTTTATTTTGGGCAATCCTCTAACAATCTCTTTTGAAGATAATCTGTTTAGCAAATCAATAGACGCATAGCCTAACTTTCTATGCCACTACTAGAAAATTATACATTGGTGACAAAACTTTAGCTAGGAAAATTTTGTTGTCACTACTGATTAAGACCTTTGGCGACAAAATTTTTATTTCCTAGATAAAAATGATGGCTTTAGCTAGGAAATAAGTGCATTAGCTAGAAAAATTTAAGTTTCCTCATTAATGATATACTATCAACGATGAAATTTCATTTCCTTGCAAAATTTTCCTCGCTAATGATGCATCATCAGTGACGGAAATACATTTCCTAACTAAAAATATTAACTTCTATCAACATTAACCATACTTTTAGCTACAAAATTTTCATTTCTAGCTAATACATGTCCCTAAAATTTTAAATATTTTCAACATAACTCATAAATTTTGTAAATTGGTCTTTAAATTTTTTATACATACAACATGACCGTATAAATTTATAATTTGGTCCTTAAATTTTAAAATATTTATAATATGACCCTAAAAATTCTACAAATTAATCTCTAAATTTTTAAATATAAACAATATGATCAAATATAAGAATAAGTAGATTATGTCGCAAAATATATCTGATTACCTTCAAATTTTGTTATAATACTTATTTTACCAAATTTAACAAATCTAATAGTTAGATCGTTAATTTGATACATCTATTTTTGTAACTCATTAAGTTATAAGCATTTTTACCAATATTATGCAAGATTACGTGAAAAAATAAATCCGATTACCTTCAAATTTAGTCATAAATTTTTTTTAAAAAAAAATTTCAACAAATCTAACGATTGGATTGTTAATTTTATGTGCCGATCATTGTAAATGCCTTAGGTTTTCGATATTTTTGCAGATATTTTGTTGGATTGTGTGCTAAAATATATTCGATTATCTTCAAATTTGGTCATAACACTTTCTTTTACAATTTCAATAAATCTAATGGTCAGATCGTTAATTTGCAGTGCCTATACCTTAAGTTTTCGATATTTTTGTAGATATTTTATTAGATTACGTGCCAAAGTATATCTGATTACCTTCAAATTTAGTCATAACACTTTTCTTAGCAATTTCAACAAACCTAATGGTTAGACCATTAATTTAAAGTGCCTATCTTGGTAAATACCTTAGGTTTTCAGTATTTTTGCAGAATTTTATTGGATTACGTGCTAAAATATAACCAATTACCATAAAATTTGGTCATAACACTTTTCATAGAAACTTTAACAAATCTAATGGTTGAATCATTGATTTGATATGCCTATCATTGTAAATACCTTAGGTTTTCAACATTTTTGTAGATATTTTGTTAGACTGCATGCCAAAGTAAATCCAATTACTTTTAAAATTGGTCATAACATTTTTCTTAATAATTTCAACAAATCTAACAGTTGGATCTTTAATTTAAAGTGCCTATCTTTATAAATGCCTTAGGTTTTTTGTATTTTTGTAGATATTTTGTTGGATTATGTTCCAAAGTTTATCCGATTACCTTTAAATTTGGTCATAGCTCTTTTCTTAACAATTTCAACAAATCTAATGGTCGGATCATTATTTTGATATGCCTATCTTTGTAAATGCCTTAGGTTTTTTTAATTTTTGCAGATATTTTGTTAGATTATGGGCCAAAATATATCCGATTACCTTCAAATTTGGTCATAACACTTTTCTTATTAATTTCAACAAATATAATGGTCATATCAAGAATTTGAAGTGCCTATATCTGCAAATGCCTTAGGTTTTCAGTATTTTTGTAGATATTTTGTTTGATCACGTGCCAAGTACATCCAATTATCTTCAAATTTGGTCATAAAATTGTTCTTAACAATTTTAACAAATCTAATGGTTAGACCATTAATTTGAAGTGGTTATCTTTGTAAATGCCTTATGTTTTTTGCATTTTTGTAGATGTTCTATTGGATTATGTGCCAAATATATCCAATTATCTTCAAATTTTCGCGTAATACTTTTCTTAGCAATTTCAATAAATATAATGGTCATATCGTTAATTTGATGTGCATATATTTGTAAATGCCTTAGATTTTTAGCATTTTTGTAGATATTTTATTGGTTGGCGTGTCAAAGTATATTCGATTACCTTCAAATTTTGGTCATAACTATTTTCTTAATTATTTTAACAAATTTAATAGTTGGATCATTAATTAAAAGTGCCTATCTTTGTAAATGTCTTAGGTTTTTGGTGTTTTATAGATATTTTGTTGGATTACGTGCTAAAATATTTTCGATTACCTTTAAATTTGGTCATAATACTTTTTTTTTTAAAATTTTAACAAATCTAATGGTCAGATCTTTAATTTGATGTGCCTATCTTGTAAATGCCTTAGGTTTTCAATATATTTTGTAGATATTTTGTTGGATTGTGTACCAAAAGATATCCTATTACCTTCAAATTTTGGTCATAACACTTTTCTTAACAATTTCAACAAATCTAACGGTCAGATCGTTAATTTGAAGTGCCTATCTTTCTAAATGTCTTAGGTTTAAGATATTTTTATAGATATTGTGTTGGATTACGTGCTAAAATATATCCGATTGCCTTCAAATTTGGTCATAACCCCCCCCCCCACACACACACACACATATATAGATGAATATATTTATATGTATATATTAATATATGTGTATATATATATGTACATATTAATATATGTATGTATTTATATGTACATAAACATGTATTTATATGCATGTTTGTATATATATGTATATCTAAATATGAATATATGAATATATATATATATATTCATATATATATACATGTATATTTAAATATTGATAGATGATAAAATCACCATTATTTTCCTAATTATTTGAGGTTGTTTTGAGATATTTTTGTTATTATAACTAGGTATATTCCTTCCTATCTAACATTTTGATTGTGGAAAGTATTTTTGATGAATTTTGTGTAGATTTGTGTTAAATTCAAGTAAAACTGGAGATTTTCCAGAACACACTTGGCACCAATCTGGCAAGTAGATCAAGCACCCTGTCCATTCTAGACGACTAGAGGAAAATAGAGCAAAATTTTGAGGAGAAACAGAATGCATATGGCACTAGGTGGGTCGATTGGACCCAGCACCAGGCCCGTTCTGAAGTGCCAATATCCTGTGCATGAATTTAGGAATTGTGCAATGAGTTTTTTATTTTTTGAATCCTACTCGGCCAATACTTATCAAGACAAGAATTTATCATCAAAGAGAACTATAAAAGCAAGAGAAAACAAACGAGATTGTGTGTGGATTCAAGAGCAAAATTTCAAATACTCATTGAATAAGGAATTCACCATTCAAGGAGGGTTGTTCAAGAGAGTCTTCAAGGGAGAAGAAAGAGACTTGTCTATGAGTACTTTCTTTTATCTTTGTTTTCTTCTTCTTAGACAATTGTGTATTTAATATTTCCATTGTAATTTGACATTATTTCATGGGATTCATGATTTCTTGAGTAATTTAGTCTTTTGATCAATTCATTATTTATTTTGGGATTTGATTACTTGTTTTTCTTGCGGAGTTGGTTGATTGATTTTTGTTATTAACTTTCTTGAAAAATGGATTGATAATAATTTCAATTAATTGACTTCATATTTATTATCTCTTGACTTACTTTAAAAAGTGGTTAATTGTTTAGAACATTGGTAATCAATGGCTGGTTGATGATTGCTAGAATATGGATTCATTGACTAATTTCATGTTTTAAATCACCGAGAATATAGGGGTTTATATGAGGATTGATTTTAATGCATCTATTGAATAAGTTAGTCGAGACAAAATATGTTTAATAATTTAACTAAAAGATAGTGATTCCATAGATTGCAAACGAAATGGGTCTATATTAAATCCTTCATGAAACCAAGATAATAATTAATTGTGATATTAGCTAAGTGATTTATTAGCATGTTTTCAAGAGCTTTTGTCTAAATTGCATATTTTCACATCCTTGAATTGTATAAATTTTTTTTATTTTTCTTTTTCTTATTTTCTCAATTTATTTGGGTTGGTTAAACAATGAATGAAAAGTAATTAGTGTGTACTTGTTCCTTTGAGGATCGATACCCGTTAATTTCCTATGCTATGCTTGTGATGAGTATACTTGCTCGTATATGTATTTTGGAATTAATGTTTTAATAAAAACTTAACTAAGGGATGGATTTAAATTTGATGATTTTTATACACCCAAAATTTACGCATTAAGTTTTTGACTCCGTTGCCGGGGAATAATATTATGAAAGTTTAGATTTTGTTGATTTAACCATGTTTATATATTTATATGTCTCTATGTAAATATGCGAATAAGTATATATGTTCCTTATATGAATAGGTTCCATATTTTGTTTTCTTGTGTACTTGTAATTTAATTTATCTAAATGTGGTAATTTCTTCTAACCTAAATTATGACCATTTACCTTAACTAACTAATTTGATTTCAAAACACTTTCATTCCTCTCGAATTTTCTCTCCATCCATCGCCAGGTTCAACTCCGAAACACCACTGGGCCACTTTGTAAACCTCCAAAACACCTCCCAAACATAAAATCTTCACTTTCTTCTTGAAAGTTTGGATTAAAACTAAAAAAAAATTCAGTCTTGTCTTCCGAAACCTATTTTTAAATCCATCCATTTGGTACACAATTTCTTCAATCTTTCTGCATAGAATCACTGCCCATACATTGGAGATCATTGTGGTATGATTTTTCTACACTTTATACAGTTTAATTTTTCCTATGAATTTTGGGTATTTTTCTATGCATTTTTGACGAAAAATTCTTGTCTATTGTTTGTTGAATGATTTGCTTGCCATTATTGATTTCTTTGAGATTTCATTAGCATGAGAATATGATTGGCAATTGTGAAACCCCAGTCAAAACCAACCTTAGAGTAAGGGGGTTGGGATGCATAGCATATTTATTTGCATGTTTAAATATATTTTTATATGATTTTATGTGCATTGAATTTGTGTTTTATAATCTAGGGGGCTTGATTATGATTATTGAGTGAGAAGGGTAAAATGGTAATTTTTGCTTGAGGTGGAAAAAGGGAGATAGCTTGAGGATTGAATAGGAAAATATTTTTAGGGAGAAAATAAGAACAAGAGTTGTTGTGATATAGTGGTTAGAGCTTTGGAATTAATTCTTGAGGTCTTGAGTTCAAATTCTATCATAAGAGCTTTAGCTTGGTTAAATTTTATTTTTTCTTGGGAAGTATCAATTTCGGCCTTATGTGTTGGGAGTAGGGTAGAGATGTTGTCCTAAGAGAGACATGATAGGAATATCCAAATCCTACTCCTTTGCTCTGCACAAAATTCCTAAAGGGAATTCATTTCCTCTTGATCCTTAATTTTTCCTATTTCTCAATTCATTAGTTTGTTCATTTTGTTTAAGTCAATTTTATTCTAGAAAAATTCTAGCAATGTGCTATGGCTTTGAAGGTTTGAAATGTCTTAGTAAAGGAGATCATATGGACCAAAACAATGGAAGAGGGGGAAAGATTTCGAGTGAATTAAATTCCTTAGTGAACTTTCTAAAAATTCACTCTAGCTAGGTTCATTTCCCTTCCTGCATAGAACTGAAATTTTTCCAGCTTTGTGTGCCTTCAAGGTGTCGAAATTCTTAACAATTATTCCCTCCCAAATGCTTCCAGAAAATGGCCCTTTTGATCAGCTTAGAATCTGGATTTTTCTGGCTATTTTCGAACTACACAAAGGTGGTGCAAAACCAGAAAAATCCCTGGGCAAATCGCAGCTTTGGAGGTCTGAAACCAAGCTGTTTTCTTCCAGTTTTTGTTCAGCACCTTAGCTATGTTTTTCCTTCATGGAGAAGGCAGGATACCAGCCTTGAAAGCCCCTGAAATTCCCCTTCAAACTCCCTGCAAACTGTCTGGAAAAGGGCAGCCGAAAACTGCCCAGAAAATTCCAGCAAGTAGCGAATCTGTGCAGTAGTTTTTCCAGATTTGTTTCCTAATTCTCTCCTAGCCGAAACTCCATCCTTTTTCTGCACAAACCACCCTTAAACCTCCATTAACTGAACTCCATTATCCTCCCTAAGTTCTGCACAAAAAATCCAGTCATGGCTGCCTAAAAGATTTCCAAAAAAAATCTGCAATCATGCTTTGATTTGGATACCAAAAATTCCAGCCCCCATGATTTAGCAACCTTCCATAAAATATCCCTCAAACAACCAGACCTTCCCTTCACCATTATACTCCTTAATTTTGGCCACCCTTAGCCTCCTTCAACCAGCTTCCATTCAGCCAAAATACTGCTCCAAAATTCGTCCATGGCAGATTCCCAAAAGCCCTCCAATAATCGAAGATATTCTTGTTATATCTAGTTTCCAAATTTGCTTCCCAAAAATATTCTTTAAGGATTTCAACAACTAGCCTTTCCTTTTTTCTTCCAAACCAAAAAATCATCTTCCTAAACCCTACAAACAATTTGGTAGCCCTAATCTCTTCAGAATTTCGGCAGCCTCCCATCCAAAAGCTCTCTACTCTCTTCAACCTTCAAGAACACATAGTACACCAAAAACACCTACTCCTTCCTTTCACCTAATACCTCTCCAAATCACTTAAAACTACCTCTAAAAATTCTAGATTTCATCTATTCATTGTTGTGAGTCCATCCGTTCCATTTTTAACATCAAACTCCAAAATCCAACTTACACTTTTGGATAAAAAAACCAGAAATTTTGTGAAGGCTCAAGAACACCTTCAAGGTAGGATCATTCAATCAACTTCATCTTCGCTAATCTTTCATCTCTAATGAACATATATGTGTTTAAGCATGCTAATGAACTTTCTTCCCTCTCTCTCTCTCTCCCCCTTGACCGAACACTCCCTAACTCTCTTGGCCGAATGGTTTCTTCTCCATGGCTATGCTTCCTTCATCTCCTTTGGACGGATTTAGGCATCTATGGGTTGAGATTCATTCGAAACTCCTTCAAGGTATTCATCAATCAAGTAAGCCTTGTTAACCCTTCTTTTAAATTCTAGATTCATGTCTCTAGGATGATGTTGATAGAAGATGAATAATGAATAGGGAAGAGTATATATATTGTTGTGATGAGTTGAGATTGAAGCATGAATATGTTAGAGATGGGATTTATGCATGGATGGGTTATCTTGGTTGATTGTGTGATGTTTTGAGGTTTAATGCATGTCTCCATGTCATAGGTAGTATTTGTGATCAAGTATGCTAGAGATTATGTCACCTTTGGTGAATAGGATTTATATTCATGATGATCTATTGAAACCATGATTATATTTATGCTAGTAGAGGTTAGATCATACCTTAGTAAGTCTAGATTTATGCGTATATGCTTGATTTGGATGACTTGATGAATTGAAGGATTGCATATGTTTATGATTGTGATTAGCAAGTGGAATTATGATCATGATCTAGTTGTCCCTAAGCTAATTTTTATTGCAGGAATAAAATATTTAATAATATGATTTTGATAGTAATTTCGAAAAAACCCTAGGAGGGGTAGATTTGGATTATTATATATAATAAGGATATTTTAGTCAAATAAATAATAACTTTTGCTAGAAAAATAGAATATATATATATATATTATTTAAAATAATAAAATTAATTAAAGCCTTTTATGGAAATAATCATAATTAGTAAAATATTTATTACTAAAAATTCAATTATTATCTTTTAATCAAAACCTATTAAAATTTTATTTATTATTTTTCAAGCAAGACTCATTAAATTTATTTTCAAGTAATTTTAGTTATCAATTATTTTCTAACAACGAAATTATTAATAAATCATTATTTTACCTAATACCACCTAGGACTCTTCATCAGATAAACTCTAAATTTTTCTTAGCAAGATTTAAACCTTCAACTTATCAGTACCTATTTCCCAAAACTCTAATTTTAAATATCAAAATTAGCCTTGGCTTATAAACCTTTTTGTTTATTATTTGGACTTAAAGCTTGGGACACTAGGATCATGGTTGTAGTAGTGAGTTGAGTTAGTTTATTTGTGAATGTGAATTTTGGCTTGAGTTTGATTTTGGTATGTATTTACCCCATTTATTGTTAGGTCAGCTGTTGGAGACCTTTATTGTGAGCAAGGATCAGGTAAGCTCTTGCATAAAACTTGTTTGATGAAAAATGATTTTTTTTATGGCAAGCCAAATGTAGAGTGCATGGTCACTCATTTCTGTAAAGGCAATTGAGGATTATTTCCATTCTCATTTCAAATAAATAAATTATTTACAAATCAAGGAGCGATTTTACTCAAAACCTAAAACTCTTTCTAAAACCAGTTTTGCCCCAAACTTTGGAAAACCTTAATTGCCATTTTCAAGTGGAACTATGTTTTGTTCATTTTTTCCAAGTGGGATACGTTACGTTGAGTACTCAATAAGGGTAGGCTAGTAGTACTAGTTTTGAAGAGTAAGAGTGAGTCTTCTGGCAGGAGGCTACATCCAGAAGATAGGCTCAACTTAGAGAAACGTCAGTACTACTTAGTCATGCCGGTCCGAGCTAGCAGTTTTTATTTCAGTTAAGTGACTGTGTTTTGCCGGAATGGACACCCGGTTGTTGTTTGGGTATAAAGAAAGAGGAGTATCTTGCCCGGTAGGCCGATCACATACCTTTTGTCAATCTGCACAAAGTGTGGCATTCTGACTGGCAGTATGCACAAAGTGTGGCATACTGACCATGTGGACATGGGGCCCAACGTGTGGTAACCCATGACCACCCTTTTTGAGTGGTTGATTTTATTGTGCACTTTTATGGTTTCAAAAAGAGGAAAACACCACTCTTGCTTTTGACTAATGTTTATTGCTTGCCAATATTTCTCTTATAAAGATTTCACACTTTGCATCCACGAACTGTTTTCACTAAACACCCAAAGCACACACGGACTTACTGAGATTTCTGTCTCATCACCTTTTACCATGATTTTAGGTCGTTCCTGCTGTGGGGATGAGTAGCTAGTGTTATCTACCTTGGAAGAGAATGTTGTCATTTATTTTTATGTATTGCTTTAGGGAGTTGAGAGTAGAAATTTTTATTTATGGATTGGTTTTTCTTTTGGTATTCTTGGATTTATTCTTGGAGTATTTTTGGGATGTAATAAATTTTTAGGTTAAAATACTATTTTTATTTCGCTATTTTATTTGTGTGACCTAGTTATAAAAATCCCTTGTCCTTTGGACGGGGGGACATCCACGGCCCTGGCGGGCCTAGATAGCGGGGTGTTACAACAATGATATATGATCAATGCCATTAATGATTTACATCTTTTTGGGAACCTCTTGAGCTTGCCTTCTTTAGGTGTAACTTTGCATTTGCTTAGATATTGGATCATTGTTCATGACTGACCTAGCCTTAGGATAATATAGCTTTACAAAGTTAATTGGTGGCTATTGAGCATTGTAATTTGATCATGATTATTGATATTGTGTTTGATATTAGATAATGGCTAAATTTCTTGCAGGTCTATTGGAAGAGATTGTGTTATATTATGTTGGCTACCTTGTGGTGTTGAGGCATTGGTTACATTAGAAGTTGTGGTGAGAGTGAAACGGCTGAGAGTTGTGCTTATTTATATTGTAAAAAGTGAGTTGGAGAGAGTCCTATATTTTGTGTTCTATTGCTTTTCTTCATCATGCCATCATGTCCAGGAGACCTAGGGGGTTAGCACTAGGGGCTAAGAGAGCTCGAGATGCATCTTCGTCTACACCTTCTTTCGAGCCTCTACCTATCTAACCTACCTAATTCTATGACTCCACTTGTTAAATTTGGTATCAAAATTGCCAATATTACAAGATCATAGTAGAAAAGTGGTATAAGCCTTCCTTATATACTTTCTTGGAGCTTTCTACTATGTTTAGACGATTGGGGTGAGAGCCTATTATTTGAATGGACGATGCTTATAGTCCTGTGCGAGTACAAGAGTTCTATGCCAATATGAGAGACAAGAAGAAAAATAACCTCCAAGTTATTTCTACTATGGTAAAAGGGGTTCCCATTGAGTTTGAGAGGACTAGAATAACCAGGATTTTAGGAGTACCTGATGAGGGGCAATGGATTGTTGTAGACCATAATAAACAAAAGGCCATTTATGAGCCTACTTGGGATGTGAATGCTGTAAGGGCGAGTTTAAACATGTGGAGAAAAGGGCAAATATGCCAAAATGGTTACTACTCAAATAATGACCATGAGGCTCAATTGCGTGCCATAGTCTATATTTTTGCTTTCAACGTTTACCCTAAAGCTGGTGGCTTTAATGAGTCTAGGGTCCTTGATCTTTACATTTTGGATAAGATGAGGAAGAGTGAGCCTATTCCCCTTGCTCCCATTATTAGTCAATCTATGCGAGAGGTTGTTTACTCTGGTATATCTACCAAAGCCCTCAAAATTCCTATTGTTATTATGAGCATTCTTAGAGATATTGGAGTCAGATTAGATGGATAGCTTAGTGAGCCCACTATTGACCGAGACCTAGTGACTGAGCATACTTTAGTTCAGTATGGGTATCACTTTGATTAGAGGGCAAGGAAATGGAAAAAGCCTTTTGAGGTACACTACCCTGGAATGGTGGAGCTTCCCCCTAATGAGAATGAGGAGGAGGAGCAGCCTACTAGACCTCCCACCTATGCAACTGGTTTTTATTCTCGTACAGATTTTAAGGCACGAGTAGAGGCTTAACTAGAGAGCCAAATGACTATGCTTCTTCAGCTCTGAGACTCCATTGCGGACCTCCATCGATGCTCGGATGTCCAAGACCAAAAGTTGGCGACTTTGATCTAACAATCAACAAAAGCATCTTCAAGTTGGGCAACCAACAATCTTCATAAGGACGACAATGATGAGGATGATGATGAGGACTCTTGACTTACTCTCCGCATTTGTATTTTATTTTCTATTTTTTAAAAATTTTAATGACCTTTCCAAGCTTTTAGTTATCTTTTCTTTTAATTTTTTTCGCTTTCTTTTTCTAGATTTATGTTTTTCTTTGTTTTGTTTCTTTTTAAGTAGGTATTCTTATGACTTTTCTAATGACTCCTCCTTGTGGTAAATTCAAACATGGTGGGCCTACTATGTAATAGAAGTATTTTCTTCTCTTTCTTTTTCCTCTTTATTGATTCTAGTCTTCTTGTTTTTGCTTTTATTGTTATATCTTTGGCCATTGAGGATAATGTCCCATTTAAGTGTGGGGGGAGAATTTGGATATTGAAGATATTTTCCATATCATTTTTGCGTGAATTTTTTTAAAAAATTTTTATAGGTTTTATTATTTCACATGGTTATAATTCTTTTTCTTTCTTAGATATGAGTTTTGTCATTCATTTGGTGAATTTTTATGACATTGGTTTATTGGATAGGATATTGTCAAGACTTGAGAATTTTGATTAAACTTGCTTATGCATTAGTGTTTTAATGTTATTTGATTCATCTATCTTGAATATGGAGGATATGATGAATGTGAGGAAAATTTATTGGCTAACTCTTGTATTTTGAGTTTAAATTTTGCTTAGCTTTGAGTTATAGATGAGGAATGTGAGTTGATAAGAGATCTTTTAGAGGAACGATTGTGGAGAATTGTGGAAATTTTTGGTGTGATAAAAAAGATGTGAATTTGAAAAAAAAATACTTTTATTTTTAATCTTTGAAGGCCTTTGCTGAAAAGGGGGTTAATATGGGGAGAACTAGTAAGTATTATTCGGTGCACTCTCTTGAGGCTATCCCAAAGGCAAACATGCAAGAAAGAGCAAAGAAAGAAATATGTTGAAAAAAAAAATGATGAGTGATGACTAAAAGGGGGGCCAATACAATGTATGAAGAGAAATCCATTCACTTGAGGCTAACAATTTCCCAAGTCATTGAAAAAAAAAAATTGAGAGAAAAACATAAGAGTGCTTTCCTTACATTATTACTTGAGTTGTGCAATTTTTGGACTTATAATGCTTGATTTGGTAAATAGCTTGACTTGTATGATTCATGCTATCTATATTTTGACTTGAAAGGTGAAATATTTTTCTTAGAATATGAATATATGTATATGTATGTAAATATGAATGTATGAATATATATTTATTTATGAATATATAAATATGTTTGTCAATATATGTATGTATGGTATATATATGTGTATGCGCGCGCACACACACACATATGTATATGTATATATGAATATATATGTATGCCTATATATGTATAAATGTTTATTTTTTTTAAAAAAAAGGATCTATATATGTATATATATATATATGGGTGTATATATTTATATATGTATATATGTGTCTTTATTGTGTGTGTGTATAATTTTGTGTTTATGTATATGTTCGTATGTGTTGTGTATATATATGTGTGAGTGTATATGTTTTGTGTGTGTGTGTATATACATATACATATATATATATGTATGTATGTAATGAAAATATATATAAGTATAAGTATTTTTTCCAATTGATCTATATGTATAAAATTATTTAATAAAAATAATGGTATAATTAACAGTATATATATTTTTAAAATTATTTAAATGTAGAAAATAATTTATTACATTGGATAATGTGGATTCATAGTGCATTTAATTTTGTTTTTGTATTTTGTTATAATAATAATGTTTAAAAAAATACCCAAAAAAATATTGGGAATAGTTTAAATAAGAAAAAAAAAAAGAATAAGACCAAACAATTGGCTTGGCCTAGCGACTAAGTCACAATTGCTCCAATTGTGAGGTCTTGTGTTCGAATCATAGAAACAACAACGCTGTGCTGTTATAGGTGTGTTTTGTGCAGCGATGAAAACTTAGCGACAAAATTTTTTGTCGCTAAAAATCATTATTAGTGACAAAATGTTTTAGCTTTAGCTAGGAAAATTTCCTAGCCGAAAGTATGGGCTTTAGTGACAAAAGCACATTCTCGTTAAAGAACCTTTGTACGACAAAATTGTTAGCTTTAGCGAGGAAAGTTTCCTAGCCAAAGGTATAGGCTTTAGCGAGGAAAATCTTTCCTAACTAAAGAACCATATTTTGGCGAGGAAATTTTTTGTCGCCATTGACGTTTTTTACAACAAAAAAAATTTACATTGGAGAGGAAATTTTTTTTTAGGTCATAAAGAATAAATAAAATTTTTCCCAAACTTGTATTTAATTTCTCAAAAATATATACATTTTTTGCGATGAAATTTTAGCGACGAAACATTATTTTGCTGCTAAAGATTATAACTGGCAACAAAACTACAACTTTCTGTGACAAAATTTTTTTAGCTTTAGTGAGGAAATTTTTCCTAGCTAAAAGCAAAACCTTCAGCGAGGAAATATTTTTTCCTCGCTAAAAAACAATCTTTGGCGAGGAAAATGAAAATTTTGTCGCCAAATAGCTTTGGCGATAGCGATTCTGCGAGGACGGGGCGAGGAAGCAAATTTCCTAGCTAAAGGCTTTAACTAGGAAATTTAACCTTTAGCTAGGAATTTGTTTTGTCGCTGAATGGTTTTTATTTTTTTTTTTGTAGTGATTTATGTATTTTAGAAAATAATAAAAATATTTCATTCATTAATAATTGTTTGTTCATACACATTTGCACATTACGGTCCAAATATATTAGTAAGTAATCTACGTAATTGGGCCATGCTCTGTGAAACCCCACCTAAAACCAACCCTGGAGTAAGGGGGTCGGGAATGCATATCATAATATTTTGCATGAATATATATATTTTTGAATGATTTTATGTGCTTTAGAATCGTGGATTATAGGTTTAAATGCTTAGTTATGCTTATTGAGTAGGAGGGGTAAAATGGTAATTTTGCCTGAGGTCAGAATAGGGAGATAACTTGAGGAGTAGATAAGAAAAATATGAGGGTGAGGAAATAAGAACAAGAGTTAGGGTGGTTTAGTGGTTAGAGCTTGGTGAATTAATTTCTAAGGTCATGAGTTCAAATCTCATTATTTAAGTTTTGTCATGATTATTTTCATTAAGTTTGAATTTTTGTTTTCTTGCATTCCATAAAAATAGGAATGTTGTCTTAGGGGAGACATGAAGAGAATGTCCTAATTTTATCCTCATGTCCTAAAAAGAATTCTAGAGGAATTCTTGTCCTATTTATTACCTCTAGCTTGTCCTAACATCTTTATAATTCAAAACCATTAAATCCTTTCTTTTAAATTCCAAAAAAATTCTGGGATAACTCCTCCACCATGAAATTCAAAAATCAGCTATGGTGGTTGGGTAGTTGGCCGAAAATAGGAGGGTAAATAGGAAGGGTTCCAAGAGAAAATCAATCACCATGAAAGGACCTTCAAATCTACCTTCATATTGTTCATACTTTAGTGGAAAGAAATCTGGAAATTTTCCAGAATTGTTGCAGCCCTTTCTTCGAAAATTCAGGCCATAATCCCATTCATTTGCTGCCAAGAAAATGGTCATTTTATGTGGCTTGGAAGCTGGAAAAACTGTGCAAATTTCGGACTGCACAAAACCAGAAAAAAAACTGGGCATTTCGCAGCTTACAATCAAGGAAATGAAGCTGTTTTTAGTTCACCTTCAAGCTAGCAAATCTCTAAGAATGTGCAAAATTCTGCACCAAAAATTCTGCAATCATCGAAAATTCTGAACAACTTGAAACCAGAATTTTCCAGCCTTGCTTCCTTCTAGCCTAAGGCCGAAAATCATCTCCAACCTCTGTAAAAATTGAGCTTGCTCAGCTGTAGACTGAACACCATAAACCCCACTCTTACCTTGAGCATAAGGACTCCATAACTGCACCACAAAACACTCCTAAGATCACTCCATTCAAACTCTTTTGAACTTCAAATAATTTCAGCATTTTACTCCATTAAAATCACTCTTGCATTAGGCTAATTAACTAGAATTTTCTCTGCCTTCATGGACTGAATTTCAGCCAGCCTTGAGCAACATTAACCTTCAATCATTTTAGGAAAAACTCCATGTTCAGCCGGCACCATTGAAAGACATAGAAACCTCTCTTGATCAAAACACCATGGCTAACCTCTTACCTTAAACCTCTCCACTATTTCCTCTATTTAAATTTCAAAAAAATCTGATCATCCCCTCTCTTTCTAGCTGAAAACCGAAACCCTCATTCATTCCATACCATTCGGCCAGCCTTCTACCAAAGTTCGTGCAGCATTCTTCCAAATTCTCTCCATTTTCACCTAGAACACCAAGAACACACACTAACCTTCTTCAAGTCTAACCCTACTCTAAACACCTCCAATCACTCTCAAACACTCCAAATCACTTCCATTTAATCCCTAAACCTCATTTCTGGTATTTATAACACAAAACCTTGCAAAAAAAAATTTTCAAGCGGATCGAAATCAACATTTTTCTTGAAGGTCACAAGAACATCAACAAGGTAAGTCAAGAACAACTTTCTTATTCATCTTCTTCCATTCGATTATATCATTCTAATGATCTCTCTCTCTCTCTCTCTCTCTCTCTCTCTCTCTCTCTCTCTCTCTCTCTCTCTTCTAACCGAAATGGTTGATCAAACATCAACCATGAGCGTTTGTTTCGTTGGACCATTCAAGACACTCCATCGCGTGTGGACCTTCTTTTGTCTTCTTCAAAGTACTCGACAATCAAGTATTCATTCTTAAATCTCTCTTATTAAATTCTGAAATCATGTCTCTTAGGTGTTGATAGGGAGATGGAATATGATTGGGAGATTGAGTATATGCATAAAGGGATTGGGGTTAGGACATGATGATTGTTGTATATGGCTAGGATATATGTATTTTCCGTTCGAATCATTGTAGGTTCTTCATGCTTAATGAATTTTATGGATATTTGAAGCATGATTAGATATTATGACACAAAAGGTGATTAGGCTTTTATGTTCTTATTGTTCCATGGAAACTATGATTGATGATTATGCTTAGTAGGATTTTGGCCATGTGATGGTATGAGATAGTTCAAGTGTATGTTCATAAATGGATTAATTTATTGTTTGATGATGGAGAATGTGATCATGAATCTTTTCTAGCACTAGAAAAATCATGATAAGAGATTATTTTCTTATTAATTCTAGGTTATATTCATTAATAAATTTTATTACAAAAAAATTAGAATTACTACTATAGTTTCCTTCAAAATTCGAAATACTAGGGGATTTGGATTGGAATATTTAATTGGACTGCTAATATTTTTATTAAACAAAAATTTAATAAAATTCATTTATTACTAATTTTATTTATTACTAATTAATTATTATCTATTAAAAAAATTTTAATTAAAAAATTATTTAATTTATTATTTATTTATAATAAAGCTATTTTTAAATTATCATTTATTAAAATTATCTAGGACTTAATATTATTTAAAATTCAAACCTTACTTTATTTATTATTAATAACACTCAAGAATTATTATTTGAGTCTATAATTTATTAACAATTATTTTAGAACCCCTAGTTATTTTAACTTATCAAACTAGACTTATTTTATAAAATTCTTTAGCATCTAACCTTAGAGCTTAGGACATTAAGGTCATTGTTAATCATGGTTGTAACTAGTTGAGCTAAGAATTATTTATGTAAGGCAAGTATAGCCTGAATGTGACCTTATGTTTTGTGTTTACCCCAGGCGGGGTTAGGTCAGCCTTGGAAGACTTTTGAGTGTGAGCAAGCAAAGAAGCGGGTAAGCTCTCGCATGGAGTTTTGTGAAGACCAAAAGTTATTGTGGCGAGCAAATGCAATGTATATGGACATTTATTTGTAAATGCAATTAAGGACTGTTTTTCCTTTTTATTTCAGTCAAGCAAATCATTTGAAAATTGAACAAGCAGTTTTACACAAATCTAAACTTTTTCTAAAACCTAACTTGACTAGACTTTTGGAAACCCTTAATTACTATTTTCAAATAAAGCAAAGTTTGATCAATTTTCTCCCAAGGGGAACAATCAACGTTGAGTACTCAATAAGGGTAGACCACCAGGACTAGTCTTTGAAGGGTTAGGGTAAGTCTCTCAGTAGGTGGCCACCTCTGAGGGGTGAGTCCTTCCCGGATAGGATGCCAGTTCGGTAGGTCATACCGGTCCGAGCTAGCAAGTTTCAGTCATGTGGACTGTGTGTTCCGGAGTGGACAACCGGTAAGTTTGGGTGTAGAGATGGAGGAGTATCTCACTCGGTAGGCCGTACACCTACCTTTTGTCAGCTTACACAAAGTGTGGCATTCTGACTTTATTTAGTCATGGGGCCCAACGTGTGGTAACCCATGGCTACCCATTTGAGTGGTTGTATTTATTGTGCACATGTATGGTTTGAAAAGAAAAACACCACTCTTTATTTTCAGCATTTATTTATTGCTTGCCAGCACTTTTCCTTATGAAACTTTTACAACCTGCATACATGAGTTATTTTACCTGAAACACTCAAAGCATACACGGGCTTACTGAGATTTTTATCTCACCACCTTTTATGCCATATTTTCAAGAAGATCCTACTGTGGAGGTCATTAGCTAGATTGTTGCTTGTGGTTGAAGACTCATGTTGTTTACTTTAAGTGTTGTTTGAGAGATTGTTGCAAACAATTTATTTTGGATTTGTTCCAGTACTTATCTTTTGGGTTGTAATAAGCTTAATTTTAAAGTCTTTATTTTATTTTATTTTTATGTAACCTAGTTATAAAGACCCCTTGTCCTCTGGACGGGGCGACATCCCCGGCCCTGATGGGCCTAGGTAGTGGGGTGTTACATGCTCTTATAGTAAGGTATGGATCATGAGATACTAACATACAAGCTAAAATATTCTTGATTCATTAATGAAATTTGGACAGTTCCTTAAGGACTAAACCATTACATTACAGTTTTTAAATAGAGAATGATTTATCTTTAACCAGTGAGTAGTCTTCTCATACCAATAGTGTAGCGTGTTAGGAATACATAGAACTGGACCATACAATAGTAATCTTTATAAAAGTACTATAATGAATAAAGATTGCTTTATTGCCGCTACTGTTTGGACAAGTACCCTAAGATTTGAGTATAAGTTGGTAGTCTGGTGAAGTTAGACTTAGGCACTTTGTTATATGATAGGTAAGGTTTTAACGCAAGGCCAATAACCTTATATATTGGGTGTATGACGCTAGTTAATCAATTCAGACTTATACAATAGAGTTTATATACTTTACTTATTGAAGAAATCACCCCATGTAACTGTCCACGATCATCTAAATAATTTAGGGCCCTAGGTGTAGCATCCCACCCATTTTGTACGAAAATGGGTACTACTTTGTACTGAAGCAGTATATGTATGGATGTGCAGAATAATGAATATTCAGTTTAATCAGACCAATATTTCAAGGCGATAAAAATTTTAAGGGGCGATGAAGGAATTTTTTATCACGAATTAAGAAAAAACTAAGAAATAATTTGGGAATTCCAAGAGACATCATTGTGTTCAGTTTAATAAGTAGATTTTATTGGTAAAAGAAAAAGTTTTCCTAACTGGAATAAATAATGGACTAAATTATGTTTATTTCGTGAGGAAAAATGGTCGATTTTGGGAAAAAGAAAACAAATGGTAAATTGTGATTGTTTTCGATATGGTGAATTATCGAGAATGAGGTGAAAAGTAAAATTATATGTTATTAGAAGATTGGAGGCATTAATTAGTAAGCCTAGTCATCATGCTTAGTCAACACAAGCATTTATTAGGCCTGCTTAGTTATCGTTGATCATTAATTCACAAGCTTAGTCACCATTTCAAGATTTTGTCGCATGGATAATTTTTATACCATAAGAAAAGGATGGTGGCAATAGAAGGGCGGCAAGGCAGCCGACCAAGGAGAAAAAAAGAAAAAAAAAGAAGAAGAGGAAAAGAAAAGGAAAAGGAGAAAGAATTATAGTCATATTATTTTTATTCGCAAAAATATTTGATTAATTATATGTAAAGCTAAGTGGAACATCAAGATTGGTTGCAAGAGTGATATGTGGCAATACTTGATTGGTTACATGAACATTCATGCAAGAATTCTATGGAATTCTACCAAATTCCCAAGTCACCTAACTAGCTACTACCAATCATGAGTTTCTAAGTGAATTAAGACCATTTGATGCCTATTTGACTTGAAGACTAAAGACTGCCATAAATAGCATGGATGGCCGGTTAGGAATGCCTTTAGGCAGCCGAAAATCAGACACAAACAAGAAGAAATAAGGAAGAGAACATAAAAAGAAAATAGAGAGATGAGAGAGAGAGAAAATCGAGAAGAAAGGAGAGAAAGGAAGCTTGGTCTTTTTCTTGCAAACCAATCAACATACACAAGGTAAAAAGCTATACTCTTTGAAGAAAAGTTGTTGTTTACTTCATTGAGATTATTTTGGTGTAAATATTACAAGTAATTGTGGATGAATTATGGAATTTATTTGGTAAAATTCCATGTTGTGGGCTGTTTGTGGGAAGCTGTGAGGCGGTTGAAATATAAGGGTGTTTGCAGTGTTTATATGAAATTTAAAAGTGATTTAAAGGTGTTAAAACATAGTGCTTGTGGCTCACTGTGTAAAAGAATGGAAGAAGGAAAAAATGAAGTAATATTATGTGAATTATTGAGAATAAATGGAATATTTTCATGTTTATTCATGCTGCTGGTTTTATTATGGTTTGGGTTGTGAAAATGCAGATTTATTCTTGACTGGAGATTGTGTGGATAATTGATGTTTAAGAGGAATGAAATGAATTACGTGATATTTATGTGCTATGGAAAAAGGAGAATAAAGATATAATAGGTTTTGCTAGAAAAATAAAGAAATTCCAGAAAATTTTGGGTTGGTTTTTGTCCAGTAATTCTGTAATGTTTCTGGATTTGAACAAAACTACACATGAGATTAAATTTAAGGATCCAAGAAGCGTTTTGGCACAAATTTGAAGTAAATCAGATGAGTGGATTGAAAGTTATGAGCAAAACAAATTGATGTGCCAAAGCTAGAAATTGCAGAATTTTTGTTAAAGACCAAATAAATTCACGGAGTGATTTTATTTATGTTCATGGATGAATGAGAAGTTAATTTGGTATATGAATACCTTATATTCTTGTGAAGAAGATGAAACAAGGAAATAGACTACAAGCGCGCAAGGATTATATTTCGTTTGAAGTATGAAAAGAAATAGGAAATGAAGCAATAACGTTATATGAACAAACATTTAGCCATATGTACATTGTCGTCAAAAAGCATAGAATGCTAATTGCATTATGAATGGTTATTATTATAGGCCGTTCATTGTAAAGCTTTGGTGATAACTTAGCAAATATTTATCTTGCTACGTAATAAGTGATTCGAGGTGAGTCCCTTGATTATTAAATCCCGATTCAGCTAGATGTTTTCCGAAATACTATGATTGTGAAATTCCTGAGTTTGTGGAATACTTGAATTGTTAATTCCTTTTGGGTGATGAAATATTTCCAGTATATTGAAATGCTTGTCGGATATAGAAATGTGTTATCCTGACATATTTAAAGCAAAGCTTTAGTAACTAACATTCCTCGGCTTTAGTACAAAATGTTTTTCTGATATGAATAAATGTTTTTTTTTAACCTCGATTTGTATTTTTCTGAAACATTCAAGAAAATGCTTTTGCTTGAGTTTTGCAGGCATTGATTGCCAGATTTTAATATAAATCCTTTTCTTGAAGATTCATATATTACAAAGCTTTTGTACATTGAAAACCATATTTTACGCGCTATGCATACTTCCTAAATTTGGAAAACTATATTTAATTAAGACATTACAGGTGGACTCACATACTGGTATTTTCTACAAAATGAATCCAATAGTTTCAAAAATATTATATTTGGACTGAGTAATGTGGAAATGTTTTATGAATAAACTGAACTTTGGTTTTCTAGACTCCGTTTTAATTATGGAATGTTCATAAAAAAAAACAAGTATTTCACTCAATCAAATGGAAAACCGAGATTATTAAGAATTTTGAGTTTTTTTTATTACTCGTTAATCATTGGTTTCATGCATATAATTGAAAATGCTTGTTATAACCTCTTTTCATGACAAGTTTTTCATGGTACATGATAAAATCATGAACTCTTGACACGTTTTTCAACTTACTTGCGAAAATCCTGCTATGTGATATATTTCATGATATTTCACATATGCCTTGCATTTACAAGTTATAGAAAAGGAGTGAGAACACTTTTCTATTTCTTAGATCTAAATACGTGTTGTGAAAGCACTGAGTATTCTGTTCTCCTTATACTAGCTTATGTTAGAGATAGACAGCCCTAAGTAACTTGGCTAGCTTTGGGGTTTATCTCATTAAAATGAGGTAATGGGACATTGGGAGTACCTAATGCTTGAATAATTGGCCCAAGTGGGCCACAATGCCTAAATAACTAGCCCAAGGAAGCCACAACAACCGAATAACTGGCCCAAGTACGCCATAATTCCAGAATAATCGGCCAAAGTAGGCTACACACAAGAAATTCTGCATACCTAAAATTACATAGATTTTAAAATTGAATTCCTACACATGGGTTTTCCAGATAAGATTTTCATGGTTTCTTGAAATTCCTGGACATGAATTTTACCAGATTTAATACTTGCATTACTTGACTTCCTGATTTCACGCATATGAATTTTCTGTAAACGACACTTGATTTACCTGAATTCTTGAAATCTTGAACATGTTTTTTTCTAGTAAAGGCACATGGATTTTACTACCTGTATTTCTGGATAACCATGAACTCCCGATACTTGATTATTCCTATTTACAATGAGTGCAAGTCTACTATCCTATTATGTTTCCATGTGATTTACTATTTAATCCTTGAAATAGTACTCAGTATTACCAGTTGTTTCTTTAAGGAAAACACTAAGGCACACGAATTTTATTTTTGACAACTTTTAGAAATTAGCCCTATCAAAAGGCCCCTAGATTTGCCAAGGAGCTAGGAGACATTGTCAAGGATGACCGTGGAAACTTTGATACTCCCCGTACTTGGTAAGAAGACTTAATCTTTTTATGGCTTTATGTATCAACTTGTCCTTTTACTTAAGTAACTTTAAATATATATATATATATATATATATATATATATATTCGCTGTATTGTAAGTTATTTTCATTATAAAGACCCTTTATCTGGGAAGATTAGATGGGACGACATCACACAATGTAAGGTCCACTACGATATGAATATACAAAGTGTTACACTGGGAAACATGGCTCAATATGTATGTTTTTGGGTAGCTCATCAAGATAAGTGGGTACATACTAGAAGTCATGGATTATTAGACTAGATATCAAAGGCTGGTAGATATTATTGAGAAAGATATTAGTACAATTTTCATATCTCAATAATCGGTATTATTTAGGGGATACTTTTATCAATACACCTATAGGTCGAAGACACTGTACTTGCAATATAACTCTTGGGGTCAATATTTCCATATAGTGACAAATAGAATATATAAAATGATAAAATACAGCTATTTATTAGCAAAGGCATTTTGGTCATTTTAGTAGTTAAGAATAATATGTCTTTTGGTCCCCAATATAGCTCAAGTAACCATAGTAAAATTATTTTCTAAATTAGATTATTAGGTGAAATTACTATTGAATGAATTATTCTAATAGTCTAATTATTTATTTATTTGGATTAGAATAATATATGGGGCCAATTTAATTATGCTAGTTTATTAATTTATTGCCTTGTATAATCTTATATTAGACCCAAATGGATCAACTATTTAATAAAAGTGTTATTTAATTAGTTTTGAAGGATTAAGGGGGGGGGGAACCTTGGCCACCAAGGTTGAAATAGTAAGGGATTTTTAGAAATCAAGGTTGCTGCCTTAAAGTTAGAAAAATGAAAGAAAAGGAAAAACTAAAACCGGTGGAAGAATTAGATAGGAAGTGATAGGTGTAAAATTTATACATATTTTGATAACTATTTAAGATGAAATTATGTTATTTTTTGGCTGGAATGATTATTTAATTCCCTTATTTTTTGATCTTTTGATAACACTTTACTTTGGAAATGTTTTTCTTGGATTATGGAATAAAAGTGCATAAAAGGAACAAAATTCGAACGTTGGGCAGAATAGAATAAGCACTAGAAAAATAGAGCAAAAACAAAGCAAAACTCCAACTCGAATAGAGTTGAACTGGCTCTGGCTTAGCTATTGTAGCTAGCGTCGAATTCTCCCTATTCCAATGTCAGTTTGCAGTCTTTTTTTAAGTTAGATTTGAAAACTACTGAGGAGTTCTTTTGGGAATAAGTCTGTAGAAGGGAAAAGACCCCTGTGGATGAATTTTGGCAACTAAGAAGGTTATATATATGAGAAAACAACAGGATAAAATCATGAATTCAAGGAGCTACGTTGAGAATTATTGAAGAAATGAGTGAATTCATCAAGAGGAGCATTGTGTTGGAGGAGTTCTTCATTGGGAAAGAAATGAGTGCTTGTCTATGGGTTCCTATCTTCCTCTTTCATTTTTCTTTTTTATACAATGTTTATTTTTTTTGTTTTAACTGTATTTTAGAAGAATATTTTAAAGTTATGACTATGTATTGAGTTTATATTTCATCAATTAATTTATCTATTTTTAGTATTTGGGTACTTGAGTTATTTGGTAAATTGATTGATTGTATCGTCCTTCTAATTAACTTGGGAAAGGAGATTAGAAGTAGTTTCAATTTAATTGATTCTATATTTTCTTTCTTAGCTAACTTGGGAAAGGAGGTTAAGAATTGAACTTGAATAAACAAAGGTTGATTGATGTCACTAAGAGCATAGGGATATTAATTGATTTTGTACTTTAATACCGCCTAGAGATAGGGGTATTTTCTAAGAAATTATTCTTTATGCATATTTTTTATTATTCTAATGAGATTTAAAAATCTATTAAATTTACTGGAAAGATAGTGAATTCATAACTTGGGAAAAAAGTGGAGTCAACATTCTATTTCTTTTATGATGCTAGAATGATAAATTGATTGTGACAATTGATATTCGATCATAGTTAACTCTTTGAGAAATTTTAAGTACATGTTTTTCCTTCCTCATATTTGTATATATTTTACTAAGAATTTATTTTATCTTTTCTTGATATTTATATATTAGGCAATGGATGAAAAGTATTAGTGTGCACTTGCCCCTTAAGGATCAATACTCGTTAATGCCCTATACTATGTTTTACGATGAGTGTACTTGATCATATGTATGATTAGGGATTGACATTTTAATTAAAACTTGATTGGGAATGGATTTAATAATGGATAATTTTATATACCCAAATCTAACGTATTAAGTTTTTGGCAGGGGCTAATATCATAAAACCTTGAATTCTGTTAATTTAGCCATCTGAGTATGTATGTATATGCTTTGAATATGTAAATTCCATATCTTATTGTGAATCCCTTCACCAATTATTGTATTTTGTATATAGATATGTACAAATTACAAAATGCTTATTTTTTAATTTTCTCTTTAGGTTTAATCCTTAATTTATGACCCGATGAATTGAAGGAGAGGTAGTAGACTTTGATCTAGAAATTGAACGGACTCTAACAAAAAATTGAAGGGCACATAGGCAAAAGATTGACCAGCTAAGTACAATAAGAAAGATGGAGGTTAACCAAAATAACAATGGTATTAATGGTGGTAATAACATGAGGACTATGGATGATTTTGCCAAACCAGCAATTTTGGGTATAGATTCAAGCATTGCTAGATCTAGGGTAGAGGCAACAATTTGAGATAAAAACGGACATCATCTAAATGATCCAAAATATGGTACAATTTGATGGATTACCTGATAAAGATCCTAATGCCCACTTACTAGTTTTCTAGAAATTTGTGACACTTTCAAGATAATGGTGTTTCAGAAGATATAATAAAGTTGAGACGCTTTCCTTTTTCTCTTAGGTGTAAAGCTAAATTTTAGTCAAAATCTTTGCTAGTAGAATTAATCACTACTTAGAGGCAAAAGTTGATGCATTAGCACAAATGATAGAACAATTGGCTGCAACTCCTCCTCCAAGGCAAGTTACGGGTATGAATTGTGATTTTTGTGGTAAAGGGTAACCAAACCATGAATGTCAAAACATATCGTCATCCCAAAATTCTTCCTTTGAACAAGTCATTTTTATGGGGAATGGGAAATAAGGTAACAATTCTTATAGCACCACATATAATCTTGGTTAGAGGAACCATCCAACTTTCCTTAGACCAATCAAAACCATCCTAGGCAAAATTCCTCAAACTTTAATGGACATCAAGGGATCAACCCTCCTTGCCTTACAATACACCACCGCCAAAACCTTTATTAGAATAATTGGTCAACAAATTGGTAAGTTCCACGGAATCACTCTTTCAATAAGTTGATGCCACTACAGGGAATCTTGAGGCTTCAATGCATATAATTTGTAAAGCTCCTTGTGATCGTCAAATAAGGACCTTACCTAGAAACACAAAGAATAATCCAAGAGACTAAGATCGTGAAAAAAAAAATGAACTTTTCACTTGCTTTCTTCTTTAAGTTTCTTTCAAACAATTTTTTCTTGCATCTTATTTTAGTTTCTATTGATTGTGTCTTCATTTATTTCGCTTGAATTTTCTTTGTTTACGTATTTACTTTCTATCCAAAATTATTTTTATATATATTTTAAGAAATTTCAAATTCCAGACTGGACCCAGCGTCAGTTCAAATTGATGAACCATCTACTGGTTTTGAGCTGGGGGAAAAAAAGAGCTCTAGTAAAGAGCCGATGTGGGCTTAACCGCTTGAGTTGGTACCAGCTCATATCAGGCCACACACACTTAAGAAGGTCAGTGCTTCATTTTTTATTTTTTTTTTTACCAAAACACCAAGATTTCAAAGCTTTCCCTCTTCCTCCATTGCTGGCTCACTCAATCCATCCCCCGTCGGCTTTGATTTCACCACCAAAATAACTTTCTTTTATCAAACTTTATGGAATCTATCATTATTCTTCAATTTAACGAATTATTTTCTCAAAATTCTTCACCTTTTACTCAAAATCCACCTTTTCATTCACCTATTTTTCGAAAAAGTCTTCTTGAAAAGATTGATATAGAATGATTGCCCATTGTTTAGAGAGCAAGTTAATGCAATTTTTTGCTTGAAGTTAACGGTAAAATTTTCTTCTTTTATTTTTTAGGTATTTCGGATTGGAAATTCGATTTAACTGCATATGAAACATTATTTCAGTTTTGTTCAATGCCATTTATATTCTTGAGATTTATTTTGATAAATTTTGGTGATATGTTTTCTATTGTTTTAGTGGCTATTGAAGAAGTTTTGGAATAATGGTAAATTGTTGGAAATTTTTTGTGCTTTATGGAACTATATCCATTATTATACCTTAAGAGTAGTTTAATGATAATGTAGATGTCTTAAGCATACTTAGGTAGTTGAGATGATAAGAAAACTTGAAAAATATATTCCTTGAGCTTTGAACTTATAATGATGCATTTTTAGGTTCTTGAACATCATGTGGATATGATTATGCATTCATTTGAACTTTTATTAATTAAGTCATTGTGGTTATTGAATTGTGATGCTTGTAGGTAATTGAGATGATTAGGTCATGTAGTAAGGTGGTTGAGAGTTGTGATTGTGGTTGTGGTGTTTATATGGAAGGGAGGTTGTTGTGAGAAAACCTGAGGAACTTGGAGTTTTATTGCCATTATTCCTATACCTTTGTATCCATTATCATCAGGCCAAGAACCAAGGAATCTTCTAACAAAAGAGCAGGAGCTTCTTTTTTTCGTGTTTCCCCTTTTTCACACCCTTCTTCTCCCAAATTTAGTGATCTTTTATTCAAAAATAGTATGAGGCTAGAGCACAAAACAAAATCATTGTGGAAAGAACTTTTGATCTGGCCTTTAACCAATCCTTAAAGTTGTATCTTATGTTTAGAAGAATGAGGTGAGATGCTATCCTTAATTTGAGAGGTGCCTATTGTCGATCTTTGGTTCGAGAATTCTATGCTAATATGAATAAGAAAAGAAAGAACAAGCTTAGGATAATAGAGACCATAGTGAAAGGTGTTCCCATAAAGTTTGATAAGTAGGGATTAGCTCATAATTTAGGAATCAGTGATATGGGGCCCTGGTTATAAGAAGACCATCACAACTAAAAGATTGTTGCTGATTTTGACTAGGATTTTCATGAGGCCTATGGTGAGCTAGGGAAGTATAAGAAAGGTCGAGTAGGCCAGGTGGGTTTTGTGTCCAATAATACTTTAGCTGCCTAATTCCGCATACCTGTTTACATCTTCTCTTTCAATGTTTTTCCTAGGGCTAGTGGTTTTAATGAAGCTCGAGTTTTAATGTTTACATTCTATCCAAGATGTTAGCCACTCAACCTATCCTCTCACTCCTCTCATTATCCAATCGATGCATGATGTTTCCTATTGTTACTTGTCCTCCAAAACCCTTATATTTCCTTTGGTTATCATGAAAATACTTCAATCTTTTAGAGTGTCCCTGAAAGGAGATGCTATGGAGATAACTACTGAAGGGGTGATAGTAACTGAGTTGACCTTGTCTATTTGTGGGTATTGGTATAGTGAAACTACTAAGACATAGGTTAAGCTAACTTCTGTTAGACTACCTGAAGACACTTCACACCCTCTTCGGACTTCTTCCCAACCTCCTAGACCTCTCCACAACCATGCTAGTTCTTTAAGTTCACCATTTACTAATTTTAAAGTGAAAGTGCAGGAACAATTAGGAGATATGAGGTTGGAGATAGGACACCAGATTGGTCTATTTACACAGTTTATGCAAGGAATGCAGGAGATGTGACAAAGGCAAGACGCACATGAACTCCAATGGATGCAACAGTTGCAAGCTTTCCACGCCTACCAAGGCACCCCTTATGATGGTGCTACTAAAGATAATGGTGTTAGGACTACTAGAGATGGAGTTGATGATAATGGTATTGTTGCTTAGGGATTGAGCATATTGTTATCACATCAGCATATGCTCTATTCTTTTCTTAGATTTTTTTTTAATGTCATATTTTATTTTAGATTTTACTTTGTTATCTTTTACGATATGTTTTGTTTCTTTTGTTTTTCCTTAGGTACTTGGGAACAATGATGGCAATGCAATACTCTTCTCTTCTTAATGCACTGGAATGCTTATATGATTCTTGTAGAAATTATGTCTTGGAAAGTATTTCCTTTCTTTCTCCCCTTTTATCTCTTCATCATTTGATTTTGCTTATTGTTGTGTTTTTTTAAGACCACATAGGATATGATATATCTTAAGTATACAGGAAGGATGCGGAATGTTCTTGCCAAGGGTTTGTGAATTACTAGATTCAGTTACTATTTATGATCATAAGACTTTTTATTTTCGAAGCTAAACTGCCTTGGGAATGCTGTTTTTCTTTTCCTCTTTTTAGTTCCATGGATATACTTTCTTGTGATATTTTTGGCCATTAAGGACAATACCCAATTTAAGTATGTATGGGGGAGGAATTACTAGTTTTTCCAATTGCATCTTTTACATCTTTTGGAGATTATAATGGCTTTTGAAATCATTATAGATTATTTTAAGATTTTCTGGGATATTTTTTTGGGATAATTTTTTCATATTACACTTAAAATTTGGTTTTGGCATGAAATTGTTTTTTTTTTTTTTTTTGCCTATGATGAGGTTATGATTTTCCTTTTAGCTTTGGATGTGAATTTGTCATTCAATTGGTTGGATTTTGATAGAGTAAATTTGTGTATTATATTGAATATGCTATGTCTTGAAAATTTAAGTTAACACAGGCTATACTTTAGGATTTGAATTTTATTTTATTCTTCTTGTTTGGATGTAGATGATATGATGAATATAAGAAGGGTTGTTGATTAATTCTTGTTTCATGGATTTCTAGATTTGTTCGATCTTTGAGTTCTGAATAAGGAATGTAAGGAGAAAAAAAGTCTGGGAATGCAAAAACACATGTCCTTTAGCAAAAAACCAACATGAGAAAAGATGTGAGAGTTAACAAAAAACCTAAGTAAAAAAAAAAAAAAAAAAGAGCTCATTTCATATTTTAAAAAAAAGGCTTTAAACTTCTTAATGGGGGCGCATACGGAGAGAATTAGTAAGTATAGTTTGGTGCACTCTTTTTAGGCTATTAATTCCCCAAAAATAGAAAAAGAGGAAAAAAATTGGGATTAAAGGGGACCAATATGGCAAGTGAAGAGAAATCCATTCATTTGAGGCTAAATTCCCTAAGTCTTGTTGAAAAAAAAAATGTGTTGAAGAAAAATTTTGAGTGCTTCCTTATTTTGCTACTTGAAGTTGTGCAAATTGGATTACAAGAAACTTGAATTGGTTAAAAAACTTAACTTATATGATTTGTGTTATCTATCCATGGGCTTGAAAGGTGGAGTAATTTTCTTGTACTAAGTATGAGCTTGTTTAACTTGACTTTGAGGGCCTTAGTATATTTGATTTACTATATGAGTTTGCAAGGTTTTGAATGGGTTGAAAGAATGACAAGTTTTTGTTCAAGGATTAAAAGAAAGTTAAGGCTTTGTTATGGATAGAACAAGCATATGCTTAAGTGTGAGAGAATTAATAGGGGCTAAATTGATACATATTTTGACAATTATTTGAGATGAAACTATGTTGTTTTTGAAATGGTTTTTCAATTCCTTTAATTTATGATCTTTTGACAATATTTTGATTGGAAATGTTTTTCTTGGATTATAGGAAAAACGTGTACAAAATGAACAAAATTCAGACGTTGGACAAAATAGGGCCGGTGCCGATCTTGCCTAGGAACCTCCGCCAGTTTTACACTGAAAAAATGGAATAAAAACAGAAAAAAAAAATGAAAACCCAAATAAAGTTGAGCTAGCATCGACTCAACTACTATACCCCGTGCCAGATTCTCCCTATTCCAATGTCGGTTTGCAGTCTTTTTTTGGGCTGGATTTGGAAATTGCTGAGGAGTTCTTTGGGGAATAAGCCTGCATATGGGGAAAAGACCTCTGTGGATGAATTATGGCAATAAGAAGGTTATATATATATAGATAAGAAAACAACAAGCTACAATCATGAATTTAAGGAGCTATATGGAGAATTATTGAAGAAATTAGTGAACTTATCAAGAGGAGTATTGTGCTGGAGGATTTTTTTAATTGGAAAAGAAAGGAGTGCTTGTCTATGAGTTCCTATCTTTCTCATTTCTTTTTCTTTTCTAGACAATGTTGATTTCATTAGTTTTAATTTATTTTCGAAGAATATTTTAAAGTTATGACTATGTATTGAGTTTATATTTTATTAATTGATTTATCTATTTCTTGTATTTGTTTACTTGATTTATTTGGTGAATTTATTGATTGTTTCATTCTTCTAATTAACCAGGGAATCAATTTAATTGATTCTATATTTGTTTTCTAACGTAATTTGGGAAAGGAAGTTAAGAATTGAACTTTAGTAATCAAAGATTAATTGATGTCACCAAGAACACATAGGGATATTAATTAATTTTATACTTTAATATCACCTAGAGAAAGGGGTATTTTCTAAAGAATTATTCTTTATGCATCTTTTTTGTTATTCTAATAAGATTGAGAAATTTATTAAATTAACTAGAGAGATAGGGAATTGATAGGGGCTAAATTTACCTTTTTTTTTTTTTCTAGTTATTTGAGACTATTTTTTTGATACATTTGAAATAATAACTAGTTGTATTTCTATCTATTTTATATTTTGCCTTTGAAAAGGTGTTTTGATGTTTTTATGCAGAAATTGAAGAATCTGGAGCTTTATTGTGCGATTCCAATGTTGACCTAGTGCCAGGTGGATTGTCAGGGCCGAACAGGGGTCAATTTTGGGAAAATAGAGCAAGAACAGAGGAAATTAAGGAGAAAACTAGAATGGACCCGATACCAGGCCTGTCGAATGGACCCCTTGCTTAGTCCATTCTACCCAAAGGCGGTTTGTGTACGAATTTAGTATCTTCTAAAGGATTTTGGTATTTTTTTGAATTTTATTTGGACTAAACTTCTCAAGCCACAAATTTTGGTGTTAAGAAAGCTTATAAAAGCAAGAAAAACACAAGAGAATACTATGAATTGAAGGGTCCAAGCTACAAGCTAGCTACTTATTTTTCGAAGACGAATTCACTACTCAAAGAAGCATTATTGAACGGAGGTTTTCAAGAGAGGAAGAAGGGCTTGTTTATAAGTTCTATCTTTTATTCTTTGTTTACTTTTCTAGAACAATGATATGCTTAATGTTTTGATTGTAATTAGATATTATTTTGGAGATTATGATTTTGAATTAATTGAGATTTTGATCAATATATTATTATCCTTGGTATTTGATTACTTATTATCATTAGTTATTGATACATTTTTTTCTAATTGATTTGGGAAACGAAGTTAGAAGTCCATTGTATTGATTTTATATTTGTTAAATCTTAATGGACTTGGGAAATAAAGTTAAGATTAAAGAAATAAAGTGATAAAAAAAACTGGTTGATTTTACCTAGAGCGTAGGATCATTGGCTAATTTCATGTTTATAAGGTATGAGTTTAATGCATATTTTGGTTGTTTTAGTTTGATTGGAAAATCTGCTAAATTAATCAAGAGATAGTTGTTCTATGGATTGGGAAAGAAGTGGAGTCTATAGAAGCAAGTTCATAATTTGGGAAACGATTAAATTTTGCTGAAGTTTCTTCATGATGCCAAAGATGGCAATTGAATGTGATGAATGCTAAGTGATTCAATATTATGTTTTCAAGATAATTGTCCAGTTACATGAAATTGCATCCTTGAGTAATATTTATTTTTATCTTTATTTATTTTTCTTTTTATTCTCTTCCTATTTTATTGTCTAAACAATAAAGATTTAGGTAAAGTAAGGCAGGAGCCTAAATTCTCATGGATTCAATACTTGCTATTTTTCTATACTATATGATGGGTATACTTACCCATATGTGTGGTTTTAGTGGTTAGCATTTTAATTAAAGCTTGATTGACTGTGGACTTTGTTGATAATATTTTCTATACTAAAAAACAAGCATAAAGTTTTTGGCACTGTTGCCAGGGATGAGCACTATCAGAAACAATCAAATTTTATTGATTTAGCCTTTGTTGTATTTGTAAATATCATTAATTTTTATGTTTAGGTAGTTTGTGAATATTTTTAATCTGTGTAATTTTCTTTTCTTCTTTTTCTGTTATTTTTGTTTGTTTTTATTTTTATATTCAAATTTACTTTTGTTTTTCTTTGAGCGCAAGGTTCAAATCATCATCATGGACAATTATTCATGGTCACAATATCAAATGAGCTACAATGATGATATATTGGCAAAGTTGCAAGTGCAGATTGATACTTTTAGTGAGACGTCGTTAGAAGCATCAATAAATTCTTTTGTTACCAATACAAATTCATCCATAAAATGGCATGATAAAGTTTCCCAACGATTGAGTAACCAAAGAAAACAATTAGCCAAGTTGGTTAAAAATGCCATAAAGGCCCATACACTTGAATAAAAGGATCTCCAAGGAGAGAAGAGAGGATATAGGAACACTTGTACAATGTGATGGGGGAAAATTTTGATTCTATTCTATACTCTTATATTTCTAATTTTTCTTTATCACATGAATTTATAGGTATTTCTCAACTCATGGAGCCTAATGATATCATTGATGATGTGTTGAATTTACTATGCCTCAATGAGTTGGATCTTTCAACACTATATCATAATAAATCCTTGGAGGCTGGTAGTAATTTCTAATCATGATCCCATTCAAAGCGAGGTAACTTAGTTTTTATAGACTATAATTTAAAAAGCAAAAATTTTTGTCATTCCATCTTTAAAATCTACGTTACTAAGTCTAAAGGGAAATTTTAATTATAGCAAATCTTTTGAAGGGATAAGTGGTGATTCTAATATTTATACACTTTTTAGACATAATTTACATCTTTGTGTTGGGAACTTGATTTATATGTCTAAAAAGCTGCCACGGAAGGGGGGGTTATGCATTTACATTCATTGCAACTAATATTTTTCATGAACCCTCCAATTTTCAAAACCCTCTTTTATTTCTACTTTTATCATTCCTACCTTTTTCAATGAGCTTTAATTTCTTTTACAAAGGTTTAATGAGGAAGCATGATGAGTGGAAATAATTTATATCTTTGTTTTGTGTTTGGTTTTGTTAGGTTTCTTTTTCCCCTAGTAATAAATAAAATGTTTTCTAGTTTAAGTGAGGCCGAGTAAGTCCTTGTCTTTATTTATTTTCTTAGGATTTTTATTAGTCTTTTGCCTAATTTGTGTTTTCTTTTATTTTTGGTGTGTTTTGCTATTATTTTCTTTGTGCTTTTATGTGTCTTTTATTTTGCAGGTTTGAATAAATGTTTCTTAAACAAGCTCTTCTATTCTTCTCCAAGTTTTAATATTTATTGGAACATTATTGCACTTGGGAAGCATTGCTTAACTCTATCCCTCCTTTTATCATTTTTGGTCCCTTTGGAAATGCTTTATTGTGTTAATTATTGGCCAATAAGGATATTATCTAGTTTAAGTATGGGAAAGTGGTTTAGTGTTATTCTTTGTTCAAGTTTTTATCAATCACCTTGGTGTTTTCTTAGTATTGAGCTACTTTGGAAAAAATTTGGAATTTGAAAAACAATTTTGTTGAAAATTTTTGCAAATTTGAAAATCTACAAATTTGAGAGTTTGGGGATTTTTGAACTAAATTGAGGTCTATAATGGAGTTGTGATTTTATTTTTAAGTTTAGATATGGATTTTGTCATTCATTATGGTTGGATTTTTATTTAAAAAGTTAACTTGTATATTAAGTTGAATTTTGCTGAGTCTTGATAATTTAAGTTAACCATGATTATATTTGGTATTTGAGTTTTATTTTATTCTTTGAGTTTGAATATGGATGATATGATGAAATGTGGGAAGAGTTGCTAATTAATTTTTCTTTTACAGATTTAAAATTTACTTGACTTTGAGTTGTGAATAAGGAATGTAAGGAAATAAAAAAATGTGAGTTTAAAAAAAATGGAGTTGAAATAAAATTACTTTCATCTTTTAAGGAAAAAAAGGGGGAAAAAAACCTTTTGCTGAAAATGGAGTTAATATGGAGAGAAGTCGCAAGTATTGATCGGTGCACTCTCTTGAGGCTATCTCGAAGGCAAGAAGGCAAAAAGGTAAAAAGGTAAGAAAGGAAAAAGAAAATTGCCAAAAAAAGATAATGACTATAAGGGGGCTAATACGGTGTGTGAAAAGAAATCCATTCACTTGAGGCTATCAATTCCCTATGTCATTAAAAAAAACGAAAGAGTGGAGTGTTTTTCTTGTTTCACTAACTTGAGTTGTGTAAATTTGAGTTGATAATGCTATAATTGATTAAATGGCTTAACTTGTATAATTTATGTAATTTATATTTTCGCTTGAGGAGTAAGATGATTTTCTTGTACTAGATATAAGCTTGTTTAACTTAACTTTGATGGCCATGGGATTGTTTGATTTAATACAAGAGTTTACAAGGTTTTGAAAGGGTTGAGTGAATGACGAATTTATATTTAAGGTTGAAAGAAGGTTATGTCCTCACTATGAATGAATTTACTAAATGGTTTTGTCTAATTCTTATTTGCTTGAGGACAAGCAAAGCTTAAGTGTGGAGGAATTGATGGGGGCTAAATTTACCTATGTTTTTGTAGTCATTTGAGGCTATTTTGCAATAAATTTAATATAATAACTAGTCATATTCCTTCCTATTTTATATTTTGCCTTAGAAAAAGTGTTTTGATGTTTTTATATAGAAATTGAGGAATTTAGAACTTAATTGTGTAATTCTAGTGTTGACCTAGTACCGGGTGGTCTACCTGGGCTGGTCGGGGGTCAATTCTAGGAAAACATAGCAAGAACAGAGGAAATTGAGGAGAAAACCAGAATAGACCCAACACTAGACCGGTTAAATGGACCCCCTTACCGGTCCACTCTACCCAGAGGCGGTTTGCGTGCGAATTTGGTATCTTCTAATAGATTTTGGTATTTTTTGAATTCTACTTGGACTAAACTTCACAAGCCACGAATTTTTGTGTCAAGGAAGCTTATAAATACAAGAAAAACACAAGAGAATTGTGTGAATTAAAGGATCCAAGCTAGCAACTTATTTTTCAAAGTTGAATTCACCACTCAAAGAAGCATTATTCAACGGAGGTTTTCAAGAGAAGAAGGGCTTATATATAAGTTCTATCTTTTATTCTTTGTTTATTTTTCTAGAACAATGATGTGCTTAATGTTTTGATTGTAATTACATATTATTTTGGAGATTATGATTTTGAATTAATTGGGATTTTGATCAATCTATTGTTATCTTTAGTATTTGATTACTTGTTATCATTGGTTATTTATGCATTTTCTTCTAATTGACTTGGGAAACAATGTTAAAAGTTCATTGCATTGATTTCATATTTGTTAGATCTTAATGGACTTGAGAAACAAAGTTAAGATTAAAGAACTAAAGTGATTAAAGATTGGTTGATTTCACTTAAAGCACATGGTCATTGGCTAATTTCATGTTTATGAGGTATGAATTTAATGCATCTTTTGGTTACTTTAGTTTAATTAGAAAATATGCTAAATTAATAAAGAGATAGTGGTTCCATGGATTGGGAAAGAAGTAGAGTCTATATAAGTGAGTTCATGACTTGGGAAACGGTTGAATTTTACTTAAGTTCCTTCATGATGCCAAGATGACAATTGATTGTAATGAATGCTAAGTGATTCAATATTATATTTTCAAGATAATTGTCTAGTTATATGAAATTACGTCCTTGAGTTATATCTATTTTTTTATCTTTATTTATTTTTCTTTTTATTCTCTTTCTATTTTATTGGATAAACAATAAAGATTTGAGTAGAGTAAGGTAGGAGTCTAAGTTCTCGTGGATTCGATATTTGTTATTCTCTATACTATACAATGGGTATACTTACCCGTATGTGTGGTTTTCGTGGTTAGTATTTTAATTAAAGCTTGATTGATTGTATACTATATTGGTAATATTTTCTCAACTAAAAAACACTCAACATATCCATGTCATAGTGAGCCTTGCTTTCGTTGTATGTCGCCCTGTCTATCTCCCAAACAAGGGGTCTTGATAACGAATTAGAAATTTGAAACACTGTGGAATTAGTATACAACTTTACATAGAAACCCAAGTAGTATATTGTGCAACCTTCGATGCATAAATTCCAACTAAGAATATAACATGTGATATATCAACATGCTTGTTTCTTATCTCACCATGCCTTCGCTATGCATCTCTGGCTATAAAACTATACAAAGAAACCGAAAAAGGAAAATAGAGGGAAAACTTGTGAGTAAAAAACACTCAGTGAGTCCCGTGGGTGATAATGTTCTTTTTAAAAAATATATATAAAAGTGTTTCATAATATTTTCCAAAAAAATAGCTCATTAATCTTTAGAGAGGAAAGCTCATTAACTATTGTCAAATGAGCTCTTACATGTTTTAAAGTCATTGTTTAATGAAAACTGATGTTTCACACTTAATGAAAGAATGATTATTCTCTTTTCAGGAAAATGTGCCGCTACGATAACACATATTAGCATACCACCATTTATAATAATAGTATTGAGCTTTCAATGTTAAACCATATCATATTTTCAAAATACAATTTAATTTCCAAATTCACATTATAATTTCATTTGGAATGAACATTGATCCAATCAATGTCATTGATCTTCTTCGGAAGGAATATTATTCCAACTGATAATATTGATTTCATTCAGAAGAAATATTAGTCCAACCAATAGCTGGTATCAATAAACTACTCCTTACATCGCAATTAAACCTGCAATAGCCATTGTCATAGCTTGCCCTACGGCCCGAGTGTCCCACGCCCATCCTCTATTTCTACTTTTGGAAATTGTATTACTAGCTAAGGATGGCTAAACATCAAATACTGGCACCCTATGAAATAAGAGATCACAATCTGGAGATGGCCACTAACTGGACAGTGTTCTCTAACCCACGCAATTTAGTATAAATGCAAAGTCCCTTTATGTACTGAAGGATCACATCACAATGCCAGAGATCAATGCAACATCCTACCATAGCTCAATACATTTCTCGAATCGAAATTTGTTTCCAAAACATATTTTTTCCCGAAAATATCATTTCATTCCCAATCACATGAAAATCAATCTAGGTTTGAAATATTGTTTTCCAAATGTTTATCATATTCCATGTGATAATTTCTATAGTTCAGCGAATATAAGAAGCGTCATACCTTTTATATAATACAAGGAGTGCTTTGAAAGCAATTCGGCAATTATCATAAAACTTCATACCATTTTAACAAAAAAGCTTCCATGTCATGAACATATTAATAATATTAAATAAAATATTTTCCATTTAAATGTGATGAAAAATATTTACTATATCATATACTTTGAGTAAACTCAGAAAATGTGATGCTTTAAGCATAAAAGTCCATGCTATGATATATCAGAGGAACATTTAATTAGAATTTAGCTTTATTTGAAACAGACTTAGCTAAAATGGGCTTAAAAATAGAAGGACTCACCTTGTGTAGTCTAATGCTTAGTGCAATATAAATAGTCTTTAACTCGCAAAAAATCTTTAGAGTGAACTTCCTACATTAATGATCAATCCATATCTTACTTAGCACTCTAGGATTCTCAACTAACAAATATATTGCTATGTATATATATCAAAGAAAATTACTTAATTTCTTATTTCACCATTTAATACTAGAAATGAAACAAATGCTTGAAATAATCAAAAGCTCGTTTACCCATACCTCTATTTTTTTTCTCAAACAAGTATACAAGGCTTTCAGATGTTTTCTCAATTCTTCTTCCATCCATTAATACATGGGAATGTACAACATGAATCCATTTTCTTTAAATAGAGTTCTACAATTTTCCTTCATGGCATACTTGATTTATTTTGTCATGACTTTCAATCCACATGTCTGAATGATGTCAAACTAATTCCAAAATGTCTCCAAGACATTCCTTTATAATTTTCAGTTCATAGAATGTCAATTCCCTCTCCCATTTTGTTCAATTCTAATTACAAAACTCTAGCATTTTAATCCCATCATTATTTTAGCAGCCTTTAGTTCTTTGATCATAACTTTCTATTCATAAGTCCAAATCACTTCAAATTTGTGCTAAAATGCTCCTAGAATCCTTAACTTGAAACTCATGAACCTTGTTTTCTTCAAAACTGACATGGGGCTATTGGGAACAAAACTGTGCAGTAGTTCCATTGTGTAACTATTTTCTTGCTAAAACATACTATTCTTTTGTTCCTTTTTCATTATAGCATACAAATATCACTTAGTTCATTCTATTTCTCCCCATTAACATCATTTACTCACTTGATTTCTAGTCATGAACAAAGCAGCATGTTCACTTTTTTCCAACAACAAAAACTGGCAGCTTTAACACAGCATAACAACCTTGCATTTTTGTCAACATATTGATCATTTTCCATTTTATCACTTACTTACACTTGCACAACCATATGCAGCCATGACCAACTGATTATAATACCTTCAAATCTCATTCAAACATCTCATAAAACACAACCAACAAACTTTTAGCCCAACTGCCACATCACACACACATAAAACAGCTTTATGCATGAATTTGTGCTAAGCATAATTCATACTTCATGCATATTTCCTTGCCAAATTACTACCAAAAAGTCAACCATGACCTGTTCTACAACTTTAATTTGAGGATGGTAATCTTTTACCTTGTAGATAGTGAACTCCAAGCTAAAAATGGCCAAGCTTTATGTCCTCCTCCTTCTCTCTCTTTCTGAAAAATCTCTCCCTTCGTTCTCTCTATTTTCTTTTGTTTTTCTTTCCTTTTCCTTTATCTTCTTTTTCTCTTCCTTCTCTCTTCTTTGCCACTATTTTTCCAGCTAGCCAAATGGCCGCAACCGCAATTCCTATCTTCTATTTATGGAAGATTTTGACCACAAGGTCAAATAGCATTAATTGCCCAAGCTATGTTGCTAACATCCTATTGGTCCATGTGTATCCTTAAGTGGCATGTTAGGTGGCATGTAGAAGCTTTTAGAATCTTGCATGAAATCTCATGCAATCAATAATATCATGAGATATAGCTTGCTCAACCAATCACAAAACAGCCTGTGGCTTACTCAACCAATCATAAGATGACACTTCGAAGGCTTTACACTGTCCACCTAACATTGCATATGTTTTCTTGCAGCCAATCATATAATGGAACTTAATCTTCAACAACCAATTATATAATGGCATATAGTCTTAATAAAAACTTACAAAATGCCACCCATTCTCTTTTGACTATTATTTTAATCATTTAGAAGAGAATTATATTTCTTTAGGAATACTCATATTCAAATCACTATTCATCCCAGCTGGGAAAATTTTTTGTTTGACTATTGCAATCTACACAGTAAACTAAACATAACATTGTGCCTCAAAATTTTCAAATTCATTCCCAATTTTTCATATTTCTCAATCAAATATTCAACAATACTTTTAGAAAACTTATTACACCAAAACCTCAATCTCATCAAAATAATCATTTTATGTTCTGGGCTTACGTACAAATTCTCTTTCTGTTCAAAGTAGTCATGACTTCAAATACAAGAAAGTGGGACGTTACAATCTCCCCTTCTTTAAAGAATTTCGTCCTCGAAATTAGCCTCATCCTACCAAAACAAAAAAAAAATGGATATTTTTTCCGCATTTCTAATTCTGTCTCCCAAGATGCATCTTGAATGGGGTGATAACTCCAAAGTACCTTACGAAATCAAATCTTCTTATATTGTAATTCCTTCTCTGTGTACTCTAGAACCTTGACCAGTCATTCCTTATATTTTAGATTCAGAGTCATCTCCATAGGTTCTTCATTCAATACATGGTCAGGATTAACTACTTATTTTTTATTAACCACTTATTTTCAAAGTTGAGAAATATGAAATACATTATAGATGCCTTATAACTCTGCAAGTAAATCCAATCAATACTTTATTCCCCGATCCTATCCATAATTGGAAACAATCTAATATATTGGGGTGCTAACTTCTTCCTATACACCTTACTTCCACAAATGTTATCTTGCTATTAACTTTTACAAAGATCACAATCTCTTTCTGCAACTTCTAGCTCTTTTCTATATTAGTTGATGTAATTTTTCTGCCAAATTTGTGCAATTTCCAATTTAGCCTTGATTTACTGCTGTACTTTTTTAATATCGAATGCATCTTATACACTTTGTCACCGTCTTACACTTTTCTAATGAAGTGACACTCAACACTTTCCTCTATATGCATATTATCACTTTCCTCTCCTATGTCAATAGTTTTCCCAATCCTTCTTTTGATATCTACTTTATAAGGTTTAGTCATTACCAGCAAGCTAGATCTGGAGATGTACTTAATCTTTGCCTTACCTTGAAACATCTTTTCTTACAATCCTTAAATCAACCGTGGTAAAAATAAGGCAAGTTTTGAAAATCCTCTAATAAATCTTCGGTAATATCCAATCAAACCTAAGAAACTCTGCACTTTAGCTGAATTTTCTAGATGTTTACAATTTGTAAGAATTCCAACTTTTGTAGGATTCACTGATTCCTTCCTTAGTTATCACGTGTCCCAAAAGGCTACTTTTTATTGAGCCAGAACTCATACTTACTAAACTTAGCATACAATATTATTTTTTTGTAACTTCTTAAGAACGTTCCACAAGTGCTTCTCATGTTCCTAAAAGTCCTTAGAACATACCAAAATATTATTAGTGAAAATAATAATAAGATTATCAAAATATAGCTGGAAAACTCAATACATTAAGTCCATGAATGCTACAGGAGCATTAATAGCAAAAAAAAAAGGGCATCTCCACAAACTTGTAATGTCTATAACATGTACAGTTTCAGGGATGTCCTTTTCCCTAATTCTAACTTGATAATAACTCTACTCTAGCAATTCTTGCAATTAATTTTTCAGCCTTTTCAACTTTTGCTATTACTTTTTAATAGAAGAGGTCTTAGAAATTGGTTTAGTAACTAGTACCAAATCAATAATAAATGTAACTTTTCTTTCTAGAGTAACTCTTTTAATTCAGCTAGAAAAATATCCAATTCATCACAAACCACAGGTAGATTTCTCTGGTCGAGTTTGATTATTCAACCAATAGGCTAAATACCTCATTCAACCCTTACAAGAATTTCAAAATTGTAACTCCATATATAAAATAGTCATTATTTCTTACTTTATGTCCCCCTCCAAAATTCCAATACCTTATTGTTTGGTTCACAAGACTGTACAAATTTGTTCCTATAATCAATTCAGGTATGAAATTAAGATAACCAATCTATGCCAAATATAGTATCATAATCATCTATGAGTACATGTATGATACCTCTATTTAGAACCATTATCTCCTACCAATACATTATACTCCAAAACACCATATCATTATTCATTTGTTCCCTGAAAGGATTGCTACTTACCAGTTCATAAGGAACTTCCCTATTCTTAATCCTTATCTTGAGCAGCAAAATAACCAATAAAGGAATGAAGAGAATCTGATTTCATTAAAATCTTAGCCTCTTTAGCTTCGGTAAAACTTTACCTTCTACAACCATTATTGTTCATTACTATTCTGAGATCCACTTCATCCAAAATTGCTACTTGGCATTTTTACCGATGGTTTATTTGCTCTGACTTAGTAGTGGAGATCTGTTCTTAATTATCCTTACCAATCCCAGTCTCAATCCTATATAATTTCTTCCTGGATTCATTCATCCCGTTGTTTATCTGAGTGACGTAATTTATGACTTTATGCTCCTCTTCTCATACTTAAATCAACGAATGGATTACCTTTCTTTAGTACCTCATTCTTTCTCTGGAAATTTCCTATCATCTATTGGCTAGGTTCTAAAAGTCTATTAGAGTTAAAAGGTTGGAATCCCCCCCCCCCCCCCTTTTTGTATAAATTGTTCCAAATCTTTTCCTTCAACTTTTATGGTCACTTCCTAGGGGTTACCCATCTTAGTTCTACTCCTGTCTAAGCATGCTTAACTTTGGAGTTCTGATAGAATTCGGTGCATTAGTACATGCATGATTGTACCTCTTGGTAATACAACAGTATAGGGTTTCTAGTACACAAAATATAATACAAGCGCATTATACATGTGCACTAATCCTTAACTAGTAGTTGCAATTACTGTTGTTTACAAATATCATACTATATATACACTCAACGCCCTTGACTACACAAAATTCCATCCTCATCATTACTAGCAGTCCCAGAAACTAGGGTCCAAGGTCAGCAGATACAAAAGAGTATTCACGTATATCTTATCTAAGGAGTCCCTGACCTCAATCTCTGTACTGTTACCAGAGTTTTAGCCACCTCTTATTTCATAACCTATTATATCACCTTCATGATCCTCCTTATTAGATTCTTTTGATGATATTGTAACTATCTCAACTATCGCTTCTTTTAAATTATTAGAAGATATCATAACCAACTCAGGCGCTTCACATTCAGATATCATATCTATTGCTATATCCAGCTCCACAAAGTTTTCTACATATATAAACCTAAATTGTAAAAACTATTATAGGCTCTACCATACTATAAGCTCAAATCCATATCTACTACTTAATTACAAAATTTGAAATTTTTACATTTTATAGCTTAATTGGCTACAAGGCCGCATCTAACCCAATAGGTGAAGGATCGCGGGAAAAATTAAATACGCAGTGGAAGACAGCAAATTAAAATTTTTTTTCAAGCCAAAGTCTAGGAATATTTACTTCTAGGGTGATTAACTTTAATAACTGGAGTCAGATTCGAATTCGATGGTGCTTGTTGAATAGGAATGTCTACTTGTTCCGCAGAGACACCTACTAACCATCAGCTCCTTTGTATCAAACACTTACGACGTTTGCAATCTTTTGACCTTCTAGAGTATCTTCTAACCATTATGGACGTCTACTGGTGAAAGTAGAATTAGGGTGAAGAAAATAGGAACAAAAATGGAAGAGCTAAATGCTAAGGAAAAACGAAAGGAAAAAAACCAACAAGAAAAAACGGCGGCTTTTTTTTTTTTTTTAAGGAAAAATGAAAAACCTCTTTCTATGGAATTTTTCGATTAACTATAATGGCAAACAAAAATCCCTTTTAATTATTAGCTTTCCTTTTTCTTTTTAGAAACAAAATCAGCCACCTTAATTTCTTTGTTTCATTTTTCCTCTTTTTCATGGCTACTTCCATTAAAACCCTGATGGGCCATACTCTCTTAATGAGTCCAATGACTAATTAAATAGCTCTTTTATTAATTAATTAATCTACTTGGGCTTAATATTAAAAATTATCCAAGATAATAAATTAATAAACTAATTATTTAAATTAGCTCTTTTGTTAATTAATTAAACTACTTTGGCCCAATATAAAATTAACAAATATAATTAATTAATAAACCAATTAATTAAATTGACTTAATTAATTATTCTAGCCAAATAAATAAATAATTGGACTCCTACGATAATTTCCCAATAATGAATTCACCCAATAAGCCTATATAGTAAATAAATTTACGAAGGTTATTTGATCTACTATGGAGACCAAAATACATTATTCTTGGCTAATAAAACGACCAAAATACCCCTACTAACAAGTAGATATATTTTAATCATTTTAAATATTCTATTTATCACCGTATGCAAATATTGACCCCGAGAATAATATTGCAAGTACAGTGTCTTCGACCTACAAGTGTAATGACAAAATTACGCCTCTACGTAACACCTGTCATTGAAATATGAAAATAGTGCTAACACATTTCTCAATGACATCTACCATTCTTTGATAACTAGTTTGACAATCCACAACTTCCAGTACATATCCACTTACCATAAGGAGCTACCCAAAAGTGTACATACTTAGTTATGTTTCCCAGGGCACTGGATTGTTAGGTTATCCCAGACAATCACAAAGGAGTGATTTCTGAAGCTTAAAAAACAAGAAAAACCATACACGTAGAAGGCAAAAACAATACACATAACACAACAAAAAATAGTACGTTAAAATTTTTACCTCTATGCGTTAAATTCTTCTTTGGCACTGAAGGATTCGAGTGAACGATTGGTACGCTAGATGTATTCATTGAGTCCTCTGGTTGAAATCCTGCTATGCATCTGCTACATCTCGTTTGCATGAACAACAACTCCTTTTGAGACTCAAAATATTCCTCCGCCTAACCTCTTGTTGGTGAAATAAATAGGTGAGGAAAAAACCAGTCTCTATGCTTCTCGATTCACTGTTATTAGTTAACAGAATCAAGAGGGAAAAAAAAAACCAAATGAGAGAGAGAAAGATTGAAAAGAAAGGTTGCTCTAGTTTTTTTCACAGATGAATGTCCCTCTATGTAAATCAAACATACACGGCTTATCAACCTAATAACATAACACTAGGGTTTTGAAATTTTAAAACATCCAGAAGTTATCAACAGAGGATGCTTAGTTTAGCCTAAACTCTTCTGTACCGTGAATTAAAAAAAAAAATTTGGTCCAGGCTATTGGGCCACAATTACTTTTATTATTTTTCTTGGATCTAATGAGTCCAAAAATAATAAATATTAATTATTTATTTTCTAGGCCTATAACAATAACCTAATAAATAATTCAAATAAACTAAAATAATTTTTTAAGCCTTTTTATCTAGTTTATGCCCAGGTTAATTTTCTAATTATTTAATCTAGGCTTAGACCCTGAATAATTAATTAACCAATGATATGGCCTGAATTAGTCATATATTTCCTAGTTATTTGAGGCCGTTTTGTGATACATTTTGTGCAATAACTGGTTATATTCCTTTATATTTGAGATTTTATTCTTGGAAATGTATTTTGTGTATTATTTCAAATTTTAGAGGTAAAAAATGGCAAAATCGTCACTAAATAAACTAGAGGCGGCGCCGGCCATGTGCTGTTGGCACGCACTTTGAGAAAATAAAAAATCAGCAAAACAGAGCTTAACAGAGCACAGTCGGTGCCGGTTGGGAGCCCAAAGGCGGCATTGGCTGCAATCTGGAAGAGTTAGAATGAAAATCAAGAAAAATCAGCAAACAGATGGAGAAACATAACACAACCGGCGCCGGCCCTAGGCAGGCCAGGTGGCGTCGGTTGTGCAGTGGTACAGAGGCAGTGAGTAGATTTTCGCACGTGTTTTTTTGGCAATTTGCAGAATTTTAGTATTTTCCTGCTTCTATTAGGCCAGAAAACCTAGAGAGACGAATTTAGGCACTTCTAAAGCCTATAAATAGAGGAAAAACACAAGTGAAAAGGGAGGATTCGCAAAATAAAATAGAAAACCACTCAAATTCAAGGAGGATTGTACAGGAGAGTCTATGAGGAAGAAGAATGAGGCTTGTCTATGAGTGCTATTGTTTAAACTTTGTTTTCTTTTCTTAAACAATGATGTATTAATTGTTTTATTGTAATTTGACATTGTTTTAGATATTCATGATTAATAGAGTTACTTTGATCTTTTGATTAATTGATTGTTATTCTTGGTATTTAATTACTTATACTGATTACGAAATTAATTTGTTGTTTCTTTCTATTAACTTACTTGGAAAATGGGTTGATGGTGGTTTCAATTCATTAATTTCATATTTGTTGTCTATTAACTTGCTTGGAAATGGGTTAATTGCTAAGAACTGGGTAATTAAAAGTTAATTGATATCTGTCAGGATATGGATTCATTGGTTAATTTCATGTTTTAAGTTTGCCAGGATATGGGGATTTAATTAAGGATTGTGTTTAATGCATCTTTTGGGTGAATTAGTTGAGACAGGATATGTGATGCTAATTTGTCTAGAAGATACTGATTTCATGGATTGGAAAAGAAGTGAATCTATTTTAATCCTTCATGATGCCAAGAGAATGATTAGTTATGATAATGATTGGGTACTTTAAGACTATGTTTGTAAAAATAATGGTTTGAGTTACATAATTCTCCATCCTTGACATGTATATATTATATTATTTTATTTTATTTTCCTTCTTATTCTTTTTTACTTTATTGAGTCGGTTAAACAATGAGAGAAAAGTGATTAATGCATCATTGTTCCTTGAGGATCGATATTCGTTTTAAACCCTATGCTATTCTTAATGAAGAGTAAGCTTGCTCATATGTGTAATTTGGGGTTAAAGTTTTAATTTAAACTTGATTAGGAACTCGCTTATTTTTATATGATTTTTATACTCAAATTCATACACATCAAGTCTTTGGCGCCATTGCTGGTGAACAATATCATAAAAGTTTGGATTTTGTTGATTAAACCATATAAATATGTAAATATGTAAATTTGTACAATTGTTCCTTTTACACAAAGCTACCATCTTTTGTATCTTACGTATCTTTGTAATTTAACTTACTAATTTTGACTGTTGTTTAATTGACTAATTTGTTCTTTTAATTTTGTTTGAATTATAAATTCTATCATCTAACTTTCTTCTTGTCTTTCTAGGTGTTAGCCTTAGTACATGACCCAATGATCCAAAGGCGATATAATAGATTTTGGCCGGTTGTGCCCCTGTCCCAATCCCGAGGTTTTAAAAGTTTTACCTCTCCTTCTGGATCTCAAAGGTGACTGGACTAGAACGTAAGCAACTAGGGTAGGGGTGCTGGTGGAAGCCTCTAGTGCGATTCATGCAAGCCTCCTACTCCGCCTTTGCATGTATGTGAACGCCTAACTCTCGGTCTTCCAGTATATGGCCTGTCTAAGTACCATTTGGTGAACAACTAACAGGTTAGGGAATTTTTCTGGAGAGAGAGAGAGAGATGCCTGGTTATTCCACAGAGAAGAAGCCGTCTCTCTTGTGTGCCTGATTTTTTTAACAACGTTATTTTCAATCCTCCTGTTTAACCTAAATAAAAAATCTTAAGTTAAACTGGACTGGGCCATTGGACTCTTAGTTTAACCTATTGGGCTTAATTAATTATTCTAGTTAGAACCAACTCAATGGCCCAACAAATAATTAATTTCCTAACCAAAATAAACCAGTCCAATTAAACAAGTCTAAATCAATTTAGTCCTAAGTTAATCCCTAATTATTCAAACTGGGCCAAAGCCCTGAATAATTAATTAACCCACCAAACTAATTTAATTAATTCTCTCTCTATAGACCTTTATTTTATTCTAGCCTAATAATTAAATCAGGCTACTTAAATAAAATAAATTTCATTTAATTTAAGATCAATTCCTTAGCCTGTATTTAATTAGGACTCACGGTCTATACTAGGGACCAAAAGACATATCGCACTGGCTACTAAAATAACCAAAATACCCTTGCCATATAAATAGTTGTATATTGCATTTTAAATATTTTCTAATATCACCATAAGGAAATATTCACCCCAAGGACAGTGCTGCATTAGCAAAGTCTCCAACCTATAGGTATAATGACTAAAATACCCCTCTATACATCGTCGTACATTCAAAGAGGAAAATAGTGTACTAACACCTCTCTACATGACATCTACCATCCTTAGGCCACTAGTCCAATGATTCACGACTTCTTGGATTGTTCCACTTTCCAAGGGAGCTACCCTAAAGCAAACATCCAAGTCATGTTTCCCAGGGTCCTAGATATTCAGATCATTCAAACAACCATAAGGGGCGATATAGTAAAGAAACTATTTTATACAAGTCTATCTTAACTAACTAGTCCCACATACCCAACATACAAGTATATTAGCCTAACGATAGAACCCCAATTATAGCATATCAAAGTATATGCTTCTAGCTTCGTCAGACCACCAACTCATACTCAAGTCATAGAATACTAATCTACACTATAGCGGTAGTAGTCTAGGTTTCTATCGTATAGTACTTTTAGAAACCACTACTACAGGTCTTGTTCTACGTATTCGAATTACGTTTATGTCATGAAGTGAGTGGACTAGTAACTGTCTAAAGGTAAGCCATTCCCCATTTAGAATTCACAACATAATAACCTAAACATAATGAGATTCCCATTCTCATCAATCGATTAAGAACAAAAGTTTTGTGCTAAGTAACCCGTGATCTATACCATACTGTGAAAGGCCTCCATTCACATAGACCACTTACTTAAACACAATGGGTCTTTTCTAAATGTAATTGTGCACAAATAAAATTGTAAATTCACAAATAATTTTTGCAAATAAATTCTTTTATTAAAAAATTCGGTTTTTACATCAAAAACCTAGTCTAAGAGGGCATACATCCCAACAATCTCCCACTTGCACTCTAAGACTAAGTAAGTCCGTAGGTGCCCACCCCTATGGTGTCTAAGAGTCTCTTGAAGACTCTCTCAGCTAAAGGCTTAGTGAATGGATCAGCTAGATTGTTCTCGGAGGCAATCTGTTCCACCACGACTTCCCATCTCTAGATGAAATCTCGGATCAGGTAGTACTTCATCTCGATGTGCTTCCCCTTCTTATGATTCCTGGGTTCTTTTTACTGTGATACTGCTTCCGTGTTGTCACAATACATCACAATTGGCCTGTCCATGTGTGGTACGACTATCCATCTGTGGTACGACTCTATGTTCTGAAAGGAACTTTCGAAGCCAGACTACTTCCTTAGATGCCTCCAAAGCTACCACATACTCAGCTTCCATGGTTGAGTCAGCAATACAAGATTGCTTGATACTCCTCCATAAAATAGCTCCTCCAGACAAGGTGAAGATATATCCACTAGTGGATTTTCTCTCATTCTTATCCGCCTGGAAGTCTGAGTCTGTGTATCCTGTAGGAATCAAGTCATCAGCCCTATAAACCAGCATATAATCTCTCATCCCCTTGAGGTACTTGAGTATATACTTTATAGCTTGCCAATGAACCTCCCCAGGGTTTGACTGATATCTGCTAACCAAGCGTACGATAAAGTAGATATCTGGCCTAGTATACAGCATAGTGTACATGAGACTTCCCACAGCCGAAATGTAGGGAATCCTACTCATTTTGTCCTTTTCTTCTTGGGACTTAGGACAGTCCCTTGAAGAAAATGACAACCCATGTCTACAAGGAATTAGAGCTCCCTTGTATGAGTCCATGCTATACTTGGCCAGCATCTTATCAATGTATGCCGCTTGGGATAATCTTAACATTCTCTGCTTCCTATTTCTAAGAAGTCTAATCCCGAGAATGTAGCTGACTTCTCCCAAATCCTTTATACTGAATTGACTAGACAGCCAAACCTTTGTAGATGACAATAACCCTACATAATTTCCAATGAATAGAATATCATCCACATACAAGACAAGAAAAAACCACATTAATGCCTTCAAGTTTCTTGTACATGCATAGTTCATCCTCATTTCGAACAAAACCATAAGGCTTTACAATCTCATCAAAACGAATGCTCCATGCCCTTGATGCCTACTTAAGTTCATAAATGGACTTCTTAAGCTTACAAACCATATGTTCTTGACCCTCAGCAAAAAACCCTTCTAGTTGGGACATATAGATGTCTTCACTAAGATGGCCTTTTAAAAATGCTGTCTTAACATCCATTTGTCATATCTCGTACTCATAATGACATGCGATGGCAAGGAGGATACGGGTGGACTTAAGTATGGCCACCGAGGAAAAAGTTTCCTCATAATTGATTACCTCTTTCAGAGTATACCCTTTCACCACAAGCTTAGCTTTGAAGGTTTCCACCCCCCCATCTATTCCCCTCTTTCTCTTGTATACCCACTTACACCCTACGGGTTTTATCCCTTTAGGTGAAGCTACAAGATCCCAAACTTGATTAAGATACATAGACTTAATCTCGGCTTTCATTGCTTCATGTCACAAATTTGCATCGGCATCAGTAATAGCCTCCTCGTATCTAGTGGGGTCTTGTTCCTGATAGTCAGAAACCAACTCGAGAGCTTCTCCAGTCCACCTCTCCGGAATCCTAGACACTCTCCCACTACGACGAGACTCGATATGTACAGGTTCTTGAGGCTATACCTCTTCTTGTTCCACAATCGGGTCAGAAGAAGTTACTTTCCAAGATAACATCTCCTCTAATTCCAACCTAATTGAACCTTTTGTGGAAGTACTTTGATCATTCTCCAAGTATCTAGCATTGGTACTAACTAGTACTTTCTGCTCCTTAGGATGATAAAAGGAACCACCATTTGTTCCTTTTGGATACCCAACAAAATAGTATATTTCTGACCTTGGTTCCAACTTATCTCCCTTGACCAGTACATAAGCTGGATAACCCTATATCCTGAGATGATTCAGACTTGGCTTATGCCTAGTCCACATCTCATAGGAAGTCCTAGGTACTGACTTGAAAAGCACCAAATTCAGAATGTATGCTGCTATTTTCAGGGCATATCCCCAAAAAGACACTAGAATAGTAGCATGAGACATCATGCTTCGCACCATTTCCATTAATATCATGTTCCTTCTCTCAGCAACTCCATTCTGTTGGGGCGTCCCCAGCGCAGAAAGCTAAGATACTATCCCATGATGTACCATGTAATCCTTATATTCACCAATGAGGTACTCTCCACCATTATCCGATCATAAGGTCTTGATCAATTTACCTGTCTGACGCTCCACTTCAGCCTTAAACTCTTTGAACTTGTTAAAAGAGTTAGACTTGCGTCTCATTAGGTAAACGTATCCAAATCTTGTACAATCATCCGTGAAAGTGATAAAGTACTCAAAACCTCCTCCAGCTGGTGTAGATAAAGGACCACACACATTAGTGTGAACAAGACTTAATACCTCCTTGGCTCTATCTGCCTTAGGGGCAAATGATCTTTTTGGTCATCTTTGTCATCAAGCAGGACTCACACTGAGGCTAATTTTCTAATCTCAATGAGCCCAAGAGCCCATCATGGATCAACCTCTGAATCCTAGTTAAGTTGATATGACCCAATCTTAGATGCCAAAGATACGAGTCATTGACATTGGCCTTTCTCTTCCTTGTTAAAGGTTTAGATTGAGCGTTATTTAATTGATTTTTAATAGGGTTTAAGAAAAATAAATTTTTATACATGTGCCCAGTATATAGAATTTCTCAATCTCTACTGATAGAAATACCAAAATAGAAAGATACAAAATATTCTTGATTTATTAGTTTCGCAACCGAAATCAAATCCTGTCTAAATCCAGGTACATATAAAATATATTTCAAAACCACTATTCTATTACAATTAAATACAAGATCCAACTCTCCCACTGCAAGGGCCCAAACTTATGCTCCATTTCTCACATGTAGTCCATGTTCGCCCTTCTGGAGTCTTCTAATCTTTCTAAGCCCCTGCAAGGAGTTAAGGATGTGATCAGTAGCTCCTGAATCAACAATCTAAGTGGAAATTGATCCAACCATTGATATAGACTCTAGATAAAAAACATTACCTGTGGTGTTTTTCTTGGCTTGAAGATCTGGACACTCCTTTTTCCAGTTTCCCTTCAGTCCACACTTGAAGCACTTGCCCTTGGATTTGTCTTTGGGCTGGGTCTTGGGCTAGCCTGCTACGTTCCCCTTCTTCTTCTTAAACTTTCTAGGCTTGGGCCCAATTCTAGAAGATGAAGCCTTGGCAATCATAGACTTTGACTGTGGCTTCATGACCTTCTCTGCCATTTAGAGCTCCTTCATCAACTCAATCAAACCCATGTTCAACTTGTTCACGTTATAGTTTAACTTGAACTGAGTGAAGGAACCCAATAGAGATTCGAGAACCATGTCCACTTGGCTCTCGGGGTCAATGACAGCCCCTAAAATTTCTGCTTCCTCGAAAGCAGTAATCATCTTAAGCATATTCTCTCTGACTGATGCTCCCTCAGCCATCTTAGTGTTTTTTATGGTTCGAAGAGCCTCCTGCCTTGCAGGCCGGCTCTTATCCACGAGCATTGTGGCTAATGATTGGGTTATGTCATACACAGTGGTCATGTGCTCATGTTTGGATTGGAGCACGTTAAATATAAAGGCCAACATGTAACAACGAGCCATCTCGTCAGCCTTCTTCCATGCCTTCTCAGCCTCACGCACCTCGGTGGTGGAACCCTCCCCGATTACAGGGCAAGTTTCGTACAAGACATACTTATACTCCTTGGCTGTGAGTATTATGTTCAGGTTCCTTTTCCAGTCCAGATAGTTTGGTCCCATAAACTTATTTTCTCAGAGAATAACAGCCAATGGACTAACCGAACCTCCCACCATTTCTGAAAAATTGAAAAATAAAAGAAAAAGGTTCATTTTGTAAAAACAAAACAAATATGTGCACTTTATCCTTATTATCAAAACTGATGATAATCAATTTGGCTCTTAGGAAAACTGACATAGCTTTTTGGGAAGATTAACATTTTCCTAAGCTAAATGTGTTAACCACTACAAATTAATTTCCCTTCTAGGTAATGATCTAGAAGATAACTCCATCGAGGGGATGGCTATTTTCTCTCATTTCTTATGGACATGCCTCGCACTATGACCTCCAACGAGGAGCTGGCCGATCATAGTATGTGCCCTGGGTTATCAATTACATCCTTCCATTAGATCTAGATCCTTATGTTATCCCCATCCTATATAGGTTCACTCCCAGGGTGACGTGAGAGGACCCACAATCTCTAATGAGGATCGTGATGGAAGCCGTGGGACTGTTGGAACCCCTCTCCCACTTAGTCTTTTAAAACAAGGATTTTTTGAAAAATATCCTTTTGAAAATTTCCATTAAGTTTTCCCTTAACTCAAAAAAAAAATCTCTATTCCAAGGCTTATAACCTTTGAGAGTTTTTCCCATGGACTAATTTTATTTAATTTAACAACTTAATGATTTCAAAATTTTTCTAATTAAAACTTTCTAAAGACTTTAGTCTCAAGTTTATTTGACAAAACAATTTTTCGTGTGCCAAATTAAAACAAAATGGCTTTCTATTTTAACCTTACAAAAATATCTATATCCAATATATTTTCTATATCAAGGATTAAATCCTTTGAGAAAATATCTAAGGATTAATTTTTGTTTAAGCTAAAATAACCATTTAATTTGTAGAAAAATATTTTCCTTGTGAAAAACATTCCCAAAGACTTTGGTCTTTGAGAAAACGTGCACATAGGTACAAAAACAAATAGCATGCTAGAAAACAGTAGATGTTTTCATACTCTTTTATTTTTAAACCTAAGTGCCCAAATAATAAAATTAAATACTAATTAATTAATTAATTAATTAATTAATGGTATTGTTTAATCCTAAAATTCCTTACAAATATTTTTCATGCAAAAATATTCCTTGAATATTAACTATTGCAAAATATTAACTTTGCCTGGTATGGACCCCAAAACCAAAAGAAAATTGCAAGAAAAATTACAAGGAAATTTTTTTTTAAAAAAACTCCTTGGTCCACTGCACACACCACACCAGATCGGCCACCCATCTAAACTGTGGTCCACTACACCCACCGCACAGAACCAGAACCCACAGAAAAACAGTGCAGACCGACTTTCTGAACCCAAGTCAGCGTCGGTTTCGGCGGCCTGGCCGGCGCCGGTTAGGCTCTATTTTCCTCTTCCTACAGTTTTTTTTTCTGCGATTTTATTATGCGAATTTCCTCTATTTTTCTGCACGGTTTCTGGTTTTGATAGCTCTCCAATTTCAAACTGAATACAATGAAATCAACCAAAACGAACAACTGTCTATACCCATAAACATTGGGCTTACACAATTTACTAAGAAAAACAGTAAATTACAGATTCTTATACCTCCACACGTGAGATTTAATAGAGAATGTATCCATACCATAAACAGCGAAGGATCACAATTTTAATCACACATATGTGTCCAATTTTATTCATCTAGATGCAGGCTCCTTATATTTTCACAAAACCTTCATGCTCTTATACCAATTGAAGGCATTGGAAAGCGGGGAACACAGAGCACGCAGCGGAAACAAACATAAAAAAAAATTGGAAAAACAATAACATGGAATCTAGGACAGGGCTGGCACCGGCTCTAGCAGCCCTAGCCAGCGCTGGTTGTTGTTTCCAAGGGAGCTACCCTAAAGCAAATATCCAAGTCATGTTTTCCAGGACCTTGGATATTCAAATTATTCAGATAACCATAAGGGGCGATATAGTATATTCAAACAACCACAAAGGGCGATATAGTATGGAAACTTTCTTGTACAAGTCTGTCTTAACTAACTAGTCATACATACCCAACATGCAAGTATATTGGCCCAACGATAGAACCTCAACTATAGCATATCAAAGTATATACTTCTAGCTTCGTCAGACCACCAACTCATACTCAAGTCGTAGAGTATTAGTCCACGCTGTAGCGGTAGTAGTCTAGGTTTTTACCATATAGTACTTTTACCATATAGTCCACGCTTATGTCATGAAGTGAGTGGACTACTCACTAACTAAATGTAAGCCATTCCCCATTTAGAATTCACAACAAAATAACCTAAACATGATGAGATTCCCATTCTCATCAATCGGTTAAGAATAAAAATTTATGTGCTAAGTAACCCATGATCCATACCTTATGTGAAAGACCTTCATTCACATGGACCACTTACTTAAATGCAGTAGGTCTTTTCCAACGTAATTGTGCACAAATAAAATTATAAATTCACAAACAATTTCTGAAAATAAATTCTTTTATTAAAACATTCGATTTTTACATCAGAAACCTAGTCTAAGAGAGCATACATCCCAACACTTACGTTTGCAACACGACAAATAGTGGACTCTTCTGCAAGGGGCTCGATTAATCATAAGACCCTGGAATAGGTATTCGGTCTCCTTGAAAATTTGGTTTCTAATAACCATTCCTGGGAAAGTGCAAGGTCTAGAGCTCATGTGCAAGGAGTATACAAAGTGGATGCTATGGCAGCTTTGGAAGCTAAGATGAAAGTTTTAACTCAAAAAATGGAACAAATGGTGGTACCTCAAGGCCAAGTGTTAAATGTAAGTTGTGATTTCTGTGGATAAGGGCACCCAAACCATGAGTGCCAAAATATGGGTTCATTCCAAGAAACCACAGAACAAACAGCCTTTGCAAGTAATGGAAATCCAAGTAACAATCCCTATAGCTCTACTTATAATCTTGGTTGAAGAAATCACCCTAACTTCTTTGGAGCAATGCAAACCAACCTAGGTAGGGCTTTTTCAACTTTGGGGGAAATCAAAGGAAACAACCACCTTTGAATAATAATTCAGCACCTCCCAAGCCACCATTAGAGGAATTGATTGGCCAATTGGTAAGTACAATGGATACTAAGTTCCAAGGGATTAATGCTACAACAAGGAACTTAGAGGCCTCCATGCGCAACTTGGAGAGCCAAATTGGCCAACTAGCTAAATTACTTGGGGATCGTGTAGTAGGGACGTTACCAGGGAACACCGAAGAAAATCCACGGGATCAAGGCCATGGAAAACATTGAAGTCTTTCTTTTTTTAAGTTTTTGTGATTTGGAACAACTCTTTTTTATTATCTTTGTTTGCATTTTTATTTCTTCATGAATTGAATTGCATTATTCATCACTATTGTGTGTTCATTATTTTTATTTCATTTTTCACAAAAAATAAAATAAAATAAAAATCAGAGCCTGGACAGAATGCAACTGGTGCTGGTTAGGCAAGAAACCGGCGCTAGCTCCTATCGCGGAAGCACCACAAACAGGCCAAATTGGCCATTCTTTTTTCTTTCAAACTCTTCAACTCCCTCTCAAATTCTCTCTAACCTGCACTGGCTTCACCTTCTACCCCTTGAAAATTTTAATTTTTCATCTTTCAAACACTTCTAGAATATCAATCTACCATTCTTTTGTTAATTCTACGAATCAAAATTCTCTAAATCTTCCATTTTTCACAAAAACCCAATCTCCAATCTATCTTCAAAGAGCTTTGATTTCTGGAAAAAGGATGCATATTGTGCTTACCCATACATAGGAGAACATAAAGGTGCGTTTTTTTCTGAAATTCCCACAATTAAAATGTTGTAGGTAAATTTTTGTCCAAAATTTGGTATATTTAATGTTCTCTTGCATTGTCAATCAATTTGTGTGCTGCATGACATTAGATATATTATGAGTTGATGATTCGTGAGCACTTTATTCATTCACATGATCATTAGGGAGTTTGTGTATTTGGGAAAGGGTATGATTATGGCTATTATGATGATTGAGTAACTAGTTGCACATTGGCCTTGAATTATCTTATACTTAATCACTATAATGTCATAATGATTCCATAATTCACATGATCATGTTATGAGCATCTAGATACATTAGGTTTGTTCAGCACATTTACGCTTTCCAGTGAGATATTATGCTTATTCTTGTAGGTTGTGTGAACATTTTGGTGGATTGAGTGGAGGAGATTGAATTGGTTATTGTGTTGGTGAAGAATATTGATAGGGGCTAAATTAGTCATGTTTTTCCTAGTTATTTAAGGTTCTTTTCTGATATATTTTGTTCAATAACTAGTCATATTCCTTCATATTTGAGATTTTACCTTTAGAAAGGTATTTTGTTCTTTATTTCAGATTTTTAGGGTAAAACGAAATAAAAACGTCACAAAACAGAGAAGAGGCGGCGCCGGCTAAAGCCCTAGAACCGGCTCCGGCCATGCACTGGATTACACGAACTTCGAAGCATCAAAAATTATCAAAACAAAGTGGAATAGAGTAGAACTGGCACCGGCTCCAAGAGTCAAGGCGGCGCCGGCTACATTCTAGTTTTCATTGTGCAAAATTCAGAGAAAAATCGGTGAACGATAGAGAAGCAGAACACAACCAGCGCCAGCTTTGAGAGCCAAGGCGGCGCCGGCTATGCCCTGAAGAGAAGGCGGTGCTTGATTTTTTCTACGCAATTTTTGGTAATCTGTGGAGTTTTAGTATCTTCCAACTTCTACTCGGCCAAGAACATTATACCTACGAGTTTAAGCACTTCCTAAGCCTATAAATGGCTGAAAAACACAAGGGAAAAGAGGAGAATTCATTGATCATCATAGAAAATTACTCAATCCAAGGAGGAATTCTTCAAGTTCAAGAAGGGTTGTGCAAGAAGGTCTTCAAATGAAGAGGAAGGAGGCTTGTCTATAAGTGCTTTCTTTTACTTTGTTTTCTTTTTCTTGACAATGATGTATTAATTGTTTTATTGTAATTTGACATTGTTTTAGATATTCATGATTTTTAGAGTTCTTTGATCTTTTGATTAATTGATTGTTATTCTTGGTATTAATTACTTGTGCTTATTACGAGATTGATTGATTGGGTCTTTCCATTAACTTGCTTGGACAAAAAGGTTGATGGTGGTTTTAATTCATTAGTTTCATATTTGTTAGCTTTTAACTTGCTTGGACAAAGGGGTTAAGAGTAAGGACAAAGTAATTCAAGGTTAATTGATGTCTGCCAGGATATGGATTCATTAGTTAATTTCATGCATAATTTACCAGGAATGGGAATTAAATCAAGGACTATGGTTAATGCATCTTTTGGGTAAGACTGGTTGAGACAGGATATGTGATACTAAGTTACCTAGAAGATACGGATTCATGGATTGGACAAAGAAGTGAATCTATATTATCATTCATAATGCCAAGAGAATAATTAGTTATGATAAAGGTTGGGTACTTTAAGATCATGGTTGTCTAAGCAATGGTTTGAATTACATAAATCTACATCCTTGACATGTATATATTTTTTTATTTTATTTTATTTTTCTTTTTTGTTTATTTTTCAATTTATCGAGTCGGTTAAACAATGAAAGAAAGGTGATTAATGTCTATTTGTTCCTGGAGGATCGACACTCGTTTGAACTCTATGCTCGATTAATGATGAGTACGCTTGCTCATATGTGTGATTTGGGTTGAACATTTTAATTTAAACTTGATTGGGAATGTGCTTAGTTTTTATATGATTTTTATACCCAAGTCCAAACACATCAGATATATTTTAAGGAGATTAGGAATTGTGGTGTGAGCTGGTTGAGAGTTGAGTGTGGAGCTGTGCATTGTGTTTGAAAAAAGGGAAGATTATCTTCTCCTAAAATCTTTGAGCTTCCTAGGACTTATACTCCTATCGTCATTACTATCTCCTTTCTAATATTTCTAGAGCACAAGGTCAATCATCTAAAAGGGCTAGAGCTTCTTCTTCCTCAGCCCCTTCATCTATAGATCCCCTGTTTCTTAGGCCAGCAGAATTCATTGATCCATCATGTGAGGAGGGGTACAATAGGAGGGCCTCAAATAAGATTATTCTAGAGCATACCTTTGCACCTACCCTAGACCATGCCCTTAAACTGGGAATGATGTTTAGGAGACTGGGGTAGGGACCTATAGTACAGCTTAAGGGGGATTATTGTCTAGTGCTTGTAAAAGAATTCTATGCTAACATGGTTGAAAAGGGCAATAACCGTCTTCCACACATTGAGACACGAGTGAAAGGAACCCCCATTAGCATCACATAAAACCATTTATCTACTCTTCTCCGGGTGTATGATGATGATTCTTGGCTAGGGATAGATACCAATCATCAAAAGATTCTGTCTGACCCTAATTGGGATGCTAGGGGAACTAGGGCTACTCTAGGGTTGCGCAAGAAAAATGCTTTCCAAGCTAACAACTTCTATTCTAACAATGATCTTGTTGCCAACTTTCGGGCTCTCGTATACATGTTTGGTTTTAATGTCGTACCCCGAGCCACTGGATTCAATGAGACACGCACTATAGATATGTACACCTTGCATAGGATGATGACTACTCAGCCTATCCATCTTGCCCCATTGATCGTACAATCTATTAGGGATGTGGTTTATCATCGTCTCTCTACCAAAGCTTTCATCTTTCCTCTCATAATCATGAAATTTCTGAGACATTTTGGTATTAGTACTGAGGGAGAATTGACGGAGTCTACCACTGAGCATGACCTAGTCACAGAGCAAATATTGATGAGCTGTGAGTACAAATATAGCCAGGAGATGAAGAAATGGCTAGCTCCCTATGAGGTACAGTATCCTGACCAAGTTCAGCCACCACCTATGGAGGAGGAGCACCCACCCCCACCATTGCGAGCATGAGCCAGTAGTTCACAGTCCTAACTATGGAATGACTTTGAGACCGCGGTGATGGGACATTAACTCAGCAGACGGAGATATTGCTACATATGTAAGACTCCATTGATGACATTGCCTGGAGGCAGACTATTATGAAGGAGCAAAGGGCTGAGTGGATGCAGCGATTTTCGGGACCACATGGCGGTGATGGCACTTCGGCACATGATGATGATGATAGGGAGAATTGAGATGATTTTTCTACACTTGTTCCCACTTGTTACTTTCTTTTTCCTTTATATTTTCATAACATTTTCTAGTTATTTCTTGTACTTCTTTTTTGTACTATTTTCTTTACTTTTTGCTTATTTCTCTTTTCTAGTTTTTGTGCTTTGTTGTATTTCTTTTGTGTATTTTTTTTTTCTAAGTACTTCAACAATGCTCCTTTCTGCTGGAATTCAACTCTTTTGTAGGAGAATGCACAACACAATGGAAGTATTTTCTTTCTTCTCTTTTCCCCTTTATTTTTGGTCCCACGGCAATATTTCCTTGCTCTATTTGTTTGGCCATTAAGGACAATGTCCAATTTAAGTGTGGGGGAGTGGTTAGAATGGGAATTCTTCTATGATTCATTCTTCTTGAAATTCTTTGAACCTATCGAGCAAAATTTTCAAAATTTTTTCTGATTTTTTTTTAGCTTTCAAGATGTATTTTTGATGCATGTCTTTGTGTTAGGTCATAGAGCATATGTTCTATATCATTTGTGGCTTATGCATGACTTTTTACACGCACTTGGACTAAGTAGTTCTTCATCAAATGCTTTACATTGTTCTTAAACCTGTTTTTTTGCTAAAATTGATTAAGCATTCTACAACTTATTTGAATACCTCTCGAGGCGAAATAAGAAAGACATTCATGATTTAACTTAGGGATGACGGTAATAGGCTTTCTTTGGATAGTTTGAGATTTTCAAGCCTACCTATTTTTATATTATCCCTAGTGCCTATTTTGCGCCTAAATTGTTAATTTCTTTCTTAAACCCGTTACAATACTTTGTCCATTACTTCTTTCCGAGAGTTTAATTTACCTTCCAAATCTTTGATTGATCTTAATGGATAAAAGTACAAGGAGAAGAATTATGAGGGAGAATGCTTATATGAATATCATGACTTGTTACTTTCAGTCATGCATCATGTGTTAAGTTGGAATTGTGAAAGGAGAAAGGAGGAAGAAAAAGAAAGATTGAGAAAAATAAAAAGCTACTAGAAAATGTTGAAAGAAAAAAAAACTGAGAAACAAACAAAACCAGCATTTGAAAAGAAAAGAAAAAGAAAGGAAAAGCTGAAAGAAAAAGAAAAGAAGAGCACAAGAAGGATGTTGGTTGGTTGAATAAGAATTGCTGAAATTTTGATGATCTTGTGCAATATGATTGATGAGTTAAGAACTATTGATGAAAAGAATGCAAGATTTGCTTGAACTGTATACAAGGTTATGCGTTTTTTATTGGTTTTGTGATAGGAAAGCAAGAAAAGTTTGGAATCTCTTGGTACGTTTTCTTTATCCTTTTCTTGCAAACTCATATCTTCTTTGCTATTTGATTTTCCTATATCCTTCGTTTGACAGCTACATTACAAACCCTTTAGCCTTACATTACAAGCTTAAAAGTCCTACTTGACCTAAATAGAATCATGATATATCACAGATTAGTGGAGAGAGTGTATGAAAAGTAAGCTTATGGAAAACATATTTTTCTTGAACTAATTTCTTTCCAGTGATTTGAGAATGATGTCAAGTGCTGTGATGGTTCTACAAGTCATTCTTCACTTACACAAGTCTTGCATTTGTTATGAAAGGTATAGTAGTTTATGTTTTGTTATCTTTAATAAAGAAAACATTGAAAATATTATTTTGAAATTGATTGAGTGATTTTGTGACAACTTGTGTTTTTCTACTTGTCTTTGATACTTTGCTTGAGGGAAAACAAAGAGCTAAGTGTGGGGGAATATGATAGGGCCTAAATTAGTCATATATTTCTTAATTATTTGAGGCCATTTTGTTATACATTTTGTGCAATAACTGCTCATATTCCTTCATATTTGAGATTTTATCCATAGAAAGGTATTTTGTGCATTATTCTAGATTTTAGGGGTAAAATAAGGCAAAATCATCGCTGAATAGACTAAAGATGACGCCGGCCAAGACAGGACAGGCAGCGCCGACCACGGGCTGTAGGCACACACTTCGAGATGATAAAAATTGGCAAAATATAGATGAACAAAGCACAGTCAGCACCGGTTGGGAGCCCAGAGGCGATGCCAGCTGCAATCTAGAAGAATTGGATTAAAAATCAAGAAAAATTGGTGAACGGATGGGGAAATAGAACACAGCCGACGCCGGTCCCAGGCAGGCCAGATGGCGCCAGCTGTGCACTAGTATAGAGGCGATGCCTCGATTTTCATGTGCATTTTTTGGCAATTTGTAGAGTTTTAGTATTTTCCTACTTTTATTCGGCCAGAAGCCCTAGAGAGACGAATTTAGGCACTTCTAAAGCCTATAAATAGAGGAAAAACACAAGTCAAAAGGGAGGATTCGCAGAGCAAAATAGAAAATCACTCAAATTCAAGGAGGAATCATCAAATCAAGGAGGATTGTACAAGAAAGTCTACGAAGGAAGAAGAATGTGGCTTGTCTATGAGTACTTTCTTTTAAACTTTGTTTTCTTTTCTTGAACAATGATGTATTAATTATTTATTATAATTTGACCTTATTTTAGGTATTTATGATTTATAGAGTTACTTTGATCTTTTGATTAATTGATTGTTATTCTTGGTATTTAATTACTGATGCTGATTACGAGATTAATTTGTTGTTTCTTTCTATTAACTTGCTTGGGAAAGGGGTTGATGGTGGTTTCATTTCATTAATTTCATATTTGTGGTCAATTAACTTACTTGGAAAAGGGGTTAATTACCAAGAACTAGGTAATTAAAGGTTAATTAATGTCTACCAAGATATAGATTCATTGGTTAATTTCATGTTTTAAGTTTGCCAGGATATGGGGATTTAATCAAGGATTGTGTTTAATGCATCTTTTGGGTGAATTAGTTGAGACAGGATATGTGATGCTAATTTGTCTAGAAGATAGTGATTTCATGGATTGGAAAAGAAGTGAATCTATTTTAATCCTTCATGATGCCAAGAGAATGATTAGTTATGGTAATGATTGGGTACTTTAAGGTCATGTTTGTCAAAATAATGGTTTAAGTTACATAATTCTCCATCCTTGACATGTATATATTATTTTATTTTATTTTATTTTCCTTTTTATTCTTTTTTACTTTATTGAGTCGGTTAAACAATGAGAGAAAAGTGATTAATGCATACTTGTTCCTTGAGGATCGATACTCGTTTTAAACCCTATGCTATGCTTAATGATGAGTACGCTTACTCATATGTGTAATTTGGAGTTAACGTTTTAATTTAAACTTGATTAGGAATGTGTTTATTTTTATATGATTTTTATACTCAAATTCATACACATCAACCAATTAAACCAGATAATAAATTTAATTTAATTTCTCTTGTTCTTTTATTTTATTCTAGTCCAAAAATAATTTAGGCTTCCTGACTAAAATAAAACCCTTTTAATTCAGACCATTTCCTCGATCTAAAATTTATTAGGGCTTACGGGTTATTTTTGAGAACCAAAATGACACAACGCATTGGCTACTAAAATGACCAAAATACCTCTGCTATATATATAGTTATATTTTACATTCTAAATATTTTTTAATATCACCATAAGGAAATATTGACCCCAAGGATAATGTTGCGTTAGCTATATCTTCGACATGTTGGTGAAATGACTAAAATACCCCTTTACACATCGCCGTGCATTTACAGAGAAAAAAATTGTACTAATACATCTCTAAAAGACATCTACCATCGGTAGGCTTCTAGTCCAACAATCCATGACTTCTTGGTATATTTTCACTTTCTAAGGGAGCTATCTTAAAACAAATATCCAAGTCATGTTTCCCAAGACCCTAGATTATTAGATCATTCAAACAACCACAAGAGGCAATATAGTATAGAAACTATCTTGTACAAGTTTGTCCTAACTAACTAGTTATATATACCTAACATACAAGTATATTGGTCCTATTAAAGAAAATCCACTATAGTATATCAAGGCATACGCTTCCAACTTCGTCAGACCACCAACTCATACTCAAGCTATAGAATACAAGTTTACGTTGTAACAGTAGTAGTCTAAGATTATACCACATAGTATGTAACACCCCACCTTTTTACTTTCGATTGGCTACTATCTGTAATGGGATGAGAATTTATATCAATGGCGAGAACAAAAGTTGATCGGTGTATTGAAATGAATACTTTGGTGAAATAAAATTTTGTCGGGACCCAGATTTAATTATTGAATTTGTTCTACCTGTACCCTAAATTTTTGGAAGGCTATTAAGATTAACAAAATAAAAATTTTAGGGTACTCTAGAAAGAGAAATTGATCAGTGCAATGAGACGCACGTTTTGGTGTGAATTGTGCTACCCGGGGTATCGGGGGCATTTTTGTCATTTTGACCTCAAATTTGACCAAGTAGAGAGGGAATTGAAGAATTTAAGTGTTACCAATGAATTCAGTGGAGTTTTTGGAGTTGAATACTGAAATAAAATATTTTTTTGTTACGGACTCGATTTTGGTCATTTCTGAAGAAAATAGAAAAATTGCGGTTGGAAATGGGACGTACGGCTTCTTATGATTGGTGGATAAAATAAGTGCCATTTAGTGATTGGTTAATGAAGTCAAGTGCTTTTATTTGATTGGTTGTGATAAGTTGAGATAATTTAGAGGGCCCACAAGAAATAAATAAGAATAGCCCACAGGTATGAAAAGCTTGACCAAGTTGGACCACCTTTTTTACTTCATTTGACCATGATTAATTAAGCTAATCTTGATTTGAGCAAGTTAACCATAGTTGATTATGCATGGCCATGCAAGATTAGAAAATATCTATTAGTTCTTGAGAATTCTAGGAATTTCTACAAGATTCACCAATGCCCTTTTAGGTTCTAAATAATTCTAAGACTTTCTAGGATATTCTATAATTTTCTCTAATTAGATTCTATAAAGATCTAAAGGCTCCTAGAGTTGCCAAATCACCATATAATTCTTGAATACTCTAAAGGACACCTAAGTAGTTAGGTGGACCAATCAAGGGCTTCCAAATGTTTGAGACCATTTAATTCATCCTTGACTTGAAGACCATATTTCTCTATATATAGTCCATGAGGGCCGGCTAAAATGGCTTTAGACAGCCAGAATTTCTCAGCAAACAAGGAAGAAAAAGAGAAGAGAAAGGAAAAAGAAAATAGAGAATAGAGAGAGAGAGAGAGAGAGAGAGAGAGAGAAAAATTCAGAAAATAGAGAGGAGAGAGAGAGAGAGAGAGAGAGAGAGAGAGAGAGAGAGAAAGAAAAATAAGAAGATGCTTGGGCTGTTTAGCTTCCAAACGCAGCAAAGAAAATGTAAGGATCTATCTTGCTTGAAGTAAAGTTATTATATAAAGCATGGAGAACATTTTGGTATACATAATATGAGAGGGTATGTATGAATTATGGAAACTAGCTAGGTGAAGTTGTGTGAAAATTGTTCTTGTGTGCATATATGTGTGGTGGATGGGATGGCATCTTTTTAGTTGTGTTTGTGTGATGTTTGATAGAGACTTGGAAGTGTTTTAGAGACCTAACTATGGCTGCATGTTGTTCTTGAATTAGGAAAAAGAAATGAAGTTGGAAATAAGATAATTGTTAAGAAACTTTCAAGGATATATGTTATGATTGAGGCTGCCGGTTTTCTTGTTGTTTTATGGTGAAATTTTCTATTTTATGTATGACTGGAAATCTAGAAATTCAGAATTAAAGATGAATTGAAAGAGTATTGAATGAATTAATGGTTCCAAAGTGCTAAAGGCTAAAGGAAAACAAAGGAAAGCATGAATAGGGAAACCAAGGCTTAACTACTGAGGCTGCTTTTGCCCAGTATTGTGATACTGGAACCAGAACTCTAAAATTAGCTTATACTAAATTAAATTTAAGTGTCTTATGGTCATTTTGGTATATCATGGAGCCAAATTGGAACTGTAAATTGAAATTTATGTGCAAAACAAAATGGTGTGTCAAACCAATGAAATCCGTCCAAAAATGGATGGACTTAAGGGTGATTAATTGTGTGATTTTGGATAAAATAATTGGGGAAAACATGAAGTGAATCCCTTGTTTATCAGGGGAGGAAGGATATGGGAAAAGAAAAATGAAAGAATTGACCAAACGATGAAAAAACGACGTGAACGAAAGTTAAACGTTTTCCTTGACTGTCGGCTAACCATCGACCTCGTCAGCTAAACGACAATTGAACGTCGGTCAGACGTCGGCTACCCATCGGCTATTTTTTGGCCAAACACGAATTGACCCGAAAATGAAGTTTGATGTAATTTTAGCAACAAACGGCCAACAAAACGTCAAAAATGGTAGGAACGAAGGTTAAACGGCCGTGAACGGAAAGAGTTGCTTAGGATATGAGGTGAGTCCCTTAGATTTTTAAAACTCTTTCTAAAGTTAGTGTGCTTTGTTTTTCCATAAAATGCTATATTATATACCGTTTGGAACATTTTATGGAAATATGTTTGGAAACATTGAATATAATCCTCTTTTGGGATTAGAATTCTAGATTTCTTTAAATGAGTTCCTTTTTGGAATTGGGTATTTGAAAAATGATCCAAATATCCTAAATTGGAATATTTTATGAAAACCTTTGGAACTCAAGTATTCGATAAATGATCGAAATATCCTTATTGGAAGTCTTGTGAATATTTTTTAGATCGGGTAAGGGTAAAATGACCCGAATACCCTCAGAAAGTCTTTTGGAATCGGGTATCGATAAAATGAGCTGAATACCCTTGGAAATGACTTTTGTGATCGAGTACGAAAAAAATTATTTAGATACTCTTAGAAACACGTTTTGATGTATGAATAGAACCCCTTATCTGGTTTCAACATGATTTTTGAAATTGTTGTTTTGCCCCAAAAATATTTTGATTTGAAAATTCTGTGGGAACAGATAACCCTCTGGCTTGATCAGTCAGATAGGGGTTAGTATTATTGACGTTGAGGACTCAGTAAGGACTTTGATCTTTGTACTAGCTCATGTTAGAGATAGACGACCCCAAGTAACCCAATCAGTTCTGGGGATTGTCTTACTCCAAACAGAGCGATAAGACATTGAGATGAGTCGTCTTGGCTAGCCGTTTTGAGCCTGGAAATTGCCACGTCTGCAGACACTTCTTGATTTTATGTCATTTGTTGGATGCCGGGCGAGAACACTCGGTGCGTTTGACTCCTTGCCACTTCGATGGTGATTAACGTCAAGATTGGGACCCCTGGCTTATGGTGGCAAGTAAAAGATCCCAAAGTGCTAGGTGAGCTGTACATTTTACACTCACCGCTCCGGCATAACACGGGTGACGTGCTGTAAAGTGTAGTTCATAGCACAAGAAACCATGTAGCCGAAGGCGAAGCTTTGAGAGCTTTGCATATAGGCTGACCTTCTGTTGGAGAAGTACCTGTGATTTGAAAACTGGGGCAATGATTTGAAAATTGAAATTCAATTTTCCAAAAATTATTAAGTTCTGAATAAACTCTTCATTAAAGAGTTTTGTGCTATTCCATAAAAGTTGTGTACTCTGCCTCTTTGATAAAACACTAGCACACACGGGACTCACTGGGTGATTTTCACTTACACGTGTCTTTTATCTTGCCTCTTTGTAGGATCCAGAGTTGAAAGGACCTGCAGATAGAGGACAATACCACAGTGATAGCAGAATTGGTCCGGACGTTTCCCTTATGGATAATGTACCTTATATACTCTGTTGGATTTTTCGTTATAAAAACCCCTTGTCTGGGTAACTGGACAAGGTAACACCCAATATTGATATGCTTCCGTTATTACCTTTAGTAAGGGTGTTACATAGTACTTTTAGAAACCACTACTACAGGTCCAGTTCTACGTTTTCGAAATACGCTTATTTTATGAAATGAGAAGACTATTCATTGGCTAAAGGTAAGCCATTCCCTATTTATAATACATAACACAATAACCTAATTGTGACGAGATTTCTATTCTTATCATTCAATTAAGAACAACAGTTTATATGTTAAATAATACATGGTCCATACCTTACTGTGAAAGACCTTTATTCACCTGAACCATTTACTTTCACATATTAGGTCTTTTTCAATGAAAATGTGTGCACAAAAGGAAAGAAGTATTCACAAATAATTTCTAAGAATAATACTTGTATTAATATAAGTAAAAATTACATTAGAAACCTAGTCTAAAAGGGCATACAACCCAACAATCTCCTACTTGCACTCTAAGACTAAATGAGTCCAAAAGTACCCACTCCTATGGCATCTAAGTATATTCTAAAGACTCTTTCAGCCAAGTGCTTGGTTAAGGGATCTGCTAGATTGTTCTCTAAGGAAATCTCTTCCTCTAATACTTCTCATCTCTGGATGAAATCCTAGATCAGGTAGTACTTCCTCTCAATGTGTGGGTTTTTTAGATTGTGAGACTGCGCCAATGTTGTTGCAATACATCACAATTGGTTTGTCCATCTATGATACGACTCTAAGTTCTAGAAAGAACTTCTTGAGCCAAACTGCTTCCTTAGATGCCTCTGAAGCTGCCACATACTTAGCTTCCATAGTTGAGTCAGTAACGCAAGATTGCTTGATACTCCTCCCTGAAATAGCTCCTCCAGACAAGGTGAAGAAATATCCACTAGTAGATTTTCTTTCATCTTTATCTGTCTAGAAGTCTGAGTCTGTATATCCTGTAGGAATCAAGTCATCAACCCTGTAAACCAGTATATAATCACTCGTACTCTTAAGATACTTGAGAATATACATTACAACCTACCACTAAACTTCCCCTAAGTTTGACTAATATATGCTAATTATGCCTACGACAAAGCAGATATCTGTCCTAGTACACAACATGACGTATATGAGACTTCCTATAGCTAAATAATATGATAATACATAGTAGCCTCCCACCATTTATAATAATAGTATTGAACTTTAAATTATAAACCACATCATATTTGTAAAATACAATTTAATTTCCAAATTCACATTGTAATTTCATTTGGAAAGAATATTTGTCCGACCAATAACATTGATCTTATTCAAAAAGAATATTAGTCCAACTGATAATATTAATTTCATTCGAAAGGAATATTAGTCCAACCGATAGATTGGTATGAATAACGCAGTATGTATGCAGTAATTAAACATACAATGGCCATCATTATGGCCTACCTTACAACCCAAGTGTCCCACACCTATCCTCCTTTTCCACTTCAGGAAAATGTATTGCTAGTTAAAAATGACTAGACATCAAATACTAGTATCCCGTGAAATAAGAGATGATGGTTCGGAGATAGCCAACAACCAGACAACGTTCTCCAACCAACACAAGTTAGTATAAGAGCATAGTTCCTTTGAGTACTCAAGGATCATATCACAATTCCAGATATTAATGCAACATCTCAACATAGCTCAATACTTTTCTTGAATCAAAATTTATTTCCAAAATATTTCCTTTCCCAAAAATATTAGTTCATTCCTAAGCACAAGAAAATTAATCTAGGGATTGAAATATTATTTTCCAAACGTTTATCATATTCAATATGAAATTTCAATAGTTTAGTGAATGTAGGAAGTGACATACCTTTTATATAATGCATAGAGTGCTTTAAAAGCAATTTGGCAATTATCATAAAACTTCATACCATTTTGAAGGAAAGCTTCCATGTCATGAATATATTGATGATACTAAATAAAACATTTTCCATTTAAATGTCATGGAAAATTTAGCATATTATACATTTTGAGTAAACTTAGAAAGTGTGAAGCTTTAAGCACAAAAGTCCAGGCTATGATATATCAAAGGAACACTTAGCTATATCAGGAAAGCATTTAGCTTGATCTAAAAAACACTTAGCTAAAATAGGTTTAAAAATAGAGGGACTCATCTTGTGTAGTCTATTGCTCAGCGCTATATAAATAGTCTTTACCTCGTTGCAAATCCTTTGAGTCAACATCCTACAATAATCAATTCATATCTTACTTTGTACTCTAGGATTCCCAACTAACAAATATATATATTGCTGTATATATATTGAAGAAAATTAGTTAATTTCCTACTTCTCCATTTCATAATAGAAATGAAACAAATGTTTGAAATAATCAAAGGCTAGTTTACCCATTCCTCTTTTTTTTTTTTTTTTTCTCAATCAAGTATACAATGCTTTTAGATGTTTTCATAATTCTTTTTCCATCCACTAGTATATATGAATCCATTTTCTTTGAACAGAATTCTGCATTTCTCCTTCATGGCATACTTTATTAATTTTGTCATGACTTTCAATCTAAAAGTCTGAATGATGTCAAACTAATTCCAAAATTTCCCTAAGATATCCCTTTACAATTTTCATTTAATAGAATGTCAATTCCCTCTCCTATTTTGTTCAAATTATAAAATAAAATTATTTTTTGGTAATGGTATTTTAGTCATTTTAGTAGTTAAGAATAATATGTCTTTTAGTCCATACAGTAGTTCAAGTAACCTTAGTAAATTTATTTATTATATGGGCTTATTGGGTGAAACTAATATTTGAGGAATTATTCTAGGAGTCTAATTATTTATTTATTTGGGTTAGGATAATATATTGGGCAAATTTAATTTTATGGGTTATTAATTAATTTATATAAGTTTACTAATTAATTCTCTTGGATAATTTTATATTAGGCCTAAGTAGGTCAATTAATTAATAAAAGAGCTATTTAATCAATTTTGAACTGATTAAGAAAAATATTGGCCACTAGGACTGTTAACACAGTAAGGGATTTTTAGAAGTCCTGGCTATTGCTTCAGAGTTAGAAAAAGGACAAAAATGGAAAAACTAAGGGCGGTTGAAGAATTAAATTGGAAGCTGTTGTTTTGTTTTGTTAAGGTGATGCATGCATAGATTTCCTATTTATGTATGAAAAGGTAAAAAGAAGGATGTTGGGTTTTGGTTAAGGAAATCTGTAGCTTTAATATGGTGCATGCTATTGTGTAGACAATACACACAAAAAAGAAGACAAAAACAACAACTTTAGATTTTTCTTCATAGCCACAATTTTCTTTTTTTTTTTTCCAAGAATTAGCTCTTCCTTCTTCTTCCAGTTTTCATCCTATATTCTACTCTCACTGAAAGTTAGTCTATAAGAGATTAAAGAATACTTTAGAAGATTGAAGGCAAGCATTTTTGTGCTTGTTTAATGTGAAGAAGTCGATAACTAGCTGGAATACCAGCAAAACAAATAACCGTTTTAATCCAAGAGACTCCATTGAACTCCAATCCAATTCTGGTTATTCATTTTAAGTGCCCTAAAAGTAAGTATTCCTAGATTAGAGCTCAGAAAAATTTTTAAATTCCAGGTTTCCACTGTGTATTTTATTTTCCCGCGATCCTTCTCTCTGGCGACCAAAAGATATACTATTCTTAGTTACTAAAATGAGTAAAATACCCCTCCTAACAATTAGTTGTATCTTATCATTTTAAATATTTCATTTCTCACCATTTAAAAATATTGACCCCAAGAATAATATTACAAATGCAGTGTCAATATACAACTGTAATAATGAAAATGCATATCTACGTAACATCCATTATTGAAATTGGAAATATGTACTAAGACATTTCTCAATGACGTCTACACTTTTAACATGTACCTGCTTATCTCTAGAAGTTACCCAAAAGCATACAATATTAGGTCATGTTCCTAAAGCCCTAGATTGTTTAGATTATCCTGGACAATCACAAAAGGGTGATTTGTCTTCACTAAGTCTTTTCGGTTTAGATTTTCCAAGTCTCAATCTGGCTTGGCATTTTCTCTTGCCAACGGCTATTAATACAACTTCCCTTAAAAACCAAGATACAAGACCAAAGTTAGACATTATGGCATTAACCATTTCCATCAAACTCTATTTTTCTTTTTAATCACACCATTTTGTTATGGTGTATAAGGAGCTGAAGTTTCATGGATTATTCTAGTAGATTCATAGAATGATAGATTATAATATTCTCCACTTCTATCAAAATTTAAACTTTTAATAAATTATTGACAATGTAATTTAACTTCAATTTTGTAAATTCTAAATTTCTCCAGTATTTTATCTTTCAAATGTAAAAGATAGACATAATAGAACTTGTAACAATTATCGATGAAAGTAACAAAATATTTTTATTCCCTAAAAATGGAGTAGAATGTAAATCACAAACATCACTTGGTATCAATTCTAGCAATTTTATTTTCCTTTCTTCCATAGAAAATGTGATAAACCTTGGGGGGAAGGGGGGAGGGGGGGTTAATAAGGTTTATGGTAAACAAATGCAAATTTTCAAAGTCTTTTGATTACCTGTAAAAAGGAACTGAAAATATGTATGTGCTGAAAAATAGATTTTTTGTGCAGCTTTAAGTGTGCAGCCAAAGATCTTTTAAAACTCCACTAAATAATGAGAAGTGAGACTATATTAAAGATGGACAGATAAAGCATCAACAACAATTTTATTCTACCACATAAATGTCTTTAACCAAATCGGTTGATGCAAGGAAGAATAAAATGTAGTGTTTTCAAATCAGTAAAACTGTAGTTATAAATTTTAGAATAAATGAAAGAGAGTAGTCCCAAAAATTTATAGTAGTTTGATCCTCTAATAATCTACATCCACTACCTTAAGTATATACTTAAAGATTTCAACTCAACCACTAAAACTTTTTTTCCCAAATTAATGGTGGTAGATAACATCAATATTACCATAGAGGGTTATCATACTTAGTTTTACTCCCAACCTCTATACATCTAACAATCAAGACTTACCCCAACTGGGTTTTACTTTCCAAACCTTGATACAGTTTAGATTAAAGAGAAAATACAAAATTAGCTTATAAATTGAGCAGATCTAAACCAACTACAGGACCTTTACCTTTTTACCTTTATGATAGGAATCCATCCAAGCGATATGTTAATGCTAAAGGAGGGGGATAGAACTACAAGCCACACTTCATGGCACCTTGGAAGAATGCAAGATATGGAGGCTTACAAGGGAGAATTCAAGCAAAACCAACCAATAAGCCCAAGAACATGAAGAGTGTGAAGAGATGAATGCCAAAGAAAAGGCCTAATAAAGCTACATTTGCACAATAACTCGTATGGAGGGCTAAATGACCATAAGAGGAGGCTGAAAGACAAGAAAAAATTGACTGTGTGGAACCAGGACACACCTAAGTTTCTATAGCACTCTCTTTTACTCCTTACGGCTTCTTTCACTTCATTGTTCCACCACGACACTTCCGTATTTAGTGGTTCTCATCCTTTAGATTCACCAAGCACTTCTTCAGCTACTGACCTAATACAATAAGCTATCTTTCTTCACATAGTATCGAGATCCGAATCTATATTAGAAGACCAGTCATCTACTTGAACTACCTTTTCAACAAAGGCTACTATTGCATTCCCTTGTAGCTTCCATCACTTGATCCTAGGGTCAACCCAGTGATTCTGCTACTTACCATTTTTCCTAAAATTAAAATCGAGAACCAACAGCCTGTGTTGCGTAACTGCACTCTCGCTTGTAATAACTTTACAACCCATACAACAACTACGAAACCTGCGCCTTATAATAAAGAAGTCTATCTGAGTAGCATTTGATCCTCTTCTAAGAGCCACTAAGTAAGAATCTCTCTTCTTAAACCAGGTGTTTGCTATAGTCAAATCAAAGGCTAAGGCAAAGTCAAGAATATCAGTTCCTGCATCATTTCTAATTTTGAAACCATGACCTCCATGAACATTCTCAAACCCGCTCTGATCCGTACCCACATGTCCGTTTAGATCACCACCAATGAAAAGCTTCTCTGCACATGGTACACTTTGTACAATCTCATCTAAATCATCCCAAAACTATTGCCTAACCGAATAATCAAGTCTCACTTGTAGTGCATACGCACTAATAATGGTAGTAATCTCATCGCCTATCATGATCTTGATGCCCAAAATCCTATCATTCTTCCACTTTACTTCAACCACATCATCAATAAACTTATAGTTAATAATAATCCCGACTCCATTTCTATTTCTAACTCTTCCTGAATACAAAAGCTTATAACCCTAAGGCTCTACTACTCTCGCCTGCTCACCTACCCATTTGGTTTCCTGAAGAGACAAAATGCTAATCCTTCTTCTTTGCATAACCTCAACTAATTCTGTCAATCTACTAGTCAAAAATCCTATATTCCATGTAGCTAAATAGATCCTATCACAATGGACTATTTTTTTTACACTACACCCTTGCATATTTGACACCATATCCTTGGACCAATGCGGTGCGTTACTTTTGGGCAACGACCTAGAAACCCTTTATATCTTTCACTGCACTCGCGTCTAGGAAGTGCAGTGCGTTATTGAGTAGGGAACGCTCTCACGAAGTCAATCGATTGGTTCATGTCATAAATGCGACTATATTTTACACTGGCAGTCACAAGCCTTACCAGAACTCTCCTCCTTTATCTAGGCTTAAGTCCAGCAATGAACACCACAAACAAAGCCCACGATACTCACTGGCAGAGTTGGAGCCATGTTATAAGTATTTAAAAATTTAATGACAGGTATTAGCTAGGAAATATGAATTTTATCACCAAAAGTATAGTTAATAGTGATAAAAGTTAATATTTTTAACTGGAAAATAAATTTTCTTCATTAATGATGTATTATTAGTGGGGAAAATGTAGCTAGGAAATAAATTTTTGTCACTGATGATGCATTATTTGCGAGAAAACTTAAATTTTCCTCACTAATACATTTATTTCCTAGTTAAAGCCATCACTTTTAGCTAAGAAATAAAAATTTTGTTGCCGAAAGTCATAATTAATAGAGATAAAAAAGTTTTTCTCACTGATGAAAATTTTTCTCGCTAAAAGATATTCTACAAGAAAATGATACATTTGCAACAAAATTTTTTTCCTAGCTAAAATTTTATCACTAAAAGGTTCATTTTCTTATAGTGTAATGGAATTAAATAGAGCTTTGTACTCACTCAATAGCTTAGCATTGTCATTTAACAAGGAATCAATCTTTATTTTCATTTCCTTGTTTCTTTTGGATAGCTTTTTAAGTTCATGGAACATGTCAACAAGATGCTTATTCAAATCATTAGAATTTTCACAAGTAGAATCATGTAATTCAAATACAGAATTAGGAGTAAGATTCACCTTGTCTTCCATGATCATGAAGTATATGTTGGTTGTTTCAATTTCGGATTCACAATTTCCTTCAGTTTCAGATTTATCTTAGTCCCAAGTCCGACCAGTCCTTTTTCTTTCTTTATTTTCATGTCCTTTCTTTTCTTTTTGTTCTGCTTGGCCTCCATTTCTTTAGCTATTGGACAATCAGTAATAAAATGTTCCTACTCTTACACTCATAACATTGAGGTTTAAAGGATGAAGTTTGTCCTTTCTTTTAAACAAATTTCTTACTTTTTCTGAAGTTACTTTCTCTAAACATCTTCCTTAATTTTCTAGCAACCATGGCCAATTATTCAGTGTCTAAATCAGTGACATATTCACTTTTAGATTGTTTACTGTTAGACTCATCATTTATAGCTTTTAAGGTAGTTCCTCTTTTACCTCTATTATCATCATCATGTTCTTGAAACCTTTTAAGTTTCATTTCATGAGTCAAGAGAGATCCAATCAGTTCTTCGCTTGGTAGGTTTTTTTAAGTCCTTAGATTCTTCCACAGCCAAGGTCTTAAGCTGCCAACTTTTTGGCAAAGTATCGAGTATTTTTTTTGTTTTGCTCTCCAAGGGAATAGATTTTCTCATGTGCCTTTAATCCATTCATAATGTTTGTAAATCTAGTGAACATATCAGTTATGTTCTCATTTGGTTTCATGGTAAACAACTTATAGCCACGGATTAGGAGTTTTGATTTTGATTCATTTACTCGATTTGTCCCCTCATGAGTGACTTCAAGTAATTTTCACATCTCATAGGCTGATTTACAACCACTAACCCGGATGTATTCATTAGCATCAAGGGCATGGCATAGTATATTCATAGCCTAAAAATTCAAGGTCATTTTTGAAGTGTTTTTACTGTCATATTCATCACTCTGTTTAGGCATTTTTCTACTTTCGATAGTTTTAGATGGGATAAATAGTCCCTTTTCAATTAGGTTCCATAGCTCAAAATTGATTGAGGAAATATGGATCTTCATAGACCAAGCTCTGATACCAATTGATATAGACCAAGCTCTTATACTAATTGATAAACCTTAGAGGGGGTAAATAAAGTTTATGGTAAACAAATACAAATTGTCAAAGTCTTTTGATGACTTGTAAAAAGGAACCGAAAATATGTGTGTGCTGAAAAGTAGATTTTCTGTGTAGCTTTAAGTTTGCAGCCAAAGATATTTCAAAACTTCACTATATGATGAGAAGAGAGACTATATTAAAGATGAGGCACATAAAGCATCAACAACTGTTTTACTCTACCATATAAATGTCTTTAAATAAATTGATGAATGCAATGCAGTGTTTTCAAATCAGCAAAACTGCAGTCATAAATTTCAAAATAAATGCAAGAGAGTAGACCCAAAGATTTATAGTGGTTCGATCCTCAAATGATCTACATTGACTACCTTAAGCACACAATTAAAGATTTTAACTCAACTACTAAAATTTGTTTCCCAAATTAATGATAGTAGGTAACACCAATATCACAATAGAGGGTTACCACACTTGATTTTACTCTCAACCTTTATACACGCAACAATCAAGACTTATCCCAACTGGGTTTACTTCCCAAACCTTGATCTAATTTAGATTAAAGCGAAAATGCAAAAAAGCTCACAGATTGAGCAGATCTAAACCAACTACAGTACCTTTCTTTTTTTACCTTTAGAATAATATATCCCACTTTCAAGCATAATGTAGATGAGGGATTTTTATTTTTCAAAAATCTTAGGATATTTCTGAAAGTTTCAGCATGAATCCCTTACTGAAAATCACATTTAAATGGCTTTTATAGGGGCAAAAGTCAATGTTGCAATGGCTAGTAACGGCTAGTTGTTGCTATCAAGTTTTGCAGGGATTTTAGATTCACAAGGTAAAAAATTATGTGTTCGAAATGTGCATCCAAAACGATAGCTTATGCCAAAGTATATTTTGAACAACTTTAGATTTGGGCACTTTGGAAATAGACTTTGGATGGGCATTTTGGACTCAGAGGTCTGTCCAAAACTACTCAAACAAGTTTTTATAAAATCAAAAGCTTTCCCTCTAAAATTCTTTTTATGATCAAACTCTAGATTAAAGATATTCTCTTTTTGAAATGACTTTGAGTGTTTCAATGTAAAATAAATTGAACTTAAAGAAAAGAGACATAGGAAATACAAGTAATGCCTTAACCATAATTTCCTAATCTATAGTTCTTCAAAAGTCTTCATCGTATGCAACTCATTTTAGGTAGGATCTTGACTTGATCAATCCTTCTTGGACTTCATCATCTATGAATTGCTTTGCAATCCTATTTGTAAGACTTTGAAGAACCGTGGTCAAACATGCCATTTCCAAAAATCCTATCACATACGGATACTACATATTATCTACATCATTATTTGTCATTAATCAAAACATAGGAGAAAGACCTTTGGGCTAACAAAATGGATTTCAAACTATCTTGGCAAGCTTCCACATCACCATTATATTTATTTTTATCGAAATTAGGAATAAGATCTAACTTAACCATATCATACTTTCTACAAAAATTGATATGTCCCAAATGATTATGCTGTGAACAAAAAGTCCTAACGATATAAGCATCATTAATAGTTCTATTAATATTGAGTTTAAACACGCCTTCATATAAATAGCCTTTTTCCACAAAGATATTAGCCTTAAACAGAATAAATTTGTCTACCTCAAATACAAATTTAAAACCAAATTTGTTTAAGAAGACACCAAACACTAAGTTCTTCCTAACTTCTGCAATATAAAGTACATCGTTTATAGTAAGGGATTTCTCAAAAGTGAATTCTAGTTTCATTATTCCTTTATTTTGGATCAGCATAAATAAAGAGTTTTAGGTGCGTAAATTTTGGGTGTATAAAAGTCATTGAATTTAAATCCATCCCTAAGTCAAGTTTTAATTAAAATATTAATCCCAAAATACACATACGAGCAAGTATGCCCACCGCAAGTATAGTTTAGGAAATTAACAAATATCGATCCTCAAAGAAATAAGTACATGCTAACCACTTTCCATTCATTGTTTAACCGATCCAAATAAAGTAATAAGATAATAAAAATAAATATATTTATACAACTAAAAGATGTAGGAATATGTAATTTAGACAATTATCCCAAAACACATGATAATGAATCATCTAGCAATTATCTCAATTAATCATCATTTTGGCATCATGAAGGAATATAAATTAAAATTCAATCATTTCAGATGTTGTAAATTCACTTATATAGACTCCACTTCTTTCGCAATCCATGAAATCATTATCTCTTGATTAAATTAGCAGATTTTCCAATCAAACCAACATAAACATAACATGCATTAAACATAATTTCACATAAACATAAAATTAACTAGTGACTCTGTGCTCTAGGCAAAATCAAATAATCTCTTATTACTTTAGTCATTTCATCTTAACTTTGTTTCCCAAGTCTATTAAGATTGTACAAATACAAAATCAATGCAATGAACTTCTAACATCATTTCCAAAGTTAATTAGAAAAAACCACATCAATAACTAATGACAATAAGAAATAAATCACCAAGGATGATAGAAAATTGATCAAATAACTAAATTAACACAAAACCATGAATCCTAAAATAATGTCAAATTATAATAAAAATATTGAATACACCATTGTTTAAGAATAAGAAAACAAAGGTAAAATAAAGCACTCATAGACAAGCCTCCTTCTTCTCCTTTGAAGACTCTCTTAAACAACCCTTCTTGAATAGTGAATCTCTCCATCTTTGAGTGATTGGAAGTTTTGTTTCTTGGATTCACTACTTTCTTGTTGTGTTTTCCTTGTTTTCATAGGCTTTTTTATGCTAAAATTTATTGCTTGAGAAGTCTTGGCAGAGTAGGATTCGAAAAATAACAAATATTTTAGGAAATACCAAATTCCTACATAGGATTTGGCCTTTCCAGAGCAGACCTAGCATCGGGTCCAGTTGATCCACCTGGTGCCAGGTGTGTTCTATTTTTCCCCTGAATTTTGCTCTATTTTTACTGTTGTTCCAGATTGGACCTGGCGCCTAGTGCCTTAGCTGGACCAAGCTCTAGGTGCATTCTAGAAACTTCACCTTTTTACTCGAAATCAACTTAAATCTGTACAAATTTGTCAAAAACACTTTCCACAAGCAAAATTTTAAATAGGAAGGAATATGCCTAGCTATTACATCAAAAGTATTTAACTTCAAATAACTAGAAAAATAGTAATGATTTTAGCTCCTATCACATACCTTCACACTTGAACTTTTTCTTATCCTCAAGAAAAAAAAAAAAAAACTTAAGCCAAGAAAATTATCTAGAAAACACAAGCCTTTACTCATTCCAAAAATTTGAAACATAACAAAGATTATAACTTCCCTCCAAACTTTAGATAAAACTCTTCCCATTCATCATATCCTTTAAAAACAATTCAAACTTTGAAATATTTGATAAGACATCACAAAACTCTTGAAGTCAAATTAATCAAGTTTATATATTATTCTAAGAAAATTATTTCACCCCTCAAGTAAGAACATAGTTATCATGAATCACACAAGTCAAGCTATCTACCAACTCAAGTATTATAAATCCAAAAATTATGAAAGCACTCCATTTCTTTTTCTCTCAATTTTTTTTAATGACTTAGGGAATTAATAGCCTTAAGTGCATGGATTTCTCTTCACACACCGTATTGACCCCCTTTTAGTCATCACTCATCATTTTTTTTCAACATCTTTCCTCTTTTTTGATCTTGGGAATTCATAGCCTCAAAAAAGTAGATTTCTCTTTACTATCCGTATTGACCCCCATAATCAATCAAAGACAATACTTTTTCATCTTCAAAGAGGAAACAACAATCAACTCATTTTTCCCAATATTTTCAACTAACAAAAATTTTTCACAACTTTTCACAATCTTTCCTCTCAAAGATCTTTTATCTCCTCACATTCCTTATCACAACTCAAATCTAAGTAAAGTTTAAACTCATAATACAAGAGTTAGCCAACAAGCTTTCCTCACATTCATCATATTCTCCATATTCAAATTTGATGAGTCAAATAATATTCAAACACTAATGCATAAACAAGATTAATCTAAATTCTCAAGTCTTGAAAAATATCCTATCCAATAAACCAATTTCATAAAAATCCACCAAATGAATAACAAAAATTCATATCCAAGTAAGAAAAAGAATTACAACCTTGCTAAACAATGAAAACCACAAAAAAAATTGAAAGATTCACACAAAAATGATATAGATAGAAGATATATTTAATATCTAAACTCTCCCCCCATACTTAAACTGGACATTGTCCTCAATAACCAAAAATACAACAATGAAAGCACAGCCAAGAAGACCATAATAAATAAAGAAGAAGAATGAAGAGAAGAAAATACTTCCATTACACATTAGGTCTAACATGTGTGAATCCACTACAAAGAGCAGTCATTAGAGATGTCACAAGGGTACCTAACTCAAAAGAAACAAAAAAAAAACATAGATCTAAAAAAAGAAAAAGAAAAGCCAAATAAAAGAAAAGATACTAAAAGCTAAAAAAGGTTATTAAAATTCAAAAAGAAAAGAAAGAACAGAAAAATGGCAGAAAATAAAAATAAAAGACAAGTGCAAAGAGTAAATCAAGAGTCCTCATCATCTTTCTCATCATGGGGATCGTCGGTTGCCTTACTCTTGGATGCATCAGTCGATTGTTGGATTAAAGTTGCCAACTTTTTCTTTCGGACATCTTGGCATTGATGGATGTCAACAATGGGTCTCATAGGTAGAGAATGATAGTCATTTGGCTCTCCAATTGTGAAGGCATAGAAAATGGAAAACACAAGGCACGCAGCGGAGGCGAAGATAAAAAAACTGAAAAAAAAACCAAGAACAGGGGAATCCCGATCAAAGCCAGTGCTGGCTCCGGCAACCCTAGTCGGCATCGGTTGTGCTCTAGCGAGACTCCGAGGTTAAAAATTTTTTTACCTCTTTTCCACGTTCTAAGAGTTGGTTGGACCGAAATGTGTACTACCGGGGTAGGTACGCTAGTGAAAGCCTTTGGTGCGATTCCTGCAAGTCTCCTACTCCATCTTTGCATGTAGGTGAATGCCAACCCTCGATCTTCCAGTATATGGCCTGCCTAAATCTGTTTGGTGAATAACTACAGACTAAGGAACCTTTTTTCTGGAAAGAGATAGACGTGTGGCTTTTTCACAGAGAAGAAGCCGTCTCAGAGAATGTATGTTCTGTGACTACATTATTTTCAATCCTCTTGTTTAACCTAAATAAAACCCTAGGTTAAACTGGACTGGGCCATTAGACTCTTAGTTTAACCATTTGGGCTTAATTAATTATTCTAATTAGAACCAACCTAATGGCCCAATTAATAATTAATTTTTCAACCCAAATAAACTAGTCCAATTAATAAGCCTATATTAGTTTAGTCCTAAGTTAATCTTTAATTATTCAAACTGGGCCAAAGCCCTGAATAATTAATTAACCCACTAGACTAATTTAATTAATTCTCTCTCTCTATGGACCTTTATTTTATTATAACCCAATAATTAAATCAGACTACTTAAATAAAATAAATTTCATTTAATTTAAGATCAATTCTTTAGCTCGTATTTAATTAGGACTCACGGTCTATACTGGGGACCAAAAAACACACCGCCTTAGCTATTAAAATGACCAAAATACCCTTACCGTATAAATAGTTGTATTTCACATTTTAAATATTTCCTAATATCACCATAAGGAAATATTGACACCAAAAACAGTGATGCGTTAGCAAAGTCTCTGACCTATAGGTGTAATGACTATAAGTATTTAAAAATTTAATGACAGGTATTAGCTAGGAAATATGAATTTTATCACCAAAAGTATAGTTAATAGTGATAAAAGTTAATATTTTTAACTGGAAAATAAATTTTCTTCATTAATGATGTATTATTAGTGGGGAAAATGTAGCTAGGAAATAAATTTTTGTCACTGATGATGCATTATTTGCGAGAAAACTTAAATTTTCATCACTAATACATTTATTTCCTAGTTAAAGCCATCACTTTTAGCTAAGAAATAAAAATTTTGTTGCCGAAAGTCATAATTAATAGAGATAAAAAAGTTTTTCTCACTGATGAAAATTTTTCTCGCTAAAAGATATTCTACAAGAAAATGATACATTTGCAACAAAATTTTTTTCCTAGCTAAAATTTTATCACTAAAAGGTTCATTTTCTTATAGTGTAATGGAATTAAATAGAGCTTTGTACTCACTCAATAGCTTAGCATTGTCATTTAACAAGGAATCAATCTTTATTTTCATTTCCTTGTTTCTTTTGGATAGCTTTTTAAGTTCATGGAACATGTCAACAAAATGCTTATTCAAATCATTAGAATTTTCACAAGTAGAATCATGTAATTCAAATACAGAATTAGGAGTAAGATTCACCTTGTCTTCCATGATCATGAAGTATATGTTGGTTGTTTCAATTTCGGATTCACAATTTCCTTCAGTTTCAGATTTATCTTAGTCCCAAGTCCGACCAGTCCTTTTTCTTTCTTTATTTTCATGTCCTTTCTTTTCTTTTTGTTCTGCTTGGCCTCCATTTCTTTAGCTATTGGACAATCAGTAATAAAATGTTCCTACTCTTACACTCATAACATTGAGGTTTAAAGGATGAAGTTTGTCCTTTCTTTTAAACAAATTTCTTACTTTTTCTGAAGTTACTTTCTCTAAACATCTTCCTTAATTTTCTAGCAACCATGGCCAATTATTCAGTGTCTAAATCAGTGACATATTCACTTTTAGATTGTTTACTGTTAGACTCATCATTTATAGCTTTTAAGGTAGTTCCTCTTTTACCTCTATTATCATCATCATGTTCTTGAAACCTTTTAAGTTTCATTTCATGAGTCAAGAGAGATCCAATCAGTTCTTCGCTTGGTAGGTTTTTTTAAGTCCTTAGATTCTTCCACGACCAAGGTCTTAAGTTGCCAACTTTTTGGCAAAGTATCGAGTATTTTTTTTGTTTTGCTCTCCAAGGGAATAGATTTTCTCATGTGCCTTTAATCCATTCATAATGTTTGTAAATCTAGTGAACATATCAGTTATGTTCTCATTTGGTTTCATGGTAAACAACTTATAGCCACGGATTAGGAGTTTTGATTTTGATTCATTTACTCGATTTGTCCCCTCATGAGTGACTTCAAGTAATTTTCACATCTCATAGGCTGATTTACAACCACTAACCCGGATGTATTCATTAGCATCAAGGGCATGGCATAGTATATTCATAGCCTAAAAATTCAAGGTCATTTTTGAAGTGTTTTTACTGTCATATTCATCACTCTGTTTAGGCATTTTTCTACTTTCGATAGTTTTAGATGGGATAAATAGTCCCTTTTCAATTAGGTTCCATAGCTCAAAATTGATTGAGGAAATATGGATCTTCATAGACCAAGCTCTGATACCAATTGATATAGACCAAGCTCTTATACTAATTGATAAACCTTAGAGGGGGTAAATAAAGTTTATGGTAAACAAATACAAATTGTCAAAGTCTTTTGATGACTTGTAAAAAGGAACCGAAAATATGTGTGTGCTGAAAAGTAGATTTTCTGTGTAGCTTTAAGTTTGCAGCCAAAGATATTTCAAAACTTCACTATATGATGAGAAGAGAGACTATATTAAAGATGAGGCACATAAAGCATCAACAACTGTTTTACTCTACCATATAAATGTCTTTAAATAAATTGATGAATGCAATGCAGGTGTTTTCAAATCAAGCAAAGCTGCAGTCATAAATTTCAAAATAAATGCAAGAGAGTAGACCCAAAGATTTATAGTGGTTCGATCCTCAAATGATCTACATTGACTACCTTAAGCACACAATTAAAGATTTTAACTCAACTACTAAAATTTGTTTCCCAAATTAATGATAGTAGGTAACACCAATATCACAATAGAGGGTTACCACACTTGATTTTACTCTCAACCTTTATACACGCAACAATCAAGACTTATCCCAACTGGGTTTACTTCCCAAACCTTGATCTAATTTAGATTAAAGCGAAAATGCAAAAAAGCTCACAGATTGAGCAGATCTAAACCAACTACAGTACCTTTCTTTTTTTACCTTTAGAATAATATATCCCACTTTCAAGCATAATGTAGATGAGGGATTTTTATTTTTCAAAAATCTTAGGATATTTCTGAAAGTTTCAGCATGAATCCCTTACTGAAAATCACATTTAAATGGCTTTTATAGGGGCAAAAGTCAATGTTGCAATGGCTAGTAACGGCTAGTTGTTGCTATCAAGTTTTGCAGGGATTTTAGATTCACAAGGTAAAAAATTATGTGTTCGAAATGTGCATCCAAAACGATAGCTTATGCCAAAGTATATTTTGAACAACTTTAGATTTGGGCACTTTGGAAATAGACTTTGGATGGGCATTTTGGACTCAGAGGTCTGTCCAAAACTACTCAAACAAGTTTTTATAAAATCAAAAGCTTTCCCTCTAAAATTCTTTTTATGATCAAACTCTAGATTAAAGATATTCTCTTTTTGAAATGACTTTGAGTGTTTCAATGTAAAATAAATTGAACTTAAAGAAAAGAGACATAGGAAATACAAGTAATGCCTTAACCATAATTTCCTAATCTATAGTTCTTCAAAAGTCTTCATCGTATGCAACTCATTTTAGGTAGGATCTTGACTTGATCAATCCTTCTTGGACTTCATCATCTATGAATTGCTTTGCAATCCTATTTGTAAGACTTTGAAGAACCGTGGTCAAACATGCCATTTCCAAAAATCCTATCACATACGGATACTACATATTATCTACATCATTATTTGTCATTAATCAAAACATAGGAGAAAGACCTTTGGGCTAACAAAATGGATTTCAAACTATCTTGGCAAGCTTCCACATCACCATTATATTTATTTTTATCGAAATTAGGAATAAGATCTAACTTAACCATATCATACTTTCTACAAAAATTGATATGTCCCAAATGATTATGCTGTGAACAAAAAGTCCTAACGATATAAGCATCATTAATAGTTCTATTAATATTGAGTTTAAACACGCCTTCATATAAATAGCCTTTTTCCACAAAGATATTAGCCTTAAACAGAATAAATTTGTCTACCTCAAATACAAATTTAAAACCAAATTTGTTTAAGAAGACACCAAACACTAAGTTCTTCCTAACTTCTGCAATATAAAGTACATCGTTTATAGTAAGGGATTTCTCAAAAGTGAATTCTAGTTTCATTATTCCTTTATTTTGGATCAGCATAAATAAAGAGTTTTAGGTGCGTAAATTTTGGGTGTATAAAAGTCATTGAATTTAAATCCATCCCTAAGTCAAGTTTTAATTAAAATATTAATCCCAAAATACACATACGAGCAAGTATGCCCACCGCAAGTATAGTTTAGGAAATTAACAAATATCGATCCTCAAAGAAATAAGTACATGCTAACCACTTTCCATTCATTGTTTAACCGATCCAAATAAAGTAATAAGATAATAAAAATAAATATATTTATACAACTAAAAGATGTAGGAATATGTAATTTAGACAATTATCCCAAAACACATGATAATGAATCATCTAGCAATTATCTCAATTAATCATCATTTTGGCATCATGAAGGAATATAAATTAAAATTCAATCATTTCGGATGTTGTAAATTCACTTATATAGACTCCACTTCTTTCGCAATCCATGAAATCATTATCTCTTGATTAAATTAGCAGATTTTCCAATCAAACCAACATAAACATAACATGCATTAAACATAATTTCACATAAACATAAAATTAACTAGTGACTCTGTGCTCTAGGCAAAATCAAATAATCTCTTATTACTTTAGTCATTTCATCTTAACTTTGTTTCCCAAGTCTATTAAGATTGTACAAATACAAAATCAATGCAATGAACTTCTAACATCATTTCCAAAGTTAATTAGAAAAAACCACATCAATAACTAATGACAATAAGAAATAAATCACCAAGGATGATAGAAAATTGATCAAATAACTAAATTAACACAAAACCATGAATCCTAAAATAATGTCAAATTATAATAAAAATATTGAATACACCATTGTTTAAGAATAAGAAAACAAAGGTAAAATAAAGCACTCATAGACAAGCCTCCTTCTTCTCCTTTGAAGACTCTCTTAAACAACCCTTCTTGAATAGTGAATCTCTCCATCTTTGAGTGATTGGAAGTTTTGTTTCTTGGATTCACTACTTTCTTGTTGTGTTTTCCTTGTTTTCATAGGCTTTTTTATGCTAAAATTTATTGCTTGAGAAGTCTTGGCAGAGTAGGATTCGAAAAATAACAAATATTTTAGGAAATACCAAATTCCTACATAGGATTTGGCCTTTCCAGAGCAGACCTAGCATCGGGTCCAGTTGATCCACCTGGTGCCAGGTGTGTTCTATTTTTCCCCTGAATTTTGCTCTATTTTTACTGTTGTTCCAGATTGGACCTGGCGCCTAGTGCCTTAGCTGGACCAAGCTCTAGGTGCATTCTAGAAACTTCACCTTTTTACTCGAAATCAACTTAAATCTGTACAAATTTGTCAAAAACACTTTCCACAAGCAAAATTTTAAATAGGAAGGAATATGCCTAGCTATTACATCAAAAGTATTTAACTTCAAATAACTAGAAAAATAGTAATGATTTTAGCTCCTATCACATACCTTCACACTTGAACTTTTTCTTATCCTCAAGAAAAAAAAAAAAAACTTAAGCCAAGAAAATTATCTAGAAAACACAAGCCTTTACTCATTCCAAAAATTTGAAACATAACAAAGATTATAACTTCCCTCCAAACTTTAGATAAAACTCTTCCCATTCATCATATCCTTTAAAAACAATTCAAACTTTGAAATATTTGATAAGACATCACAAAACTCTTGAAGTCAAATTAATCAAGTTTATATATTATTCTAAGAAAATTATTTCACCCCTCAAGTAAGAACATAGTTATCATGAATCACACAAGTCAAGCTATCTACCAACTCAAGTATTATAAATCCAAAAATTATGAAAGCACTCCATTTCTTTTTCTCTCAATTTTTTTTAATGACTTAGGGAATTAATAGCCTTAAGTGCATGGATTTCTCTTCACACACCGTATTGACCCCCTTTTAGTCATCACTCATCATTTTTTTTCAACATCTTTCCTCTTTTTTGATCTTGGGAATTCATAGCCTCAAAAAGTAGATTTCTCTTTACTATCCGTATTGACCCCCATAATCAATCAAAGACAATACTTTTTCATCTTCAAAGAGGAAACAACAATCAACTCATTTTTCCCAATATTTTCAACTAACAAAAATTTTTCACAACTTTTCACAATCTTTCCTCTCAAAGATCTTTTATCTCCTCACATTCCTTATCACAACTCAAATCTAAGTAAAGTTTAAACTCATAATACAAGAGTTAGCCAACAAGCTTTCCTCACATTCATCATATTCTCCATATTCAAATTTGATGAGTCAAATAATATTCAAACACTAATGCATAAACAAGATTAATCTAAATTCTCAAGTCTTGAAAAATATCCTATCCAATAAACCAATTTCATAAAAATCCACCAAATGAATAACAAAAATTCATATCCAAGTAAGAAAAAGAATTACAACCTTGCTAAACAATGAAAACCACAAAAAAAATTGAAAGATTCACACAAAAATGATATAGATAGAAGATATATTTAATATCTAAACTCTCCCCCCATACTTAAACTGGACATTGTCCTCAATAACCAAAAATACAACAATGAAAGCACAGCCAAGAAGACCATAATAAATAAAGAAGAAGAATGAAGAGAAGAAAATACTTCCATTACACATTAGGTCTAACATGTGTGAATCCACTACAAAGAGCAGTCATTAGAGATGTCACAAGGGTACCTAACTCAAAAGAAACAAAAAAAAAACATAGATCTAAAAAAAGAAAAAGAAAAGCCAAATAAAAGAAAAGATACTAAAAGCTAAAAAAGGTTATTAAAATTCAAAAAGAAAAGAAAGAACAGAAAAATGGCAGAAAATAAAAATAAAAGACAAGTGCAAAGAGTAAATCAAGAGTCCTCATCATCTTTCTCATCATGGGGATCGTCGGTTGCCTTACTCTTGGATGCATCAGTCGATTGTTGGATTAAAGTTGCCAACTTTTTCTTTCGGACATCTTGGCATTGATGGATGTCAACAATGGGTCTCATAGGTAGAGAATGATAGTCATTTGGCTCTCCAATTGTGAAGGCATAGAAAATGGAAAACACAAGGCACGCAGCGGAGGCGAAGATAAAAAAACTGAAAAAAAAACCAAGAACAGGGGAATCCCGATCAAAGCCAGTGCTGGCTCCGGCAACCCTAGTCGGCATCGGTTGTGCTCTAGCGAGACTCCGAGGTTAAAAATTTTTTTACCTCTTTTCCACGTTCTAAGAGTTGGTTGGACCGAAATGTGTACTACCGGGGTAGGTACGCTAGTGAAAGCCTTTGGTGCGATTCCTGCAAGTCTCCTACTCCATCTTTGCATGTAGGTGAATGCCAACCCTCGATCTTCCAGTATATGGCCTGCCTAAATCTGTTTGGTGAATAACTACAGACTAAGGAACCTTTTTTCTGGAAAGAGATAGACGTGTGGCTTTTTCACAGAGAAGAAGCCGTCTCAGAGAATGTATGTTCTGTGACTACATTATTTTCAATCCTCTTGTTTAACCTAAATAAAACCCTAGGTTAAACTGGACTGGGCCATTAGACTCTTAGTTTAACCATTTGGGCTTAATTAATTATTCTAATTAGAACCAACCTAATGGCCCAATTAATAATTAATTTTTCAACCCAAATAAACTAGTCCAATTAATAAGCCTATATTAGTTTAGTCCTAAGTTAATCTTTAATTATTCAAACTGGGCCAAAGCCCTGAATAATTAATTAACCCACTAGACTAATTTAATTAATTCTCTCTCTCTATGGACCTTTATTTTATTATAACCCAATAATTAAATCAGACTACTTAAATAAAATAAATTTTATTTAATTTAAGATCAATTCTTTAGCTCGTATTTAATTAGGACTCACGGTCTATACTGGGGACCAAAAAACACACCGCCTTAGCTATTAAAATGACCAAAATACCCTTACCGTATAAATAGTTGTATTTCACATTTTAAATATTTCCTAATATCACCATAAGGAAATATTGACACCAAAAACAGTGATGCGTTAGCAAAGTCTCTGACCTATAGGTGTAATGACTAAAATACCCCTCTATACATCGACGTACATTTAGAGAGAAAGAAGTGTACTAACACCTCTCTAAATGACATCTACCATCCTTAGGCCTCTAATCCAATGACCCACAACCTCCTGGATTGTTTCTGCTTTCTAATGGAGCTACCCTAAAGCAAACATCCAAGTTATATTTCCTAGGGCCCTGGATATTTAGATCATTCAGACAACCGTAAGGGGCGATATAGTATAGAAATTATCTTGTACAAGTCTGTCTTAACTAATTAGTCACACATACCTAACATTCAAGTATATTGGCCCTACGATAGAACCTCAACTATAGTATATTGAAGTATATGCTTCCAACTTCGTCAGACCACCAACTCATACTCAAGTCGTAGAGTACTAGTCCACGCTGTAGCGGTAATAGTCTAGGTTTCTACCATATAGTACTTTTAGAAACCACTACTATAGGTCCTATTCTACGTATTCGAAATACGCTTATGTCATGAAGTGAGTGAACTACTCACTGGTTAAATGTAAACCATTCCCAATTTGGAATTCATGATATAATAACCTAGACATGATGAGATTCACATTCTCATCAATCGGTTGTAAATGAATGTTTATGTGTTAAGTAACTCATGAGCTATACCTTACTGTGAAAGACCTCCATTCACATGGACCACTTACTTAAACACAATAGGTCTTTTTTAAACGTAATTGAGCACAAATAAAATTGTAAATTCATAAATAATTTTTGAAAATATATTCTTTTATTAAAATATTCGATTTTTACTTCAAAAACTTAGTCTCAAAGGGCATATTTTCCAACAAGTTGGACCTCCACTACTGCCTCAAAATCAGTACAAGAATGAGAATCAGTAGCATAGGTACAAGGTCGAGTAGACTGCTTCTCTTTCTTTTCCTTATCAGGGGGAAGCTCCACTATCCCTGGGCAGTGGACCTCAAAATGCTTCTTCCATCACCTCTCCCCTTCATCATAATGATAGCCACACTGGACAAAAATATGCTCAATCACTAGGTCTAGGTCAGTAGTGGGCTCACCAATCTCTCTATCTAATCTCATTCCAAAGTCTCGTAGTATGCGCATAATAACCAAGGGGAATTTGAGGGCCTTAGTAGCTATGCCAGAGTAAACAACTTCTCACACGGACTGAATAATAATAGGGGTAAGGGGAATAGGCTCACTCCTCATCATCTTATCAAGAATGTAAAAATTAAGGACCCTAGACTCATTGAAACTACAAGTCTTAGGGTAAGCATTGAAAGCGAAAATGTAGACTATGGCACAAAATTATGCCTTGAGGTCATTATTAGAATAGTAGTAATTTTGACCTATTTCCCCTTTCTCGACATATGCAACCTTGTCCTCACAGCACTCACTTCCCAAGTAGGCTCATAAATAATCTTTTTGGTTATTGTGGTCTACAACTATCTATGGTCCCTCATCAGGTACTTCCAAAATCTTGGCTAATCTAGTCCTCTCAAACTCAATAGGTATCCCTTTGACCATAGTAGAAATAACCTGGAGGTTTTTTTTTTCTTGTCCCACATATTGGCATAAAACTCTCTTACTCACACAGGACAATAAGCACCCCCAAGTCAAATGATAAGCTCTCACCCCAGTCGCCTATACATACTAGAAAACTCCAAGGAATTATCTAATGAGGGTCTATACATTTTTTCTACTATAATTTTATTATGTTTGTGATTTTAATACCAAATTTGACAAGTAGGATTACAGAATTGGATAGGTTGAGTAGGTAAAGGCTTAAAAGAATATGTAGATAAAGATGAATCTCTAACTCTCTTAGTCCTAAGTGCTAACCCCCTAAGTCTCCTAGACATGATATTGATGTGATGATGAAAAAATATAGGATAAAAGAAAATAGAACACCCTCAAAATCACTCTTTACACCACAAGCAAACAAAACCCTCAACCATCTCACTATTAAAATACTATTCAACATAACCACCACCTCAACACAAAACACCACAAGATAGCCAATAAAACATAACACAACCTCCTCTAACAAACCTACAACAAATATATACATTGTCCAATTCCAAACACAATATCAATATTCATGATCAAATCACAATGCTCAATAGCTACCATTTAACAATGTAAAGCTCATTAACACAGTGTTCAATTAGCCATGCCATCCATATCATCATGTAAAGCTCATAATCACCATGATAAGTTAAACATGAACAATTATTATATATCTTGGTAAGCTCAAAATTACACACAAGGGGGGCATGCTCAATAGCTTCCAAAAAGATGTAAAACATGAATTGCAGTAATCAAATATCATTGTTAATCATACACCCATGCTAACTAAGCTTCAAAGAAAGCAAAATTTCATTCAATCCATCCAAACAAAAATTTACGCATGAATTTAAGACCAAAATTCATAGCAAAATACCCAATAATCAATATGAAAAATTGAACCTTAGAAAGCGTAGAAAAATTGTACCAAAATGATTTACAATATATGGGCAATAATCTTTTGCAAAAAGATTGAAAATTTTGTGCACCAAATAAAATGATTGAAAAATGGGTCTTGGAAGAAAAGATTGGATTTTTCCTAGATTTAATCAAAAATTTCTGGAACAAAGTGAGGATTTTATATTTGAAATGTATTTTGGAGGTTTAAAAAGTGACCCGGCAGTGTTTTAAAGTTAGACCCGGCAATGGGTTGAGAGAAAAAACGAGGGAGATGAGAGTTGTTTGAAAAAAATGGCCAAGAATGGCCGGCGCTTAGCTTTTAGCCAATCAGGCCGGGTCCATTCTGCCTTCAACGCACTTTTTAGTAGTGCTGGCTCAATGTTTGGGCCAAAGTTCGAGCCCGGTGCCAAGTTAGCTTGGCCGACAAAAAAGCATTTTTTTTAAATTAACTAAGGAAAGAAAACAATAACTAAAGCACAAAATCATGGAGAGAGTTTATTCTAAAAATTAAAAAGACAGAAAAAATGAATGAAAATACACAAAAATTAAAGAGATATCCCAAAAAACTAAAGCAATCAAAATCATCATTTTCCATGGTCTTGGTCGCGTGGATTAGGCTCAGCATTTCCTGCAAGAGATCCCACTTGATGATCTCCAAGGAGTTTAGCTAGCTATCTAATTTGATTCTCAAGGTTGTGCATGGACGCCTCCAAATTTCTCGTGGTTGCATCCATTCCTTGAAACCGTATCTCCGTACCACTTACTAATTGGTTAACCAATTCTTCCAGTAGTGGCTTAGGTGGTGATGCATTGTAAGGCAAGGGAGGTTGAGTCCTTTGATTCTCGAAATTAGAAGAAGCTTGCCTAGATTGGTTTTGGGTGTTCCATGAAAAGTTAGGATGATTCCCCATGGTGCTATAGGGATTATTACCTTGTCATCCATTACCCACAAACGTGGCTTGTTCTAATGACTATTGTGATGAACCCATGTTTTGGCTCTCATGGTTTGGATGCCCTTCTCCACAAAAATCATAATTAATATTCATTACCTGTCCTTGGGAAGGAGACATCACTATTTACTCTATTTTTTGTGCCAGTACCTCTACCTTAGCCTCTAAAACTACCATTGCACCCACTTCGTACACACCATGAACACAAAATCTTGACTGTGAATTACCCCATGCATTGTTATTTGTGGTAAGATTTTCAATCAAATCAAACACCTCCTCCGAGGTTTTGGAATTAATAGAACCTCCTACAAATGCATCAACTAATTGCCTTGTAGCAAAACTTAAGCCACTATGAAAGATTTACATTTACATATCTAGTTCGAGCCCATGATGAGGACACTTTCTAAGAATCTCCTTAATCCTCTCCCAACATTCATAAAGATTCTTAGTTTTGAACTGTTGGAAGGTAAAAGTATCGGTCCTAAGCTTGGATGCTCTAGTTAGGGGGAAATATTTTGCTAGAAATTTTTTAGCCAAAACATTCCAAGAGGTGATGGATCGACTAGCAAAGATTTTAACCAAGATTTTGCTCTATATCTCAAAGAAAAGGGGAAAAGCCTTAGTTTGATAGTATCTTCAGAAACACCATTCATTTTAAAAGTATCACAAATTTCTAAAAAGCTCGCAAGGTGAGCATTAGGATCTTCCTCAGGTAGCCTATCAAATTGTACTGTGTTTTGAATCATTTGGATTATGTTAGGCTTTATTTTAAAGTTATTAGCCTCTATTCTAGGCCTATAATATTCAAGCCTATACCCGAGATTGTGGGTTTCACAAAATCATCCATAGTCTGCCTGTTAATTCCACCATTACCACCATTATTAGGTTGATTAACCTCCATGTCTTTTCTTACCCTTTCGCTCACAACCTTTCAGACTTTTGTGAGGGCTCTCCTGATCTCAAGATCAAGATCTACTATGTCAGCTTTAGATTGTCAGGTCATACACTAAGAACAAGGTCTACATAAAATAGAAGATAGTGAGATTATAGAATTTACAAGTTAGACAGTTAGTACATATTCACAAATTAAGTTAAAAAATTATAACATATAGGGATATTAAATTACAAGTATGCAAAACAACAAAATATGGCACCTATTCATACAAGGAATATATATATATATATATATATATATATATATATTCACATATTTACATATAGACATATAAATATATAGACATAGTGAAATCAACAAAATTCAAGCTTTTATGATAATGTTTCCCGGCAACGACACCCAAAACTTGATACATAAATTTTGGGTGTATAAAAATTATTAAATTTAAATCTATCCATTAGTCAAGTTTTCATTAAAATATTAATCTCAAAATACACATACGAGTAAGTATACTTATCGCAAGTATAATATAGGGAATAAACGAGTATTGATCTTCAAAGGAATAAGTACACACTAATCACTTTTCATTCATTGTTTAACCGACCAAATAAAGTGATAAGATAATAAAAAGAAAAATAAAGACATATATACAACTCAAAGATGTGAAAATTTAGAAAATTATCCTAGAATATATGATAATGAATCATCTAGCAATTATTTCAAGTAATCATCATTTTAGCATCGTGAAGGAACATAAAGTAAAGTTAAACTCAATCATTTCCCAAGTCATAAATCCACTTATATAGACACCACTTCTTTCCAATCCATGGAATCACTATCTCTTGATTAAATTAACAGATTTCCTATTCAAACCAACATAACCAAAATATGAATTAAACACAATTCCTCATAAACATGAAATTAGCTAATGACCCGATGCTCTAGACGAAATCAACTACTCTTTGATCACTTTAGTCCTTTAATCTTAACTTTATTTTTCAAGTTTACTAAGATTTGACAAATACGAAATCAATGCAATGAATTCCTAACATTATTTCCCAAGTTAATTAGAAGAAACCGCATCAATAACCAATGATAACAAGTAATAAAACACCAAGAATGATAAAAAAAAAAAAATTGATCAAATAACTAAATTAACACAAAACTATAAATCCCAAAATAATGTCAAATTATAATAAAAACATAGAATATATCATTAACAAGAAAACAAAGATAAAAGAAAGCACTCATAAACAAGCCTCCTTATTCTCCTTTGAAGACTCTCTTGAACAACTCTCCTTGAATGGTGAATCTTTCCTTCTTTGAGTGATTAGAAGTTTTGATTCGTGGATTCACTCCCTTCTTCTTGTGTTTTCCTTGTTTTTATAGGCTTCTTTGTTGCTAAAAATCGTTGCTTGAGAAGTCTTAGCCGAGTAGGATTCGAAAAATACCAAAATCCTTTAAAAAATACTAAATTCGTGCACAGGATTTTGCCCTTCCAGAGTGGACCTGTCACCCGGCCCAGTCAACCTACCTAACACTAGGTGTGTTCTGTTTTTCCCCTAAATTTTGCTCTATTTTTACTGTTGTTCCAAATTGGACCTGGCATTTGGTGCCTTAGCTAGACCTGGTGTCAGGTGCATTCTGGAAACTTTGCCTTTTTGCTCAAAATCAACTCAAATCTATACAAATTTGATAAAAAAAAAAAAACACTTTCCACAAGCAAAATATTAAATAGGAAGGAATATACCTTGTTATTACATCAAAAATATCTCAATTTAACCTCAAATAACTAGAAAAATATGATAATTTTAGCCCCTATCAATTTCCCATATACAATGCATTTCCATTTTCCAAAAATTGGAAAGTTCTGAACAAACACTTATCTTTTTATTGTAATACCCTACAACCTTAGGGTCGAATGTCACCCCATCTAATAATAAGGAATTTTTATAATGAAATAATTAAGTAAATAAACTGGAAAGCTTTAATAACTTTTGAAGGAAACTTGATTTTAAACTTAGAACGTAAGTCAATATTAGTCCTTACAAGCTTACTAGAACATAACTCAAAAACGCGAATACCAAAATACAAAGTATTTCCAAAACACATCAACTATTCTCTAGAGGGTCTTGAGCCTATACAAGTCGGAGACCTATACAAGTTTGCCCTAAAACATAAATAACTGTGTGAGATATAATCTCAGTAAGTCTCAGTGTGTGCTATGAAAATTTTGACAAAATATCTTTCGTGATGCATGCTTTGGAAGTAAGTAACATATTTATTGAAAACAAGTTTTCTTGCTTTTTGGAAAAAGTTGTACCAATATGGTAGATTATACCATCATGCGGCTATTTGTAAAATAACATTAAGGTTTTAGTAGCAAATCATACTGTATTCTCAAAATATGATTTCCATATCCAAAACCCATAGTAACTCATATTGCAATATCACATAGAAGGAACATTAGTCCAATCAAAAACATCAACACAATAGAATCTCAATCCTATGACCATGGTAAAATGTATAATTAACCTAGTGCATACACTACAATCAATCACACTTTGACCATCGTCAAGGCTTGCCCACACCCGACCTCATTTTTCGCCAATGAAAATGTGTTGCTACCTAAGAATAGCTAATTTTAATGTCATGTCGCTCTGTTTGGAGAAAATGAAGACCAGAACTGATCAGGTTACTTGGGACCATTTATCTTTAACATAGGCTAGTACACCAGTCAAAGCCCCCGTTGAGTACTCAACGTTTTGATAATTGTAATGCCTTAACACCACTTCACATTATCCCAATCCAACTTCCTTTCAAACATTTATTTTTCCGAAAATATTTGAAATATCATATATTTCCATATACTCAAATCTCAATATCAAAACTTCAACCATTCCAACATTTCATAATTAAATCATGCCACGAGTTCCATAACTCATGTTATGCATGACCATTTCAATTCTAGCTGCTTGCAAGAAACCATACAATATTTTATATTTATCTCATCATAACTAGATGATATCCAAAACTCATAAGGAAGCATACTTTAATATATCATATCAAACATTTAAATAAATGACATGCTTCCATTTTCATAAAATAGCTTCATGAGATCCATCCTACACAGGAAAATAGTTTTGAAATGCAGGGACTTACTTTAAGTCCTAACAACAAAAGGATTCGTGCCCTAAGTTCGAAGCTCCACAGATTTTCCTCTCACAAAATCTAGTATATAAATTGAACACATATATAGATCAGTTTTCTATCACCAATTGCAAGCATCTCATATATTCCTCTATATATTCTTCTTAAGCCTTCTTATACTTATACTTTATTTCTATACTATCATGTCCTTTATTGACAAACATCATAAGATTTGGCTATTAAAACATATACAATCAAATATATATAAAGATAGAATTTTTCACATAATCACCTAATCATATATCAAACCAAATAACCAATAACAAAATCTAGCCATGCAAGCATGTAGCTTCACATAAAATATGCAATCCTTCTTCTTTTAGTATCCGATCACCATTTCCCAACACATAACATATTATTCATCACATCCATTTTCATGATCACCACATATCAAGTATTACAATTCTACTCAAGTATACAGAATTCACTAAGTACCACAATTCTACTCAAGTATTCATAATTCACTAATAAACATGCATCACAATATTCCATATTATGTGTAGAATAAGTTTACCTCATGAAGGACAAGATTGTACCTTCCTAAATGAACCAACTAAATTGCTAACTCTTCTCTTCCTCTTGTTATTTTTTTTTTCTCTCTCTATTTCTTTTTGTTTCTCTCCCCTCTATTCTTTCTTCCTCTCAGTTCTTCTTTTCCTTCCTTCCTCCTCTCTTTCTCCTTCTTCTTTCCTTTCTTTCTTTCTTTTTCGCTTTTCCAACTACTCTTTTTCTCTCTTCCATTTTCTTTCTTTTCTTCTTTCTCTCTCATCTATTCTCTCTATTCCTTGTCTGCCATCCCTTTGGATCTATTTATATTGTTCCCTAATCAATTAGTGGTGTGTTGTTGTGCTTAGTCATCAATGGAAAGGTGTACAAGTTTATAGAAAGTGATAAGATGTCTAAGTGAATTATCAAGGTCTAGAAATTTATGGAAACCAATAGAACATTATAGAATATCCTAGTAGCATATAGAATATTATGGCATATAGTAGAAGTTTGTAGAAAGTTATAAAATACAATATAATACTATAATAAATATTGTAGCAATAGAGTAATATGAGATAATAGAATATAACATATATTAATATAATATACTACATATTAATATAATATAATATAACATAATAATACAATAATAATGTAATACATTACTATAATATAATAATATAATAATGTAATAAATAAGATAGGTTTAATAAACGTATCATATGGTATAGTATTATAAACTATATTATGAGTATAATTATGTAATAATAATATAATAATACAATTTAATATGTGTGTGTGTGTGTGTGTGTGTGTGTGTGTGTAGTGAGATAATATAATTTATAGAAATAATGTTTATGTATAATTATATGTGAATTATTAAGGTGGGCCACCATATAGATTAATCATCAAAATCCTTAATTAGGGTAGGCCACTACAAGGATGACTTGCCTAAAATCATTAAGAAATATTGGGCCACCTAGCTTTCTAAAAAATATATATACTAATAATGAAAATATCTAAAGCCGTTAATAATTAATGTGGGCCACCCCTAAGATAAGTTGTAAAAATATTATTAGACCACCTATATATAGTATTTAATAAGTAAGCCATAATATAGTATGCTATAAATATATATATATATATATATATATATTAAAATAAATATATTAAAAAAATAAATATATTCTAATTAATCATATGTTATGTAAGTTATTATTTCAAAATAAGCATGCATATAGCACAAACATATACGGGCATTTATATATGTAAATTATCATGACAAGGAGAATAATTACAATCATGGAATATTTCTAGACTCATAAAACAACTCTCCAACTAACCTTTCCAATATAATTCCTTCTCGGCTTTCACCAATTTAATTGGTCATACTTTACTTACTGCTTTTCAAAAATTCCCCAGGAGGGTATTACATATATATATATATATATATATATATATATATATATATATATCTTATAGCACTAGAATCAACCCACCATACTCTATCATGATCAACAATGTTTATTTCATATAATTACAACAAAGTTTTATTTTGTTTTAGGTGCATCTTTCTTATCTTTCTTTTTTTAAAAGATGATACTCTTTCTTAAAGTGTTCAAGTTTTCCATAGTTGTAACACATACCTTTTTTCTTCTTCATGCCTTTGGAAGCATTGGAAGCATTGGAAGATTCAATAGGGCATCCCGATGTGTGCTTTACGTGCATTAGAAATAGTACAATCCAAAAAAATTAAGTTTTAAAATTAAAATGCTATGCATTAAAACTACATATATAGGTAAGTATACCCATCGTATAGTATAGGGAATAGCAAGTATCAAATTTACGAGACCTTAACAATTACCACCACTTTGCTCTAATCTCATTGTCTAGCCAAAATAAAAAAAAAATAAGGTAAATAAAATCAACTACATTAAACTACCACAATAGAGAGTAATCAGATCTATACGAGAAAAGTTACATGGATTGTTAAGGAGTAAGAATACGAAAAAGGATGTGCTAAAAAAAATCCTCCAAAAATGTCAAGTAAAGATTATACCACTACGTTTATCATATCTCAATACAAGCAACGGTATGAGTTTTCAAATAAACCTCACTTTCTCTCGAGTTATAAGATTTCTTTTCTAAAGCTCAATTAATTGATATGTCTACCTAATCAATCTAATCCAAGGAAGCATACACTTACTCGTCACCCAAAAAGTACCCAAAAGCCTCAATATCCCCATCTCTAGAAAGTATTGAAAACTAATTGACTGTCAATTTCTAATCCTTCGACCTCTCTCTCAAGTAAATAAAAAAAATAAATAAATATTAGACTAATTAATTTGGTGATCAACTCTTACCCCATCTCTCAAATTCATTAAGAATGAACCAATCAAATGAATAAATCAGTCAAGCCTAAAAAATAAATTTAACATAATAATGCTCAAGTAATCAAATACAATATTGGAACTCAACAAATCATAATAATAACTCAATACAAGAACATAGATTTGGTTCATCTCTCAAATAGAGCTAAAATCATATAAACATCAACATTATTAAAGTTTAATACAAAGAAAAAGGAAGAACTTCACTCATAGATAAGATCTTGAACTTATTCATTGGATTTTCTTGAACAACCCTTCTTCATCTCCTTACTTCTCCAAAATCTTCACTTTCTTAGAGTTTCTTTTGAGCTTCCTAAGGGACCTCTTAGTTGTAAGCCAACCAAGGACGATTATTTAGGGTTTATAATAAGGTATATATAGTGTCCAATGATAAGAAATCACAAAATTCGCCGAAAAATGTGAATCTGCACGTTTTAATACCTCATGGATTTCCAAAAACTAGGCATCCTAGGGAAGCTCAACTTCCCTGGGCCGCCAGGTTGTTGTACTGGTGGTCCTTTGGACTTGATCTAGGTGGCCTATACTTCCCTGGGCCATCATTACTCTATACAAAAAGTGGCATTAGACGGCCTAGGGAAGTTTAACTTCCTTGCCCTTCTCCTGAAAAAAATGCACAACACAACATACTAGGTGGCCTAGGGAAGTTTGACTTTCCTAGGCCTCCAGCTTCTACCTTGACTTCTTCATGTTTTCTCCATTTTTGCTCCATTTTCCTTCCATTTCATCTTTATCATCTCTATTTGGTATTTTCTTTTTTTTCTTACAAAACAAGATGAAAATGATGGTGAGTAGTGATTTCTGTAAGAATTTATCATAATTAAAGCACAAAAATGCTAGAAAATATAGATGTGATAAGCCCTCATCACTTACGCCCACACTTAAATCTTTGCTTGTCCTCAACCAACCCACACTTATTCACAAATAAAGAATTAACTAATATACAAATCTAGCATCCTACATTTATTCACAACTTAACTAGTGTATGAATCACATGGACAAAGTGTAACTAATTTACAAGTACAATGAAAAAAAATTTCATAGCATTCTAGGTGAATAATCAAGAACAACTTAGCATATATGTAATAAGGTCAAAATAGTAAAGAGATTATTTTTTCCTCCACCTTAGAATTCATCTCAACACCAATCTATCCAATTTAATCCCACGTATACCCTTATATTAAGTTAAATACAACCAAGAACCTCAAAGCTCAATTAAACAAGCTTATGCCAAACAAATATAATCCGCTCAACTTCTCCAATCAAGAATTCATACAAAGTGATTTATATGAGATAAGATCAAACAACTCACTCAAGTCTCGTGGTTTTCCCTATGTACATATATTACAAATGATACAACACACTATAACAATACCTTACATTTTGATACAACAATACAACAATACAACAATATATTTTAATTTGAATTGGCAAAGTAGGAGTCTCTCATTTTTATCATTTGTTTTTCTACAAAGGGATTGAATTTATAGTGATTTTAACTTAAATGCTCTTTTGCGTCCCTTGCATTTTTTTTAATTTTTAATTTTTTTTTTCTTTTTCTTGCTTTTTCTTTTCTTTTCTTTTTTTATCACACTTTGTTTTTCATCATAGAAAATGCATTTTGCATTCATAGAGCCTTTTTTCTCCTCATTTCAGTAGGTGCATTGAACAACCTACCTCCTACTCCTATTTCATTACCAAAAAAAGGGCAAATGCGACAAAAGCTAATACGACGGTCACAAAAACCATTGTAATCTGCTAATATATATGACGGTTTCGTAACTGTCGTATTAAATAGACCTAATACAATGGTTATGGCATAAGTGTTGTATTATTTCAACAAAATATGATGATTAAAACCTAATACAATGCTTATTTTAAAACGTTGTATATTAAATGATAGATAGAATGGTTAGATATTGCTGATATTATTTTATGTGTCAAATACCATCGTATTAGGTCAAGTAATAAGACCAATCTTTGAATCGGCATTTATATTATATTTAATACAATGGTTTAAAATTGAACTGTCATTTATAACATCCTAATATGACGATCATAGCCATCATTTATAGTCTATTTATAATAAAATCATTGAAAAAATAATTCGACTTTTATCTGATTATTTCAAATGTAGTCACAATGATTTTGGTAATGATTTTAACAAATCTAACGATTGGATCATTAATTTGATATCCTCACATTTGTAATTGCACTAGGTTTTCTTACTATTATATAGATATTAACCCAAAATTGTGGTAAAATAAAGCAAATGGCATTCAAATTTGGTCATTGAACTTGTTTTAACTTTACAAATTCATCTAATTTCTAGATCATTGATTTGTCAATTAAAATTTTGTAAACATCTTAAGTTGTCATATATTTGTATTAAAGAGCTAAAATGGAATTTTATTTAATTATTAGTTATTCTATTATATGTTTATATGCACCATAATATATCCTTCATTGATTAGTGAGTATTAAAGTAATATATTATACAATTATAAAAAAAAAAATCAATTACAAACATACATATATGTCACTACAAGAGAAAAACAATTTAGGGATGGTCAAATTCGTCGCTAATCGACGTTAGCGATGGATAGCGACAGATTTGCGATACAAAATGATTAGCAACGATTATTTAATTAATGATATTTATAATTAAGTTTGAAATTAAGGTCATCAAATTTAGTGACAGCCAACTAATTTGAATTTTTTTAAAAAAAAATTAATCAGCCGTCAATCTGGCCTAACTGGTTCAACCCGACAGCTGACCCAAATCAACCCGACCCACCAGATAATTTTATAGATTATGTCGGATGTAGGGCTCGAACCTGCATCCTTGTTGTGGGAGAGCATGTGCTCTACCACTAATCGATTGATATTTTCGTGATTTTTTATTATTTATATTAATTATATACTATATTTTTTTGCAAATTAGCGACGGTCCAATTTTTTGTCGCTAATCCCTTACTAATAAGCAACGTATTACTGACAAGTGATAATCCATCACTAATTACTGACGGATTAGCATCGGCATTTTAACAATTATTTAGTATTAATGTATAATTACATATGTCATCACTAATCTGCCAGTAATTAGTGACAGATTATCGCCCGTTCCTAATCCCTCGCTAATTAGTGAGGGATTAATGATTGTAGTTAATCCCTCATTAATTAGCGATGGATTAGCGATGATATTTTAACAATTATTTAATATTAATGTACAATCACACATTCCGTAGCTAATCCCTCCTAATTAGTGAGGAATTATCGACTGTAGCTAACCCCTCGCCAATTTGAACAATTCTTTTTGTATTAGTGCTTAATTATATATACCGTAGCTAATCCCTCGCTAATTAGTGAAGGATGATTAGCCGCATCTAATCCATTGCTAATTAATGACAAATTTGCAACGGTCGAGAAACCCTCGCTAATTAGCAACGGCTAATTGGCAAATCTTAAAAAATTAAATTTAAACTGGAAATTTTGTTTGTCGTCTCTATGCCATCGCTAATTACCGTCACAAATTTCCATCGCTAATAACAATGTTTCCTTGTACTATGTGTGTGTGTGTGTGTGCGCGCGCGCGCGTGTGTGTGTGTGTGTGTGTGTGTGTGTGTACATATAAATAAAAAATAAAAGTCAAGTAAAAATTATGGGTTTTTTTAATAATCTAATATGACAGTAATAATAACCGTCGTATTTGATAATGATTAATAAGATGGTAATTAAATAATTATCATATTTGGTAACTTTAATATGATGTTTAAGACATAACCATCGTATTTGGTGACATTAATATGAAAATTAAAACGTAACCATCATATTTGTTAACTTTAATACGACAATTACTAACCGTCATATATGTAATTTAAGCCATAGATATTTTGGGCACATTTAATATGCCTTCATTTTTCCCTTCTGGCATTTCCGCTAAAGCAATTTCCTTTTCTGCTTCTGTGCCTCGATAGCTGCATTTTTCCCATACTCAGACATATGCGATGGCCAAAATCGTCGTATTTGTTATAAACTACGATGGTTCAGACCATCATATTGGATAACAATTACGATAGTTCAAAGCATTGTATTAATGTAAAGTTAATACGATGGCCTAAACCATCATCTTGTTTAACAAATACGACAGCTACAACTGTCGTTTTAAGTGGACAAATGCGACGGTTTAATATCTAATACGACGATTCAAAAAATTGTTACATTAAACACCATCCATCTAATTAAGAATGATGCTTTTGAGCCGTCGTATTTATCCGTTGTATTACCCTAATATGACGGTTTTTTAGCCATCTTATAGCTAAAACAATGGAGGTATTTGAGAGGTCGTGTAACTGTCGTTTAGCCGTCGGTTTAGGCTAATACGATAGTACCACAATTGAGAAGTTGCCGTATTTGACCAATATTTTAGTAGTGGAATTTTCCTTTTGTATTAAAAATTACAATAAATCATTGAAAATGTCTATAATGCAACATACAAAAAAAATAAAATAAAATGAATGAATGAATAGAAATTGCCACAAAACTAAAGATAAACCAACAACCACACTCTATATTTCATCACTAAGTTTTCATCCATTCTCAAATAATTAAGCTTCATAACATTTTTAAAGGTATAAACAAGACTAACTTACTTATCTAAACTTAGTCTATGTCATGCCCAATAACTATGTGTACATAAAAATAACTTTTCTAGAAAAGTCTTCAGCAGAATTCCTAAATAAAAAGATGAATAATGTCTCTAACAAACTAACATATATCAACATACATACTAACAAGCCTTGAAAACTACCCCAACAATGCGAAAAAATCAAAAAAAAATAGCCAAAATGAAAAATAAGAAATTTAGCCCAAAAATAAGAAAATTTCCAAAATGCAAAATTAAGAAATATATCCCAAAAATAAGAAAATTCCAAAATAAATAATACAAAACTGTAAAGAAAAAATTATTCAACGCCTCCCCTACACTTATATTGGACAATAACCTCATCGGCCACAAATCAAACAATATACACATTTAAATAGGGCTAAAAGCAATAAAAGGGAGAAGAAGGTAAATAAATACTCCCCTAATATCTTGAAACTCATTGAATCATAGGAGTAGGAATAAAATGATGGTTGTCTGAAAGAAGAAAATCTTCCAATCTTGCAAAACATAAAGAAAAATACAACAGCATACCATGGCTTAAAAAAAAAAGTAACCATAAAAAAATTTTAAAAAATAATAGACAAAGAAAATAATTTAAAAGCAAATATAAACAAAAAAAAAATACAAGGAGTTTCTACACATATGCACTAGTACCAATACTAATAACAAATAAACCATCATAGACTAATATATACACATAAATATTATTAACAAGTCATAAAATCAACTAATATAAATAATACTAAAATATATATTGGTACCAAGAACTATACTACAACCAAAACAATAAAGCCACAAAATGAATGAATAACCTAATATTTTTACTAAGGATACACTACATCAACATATATATACTAATATACTCTCATAATACCTAACCCATATACACAATAAAACTCCAATTCACAAAACACAATAATTAGAGTATAACAAACAACACACTGTAAACTCAATGAAGTCCAAGGAAAAGTGAAAGGGTCAAGAATTTATTGGTCTTATTGAAAATAAACTCAAAAGATTTTCATCACTACAACTACCAATCCACAAATGCACCAAACTTAACATAGCATAATAACATCTCCCAAATAATCCAACAAATAATTTCAATACTACAAAAACTATTTTACAAAAGGTTCTCAAAAACTTAACACACTTAATCTCTAACCACAACACAAAATACCAACTATACGAACCAATAACTTCTCAGTTTATTCATCACTATAGTCAAAATTTTCAACCTCCACAATATATAGTACAAAAACAACACAAAAAATATCAACACAAAGCTAAAAGGGAAATTCCACAACATCAATAATAATTTCCCAACAAAATATCCAACACCATTATAATAATAATGAACTAAATCCTACACTACAACAAATAATAACAATACTATTATACAATAAGATTTCCTTAACAAACAATAATAACCAATCACAACAACAATTTTATCCTAAAAAATACTAACACGACAACAAATACAAAAATTCCCAACAACAAAAATACTATACAATAGTAAGGCTAATCTCAAGAACAAAAGTTAAATCAATAGAATCAAATACATATACAATTACCCAAGTTAAAAACATACAACAATATAAACAATAATAATACAACAAACCTAATGATACAACACATTGGAACCTAACACAATTTTTTTTTTTTTTTTAGCTCAATGACTAGAAAATAAAAAATTGAAATGATATACAAATAAGGTATAAAAAGGAAAAGAATGCTATATATAAGTAATGGTTAATACTATACACAAACAGAGAAACAAATGTTTACATCGTATTTATCAATATATACATAGATAAATCAACAAGACTCAAGTTTTTCACGATATTGCCAAGTCCTTAGCAACGGCGCGAAAAACATGATGTGTGTTATACGTGCATTGTAAACAATATAAACAATTCACAAAAATCATGTTTTAAAATTAAAATGCTAAGCACTAAAACCACGCATATGGGCAAGTATACCCATCGTATAGAAAGGAATAGCAAATATCGAATCTACGGGAACTTAGCAATTATAAGTACTTTGCTCTAATATTATTGTCTAGCTAAAATAAAAAAAATAAGGCAAATAAAACCAACTACATAGAACTAATACAATAAAAAGTACATCAGACCCACACAAGAAAAGTCACAAGAATTGTCAAGGAGTAAAAAAAGAGGGAACGGCCATGTACAAGAAGAAATCCCCAAAAAACATGTCAAATAAAAAGTATACCACCATGTTTATCAAATCCCAATTCGAGCACTGGTATGAGTTTTCAAGAATAAACCTCACTTTCTCGTGAGTTATAAGATTTCTTTCTTAAGACTCAATTAATTAGTATGTCTACCTAATCAATCTAACCCAAGAAAGAATTACAATTACTCATCACCCAAAAGGTAACTGGAAGCCCCAATAGCCCTATCTCTAGGCAATATTGAAAACCCATTGACTACTAATTTCTAATCCTTTGACCTCTCTCTCAAGTCAATCAAAGAAAAAAAATATATTAGACTAATTAATTTGGTGCTCAAATCCTAATCCCATCTCTCGAATTCATTAAAAGTGAACAAATTAATTGAATAAATCAATGAAGCCCAAATAATCAATCCAATACAATAATACCCAAACAATTAAACATAAGATATTAGAATTCAACGAATCATAATAATAACTCGATACAAGAACATAGATTAGGGTTCATCCCTCAAATACAATTAAAATCATTTAAACATCAACATTGTTAAATTGTAATGCAAAGAAAAATGAAGAATTTTACTCGAAGATTATAGGGCCTAAATTAGTCATATATTTCCTAGTTATTTGAGGCTATTTTGTGATATATTTTGCTCAATAAATGGTCATATTCTTTTATATTTGAGATTTTATCCTTGAAAAGGTATTTTGTGCATTATTTCAAATTTTAGGGGTAAAATAAGACAAAAATGTCACAAAACAGAATAGAGGCGGCGTCGGCCACATGCTGCTGGCTTGCACTTCGAGGTGACGAAAAATCAGTGAACCAGAGCAGAACAGAACCAAACTAGCACTGGCTGCACTCTGGAAGGGTTGGCACAAAAATTAAGAAAAATTGACGAATGAATAATGGAATAGAACACAACGGGCGCCAGCTAGGAGGTCGGAGGCGGCGCCGGCTGTGCACTGGTGTTGAGGCGGTGCCATGATTTTCATGCGCGTTTTTTGGTAATTTGCAGAGTTTTAGTATTTTTCCTACTTCTAGTCGACTAAAAACCCTAGAGGAATGATTTTAGGCACTTATACAGCTTATAAATTGAGGGAAAACACAAGGGAAAATGGGAGAATTCATAGATCAAAACATAAAATTACTCAAATCAAGGAGGAATTCTTCAGTTCAAGGAGGATTGTGCAAGAAGGTCTACAAAGAAAGAATAAGGAGGCTTATCTATGAGTGCTTTCTTTTACTTTGTTTTCTTTTTCTTGAACAATAATGTATGAATTGTTTTATTGTAATTTGACATTGTTTTAGGAATTCATGATTGTTAGAGTTACTTTGATCTTTTGATTAATTGATTATTATTCTTGGTATTTAATTACTTATGCTAATTACAAGATTAGTTGGTTGTTTCTTTCCATTAACTTGCTTGGAAAAGGGGTTGATGGTGGTTTCAATTTATTAATTTCATATTTGTTGTCTATTAACTTGCTTGGAAAAGGAGTTAATTGCTAAGAACTAGGTAACTAAAGATTAATTGATGTCTACCAAGATATGAATTCATTGGTTAATTTCATGTTTTAAGTTTGCCAGAATATGGAAATTTAATCAATGATTGTGTTTAATGCATCTTTTGGGTGAATTAGTTGAGATAGAATATGTTATGCTAATTTATCTAGAAGATAGGGATTTCATGGATTGAAAAAGAAGTGAATCTATCTTAATCCTTCATGATGCCAAAAGAATAATTAGTTATGATAATAATTAGGTATTTTAAGGTCATGCTTGTCAAAACAATGATTTGAGTTACATAATTCTCCATCCTTGACATGTATATATTCTTTTATTTTATTTTATTTTTTCTTTTATTTTTTATTTATTTTTCACTTTATTTGATCGGTTAACCAATGAAATAAAAGTGATTAATGCATACTTGCTCCTTGAGGATCGACACTCGTTTTAAACCCTATAATATGCTTAATGATGAGTACACTTGCTCATATATGTAATTTGGGGTTAACGTTTTAATTTAAACTTGATTGGGAATATGCTTATTTTTATATGAACCCAAATCCATACACATTAAGTTTTTGGCGTCGTTGTCGGGGAACAATATCTTGAAAGCTTGGATTTTGTTGATTTAACCATGTAAATATGTAAATATGTCCATATGTAAATGTGTATATATGTTCTTTGTGTAAATCGATGTTATAACTTGTTGTTTGTAACATTGTGTGACTTAGTTGACTAACATACTTCATGTTGTATTGTAAATACCACTAACTTTTCTATTTTTGGGAATACGTGTGCTTTTCTTTTCTTTATTTTTATATTATTCGTTTTTATTTTTTTTCTTTATTTTTTTAATTATTTTTATTTTCGCTTTGATTTTTGTTTTTCTTTGAGTGCAAGATTGACATCATAATGGACAACTACTTTTGCGCACAAGATTAAAGGAGCTACAATGATAAGAATTTGACAAAGTTGCAACCTCGGATTGATGCTTTTTGTGAGACGTCACTTGAAGCCTCAATGCATTCTTTTGTCTCCAATGCAAATTCCTCCATTAGGTAGCATAAAGAAGTAGCCCAACGATGGAGCCATCAAAGAACACAACTAGCCAAGTTGGTTGAGGATGCCATAAAGGCCCATATGCTTGAACAAAAGATATCCAAGGAAAGGAGAGAGGATATGAGGACCAATTGTCCAATGTGGAAAGGGAGGTATTCAATTCTACTGTACATGCTAATAATTCTAATATCTCTTTATCACATGATTTTTTTTAGGTTCCTCTCAATTCTTGGAGAACAAGGGTTCAAATGATGATGTGTTAAATTTATCGTGCCTCAAGGAGTTGGATCTTTCAGCGCTACATCATAAGAAGTCCTTGGAGGATAGTGGTAAATTCTACCCTTCACCCCAATTAAAGGGAGGTAACGTGGTATTTATAGATATATTAAAAAATAAGATTTCTTTATCTCATTTTTAAGAACTCAAATACTACGTTTAAAGAAAAATTTTAATTATGAACATTCTTTTGAAGGGTTAAAAGGTGATCTCAAGTTTGATGCATTCTTTAGAGATCATGTGCATTTACATGTTGACAAAAATATTTGACTCTCAAAAGAATGTTAGTGAAAGAGGTTTATGTATTTTGCTTTAGGGAAAATTATTTTCTAGTTATGTCTTGTACTTTTCTTTTTTGTACTATTTTATTTCCTTTTTTGTTTATTTTTCTTTTCTAGTTTTTATGCTTTGGTGTGTTTCTTTTGTATTTTTTCTTTTTAGGTAACTGACAATGCTCCTTTCTGCTGGAACTCAACTCTTATGTAGGAGAATGGCCACTGTAATGGAAGTATTTTCTTTCTTATCTTTTCCATTTTATTTTTGGTCCCATGGCACTCTTTCCTTGCTCTATTTATTTGGCCATTAAGGATAATGTACAGTTTAAGTGTGGGGGAGTGGTTAGAATAGAAAATTCTTTTATTCTTCTTGAAATTCTTCTTGGAACACTTTGAGCAAAATTTTCAAAAAAAAATTCTGATTATTTGTGAGCTTTTTAGATGTATTTTTTATGCATATCTTTGTGCTAGATCATAGAGCATATGTTCTATATCATTAGTGGCTTATGCATGACTTTGTGCACGCACTTGGACTAAGTAGTTCTTGATCAAATACTTTACATTGTTCTTAAACCTATTTTTATACTAAAATTCATTAGAACTTATTTGAGTACCTCTCGAGGCGAAATAAGAAAGACATTCACAATTTAACTTAGGGATGACGGTAATATGCCTTCTTTGGATAGTTCAAGTCTACTTATTTTACATTATCCCTAGTGCCTATTTTGAGCCTAATTTGTTAATTTCTTTCTTAAAACCCGTTATCATACTTTGTCCATTACTTTTTTCTGAGAGTTTGATAATTCTTCCAAATCTTTGATTGCTCTTGATGGATGAAAGTACAAGTAGAAGAATTGTGAGGGAAAATATTTGTGTAAAGGTCATGACTTGTTACTTTCAGTCATGCATCATGTGTTGAGATGAAATTGTAATAAAAGCAAAAGAGGAAGAAAAAGAAAGAGTGAACAAAAAACTGCTAGAAAAAGTTGAAAGAAAAAAATAGGAAAACAAACAAAAGTAGCATTTGAAAAGAAGAGGAAAAGAAAAAAGAAAAGTTGAAAAAGAAAAAGAAAAGAAATAGCACAGGAAGAGAGCTGGAAAAAGAAATTTGTTGAAATTTTTGGTGATCTTATGCAATATTATTGATGAGTTGAGAATGATTGCTAAAAAGAATGCAAGATTTACTTGAGATGTTATAATTGCCATACAAGGTTATGGGTGTTGATTGATCTTGGAATAGGAGAGCACTAAAAGTTTGGAATTTATTGGCACATCTTGTTTATTTTTTTCTTGCAAACTCTCATCTTCTTTGATATTTGATCTCCTATATCCTTCATTTGATAAGCTACATTACAAACCCTTTAGCCTTACATTACAAGCTTAAAAGTCCAATTTAACCTAAGTAGAATTATGATATGTCTCGGATTAGTGGAGAGAGTGTATAAAAGGTAAGCTTATAGAATGCATAGTCTTTTGAAATAAATTCTTTTCAATGGTTTGAGAATAATATTAAGTATTGGAATGGTTCTACTAGTCACTCTTCACTTACACAAGTCTTGCATTTGTTATGAAAAGTATATAGCATATGTTTTGTTATCTTGAATAAAAAAAGCATTGGAGATGTTGTTTTGAAATTGATTAAGTGATTTTTTTTTTTTTTGAAAACTTGTGTTTTTCCTACTTGTCTTTGATACTTTGCTTGAGGACAAGCAAAGAGCTAAGTGTGGGGGAATGTGTTAGAGTCTAAATTAGTCATATATTTTCTAGTTATATGATGCTATTTTGTGATATATTTTTGCTCAATAACTGGTCATATTCTTTCATATTTGAGATTTTACCATTTGGAAATGTATTTTGTGCATTATTTTAGATTTTAGGGGTAAAATAAGATAAAAACGTCGCAAAATAGAGCAAAGAAAGTGCCGGCCAGGACAAGGGAACTGGCGTCAGCCACGTGCTGCTGGCACGCACTTTGAGATGACAAAATAATTAGTGAACCAGAGCAAAACAGAACCAAACCGACATTGGCTAGGACGCTAGAGGCGGCGTCGACTGCACTCTGGAAGGGTTGGAGCGAAAATTAAGAAAAATCGACGAACGAATAATAGAACAGATCACAACCAGCGCCAGCTAGGAGGCCGGAGGTGGCGTTGGTTGTGCACTGGTGCTAAGGCGGTGCCATGATTTTTACACGTGTTTTTTGGCAATTTATAGAGTTTTAGTATTTTTCCTACTTGTAGTCGACCAAAAACCCTAAAGGAATGATTTTAGGCACTTCTACAGCCTATAAATTGAGGGAAAACACAAGGAAAAAATGAGAGAATTCATAGATCAAAACAGAAAATCACTCAAATCAAGAAGGAATTCTTCAGGTCAATAAAGATTGTGCAAGAAAGTCTACAAAGGAAGAAGAATGAGGCTTGTCTATGAGTGCTTTCTTTTACTTTGTTTTTTTTTTTTTTTGAACAATGATATATTAATTATTTTTATCATAATTTGACATTGTTTTAGGTATTTATGATTGTTAGAGTTACTTTGATTTTTTGATTAATTGATTATTATTCTTGGTATTTAATTACTTGTGCTAATTACAAGATTAGTTGGTTGTTTCTTTCCATTAACTTACTTGGAAAAGGGATTGATGGTGGTTTCAATTTATTAATTTCATATTTGTTGTCTATTAACTTACTTGGAAAAGAAGTTAATTGCTAAGAACTATGTAATTAAAGGTTAATTGATGTCGTCGGAATATGGATTCATTGGTTAATTTCATGTTTTATGTTTGTCAAAATATGGAAATTTAATCAAGGATTCTATCTAATGCATCTTTTGGGTGAATTAGTTGAAACAGAATATGTTATGCTAATTTATCTAGAAGATAGGGCTTTCATGGATTGAAACAGAAGTGAATCTATCTTAATCCTTCATGATGCGAAAAGAATAATTAGTTATGATAATAATTAGGTACTTTAAGGTCATGTTTGTCAAAAAAATGATTTGAGTTACATAATTCTCTATCTTTGACACACACACACACACACACACACACACACACACACACACACATATATTATTTTATTTTATTTTCACTTTATTGGGTCAGTTAAATAATGAAAAAAAAAGTAATTAATGCATATTTGTTCCTTGAGGATCAACACTCGTTTTAAACCCTATACTATGCTTAATAATGAGTACGCTTACTCATATGTGTAATTTGGGGTTAACGTTTTAATTTAAACTTGATTGGGAATGTACTTATTTTTATATGATTTTTATACCCAAATCCATACACATCAGTAGACAAGAACTTAAACTTCTTCTTTCTTGAATTTCCTTGATCAACCCCTTCTTCATCTCCTTGCTTCTCCAAGATTTTCCCTTTCTTAGTGTTTCTTTTGAGCTCTCTAAGGGATCTCTTGGTTGCTAGCCAACCAAAGATGATTATTTAGGTTTTATAATAATGTATATATAGTGTACAATGAGAAGAAATCACAAAAATTGTAGAAAAATTCGGATCTACGCATTTCTATAGCAAGTGGTCGGCCTAGGGAACAACATCCCTAGGCCGCCTAGTTTTCTAGAAACCAGGCAATCAAGGGAAGTTCAACATCCCTGGGTTGCAAAGATGTTGTACTGGAGGTCATTTGAACTTGATCTAGGCAGCCTAAAGAAGTTGTACTTCCCTAGGCCACCATTATTATGTACAGAAAGTGGCACTAGGTGGCGTAAGGAAATTTAACTTTCTTGGGCTGCCCTTCTCTTGGGAAAAAAACAAACAACACAACACACTAGGTGGCCTAGGGAAATTTAACTTCCTTGGGCCGCTAGCTTCTTTCTTGACTTCTTCTAGTTTTCTATATTTTTGCTCCATTTTTCTTTCTTTTCATCTTTATCATATCCAATTGGTATTTTCTTTATTGCCTACAAAACAAGTGGTGAGTAGTGATTTGTGCAAGAATTTATCATAATTAAAGCACATAAATGCTAGATAATATAGACATGATAAGCCCTCGTCATATGTCTTTGAAGAATTGCTTGCACGACTTTCCTCCACTACATGGACTTTTAGCTCTTGCACAACCTACTCTTTTGTGGCAAACACAAGCTTTTTTCTTGTTTGTGCACTTCCTTCTCTATTCAAAGATGGTTAGCCAAGTCCTCCAGAGATAGTTCTTCATTTTTATGTTTTTAACTTCTTTTTACATCTTTCCATGAAAAAGGAAGTTTGTCAATCATAGAAAATACAATAATAGCATAATCCATTTCCAAAATCATGTTGTTTAAAATTATTTAAGATGCACTCAATCTCACCAAATTATTCCGTTACAGATCTAGCATCAACTGCTTTTTAATTGAAAAACTGCCCAACTAGAAATTTCTACTTATTACATCTTCTCTCATGTATCTTACCTCCACGTTATCCCATAACTCTTTGGCGGTTAATATATTTTGATATGTATTGAACAAAGTTTCAGACATTCCATTTAGTATTTGAACTTTGCACACATAATCATCATTGTCCTACTTTTGTCTTGCATATGTCTATGCTAAAGTTTCATTCTCATTTTTTGTAGGCCTTGTTGTATTAAGAATATAGGCTACTTGTAAGGTTGCAAGAAGGAAATGCATCTTCTTTTGCCATCATCAAAAGTTGCCTTCATTGAACTATTCCAACTTGATGAAGTCTGTAGCCATCTCTCTCAATGAAGTAAGTGGCATCTAAATAATCCTTAAGATTGCAAGAGCTTTAAGAGAAATTAAACCATAATGGCTTTAAGGCACTTTACACTGTGATCTCTATCCTTAAGCCTTATTTTGCCTTACCAATAGATTGAAGTGCAATAGGATTCAGCTAAATGTCCTAGAGGATACAATAAAGTTTAATGTTTTATGGCATCTTGCACTAATAAAATCAAACTCTAAAGTATTAACCGATATCTACAAAAATATGATAGCTTAGTATAAAACTATATAAGAAATTGTTCGTGCTATTGTAATAGGTTTAAAGACTTTTGAGAGGTTCTTTAGAGCTTTTCATATCTCTACCATAATTAACTCTCACCTCTTATTCTTTTATAGACTAGCTCATGCCTCTTGCTTAAAATTATAACTCTTATTGCATATTTAGCATAGAGTCAAAACTATTCATGAATAGACTTTAATGATAACTTTTGTGAATAGTCACTATGAATTATGAACATCATATAGTCACCTATTTTACCAAGGTTCAAAAAATCTTTGAATAGTTACAGATTGATTTCATATTACTTTGCAAAACCTCTAACATAGAACATATGCAAAGTTTTCAAAAAAATAATAAAAATAATTATCAAGATAAATATACAAGATAATAAATATAATTATAATATAATAAATCACATCACAATTTAAAAAGATAAGGAATATATAGCCCTATCTTAGTTACAATCATTGTAGTTGCAAAACAAACAAAAATTAATATATTACAGTTGTAGAGTGAATAAATGATCAAGGATAAAATTCTATCACTATCTTTTTAAAATATTTTAATTATTTTGACAATCAAACTATTTATTTAATCTTTAAAAAAAGAGAGAGAGAGAGAGAGAGAATGGAAATAAGAAAAATAAAAGCAAAAAATGAAGTACGAATATGAAAAAAAATTAAAAAGGAAAATTAAAAAGAAAGGAAAAAGAAAAATAAATAGGAAACAAAAAGAGAACACAGATCTGCCAACCATGCCTTATTGTCCAAAGCCAGCCCAGCATAGTCTATTGTCCATGCATGGAATCACAACTAGAGAAAAAGGATAAATACTGGATTTTTCTTTTTTTTTTTCACAACATTTTAAAGTTTGAAAATTGTTATTGGCAGGAATAGGCTGCAAAATAGAGTAAAAATTGACAGTAGGACGGTGCAAAATGAAGTTTCATATTGGGATTGAGTGTATAAGTACTGACATTTAGTGACAGACTAACCTTTGTCGCCAAAAATATATATATTTATTTAAATATTATAGTAGATCCATCACTGATTGGCAATGTACTTTAAAAATAATAATAATAATAATATTATTATTATTATTATTATTATTATTATTATTATTATTATTATTATTATTATCATCATCATTATTATTATTATTATTATTATTATTATTATTATTATTATTATTATTATTATTATTATTATTATTATTATTATTATTATTATTGCAGTTACTAATTTGTCACTGATCTGCAATGGACTGGAATGAAATGCATTATTATTATTTTATTTATTTATTAGAGAAAAAAATATATATCGAGATGTACATTACTCCTTTTTCTCATTTGTATTTATAACATGTTGCTTGATTGTTGAAATTGCATGTATTCTTCTTATAAACAAATAAAGAAGATTCAGAAGGTGTATTTCAAACACCATGGACACAGCTATGTGGTTGAAGCTCAAAAACAAGTTGTTACAATACTAAGTGAATCTCATTGCAAAGATAGCGTTCTTTTTCTCTAATTGCTAAACAATTGTTAAATGAGTTATTTATTTCAAGTGTTAAATTTCTTTCTTTTTCTCTAATTGCTAAACAATTGTTAAATGAGTTATTTATTTCAAGTGTTAAATTTTTCGAACTCGCAAGCAAGAAGTAAGCCATTGCTATTGCCTTTATTACAAAAGATTACTACTTTTAAATGTTTGTTGGGTATAGAAATTTCAGGATATTGTCTTTGGTCGATGGATTACTGGTGGCAAATAATATTCCTTTCCTTTTAAAATAAATATTTATTAAATTCTTTACACATAGATTAAGGACATTAAAAATAATATTTTCTCTATTTTAAAATATTTATTCATGAAATTCTTTGCACATAGATTGAGGGTGCTAAAAATAATACTACAATTTAGATAAAATTTCTATTATACTCATAGTAAAAATACGATAGTTATTAGTTGATGAAAATTCCTAAGAAATAGAAAGGAAAAGGAATTTTGAAAAATTATATACTTGATCTAGAATAAATGGGAGTAAAATTGGAAGAAACTAATCATTAGTTTTAGAAATATATATATGAACAACTATTTTAAAATGATGGGAGTAGTACAATTCAAATAAAGTTCCTATTCTACCCCCTATTAAACACACAACGGTCATTAGTTAGTGAAAATTTTCACGAAACAAGAAGAAAAAAAAAAAGAGTTTTGGATACTTTTAAGAGATGGTTTACTTTTAATTTCTTTTTTTTATTTTTAAAAAATATTTGTCGATCAATTGCGAATCAAAGACGGATCTACCATGGCTTTGTTTTTTAAAGATACAAGAACAAAACATAAGAAAACAAAACGGTTGCCGATCCATTGCCAGATGGTGATGGATTGAAAATAGAAATTTTACTTTTTAAAATTATTTTTTAGGAGCAGATCGACAATGAATTTTTAAAAACATATTTTAAAATATAATAAAATATCTATAACTAATCCGTTATTGATCTACAATGGGTCGGTGATGGATTTCTTTATAAATTAGGGGGGGAAATTACTTATATGAAATGGAGAGCGACTTCTTCTTGTAGTTAATCTGTCCCCGTTGTTGATATCAGTAGTGACGTATCAACATGTCAGCATACATACATCGAACTAGAAATGCTAGTCTTTTGAAGAATGGAAAGGCTAGAATCAATGTCATGCTTCGAATCCGAAGATAACATGATAACACTCAAAAATAAAATGTTGAATTCTGAATATATTGAATTAAATTCACCACATATCTGCTGGGCTACTCTGGTCTTTAGATATTCGTGCAAACAAACTCTCATTCGATAAAGCTCGAATACATAATTCCAGTCTAAAGCAACCTATACGGCATTAATTGAGTATTTATTACATAATCTCCCAAATACATAGTCAAAACAAAATCCAAGATAGATTTTCAAAGCTATACTCAACAATACATAAACATATTATCCAACCCAGAAAACCGCACAAACACTCCACAACACAAGGATAAACTCCATGCAATCCTCTAAATCCTCTTCAAATCACTAGTCTAATTCTTCCAACTAAATTTGATCTTATAAAATATTAATAAAATAGTGAGCTCACTAGCTCAATAAAAAAAATAAAGCATATCTAGAATTGAACATATTACGTACTATCTATTTTTTTTAATTAAAAATATTTTTAAATAGACACATTATCTATAAAAGACAATCTTTTGGAGAGTTGGTTGCATCTCAAAGAACAAAGAATTGACAATGGAGAATTAGAAAAAAAAAATGGCATGAAGAAATCGAAACTCTCCTTAACCCCAAACAAATTTGCAATGTCTTTTATTGTTGTTGTTGTTGTTTAATTTTGATTTCCTTGCGTGACTTTTACTTTTTGTGAAAAAAAAAAAATAAATAACCAATAGCTTACCATCAGCTACCAACAACTTAAAAAAAAAAATTTAATTATGTTTTTTTTATTTTACCAATAGATTAGATAGCCTCTTTGTATTGTCAACATAAAGACAAGGAAAAACAATTGTTGAGAATTTGCACTCTTGAAACTTTTTTTTAATGAAAATCTAATCATTAATAACAAAGTTAAGGAAGAAATGTTGTGATCAGTAATAGAATTATTATAATAATTGAATTGAAAATACAAAAAATTGGGATGTTCATGAAATGTTAGAAGGGGAGGAAGATAAAAAGGTACTCTTGTCTAAATGCTAAATATTAATAGATTAAAATATGAATTTATGTTAAATGAGCGTGAATTTAACTTTTTTTTAGCTTATTACTATATATAGAAAGTCTTATTTGCATATTTAGACACAATTTGCCGGCCAAAATCTAGTCTTCTTTTTTTTCACTCTAAAATAGTGTTCCTCCACTTGTATGATTTTTTTTTTTATTAATTTCATTAAACCCCACTAATCTTCTCCTAAAAAATATTGTGGCTCCTCTATCATTTAATTAAAATAATGTATCTCTTGATTTATTCAACTTCATCAAATTAATATAATTTTTACAATATTCATATTATGAGAGTCAACCTGATATAGCTATTCGGATTCATCTGATATGGTTAGCAAAAAACTAATTCAATTACGGGTAAATTTCACCAGCAACATCAGGATTTCAATTTATTGATTTTTTTTTTTAAAAAAAAACTCCTAGCAGGCCATTATAGTTGCTGACACCAAATATTATACAATCTTTAAAAACATTGCATGCTATCTTAAATGGAACCAGACATTTAGGTTTGGGAAGGTAATGTTGAAAATGACAACTTTTGGAGTTAATAACTTTTAACTCATGATTAGTTAGTCTAAAATAATTAATAGAAGTTATTCTTGACATGTTAGAGACTGTTTTGATTATGGTACAAGCCATTTTCATGCTGGGAATGTATAATTAAATGTTACTAAGGTTGGGTATTTAACTATTTGGGAACTCATGTTAGACATGAGTCCCACATGGGAAAAATTGAGGAGTGTGGAAGCCTTTATATACTAAAAGGCTTTTCTATAGACTTGATAGAAAAGCCTAGGGTATGGAGGATGCCCTGGTTGGAATTAGGGTCTCCTAATTCAGATTGGGCTTTGATTTTTCCTTAGGCAAGATTAAAAAGGAAACACAGAGCCGCCGCTAAGGTTAAGATTTTTTCGTGTTTTGCTTTTTTGAGAGAAAAATCACCTATTTTGTTCTTCTTGCCACAATCCATAGTATTTTGACTGATCAGGACCGGTGAACTGAGTAGATTTTTGAGGTGATCGCAGTTGGTGTGCATTGACAACGACCTGAGACCATCTTATCCTGCAAGGAGAGTCGCTGTACCCATCGCACCGGAATGGGGCGAATAACTTCTTGTAGGCAAACCAATATTGAACTGGTGATTTGGTCAGCGTTACTGTACGTTACATCACAACTTGTCCAGAGAAGAGCCGGCGTCGGGTACATCTACTAGAGTTGGCACCGAGTGAAGGATTGACATTCACAGAGCATGCAACCGGGACAGTAAAAATGGAGACCAAGAACATTAGAGCAGAGTATTGGCACAGCATGGCGGGATGAAAACATACCTCTTGGAGCCTTAAAAACTTGAAGAACATGGTTGAATCAATTGAAGCTCAAGAACAGCTTCTTCCTTGGACGTCCATGATCACCAGTGCACTGCACTTCCTCTTCCGACTGCTTTCCTCCTCCGGTGAAAATGAATAATGCTAGCTTTCCAGTTCACGGAATATGACTACTGCCTAAATTCAGTTGGTGAGCACAGAATTTGAGAGAGAAAGGCTTCTCAATTTTTCCTACAAACTCACGGTTCATGTTCACTCTCTGGCTTCTTTGGTTCACAGAATACGAAGGCCAGTGAAGAAAACCAAAAGTCAAGAAAGAAAAGGCCACGAGAGAGAGAGAGAGCTAAGAGTCTCACGAAAAACATTTTTATTGTTTTCCTTTTTCTTTTATTCTATTTTTCCACACAAAAAGCCAAGAGTCATAAAACCAAAAATAATTATTTTGATAAAAATAATATTCTCGGGATTTAATACCCGAATATTATTTACAAAATAAATTTTGACTTCACCCTAAACTCTTCTAAACTATGTCCGAAAAAATCCTATAGTCCAGGCTATTGGGCCAAAATAATATTTATATTTTTCTTGGACCCGAAAAGTCCAAAATAATAAATATTAATTATTTTCCTTGAGATTAAATAAATAACCCAATAAATAATTAATGAACCCAAATGAATCAAAAAATAATTAAACTTTAATTAATTATTTCTTGGAATTTAATTAAATAAATAACCCAATAAATAATTAAGTAATAATTATTTTCCTCTAGTTTAAGTCCCGGTTAATTTTCTAATTATTCAAACTGGACCCAAGTTTTGAATAATTAATTAACCAATTAAACCAAAAAATAAATTTCTCTCCATTTATTTTATTTCAGTCTAATAATAAATTAGACTTCCTGAATAAAATAAAACTCTCTCAACTGAGATCATTTTCTCAACCCAAAAATTAATTAGGACTCATGGGCTATTCTAAGGACAAAAAAGGCACATCGCCTTGGTTACTAAAATGACCAAAATACCCCTCCTATATAAATAGATGTATTTTACATTTTAAATATTTCCTAATATCACCATAAGGAAATATTGACTCCAAAGACAATGCTGCATTAGCAAAGTATTCGACCTACAGGTGAAATGACTAAATACCCCTCTACACATCGCCGTACATTTAGAGAGGAAGAAGTATACTAACATCTCTCTAAATGACATCTACTATCCTTAGGCTTCTAGTCCAATGATCCACGACTTCCCGGAGTGTTTCCTCTTTCCAAGAGAGATACCCTTAAGCAAACATCCAAGTCACGTTTCCCAGGGCCTTAGATATTTAGATCACTCGGACAACCGCAAGGGGCGATATAGTGTAAAAACTATCGTGTAAAAGTCTGTCTTAACTAACTAGTCACACATACCCAGCATGCAAGTATATTGGCTCTCCGATAGAACCTCAACTATAGCATATCAAAGCATATGCTTCCAGCTTCGCCAGACCACCAACTCATAATCAAGTCATAGAGTACTAGTCCACGCTGTAGCGGTAGTAGTCTAGGTTTCTACCATATAGTGCTTTTTAGAAAACACTACTACAGGTCCTGTTCTACGTATTCGAAATATGCTTATGTCATGAAGTGAGTGGACTACTCACTGGCTAAAGGTAAGCCATTCCCCGTTTGAAACTCATAACATAATAACCTAAACATGAAGAGATTCTCATTCTTATCAATCAGTTAAGAACAACTGTTTATGTGTTTAAATAACCCATGATCCATACCTTACTGTGAAAGACCTCCATTCACATGGATCACTTATTTACATACAATGGGTCTATTCCAAATAAAAATGTACACAAATAAAGAAAATTATTTCAGAAATGATTTTCGACAAATAAATTCTTTTATTAACATATTCAATATTTTCATCAGAAAAACTAGTCTAAGAGGGCATATTCTCAACAATCTCCCACTTGCATTCTAAGATTAGGTAAGTCCATAGGTGCCCACCCCAATGGCGTCAAAGTGTCTCTTGAAGACCATCAACCAAAGGTTTGGTGAATGGATCTACTAGATTGTTCTCGGAGTCAATCTGTTCCACCACGACTTCCCGTCTCTGGAAATCCCGGACTAGATAGTACTACCTCACTATATGCTTCCCCTCCTTGTGGTTCTAAGGTTCCTTTGAGGTTCGCTTTACAGCATGCCAACTAACCTCCCTAAGGTTTGACTGATATATGCTAATTAAGCCTACGGCAAAACAGATATCTGGCTTAGTACACAACATGGCGTACATAAGATTTCCCACAGCCGAAGCGTAGGGAATCCTACTCATTCTGCCATTTTCTTCTTGATACTTAAGATAGTCCCTTAAAGAAAGCGACAACCTATATCTGCAAGGCATTAGAGTTCCCTTGCATGAGTCCATGCTGTATTTGGCCAACATCTTGTCAATGTATGCAACTTGGGATAATTCTAACATTCTCTACTTCTTATTTCTAAGAAATCTAATCCCGAGAATGTAGCTGGCTTCTCCCAAGTCCTTCATACTGAATTGACTAGATAGCCAAACCTTCGTAGATAACAATGACCCTATATCATTTCTAATGAGTAGAATGTCATCCACATACAAGACAAGAAAAACCACATTAAATCCTCAAGTTTCTTGTACACGCATAGTTCATCCTCGTTTTGAATAAAGCCGTAAGACTTCACAGTCTCATCAAAACGAATGTTCCACGCTCTTAATACTTGCTTAAGTCCATAAACAGACTTCTTGAGCTTGGAAATCATATGTTCTTGATCTTCAGCAATAAAACCTTTCAGTTGGGACATATAGATGTCTTCGCTAAGATGACCATTTAAAAAATGCCATCTTGACATCCATTTGCCATATTTAAAGTGACAGTGACATGCGATGGTAAGGAGGATAGGGATGGATTTAAGCATGGCCACAGGGGAAAAAGTTTCCTCATAATCGATCCATTCTTTCTGAGTATACCCTTTTGCCACAAGCCTAGCTATGAAGGTTTCCACCTTCCCATCCGCTTCCCTCTTCCTCTTGTACACCCACTTACACCCAATGGATTTTATCCCTTCAGGTGAAGCTACAAGATCCCAAACCTGATTGAAGTACATAGACTCAATCTTGGCTTTCATTGCTTCATACCATAGATTTGCAACGGCATCAGCAATTGCCTCCTCGTATCTTGTGGGGTCTTGTTCCTGATGGTCAGAGACCAGCTCAAAAGCTTCTCCATACCATCTATCTGGAACCCTAGACACTCTCCCACTGCGACAAGGCACTATTTGTACAGTTTCTTGAGACTGTGACTCTTCTTATTCCACAATCGAGTTAGAAAAAGTTACTTTCCAAAATAACTTCTCCTCGAGTTCCAACCTAGTTGAACCTTTCGTGGAAGTACTTAGATCATCCTCTAAGTATCTAGTATTGGTACTACCCAATACTTTCTGCTCCTTAGGATGATAGAAGTAACCTCCCTTTATTCCTTTTGGATACCCAACATAATAGCATAATTCTAATCTTGGTTCCAACTTGTCTCCCTTGATCAGTACATAAGTTGGACAACCCCATATCTTGAGATGATTCAGACTTGGCTTACGCCTAGTCCACATCCCATAAAGTGTCCCAGGTACTGACATGGAAGGCACCAAGTTCAGAATACATGCCACTGTTTCCAAGGTATATCCCTAAAAAGATATTAGAAGAGTAGCATGAGACATCATGCTTCTGACCATTTCTATCAATATCTTATTCCTTCTCTCAGCTACTCCGTTCTGCTGGGGTGTCCCCGGCGCAGAGAGTTGGGATACTGTCCCATGATGTACAATGTAGTCCTTGAATTTACCTAGGAGGTACTCTCCACCACGATCCGATCGTAAGGTCTTGATTAATTTACCTGTCCGACGCTCCACTTCAGCCTTAAACTCTTTGAACTTGTCAAGAGAGTCAGACTTGTGTCTCATCAGGTAAACGTAACTAAACCTTGTACAATCATCCGTGAAAGTGATGAAGGACTCAAAAACCTCCTCTAGCTGGTGTAGACAATGGACCACACACATCAGTGTGAACAAGACTCAATATCTCCTTGGCCCTATCCACCTTTGGGATAATAGACTATTTGGTCGTCTTTCCCATTAGGTAAGACTCACACTGAGGCCAATTTTCCAATCTCAATGTGTCCAAAGGCCCATCATGGATTAGCCTCTGAATCCTAGTTTAGTTGATATGACCCAACCACAGATGCCAAAGATTTGAGTCATTGATATTGGTCTTTCTCTTCTTAGTTAAAGGTTCAGATTGAGCATTATTTGATTGATGATTAATAGGGTTTAAATAGAATAGATTTTCATACATGTGCCCAGTACATGATATTTTTCCATCTCTACTGATAGAAATACCAGAATGGAAATATACAAAATATCCTTGATTTATAAATTTTGCAACTGAAATCAAGTTCTGAAGAAAACCAGGTACATATAAAATGTCTATTAAAACCACTTTATTATTACAATAAAAAACAAGATCCAACTCTCCCACTGCAAGGACCCAGACTTGTGCTCCAAATCCCACGCATAATCCATGTTCGCCCTTCTTGAATCAACTTATCTTTCTAAACCCTTCCAAGGAGTTACAGATAAGATCAGTGGCTCCTGAATCAACAACCCAAGTGAAAGTTGATCCAACCATTGATATAGACTCTAGATAGAGAACATTACATGTGGGGTTTTCCTTAGATTGAAGATCTGGACACTATTTTTTCTAGTGTCCCTTCTTCCCACATATGAAGCACCTACCCTTCGGTTTGTCTTTGGGCTGGGTCTTGGGTTGGGCTGCTTCGCATCCTTTCTTCCTTTTGAACTTTCTGTGCTTGTACCTAGTTCTTGTGAAAGAAACCTTAGCAATCATAGCCATTAAATGTGGTTTCATGACCTTCTCTTCCATCTGGAGTTCCTTCATCAACTCAGTCAAATTCATATTTTGAACTGAGTAAAGGAACCCAGTAGAGATTCAAGAACCATGTCCACTTGGCTCTCGGGGTCAATGATAGCCCCTAAGATTTTTGCCTCCTCAAAAGAAGCAATCATCTTGAGCATATACTCCCTGACTGATACTCCCACAGCCATCTTAGTATTTATTATTGTTCGAAAAGCCTCATGCCTTGCGGGTCGGCTCTTATCCGCGAACATAGTGGCCAATGAATGACAAATGTCATACGCAGAAGCCATGTGCTCGTGTTTAGACTAGAGCACATTAGACATGGAGGGTAGCATATAGCAACGTGCCATTTCATTAGCCTTCTTCCATGCCTTCTCAGCCTCTCACTCATTGTCGGTGGAACCTTCCCTGATTACAGGGCAGATTTCGTAAAGAACATACTTATGCTCCCCGGCTGTGAGTATTATATCCAGGTTCCTCTACCAGTCCTCATAGTTTGGTCCCATTAACTTATTCTCATGAAGAATAACGGCCAAATGACTAAAAGAACCTCCCACCATTTTCGATAAATCGAATAATAAAAGAAATGATTTAGTTTGTGAAAATAAATTTGTGCACAAAAATTAATTTGGCTCTTAGGAAAATTGACATAACTTCTTTGGAAGATTAACAGTTCCCTAAGCTACGTGTAATAACCACTACAAATTAATTTCCCTTATAGGTAATGATTTAGAGAATAACTCCATCGTGGGATGGCCGTTTCCTCTCTATTTACTATAGACATTCCTTGCACTATAACCTCTAACGTGGGCTGGCCGTTTATAGTACATGTCCCGAGTTATTAATTACATCCTTCCATTAGATCTAGATCCTTGTGGTATCCCTATCCAATACGGATTCACTCACAGGGTGACGCGAGGGGACCTACGATCTCTAATGAGGATCGTGATGGAAGCCGTGGGGCCGTTGGAACCCCCTCCCACTTAGTCTTTTAAAATAAAGTTTTCTGGAAAAATAGCCTTTTGAAATTTTATTAAGTTTTCCTTAACTTAAAAAATAAAATATCCAAATCCATTAAAATCTCAATGCCAATGATTATATCCTTTGAGAGATTTTCCCATAGACTAATTTTATTTAAGTTAAAACTTAATGATTTCAATTTTCCAATTAAAACTTTTCTCGAGACTTTGGTCTCAATTTTATTTAACAAAACAATTTTTCTCATGCAAAACAAAATAAAATGGCTTTCTATTTTAACTTACAAAAATATCTAAATCCAACATATTTTATATGCCAAGGATTAAATCCTTTAAGAAAATATCAAAGGATTAATTTTTGTTCAAGTTAACAGAACCATTTAATTTTTAAAAGAAAAATGTTTTCCTTGCATAAATATTCCCAAAGACTTTGGTCTTTGAGAAACAGCGCACATAAGTACACAAAATAAATAACATGCTAGAAAACCGTAAACATTTTCATGCTTTTCTATTGTTATACCTAAGTGCCCAAATAATAGAATTAAACGCATTAATTAATTAATTAATTATCTTGTTTAATCCTAAAATCCTTTACTAATATTTTTCATGCAAATATATTCCAAGAATATAAAATATTACAAAAATATTAACTTTGCCTGGTATGGGATCCAAAATAAAAATTTGAAAAAAATAATTTTAAAAATAATTTTTTTTTACTGGCGGTCCACTGCACTGGCTACATCGGATCCGAGCCCATTTGCCCTGAGGTCCACCGCGGCCGCGGTGCACCGCACCGCACCGGATCACCTTCCAACCACAACCTGTGGAGCCAACCCGTGCCCGCGACCCAAGCCCATTTCTCCTCTGCTGCCGACTCGAGCAAGATCCGCGTGTTTATCCGTTTGATGCCGCCCGACCTGTATTGCAACCCGAACATCAAAATTGAAGTTTCAATTGCGATTTGCACAGCTCAATTTCAACAGTGAACAGCTCGGCTTTGTGGCTCCATTGGCAAGGCTTGTGACACATGAACAGCGGAGGCTCGGCTTCTTGGCTCGGCTCAGCGGCTTAGAAATAGTATCTTCTTCTCCAGAATGAGTTCAGCGTCCAGTTTCTTTGCGATTTCTTCACCAATTGCATCCTTTGGCTTCTTTGGACATATTTCATTACAAAAACTCATCTAAACCAAAACTACAACCACCTATACCCATTTAAATTGGGTTTACACGATCAAAACTCCAAAACCAAATTTCATAGAAAGCTCTGTGAAAAATTACAGATACCATATCCCATACAATAAACAGCGAAGGATCACATATTTAAGCTCCAAACAATGTTTTTCTCCATTTTTATTAACTAGCATGCTCCCTAAGTCAATAAAATTCATGCTCTGATACCACTTGAAGGATTGACATTCACAGAGCATGCAACCGGGACAGTAAAAATAGAGACCAAGAACATTATAGCAGAGTATTGGCACAGCATGGTGGGATGAAAACATACCTCTTGGAGCCTTAAAAACTTGAAGAACATGGTTGAATCAATTAAAGCTCAAGAACAGCTTCTTCCTTGCACGTCCATGATCACCAGTGCACTGCACTTCCTCTTCCGACTACTTTCCTCCTCCGATGAAAATGAATAATGCTAGCTTTTCAGCTCACGGAATATGACCACTGCCTAAATTCAGTTAGTGAGCACAGAATTTGAGAGAGAAAGGCTTCTCAATTTTTCCTACAAACTCACGGTTCATGTTCACTCTCTGGCTTCTTTGGTTCACAGAATACGAAGCCTAGTGAAGAAAACCAAAAGTTAGGAAAGAAAAGGCCACGAGAGAGAGAGAGAGAGCCAAGAGTCTCAGGAAAAACATTTTTATTGTTTTCCTTTTTCTTTTATTTTATTTTTCCACACAGAAAGCCAAGAGTCATGAAACCAAAAATAATTATTTTAATAAAAATAATATTCTCGGGATTTAATACCCGAATATTATTTACAAAATAAATTTTAGCTTCACCTTAAACGTTTCTAAACTGTGTCCGAAAAAATCCTATGGTCCAGACTATTGGGCCAAAATAATATTTATTATTTTTCTTGGACCCGAAAAGTCCAAAATAATAAATATTAATTATTTTTCTTGGGATTAAATAAATAACCCAATAAATAATTAATGAACCCAAATAAACTAAAAAATAATTAAACTTTAATTATTTATTTCTTGGAATTTAATTAAATAAATAACCCAATAAATAATTAAGTAATAATTATTTTCCTCTAGTTTAAGTCCCGGTTAATTTTCTAATTATTCAAACTGGACCCAGGTCCTGAATAATTAATTAACCAATTAAACCAAAAAATAAATTTCTCTCCATTTATTTTATTCCAGTCTAAAAATAAATTAGACTTCCTGAATAAAATAAAACTCTCTCAACTGAGATCATTTTCTCAACCCAAAAATTAATTAGGACTTATGGGCTATTCTAAGGACAAAAAAGACACATCGCCTTGGCTATAAAATGACCAAAATACCCCTACTATATAAATAGATGTATTTTACATTTTAAATATTTCTTAATATCACCATAAGGAAATATTGACCCCAAGGACAATGCTGCATTAGCAAAGTCTTCGACCTACAGGTGAAATGACTAAAATACCCCTCTACACATCGTCGTACATTTAGAGAGGAAGAAGTATACTAACACCTCTCTAAATGACATCTACCATCCTTAAGCTTCTAGTCCAATGATCCACGACTTCCCGGAGTGTTTCCGCTTTCCAAGGAAGCTACCCTTAAGCAAACATCCAAGTTACGTTTCCCAGGGCCCTGGATATTTAGATCACTCGGACAACCACAAGGGGCGATATAATGTAGAAACTATCTTGTATAAGTCTGTCTTAACTAACTAGTGATACATACCCAACATACAAGTATATTGGCCCTCCGATAGAACCTCAACTATAGCATATCAAAGCATATGCTTCTAGCTTCGCCAGACCACCAACTCATACTCAAGTCATAGAGTACTAGTCCAAGCTGTAACGGTAGTAGTTTAGGTTTCTACCATATAGTATTTTTTAGAAAACACTACTATAGGTCCTGTTCTACGTATTCGAAATACGCTTATGTCATGAAGTGAGTGAACTACTCACTGGCTAAAGGTAAGTCATTCCCCATTTGGAACTTATAACATAATAACCTAAACATGAAGAGATTCCCATTCTCATCAATCGGTTAAGAACAACTGTTTATGTGTTTAAATAACCCATGATCCATACCTTATTGTGAAAGACCTCCATTCACATGGATCACTTATTTACACACAATTGGTCTGTTCCAAACGAAAATGTACACAAATAAAGAAAATTATTTCAGAAACGATTTCCGACAAATAAATTCTTTTATTAACATATTCGATATTTTCATCAGAAAAACTAGTCTAAAATGGCATATTACCAATACCGAGTACGTTTTGGCAAAATTGCGAGCAAGTCTCTCAAGTCCTTTACTGACTTAGTTGTTATGTTTGAATTCTATTTAGTTACTTTATACTTGGACTGTTTGGCCTTGCTGGCATTATTGATATTTGATAATTGCATTTGTTAGAGCCCTGGTCGGGTATAGGCAGTGCTTGTTCAATTCAGTTAAGTTGCTTGTCTGTGCTCATAGGTACCCTATTTCTAACAGTCTTTAAGAAGTTACTATGCAATTATCTATTTGTGTGCAATGGCCAGTTCATCAGGTATTGCATCTACTGCGTATAAGCCTTTGGTTGACTTGAATGATCTACTAAACAAATTTAGTCCGGGGAAGAATTTCAAGCATTGGCAACAACGCATGAAAATTTAGTTAACCATGAGGGGCTTATTGTCAGTAGAGCAAGTAGACGGCCCATACCAACTGATAGGCATCTTATAGTAGTTGAGATTGCTGCATGGGATGAACGAAACAATATAGGCAGAGGGGCAATATTGTTAGTATTGACAAATGCTCTCTTTGATGTCTACTGTTCTGAGTCATACATAGCAAAAATGCTATGGGATGAATTAGATAGGAAATATAATATCGAGGATCAAGGTCTGGAAAGGTATTATGTCTCTAAATTCCTGAAGTTTCAGATGGTTGAGGGCAAGTCTGTGATTGAACAGACTCAAGAATTGCAATTGATTATTCACTCTCTTCATAAATTGGATATGGAACTTCCTGAGAAGTTTCAAGTGATGTCAGTGATAGAGAAATTTTCCAAGTCTCAGGAGGACTCTAGTATGTCTCTCAAACACAAGACGGAGAAGATTTCTCTAAACAATCTGATGAAATCAATATCCATTGAGGAACAACATAGAAAGAATAGTCATATTGTACCTGTGGAGTCTAATGTCCATGTGGTGACTACTAGAAAGAAAAGCAATAATCAGAGGAATGTGGGGGTTAATTCAAACTCCAAAAACATTAACAAAACAAAAGGCAAGGCCAAGAAGAAACCAAAACTGAACAAACCTTACTGGAATTGTGGTCAGGTTGGACGTTGGGCTACGAACTGTCCGTCTAAAATGCCCAAAGTCAAACAATGATCAAATTCTGAAGCCCAAGTCAATGTGGTGGTAGAGGATACTAGTCAAATGGAAGCTGATTTGAGTACACACCTTGTTGAGGTTTGTACCATTGAGACTGGGACTGGCATCACTACTTCCAATGATGATGAAAGGTATATTTCTATTAACCCTAAAGTCTTTACTATTTATGAGCCACTTGAATGGCTAGTTGATACTAGAGCAAATCTGCACATTTGTGCTGATAAATTGCTTTTTATGTCTTACCAGCCTATTAAAGGAGAAGCTATGAACATGGGGAACTCAGCTACAGCCAATGTATTGGGGATTGGACGCGTAGACTTGAAGTTTCCTTCAGGGCGTATTCTTTCTCTTCATAGGGTGCAACATGTTCCAACAGTTCGTAGGAATATTCTTAGTAGTCATGTTAGTTAGAGAGGGTTATGAATTCACTTTCAAATGTAATAAAGTAGTGATTATGCACTACAATTCTTTTGTTGGCAAATGTTATTTGTCAGATGGTTTGTTTAAGTTGAACCATTTACTTCTAATTTGAATAAAGCTTCTTCTGTTGAGAATTCTGTTTATCCTATGATGTACATTATTGAATCCACTGATATTTGGCATAGTAGACTTGGGCATTTAAATTTAGATTCTGTTAAAAGAATGATGAATTTATACTTGATCCCTAAACATTCAATTAATATGAAGAACAAATGTCAAGTATGTGTGGAAGCTAAAACAACTAGGAAACCCTATCATTCAATTGACAGGGATTCAGAAATACTTGAATTAGTTCACACAGACATTTGTGAATTCAATGGTTTGTTGACTAATGATCATAAGAAATACTTCATTATTTTTATTGACGATTGCAGTAAATATTGCTATGTTTATTTACTTAAACAAAAAGATAAAGTACTTGAAAAGTTTCTCATATTGAAAAATGAAGCTGAAATTCAAACTGGCAAGAAATTTAAAAGGTTAAGATCTGATAGAGGTGGAGAGTATGAGTCTAATCCATTTGTTAAATATTGCCAAAGTAATGGCATAATTCATGAGGAGACACCCCCTTATTCACCCCAGTCTAATGGGATTGCTGAACGAAAAAATAGAATGGTTAAAGATATAATTAACAATTTACTTTTAAATTCTGAATTGCCGAAATATATGTGGGGTGAGGCTTTGAATACGGCTTGCCATATTCTGAAATGAGTTCCTCATAAACATAAAGAGGTAACTCTATTTGAAATCTGGAAAGGTAGGAAACCTAATTTAAAATACTTCCATGTGTGGGGTTGTCTTGTAAAAGTTCTAATTCCTGAGCACAAGAGGAAGAAGTTAGGATCAAAGACTGTTGATACCATCTTTATTGGTTATGTGGAAATAAGCTATGCCATGAGGTTTTTGGTAATTAAGTCTGAAATATCTGGTATAGATGTTAACACTATTATTCAATACCATGATGCTACAATCTTTGAGGATGTGTTTCCCATGAAAACTAGTTTGCCTCAAGATGTTTCTACTTTAGATTCAGCCTTAACATCTAATTCTATTCCTAATCATGTGGAAAGGATGAACGATGTGGGGGCATGTCCAAATAGTTCCAACACTCAACTTGAGGAATTGGAAGAACCTAGAAGGAGTAAGAGAGCTAAGGTAGTCAAAGACTTTGGAAGTGACTTTGTCACTTACAATGTTGAGGACGAGCTTTTAACTTTTCAAGCAGCCATGACTTTCTCAGAAGTAGGGCATTGGGAAGGAGCTGTAAAAAGTGAGATGGATTCTATTGTCTCCAATAGGATATGGGAACTAGTAGATCTCCCTCTTAGGTGCACTACAATTGGATACAAATGAATATTTAAAAAGAAACTTAAACCAGATGGGACCATAGATAAGTATAAAGCCAGATTAGTTGCCAAAGGGTTTAAACATAAAAAAAGAGAATAGACTATTTTGATACATACTCTCCTATTGCTCGTTTGACTACAATCTGAGTGCTAATTGTATTAGCTTCTATATATAGTTTCACCATCCACCAAATGAATATGAAGATAGCTTTTCTTCATGGTGATCTTGAAGAAGAGATATATATGGATCAGTCTGAGGGATTTGTAGCCAAAGAAAATGAACGAAAAGTTTATAAAATTGTTAAATCCTTATATGGTCTAAAACAAGCACCCAAACAATGGCATGAAAAATTTGATAAAACTACTTTATCATTTGGCTTTATCATAAATGAGAATGACAAGTGTGTTTACTATAAGGTTAAAGGTAATGCATGTATTGTACTATGACTGTATGTGGATGACATTTTGCTATTTAGGTCTAATATTGAGATAATTAATGAGACCAAATCATTCTTGAAATGTAAGTTTGAAATGAAGGATATGGGAGTAGCAAATGTGATTCTTGGCCTAAAGTTAATTCGCTCAACTGAGGGGATAACCATTTCTTAAACTCACTATGTTGAGAGTGTTCTTGAGAAATATGGTTATCAAAATTGTAGAAATGCTAAAACTCCAAGTGACCCTTCCATAGCTTTGTTCAAGAATGAAAGTGGAGTTCCTATGTCTCAATTAAGATATTCTCAAATTATTGGTAGCTTGCAATATCTTGAAAATAGCTCAAGACTAGATATTTCATTTTCTATATCTAAGCTGGTAAGATATACAAGTTGTCCAAATCAAACTCACTGGGAAGCCTTGGACAGAGTACTAAGGTATTTAAAAGGAACAATGTCCCTTGGGCTGCATTATGGGAAATTCCCTGCTATACTTGAAGGGTATAGTGATGTAAGTTGTATAGCCAAGAATTCTAGTAACAATGGTTGCACTGGATATATGTTTACATTAGGTGGCGGAGCAGTCACCTGGAAGTCTTGTAAATAGACTTTGATAACTCGGTCAACTTTTGAGACTGAGTTATGTGCCTTAGATACTATTGGAACGGAAGCTGAATGGACTATTGTCCTCTTTGCCAATGATCAGCAAGCTCATTACTGCTATATCTGTGCATTGTGACAGTCAAACCACAATTGCAAAGATAAAGGTACCAAGTATAATTAGAAAACTAAGAGACACATCCAAGTTAGACTTAAGTCTATAAGGGACTTAGTGTCTGAAAGGGTGATGTCTGTTGACTTTGTTAGATCTAAAGATAACATTGCAAACCCCCTAACTAAGGGACTGGAAACATCCTTATTCCTTAAATCTAAGTTGGGAATGGGACTGATAACTCAGCAATGATTCACCTACAGTGGCAACCCAACTGACCTAATGGAGATCCCACAAGGTAGTTCAATGTGGCATAAACAAACTGTTTGAGTGAATCTGGCACCTATTCTAATACCTTTGTATCTAGGTCATTTCCCTTAAAGCCTGTGGTGCATTTCCTGTAATTAGTAAGAATTTTGACTCTGAATGGGATCAAGTCTTTTAGAGAGGATACTAGCAGTACATCCTTGGAAACTACCAACTATGTGAGTGTTGTTGTGTGGCTACAACTAAAGGAAATTGGATTTTCTCTGAATACACTCGTGAGATGGGATCAGGACACATGACCATAACGTGTCAACCCTAAAGATTGTCTCTATAGCCGATAGTCTGTTGTTACTAATGGACGCCGTCACATTCAAGATTCAGATTCAAGGCTTAAGTCTATTTGTTCCTGTGGGAGCATAAGTTGGATAACTTAGGTAGTGGTTCAAATCGGAAGGTACCATTATCGAAAGCAAATTATGTAAATCCTGGATAGTCTTCAACTATGGATTTGTGGGGGATTGTTGAAAATGGTAATTTTGGGAGTTAATAACTTTCAATTTATGATTAGTTAGTCTAAAACAATTAATAGAAGTTGTTCTTGATATATTAAAGATTGTTTTGATTATGGTATAAGCCATTTTAATTGTGGGAATCTATAATTAAATGTTGTTAAAGTTGGGTGTTTAACCATTTGGGAAATCATGTTAGACATGAGTCCCACATGGGGAAAATTGAGGAGTGTGAAAGCCTTTATATACTCAAAGGCTTTTTTATAGACTTGATATAAAAGCCCAAGGTATGGAGGATGCCACACGCGCTGCCGCCCAGCTCGGCTCAGGCTTAGGCTTGGCCCATGTTTTCATGTTCCTCTATTTTTTATTTGGCCCAAATTAACTCTAACTTGAAAAGAAAAAGGAAACATAAAATCTTATTAGAATTAGGATCTCCTAAGGCAGATTGAGTTTTGATTTTCCCTTAGGCGAGATTAAAAAGGAAACATAGAGCCGCCACTAGGGTTAAGGTTTTTTTCATGTTTTGCTTCCATTTAATAGAAAAATCACCTCTTTCGTTCTCCCTATCACGATCCATAGTATTTTGACTGATCAAGACCGGTGAACTGAGGAGATTTTCGAGGTGATCGCAGTTGGTGTACATCGACAGTGATCTGAGACCGTCTTATCCTGCAAGGAGAGTCACTGTACCCATCGCATCGGAGTGGGGCGAATAATTTCTTGAAGGCAAACCAGTATTGAACTGGTGATTCGGTCAGCGTTACTATACATCACATCACAGCTTGTCCAAAGGAGAGCCAGCACTGGGTACATCTACTGGAGTCGGCACTGAGTATGTTCTGGCAAAACTGCGAGCAAATCTCTCAGGTCCATTACTGACTTAGTTGTTCAATTTGAATTCTGTTTAGTTACTTTATGCATAGACTGTTTGGCCTTGCCGGTATTATTGATATTTGATAATTGCATTTGTTACAGCCCTGGTCGGGTATAGGCGGTGCTTGTTCAATTCAGTTGAGTTGCTTATCTATGCTCGTAGGTACCTAATTTCTAATAGGTAAATTATATAAAAATATATATTCAAGGTTTTTAAAAAAAATTTTAAGGGGACTTGGGTTGACTGGTCACTAGGTGGGCTCCATCCGGCGACCTTTACTACAGTTAATAGCATAGCATATTTTATTTAATCGATTTAGAACACTGACTCCTACTCTTACAATTCGATAAGGACAAATATATATATATATATATATATATATATATATGTATGTATAAAACATTATTCAATATATATTTTCAATTGTCTTAAAGTATCCTAATTTCCGTGCCTTATATTCCTTTCTAGATTTTTTATTCAATAGATTTGATTTTTTTTTTTTTAAGATTTTTCATGAAAGGAAAATTCGAGACTATTGAAGAAGGAAATTTGGTATTGTAGAAACATTTCTTACACATAAAATAATAGGGGTGGTGGTGGTGAATGTTTACAGAAGGGATAGAATGGCTGAAGAAGTAGAATTGCATGTCATTAATTTTTAAAATTATTTCTTTTTTTTTTGTTCTTTTTTTTATTTCTTCTTCTTCTACCTTTTGTTGTCTTCTTTTGGAATACCATAACAACGTTGTTTTGGCCTAAACTTGGTCAATATGTTAAGTTAGCTTGAGCCATACTAGGGAACAAGCCACTAACTTCAATAATAATTTATGGAAATTTTCGTAGGGATTCTCGTATCTCGATGGCATGCACAAACCTATTCTCTTTTCTCATCTCATTGTCGGATCCCTCACTGCCCTTCTCTTTCTTTCGTCTTCCTTCATCTCTCGCTTCACCACTGTTCTTCTTCCTCTCACTGCACTATCATTCTCGCTGCACTATACTATCCTTGTCAGTCAATTTCTCCTCCTTTTCTTCCTCTTCTATTTCTTATCGTCATCCTCCTCCCTCTCACTCACTATTCCCATCGGAGTTATCCCTTGATAGCGCAATTCTATATAAGAGCCAAGCGCACATATGAAGGTTAGTTCTTTCTCTCTCTCTCTCTCTCTCTCTCTCTCTCTCTCTCTCTCTCTCTCTCTCTCTCTCTCTCTCTCTCTCTCTCTCTCTCTCTTTGTCTTAGTTTTTTTGATTTTCTATGTTGGCTGGTCTTTTTTTTTCCCCCCTATTCTATAGAGTTCTTATATCTTTTTTGCATGGTTCGATAGTTTTATTAGAAAGAAAATTTTTGGTTAATTAGAATGCCATGTAATAACTAGTTCAATGCTGTACAAATTTAATTCCAGTGCTTAGAGCTTGATTGTAGAGTTTTTTTAGCATTGGATGGATGAGCAAAGTTAAAGTGCTTTTTGATAATGACATTCTAATGTCAATTACAAAAAAGGAATATTGGTAATGATTTTATCATGGAAGGTTTATCATGCTATGTGCTTTCAATTTCTCTTAGTTTCATTTGTTGTGCATCTTCAGAAGATAATTAAAACACTTTTTTTTTCTTGGTCATTATGTTCAATTTAGGGTAATTTCATGTTCAAATAATTCCATCACATTGTTCCACTAACCAACTCTATGAACATGGCAATGGGCATAAGGATACCGCTATGCCCAAAGGATTCAAGAGATAAAATTCTTGAAGTTTTAGCTTGATTCAAAGTTCCATTAGTACATTACGCTTCAAAGTTTGAATATGAGCTCAAAATTCCATTGAATTGGAATATTTAAAATATTTTTGATTATTTCATAATTGATTGATAGAACACATTAGTATTTAGGGGCCCTGAATTCCTAAAAGATTGTTTCTTGATACTTCAAATTTAATACAAATAACATTTTATTAACATGACATTTTCTTAACTTTAAGGATCAGGTACTAGAATCTGTATTCACATACCGATTAATTGGTTTTAGGAGGTTCAGGTTTTATTCTAGTGTCTGGCATTATTTCTTTTTCTTTTTTCTGAAATCCTTTGTATATTGTATCACTAGTAATCTGTTGTTTGTATGGTATATTTAATCAATTTGTTCGAAATTAGAATTCTTCATACTCCTCTATATTACATACGGTCCTCACACAATCATGGAGCTTAAAAGCTAGTGGAAGAAGTGTAGTATAGATGACATGACTGCTAGCCTCTTAAAACTTTAGACTATGAAACATCCTTTTTTAATGTTATATTTATATATGAGCTTGGAAACCACAAAAAAAGTGCTAACACAAATGAGATTGCAAAAATTTTAAAATTTATATCTGCAAAAATGTTGAAGGAGACTCTTAACTGTACCTCTTTTGTGAAAATATAGACTAAGAATGCATCGTTGTGTGTGTCTCGTTCAAAGGAATGGAAATGTGTCCGATGTAGCATGACACTAAAGCTTAATTCTTCTTAGTTTTGTAGAATTAGATGGTTCTATCACATGCACAAAAATTCTACGACAAAAAAAGGTTAACAATAAAACATCTTAGTGATAAAAAATTACAAGGTGGATTTATTACCAACTCACATGGGTTGTCAGAAGATGGAGCTATCTCTGCCATAAGGAATACAACTCTCTGGAAAAACTTTAGCAATGACCTTGAGTAGGGTGTGATGTAGACAATGATGGGACTAAAGGATTGGCATATTCTAGATCAAACAATGATTCAAGAACCTATCTTTACTCCTAGAAATTCTAGTTTATGAGGAATTAACTAGGGATACTTAGTTAAGTCATTTTTTAAAGTGTTCTAGAGTATTCCAATAATTTTTAGGCCTGCAATCACTCATATATTGTCCTCTCTCCTTGCTATGACATAAATTATGTTGCAGAAGAGTGTAATAAAAACATTTCGTAGTTTGTTGCAATTTTCTATTGAGTAATTTGAGATTGGAGAGAATAAATTATAAGAATTGAATTTGTTATTTTTCCAAGAGTTTTAATCTAAACTATATTCATCAGTTGGCGAATGTCGAATATACAAAATGAAGAAAAGAATAACAAGGTAAACCGTTCAACATTTTATTATCTTAGTCATTCTTTTATATTTAAATATGATATATACCAGTGAGCTTGGATGGTGGTCTTTTGGTGTATTGTTCATTCACTAACAATTATGTGCTTTTTAAAATCCATATTTTGTTTTCCATTAGTGTTGAAGTTTAGATGAAAATTTAATTATTTTGGTATGCATAAAGTTTAAACAAAAAATTATGTTCAGGACTTGTCTATAATGCTTCGGTAATGAAAATTTTGATATGATCACTAATCATCTATAAAGTTTTAGTATGAAAATTTTCAGTTCTTGTATTGATATTGAAACAAATAATGTGTGTGTGTGTGTGTGTGTGTGTGTGTGTGTGTGTGTGTGTGTGTGTGTGTGTGTGTGTGTGTGTGTGTGTGTGTGTGTGTGTGTGTGTGTGTATTATGTTCAGGAATCATAAGATTCAATCTTGATCCTTTCAATGAACACATTGATTTTCATTTATGGGAGGCTTTGGAGAGGGCATATTTAAAAGATGCCATCATGAGGAATTCTTTGGGTCTGATTTTTTTTCGTGTTGTACATGTCTATGGTTATCAATTTTGAACATAAATGGCATGTGTTAGTTGATGGATGTTATGAATTATTCTGGATAAAATTCCTATACCTTTTAAAGAACAAACTTAAAATGGGAGTTCAAAATAAGAGTAAAGGTTGTAGAATTTGAGTAAGCCTACCCTAAAGCATTTCCCCCTTGCTCTTGATATAGAAAATATTGTGAATATTGTAGTTTATGTGTACATTGCTGAAGATGTCTCTTTTCTTCAATAGTAGATTACTAGAAGAAAATTAAATTAATATGGATTTCTTTAGGATTGGCACTTTGAGAGCTTCCGGTATATAGTTCTGAAACTCTATTATTTGCCAATCATATAGTTGGGCTAACCTGAAAAGTAGCATTATTTAGCAAATTGATAACCACTAATGATCAGGCATGGTGAAGAAGCAAAGTACATAACACTTATTATCTATTGCACTTTTTTGGTACTTTTCTTAAATTTCATTTTTAGTAGAGATAGGTGGTTTACAAGAACTGTAGAGAAAAAGTTGTTTATCTTCTTTTTCTTGCATTCACAAAAACTAGAAATTTTATTTTGATGTATATTTTTGTTTTTCCCATGTTTTGAACTCAAAAGCTTTTGTTCGATTATATTTTTATTTTGGGAATGGTTACCAAATATTCACTTAATTCTTACCATTTTCAAATTGATTATGCAGGCAGTTATGTATAAATGTTGAAATGTGACTTGATTTGAAGAAATTTTAGTGTTGGAGAATTGATGAAATATGCCATTTCATCTCTTTTGATTTTGTATTCATTCCTAAATTGCACTTATTTTCCAAAAACTTTCTAAATTAGACATTATTTGTTTCTTAAAATTGGGAAAGGTTGAAAAATGTTTCTAGTGTTATAGCATTCTTTGACATTTATGTCCTCTTCTCATCCTCATTTTTTTAATACATCTTATTAAAATAATAAGGTATCAATGAATAATAAGTGATACGATTTTATGATACCAAGAAGTTGTAGTTGTTTAAGTAATTTTCAAAACTTTGGTCGGCTAGTTAAAAACATTGGTGTCTAACTGAGGCATATTAATAGCTGCAAATTGAGTTGTTCTTCCTTTGATGGTTATCTTCTACTAAAACTGAATCAATAATATATTCTTTTAGTAAATTGACCATAAAAAACCATGCACTCAAAAAACAAAATTTACTGCTCTTGAAAAGATAGTCTGTAATGAATATTTGTATAAGGTATCATCTGGATATGTTGTTGGATTCTGGTTCTCATGTATACGTTTTATAGAAGAGGTTTTTGGATTTTTATTTTAATGAACTTACTTAGATTACTAAGTCGAAACTTGAGGTTTTGGAGGTGGGTAAAATGAAGGGAATAGACACAAAAGAAAATTAAAGTACAAACACTAGGTATAACTTAGTTAGACGATAATAAGAGACAAAATCAAAAATGGGATAAACATCATTCGAATATAATTTAGAAAAACCTAATATGTCAGGTTCTTTATATTCACCAATATCATCTTCTATCTTGAACATCAACTTGAGGATTCAAAGTAGATTTTTCTACATCTTTTAAAATTATAGAATTAGAATCAGTATCTAAAGTTGAAATTTCATTGTTCTCAGTGGCATAACCACTTACCTCAGAGTTAATCTTAGAAGAGTCATCTGATGGCATGGTAGTACCATTATGAGAGGCATTAAGATAACTAGGTTGATCTTTCATCCCTTTCATCTGGCTTAGACTTAGTCTCATAAGAAGGAAAAGTACATTATATGATTAGTGCTAAGAGATAATTGTTTAGGATTTACTCAGAGTATATTATAAATTTAAGAGAAATAAAAACTACTTAAGTTTGAAATATTCATAAGCAATTGGTTTATTTAATTATTGTTAAAAACTTTTATTTGATGCTTATGTGGCATGCCATTCAATTTTTCCCTTTTACATGGCAAAGAAAAGATCTATCGAAGCTCAAAAAGCTTCTTGCCGAGAGGCATCATCCACAAGCAATTAAATGGCTAGACTATCAATAAGCAATCAAATGGCCCAAAAGTCACATGCCTTACTGAGGAGGCCACTAGGAACCTACTTTTTATTGTTGTGAATAGATATTTGAGGGACTAATTATAGTTATTTATTTTTTGTGAGCTTTACTTGTAACAAAAGATTAGTCCTCTTATCTAGAAGATCTTATGAGGACATTTACATTTTAGAAAAGACTATATGGATAGGTTGCAAGCATCCTGTAGCTAAGGTGGCAGAGTCTGGTCCACACAGGTAAGATTTTGGCTATAACATCATGTTTGTGCTTAGCGTTAATTGACATTATATATTTATGTGGCATGTTCATGCATTGATATTGTTACTTAAAAAAAAACTAATATGCTTTGACAAGTTCGTGACGAAGTGAGAGCCATTTGGCAGGCTATGCTTGCTGCTAACAGGCAGCAATGGGAGAAAAGGCGAAAATTTATTAGTACTTGATGTAATTAATTCTAATCCAAATTTATTTATGCTAATTTCCATTAGAATATAATTAATTCTAATTCAAATTTATTAGCACTTGATGTAGGAATCCATTACTCAACATTTGTTCCATTTCAAATTATTTTCAACACATAGTTGCCTTGGATAAGGACTTCTCGAGTGATGATTCCATACAAGTAGCCATGAGATATACACCCTTACTATTAGGAGTGATGGATCTTTTATTGGCCTTTTCAATTACTTTCATTTACTTTATATTATACCCAATATCTATCCTATATGTAATTTCAATAAGACTCCAAAGATTAGAATTAAAGTATCTTGACATTTCAAGTCTAAGGATACTTATACATTTGCTATAATGAGATTTATCACTAGTACTAAATAGTTATTCATGTGATTATCTCACAGTTAAGTCATTTAATAAACTTGTTCACATAACAAGCATCCATGTATTAACTTTATGTATCACAATACTCACGAATGTGAGAACCACCACTTGATCAAATCAAAAAATATTCTATTTATCACTATATAAGAATATTGACCCTAAGAACAATATTACAAATACAGTCTTTGATATATAGGTATAATTATAAAAATACAACTCTATGTAATATCTACATTAAAATAGAAAAAATATACTAATACCTTTGTCAATGACATCTACTATCCTTAGATATCTAGTCCGTTAATCCATGACTTTTAGTATGTACTAGCTGTTGGGTATCTCAGGCTCGTATCATATATAGCGCAGCAAAAAATAAGACGTGATACCCTTCCAGGACCCGTCTATGTGTGGAAAACAAGACATAAAAAGATTAAAGGTAACAACTTTTACTTTTGGATGATAGTCCGAAGAATAAAAAATTTATTCTTCAAGTTAAGGCGCGATCAAACAATCCTCATGATCAACCTTCACGTGAGTTGAACGTCTAACCACTATAATCATAGCGTGTGATTATCTCTAACAGTAATCCACACAGAGGGTACACTTAAGCATCAAAATTTCATGTGCTAGCAGAAAAAGATGGCAGCTAGGGTTTTTTTATCAATATCAAATATATGAGAGATAGAAAGAAGAGAGAATGTTCGTGGCTGTTGTTTTGTGTGTTGTTCAGCTAGGGTTTTTCGTGCGTTATGTAGGAATTCTATCATGCATAATCAGATTAAGCGCAACGGAAAACAACAAGAAATCCAAGCCATGGATCACGGGTTTGCAATAGAAACGGGAAAAAGGAGAAGATTGCGTCTATTACCTCGTAAAGCCAGAATTCAAAAATTTCAGAAACAAGAACGCAAGCGCAATCCAGATTATCCAAAACCGTTCACTGCAGCTCAACTGAAGTCCAAGAAAGAACTCCCTCTAATGATAATCCACACAAGGTTGAATGCTCACAATCTCACAATTCTATGCTAGTAGAATTCGGGAGGCTAGGGTTTTGATCAAGAAGAGAGACGGCTAGGGTTTGATCAAGAGAAAGGCAGAGAAACGGTTTCTCTGTTATTGCGTGAATAGTCTGTCTCAAACCCTAAGGAAACCGTTTCCTTATATTTATAGATTTATAATTACCATAAATTGTAACTTAGTCCTTCAATGTCTAATTGTCAACAAATTGGTCCTTGAAATTTACTTAATTACAATTAGGTCACATGAATTATAATAAACTTATAATTCGCCTATAAATATATTCCCTTCTCTTAATTAACCCCACAATATTATCAAATAATATATTTGAGCATTCAAACCTTTATTGTGTGTGATCCATTAGGTTTCCTGGTCTTATTAGTAGCATAATATGAATTAATTCTAACAATATTAGAATTAATAATCCTTAATAAAATAAAGGATTAAATTTATTAATACTCTAATTAATAAATTCATATTTAGCATATCAAGAGTGACATTTAGCAATGACTCTTGACCACCCAAAAGTCCAGAAAGTTAAGTGGCTTAACATGAACCTTTCAATAGCAAATTATCAGTGCAATAAACTCCTTTCAACATACAATATCACATTCGGTCTAGAGCATGGAATTAGTGCCAACTCCCTCCAGAATATTATTAATTCTGGCCCGAATATTTTAGTACTTGTTCAAGAAATCCATTACTCAATATGTGTATCAATTGGAACCATTTCCATCACATAGTCGCCTTGGCCAAGGACTTCATGAGTAATGATTTCTACAAGTGGCCTTGAGATATACTCTCCTACTATTAGGAGTGGTGAATCCTTTATTGACCCTCTCAACTACTTTCGTTTACTTTACGTTGTACCCAATATCCATCCCATAGACGGTCCTAGATAAGACTCCAAAGATTAGAATCAAAGTACAACGCTCGATAAACAAAGTACCTTGGAGATCTCAAGTCTAAGGATACTTGCACACTTGCTATAATAAGATTCTATCACTGGCACTAAATAGTTATCCAAGTGATTATCTCGTAGCTAGGTCATCCAATGAACTTGTTTCAAAACAAGCATCCACACTTTAATCCTGAGTATCCCAATACCCACGGATATGAGAACCACCGCTTGATCCAATCAAGAGATATAACATGTGCCAGTCTTGGCGTATTAATAATGTCCCATCTTATTAATACTATGACTGGGGATTATTTAAGTACAAACACTGCATAGTGTAGTAGGAATCTCACATCATGATCTCTATCATGATTTCCTTAACACTGTGTTGTACTAGGGACTTTATCTAACGGTTTGTACACATATTTAGATATAACAATCAAACTGAAAGATAAAGAACGCCTTTTATTAATTTAATATGCAATATACATGGTACAAGTGATTACCTCTAGGGCACAACACTAACACGTTACATATATTATATATTACAAGAAATTTTCCTCTCAAAACTGAGAATTCTAATCCTATTAGAATTCCCTAATTGTAATTGGAAATATCAAATTCTCACAATTATAACTTCGACCACAAATTATAACTAATTATAATTTGTCCACAACAACTTCTCTTTCTCTCAATCAACCCCACTATGTTATCAAATAACATCTTGAGTATATAATCATCTATTGTGTATGACCTATTAGGTTTCCTAGTCAATTGGTAGCGAATATGAATTAATCCAAACGTCTTTGAGATTAATAATCCATAATTAATTACAATTAATCCTATTAATTCTAATCATGATTGGTTTATTTATTCATCAATTAATAAACCTATATTCTCATATCATGAGCGGTATCTAGCAACACACCATGACCACCCAAGAGTCCAGGAAGTTAAGTGGCTTGACATGAACCCTTCAATAACAAAGTTCAATGCAATTAGCTCCTTTCACCACACAATATCTCATTTGGTTTGGAGTACGGAATTAGTGCCAACTCCCTACAGAAATAATTCTAGCCCGAATACAATAGTACTTGTACCAGGAACCCACTACTCTACATGTGTATCAATTGGAACTATTTTCAATACACAATTGACTTGGCCAAGGACTTGTCGAGTAGTAATTCCTAGAAGTGGCCGTAAGATATTCGCCCCTACTATTAAAAGTGGTGAATCTTTTATTAACCCTCTCAACGACTTTCGTTTATCTCACAATGTACCCAATATCCATCCCATAGGCAGCCCTCGATCGAGCTTCGGAGATTGGAATCAAAGTACAAAGCTCAGCAAACAAAGTACCTTGGAGATCTCAAGTCTAAGGATACTTGCACGTTTGTTATATTGAGATTATATCACTGACACTAAATAGTTATCCATATGATTATCTCAAAGCTAGGTCATCTAATGAACTTATTTCATTAACAAGCATCTATGTGTTAACATTGAGTATCTCAATACTCACGGTTATGAGAACCACTTCCTGATCAAATCAGGAAGTCTAACACCTGCTAGTCTTGATGCATTAATGATGTCCTGTCTCATTAATACTATGACTAGGGACTATTTAAGTACTAACACCATCCAGTGTAGTAGGAATCTCATATCATGATCTCTATCATGATTTCCTTAACACAGTGTTGTACTAGGGACTTTACCGAACAGTTATATTACTTAAAGTAAACAAAAGAAACTATAAGATAAATAATGCCTTTTATTAAAATAAAATGTGTCATATGCAATGTACAAGTGATTGCCTCTAGGGCACAACACTAACAAACTCCCACTTGTACTATAACCAATCATTCATGTATCTAATACCGAATGACTCAACATGACAATCATGTTTCTTTTTGGATAGTACTTTCGTAAGCTGGTCAGCTACGTTCTCATCCATGGGAACTCTCTCTATCTTTATTTCCTTTTCCTGCTTCAGAAGCGGCTATGTACTCAACTTCTGTCGTAGAGTTAGCAATAGTTTCTTGTTTGGAACTTTTCCAATTTATTGCCCCTCCGCACAACGTAAGCACGTAGCCAAATTGTGATTTGAAATCATCTTTGTCAAATTGAAAACTGGCATCAGTATACCCAGTTATTTTCAAATCACCTTCTCCATATACTAAGAACACATCTTTAGTCCTTCGTATGTATTTAAGGATGTTCTTTACAGCTGCCCAATGACCCTCACCAGGGTCAGATTAGTATCTGCTCATCAAACTGAGAGCACAAGATACATCGAGCCTAATATATATCATAGTGTACATGATAGATCCAACAGCCGAGGCATATGGAATCTTACTCATGTGATCCCTTTCAACTTGTGTCTTGGGAGACATCGACTTTGAAAAACTTATACCATGTGACATGGGTAAGAATTCCTTTTTGGATTGATCCATGTTAAACCTCTTTAGCACTTTATCTATGTCTGTGGACTGTGAAAGACCAAGCAACCTTTTGGATCTATCTCTATAGATCCTTATTCCAAGAATATAGGCTGCTTCTCCAAGGTCTTTCATGGAGAATTATTTGGACAACCAAACTTTAACCGTTTGCAAGACAGGTATATCGTTTCCTATTAGCAATATTTCATCTACATAAAGTAGTAAGAAAACGATTACACTCCCACTAACCTTCTTGTATATACAAAGCTCATTCATGTTTTGAATGAAACTAAACGTTTTGATTGTTTCATCAAAACGGGTGTTCCAACTCCAAGAAGCCTGTTTAAGTTCATAAATGGACCTTTACAGCTTGCACACATTTGTGCTATCTTTGGATGTGAAACCCTCAGGTTGTGTCATATACACTTCCTCAGTCAGATTTCCATTTTGGAAAGCTATTTTTACATCCATTTGCCAAATCTCATAATCATAATGAGTAGCAATGGCTAGGAGTATCCTAATGGATTTCAACATGGCTACTGGCGAGAAGGTTTCATCATAGTTAATACCATGTTGTTGACGATAACCCTTCACCACTGGCCGTGCTTTATAGGTAACTAAATTACCATCCATGTCTATTTTCTTCTTGAAAACCCACTTGCATCTAATAGGTTTAATTCCTTTGGGTAGATCAACCAAAGTCCATACTTGGTTATCGTACATGGAATCCATCTCTGACTTCATGGCCTCAAGCCATCTGCCAAATTCTGAACTGTTCAAAATATCCTTATAGGTAGTAGGCTCATCTTCACCTATGAGTAATACGTCATTATGGTCACTGATGAGAAATCCATATCTCTCAAGTGCCACACGTATCCTACTAGATCTACGAGGTTCTTGTGTATTAGAAGGTTCATCTATTCTCTCAATAGATGTGGGGTTAGACAGTTGATCCTCGTTTGTTTGATCTTCATGAACTTTACTAAGTTTAATCTTACTCCCACTATCCCCTTTGAGCATGTGCTCATTCTCTAAGAAGACGGCATGCTTCAAAACAAACAATTTATTTTTGGAGGGTAAATATAAGTAATATTCAAAATATTCTTTCGGATATCCCACAAATAAATATTTGTCAGAATTACTATCAAGTTTATCTAATTGTGGCCTTTTAATAAAGGCAGGACAACCCCATACTCGCAAGTGAGATAACTTTGGTCTCTTACCAAAGAACATCTCAAATGGGGTAATATCAACCGATTTTGTTGGAACTCTGTTTAATATATAAACAAAAGTTTCTAGTGCATGCCCCCAAAACAATTTTGGTAGGTCTGCAAAAGCCATCATGGTCCGTACCATGTCTAGAAGGGTTCGATTCCTTCTCTCAGATACACCGTTATGCTGAGGTGTATGTGGTAGAGTCCATTGAGATAATATCACATTATCTCTAAGATAACTCAGAAACTCTTGGCTCAAGTATTCTCCTCCTCGATCAAATCTTAGAGTCTTTATACTTTTGCTAAGTTGTCCATTTACTAACCTTCTTGTATATACAAGGCTCATCCATGTTTTGAATGGAACTAAACTTTTTGATTGTTTCATCAAAACGGATGTTCCTACTCCTAGAAGCCTGCTTAAGTCCATAAATGGACCTTTACAGCTTGCACACCTTTGTGCTATCTTTGGATGTGAAACCCTTAGGTTGTGTTATATACACTTCCTCAGTCAGATTTCCATTTTGGAAAGCTAATTTTACATCCATTTGCCAAATCTCATAATCATAATGAGTAGCAATGTCTAGGAGTATCCTAATGGATTTCAACATGGCTACTGGCGAGAATGTTTCATCATAGTTAATACCATGTTGTTGACGATAACCCTTCACCACTGGTCGTGCTTTATAGATAACTAAGTTACCATCCATGTCTGTTTTCTTCTTGAAAACCCACTTGCACCTAATAGGTTTAATTCCTTTGGGTAGATCAACCAAAGTCCATACTTGGTTGTCGTACATGGAATCCATCTCTGACTTCATGGCCTCAAGCCATCTGCCAAATTCTGAACTGTTCAGAACATCCTTATAGGTAGTAGGCTCATCTTCATCTATGAGTAATATGTCATTATGGTCACTGATGAGAAATCCATATCTCTCAGGTGCCACACGTATCCTACTAGATCTACGAGGTTCTTGTGTATTAGAAGGTTCATCTATTCTCTCAATAGATATGGGGTTAGACAGTTGATCCTCGTTTGTTTAATCTTCATGAACTTTACTAAGTTTAATCTTACTCCCACTATCCCCTTTGAGCATGTGCTCCTTCTCTAAGAAGACGGCATGCTTCGAAACAAACAATTTATTTTCGAAGGGTAAATAGAAGTAATATTCGAAAGATTCTTTCGAATATCCCACAAATAAATATTTGTCAGAATTACTATCAAATTTGTCTGATTGTGGCCTTTTAACAAAGGCAGGACAACTCCATACTTGTAAATGAGATAACTTTTGTCTCTTACCAAAGAACATCTCAAATGAGGTAATATCAACCAATTTTGTTGGAACTCTGTTTAATATATAAACAGAAGTTTTTAGTGCATGCCCCCAAAACGATTTTGGTAGGTCTGCAAAAGCCATCATGGTCCGTACTATGTCTAGAAGGGTTCGATTCCTTCTCTCAGATACACCGTTATGCTAAGGTGTATGTGGTAGAGTCCATTGAGATAATATCCCATTATCTCTAAAATAACTCAGAAACTCTTAGCTCAAGTATTCTCCTCCTCGATCAGATCTTAGAGTCTTTATACTTTTGCTAAGTTGTTTCTCTATTTCATTCTTGAAGTCTTTGAATCTTTCAAAGGCCTTAGATTTGTATTTCATTAAATACAAATACCCGTATCGTAAGAAGTCATCGATAAATGTTATGAAATAGTTGTAACCTCCTCTTGCTTGTATTGACATTGGGCCACATACATCACAATATATGAGTTCTAATAACTCCTTGGCCCGTTCTCCTTTTCCTAGAAAAGGTGTTTTAGCCATTTTGCCTAGTAAACAAGATTCACATGTGCTATATGATTCATAATCAAATAACCCTAAGTCACCAAGCTTGTGTAATTTAGAAACACGATTTTCGTTTGCATGGCCTATATGACAATGCCATAAGTAAGAGGTGTTAGAGTTATCCATTTTAGGTTTCTTATTGTTTATATTGAGAATTGGATTATCCAATTCTCAGGAATAATTGATACTGGTGCCACTATGTGTCATATACACAAGGATTTAGTACCAGAAAAATATCTGAGAAAATCAGAAATAGGATCAACGGTGATGGATACAGTAGGTAACACTAGAAAAATAGATGAAAGTAAATTCCCGTGTTGGGTTTCTCAGGTAGATTGAGAATTTCTTTAAAACAAATATGCAGGCTAAAATTTCAGCGTCTGTAGTGGTTACTTTACTTTTGTACAATCCGCTGCAGTAACTGCTAATTTTTTCAAGTAAGTAGATTCTGAGTCGCTCCTATGATAGCTAGCTTTTGTGGAAGAATTGGCTTCCTTAAATGGTATCAGAGCCTATCTTATGCCCCACGTCTCGGGTTCAATTCTCGCCAAGTGCCAACGCGCTCAGCCAAGTGCCATCGGGGATAATGACCCCAACGGTGCGGGTTAGAGTGGCAACGATGCGGGTTAGTGTTGTGCAACGAAGCGTGGTGGACAAAGTAAGTAGATTCTGAGTCGCTCCTATGACAGCTAGCTTTTGTGGGAGAATTGGCTTCCTTAATAAAATTGAACTCTAATGTATTAACTGATATCTACCAAAATATGATAGCTTAGTATAAAACTTTATAGGATATTGCTCATGCTATTGTAAGAGGTTTAAAGACTTTTGAGAGGTTCTTCAGAGCTTTTCATATCTCTACCTTAATTAACTCTCACCTCTTATTATTGTATAGACTAGTTCATACTTCTTGCTTAATGAAAACTCTAGTATAGACCCGATCCACATAGACCATATACATTGAAGCGTTGTACTTTATATAGTAAAAGTTATACGGTACAACTCCTCAATGCATATAGTCCACGAGTCTATGATCCATGCAAGAATTTCCCCTTGCTTAAAGTAAAAATCTTATGGCATATTTAGCATAGAGTCAAAACTGTTGATGAATAGACTTAATGATAACTTTTATGAATAGTCATAATTGCTTTATGTATTCACTATGAATTATAAACATCATATAGTCACCTCTTTTACCAAGGTTCTATGAATCATTGAATAGTTACAGATTGATTTCATATTATTTTGCAAAATCTATAACATAGGAACTTTTAATGCACTATTTAAAAAAAAAGAATAAACATAAATATTAGGATAAATATACAAGATAATAAATATGACTATAATAAACCACAACACAATGTAAGAAGATATGAAATACATGGTCCTATCTTAAATTACAATAATTGTAGGTGCAAAAAAAACAAAAATTAATATATTATATTTCTAGAGTGAATAAATGAAAAAGGATAAAATTCGATCACTATCATTTTAAAAGATTTTACTTATTTTGACAATAAATCAAAATGTTTATTTAATCTATAAAAAAAATAATAAGGGAAATAAGAAAAATAAAAACAAAAAATGAAGTACAAATATGAAAAAAAAAAGAAAAAGAAAATTATAAAGAAAGAAAAAGGGAAAATAAATAGGAAACAAAAAGGGAGCACAGATTTGCCTACCATGCCTTATTGTCTAAAGCCAGCCCACCATAGTGTCCATGCATGGAATCACAACTAGGGAAAAACGATAAAAACTGCATTTTTTTTTTCAAAACATTTTAAAGTTTGAAAATTGTTATTAGTAGGTAGAGGTTGCAAAATAGAGAAAAATTTGGCAGTGGGAGGGTGCAAAATGAAGTTTCATATTGCGATTGAGTGTATAAGTATAGACATTTTAGTGATGGACTAATTTTTGTCACCAAAATAATGTTTGTTTACTTAAATATTATAGTAGCTCCATCTCTGATCGACAATGTACTTTAAAATTATTATTATTATTATTATTATTATTATTATTATTATTATTATTATTATTATTATTATTATTATTATTATTATTATTATTATTATTATTATTATTATTATTATTATTATTATTATTATTATTAGTAGTAGTAGTAGTAGTAGTAGTAGTAGTAGTACTACTACTACTACTGTAACATCCCGTCCTGAGCCATCCCAAAATATGATATATTTACTATCTTTGTGATCTATTGAGAATTTTATTGAATTTAATAAAATTATTTATAACGCTATTTATATGGCTATTTTCTTCTATTTTTAAGAAAGCATTATTTGTGAAATAAATATTTTATGCAAAATATATTTTATGTATAGTTGATTTATAAGAAATAATCTTTTTAAAAAGCTTCCATCCTAAGTGATATGGGCTAAATTAGTCATATTTTTTTTAGTTATTTGAGGTTCTTTTGTGATATATTTTATTCAATAACTAGCCATATTTCTTCATATTTGAGATTTTACCCTTGGAAAGGTATTTTATTTATTATTTCAGATTTTTCAGCTAAAATGAAGTAAAAATGTCGCAAAATAGAGGAGAGGCGGCACCGGCTAGCATACTGGAACCGGCGCTGGCCATGCACTGGTTGTATAAACTTCGAGGTAACGAAAAATTGGTAAAACAGGATGAAACAGAGTGGAACCGGTGCCGGCTCCAGTAGCCAAGGCGGCGCTGGCTACATACTAGACTACATTGTGCGAAATTCGGAAAAAAATCGGCGAACAATTGGAGAAAAAGAACACAACCGGCACCGGCTCCAAGAGCCAAGATGGCACTGGCTGTGCCCTGAAGTTAAGGCGGTGCTTGATTTTTCTATGCAGTTTTTGGTAATCTGTAGAGTTTTAGTACTTTCCAACTTCTACTCGGCCGAGAACATTACACCAACGAGTTTAAGCACTTCCCAAGCCTATAAATAGAGGAAAAACACAAGGAAAAATGGGAGAATTCATTGATCATCATAGCAAATCACTCAAATCAAATGAGAAATTCTTCAATTCAAGGAGGGTTGTGTAAGAAGGTCTTCAAAGGAAGAAGAATGAGGCTTGTCTATGAGTGCTTTCTTTTACTTTGTTTTCTTTTTCTCGAACAATGATGTGTTAATTGTTTTATTGTAATTCCACATTATTTCAGATATTCATGATTTTTAAAGTTGTTTGATCTTTTGATTAATTGATTGTTATTCTTGGTATTCAATAAGTTGTGCTTATTACGAGATTAGTTGGTTGGTTCTCTCCATTAACTTACTGGACTAAGGGGGTTGATGATAGTTTCAATTTATTAATTTCATATTCTGTTAGCTATTAACTTACTGGACCAAGGGGGTTGATTGCTTAGAATTGGTAATTGAAGGTTAATTGATGTCTTCCGAGACCAAGGGTTCATTGATTAATTTCATGTTTTAAAATTTTCAAGACCAAGGGAATTTAATTGAGGACTGTGTTTAATGCATTTTTTGGATGAATTAGCTGAGACGAGACCAAGTGATTCTAATTTATCTAGAAGGTAGTGATTTCATGGATTGACCATCGAAGTGAATCTACTTTAATCCTTCATGATGCCAAAAGAATAATTAGTTATGATAATGGTTTGGTTCTTTAAGATCATGTTTATCTAAACAATGGTTTGGGTTGCATACTTCTCCATCATTGACTTGTATATATTTTTATTTTTATTTTTTTTTTGTTTTGTTTTATTTCTTTTTCACTTTATCGCGTCAGTTAAACAATGAAAGAAATGTGATTAGTGTATACTTGTTCCTTGAGGATCGACGCTCGTTTGAACCCTATGCTATGTTAATGATGAGTACGCTTGCTCATATATGTAATTTGGATTTAACGTTTTAATGTAAACTTGATTGAGAATATGCTTATTTTTATACGATTTTTTATAGCCAAATAAATACACATCAAGTTTTTGGCGCCGTTACCGAGGAACAATAGCATGAAAGCTTTGATTTTGTTGATTTAGCCATGTAAATATGTAAATATGCAAATATGTAAATTATGTATACTTGTTCTTTCTGCAAAAAGGTGCTATCTTTTGTATTTTGTGTATTTGTATATACCTTTGTAACCTAACTAACTAACTTTGACTATGTTCTATTAACTAACTTTGTAATCTTGTAAGTTTGTTTTAATCGAAAATTCTGTTATCTAACTTGCTTCTTGTTTTCTTAGGTGTTATCCTTGGTACATAACCCGAAAATCCGAAGACGAGATAGTCAATTTTGACCCTGAAATCGAAAAGACACTGTCAAAGATTCACCGGATAATCCAAAGGAACTTGATCATCGACATGGATAGTGCTCAAAATAACAATGTTGGGAATGATAGGAGGGTTATGGATGACTTTGTGAAACCCGCAATCTCGAGTACAGGCTCGAGTATCACTAGGTCTAGGGTAGATGCAAACAATTTCGAAATAAAGCCCAACATTATCCAAATGGTTCAAAATATGGTTCAATTTGATGGGCTACCCGAAGAAGATCCCAATGCTCATTTAGCTAGTTTCCTTGAGATTTATGATACTTTCAAGATGAATGGTGTTTCTGAGAATGCCATAAAGTTAAGACTTTTTCCTTTCTCTTTGAGGGATAGAGCCAAATCTTGGTTAAAGTCTTTACCTATATGTTCCATCACTACTTGGAATGCCCTAACTAAAAAATTTCTGGCCAAATATTTTTCTCCAACTAGGACAGCTAAACTTAGGAACGAGATATTTGCCTTCCAACAAGCAGATTCTAAGCCTTTGTATGAAAGTTAGGAGAGATTCAAGGAGATGTTGAGAAAATGCCCACACCACGGATTTGAGTTAGGAATGCAGATGCTTATCTTTTTGAATGGCTTCATGTTCGCAACACGGCAAGTGGTGGGCTTTTCTACAGGGGGTTCCATCAATTATAAGACCCCGAAATAGGTATTCGATCTTATTGAAAATTTAGCTTCTAATAACTATTCTTGGGGAAGTACAAGGTCTAGAGTTCGTGTACAAGGAGTACACAAAGTGGATGTTGTGGCAGCATTAGAGGTTAAGGTGGACGCCTTAACCCAAAAGATAGAACAGATGGTGATGCCTCAAGGCCAGGTGTTAAACATAAGTTGTGATTTCTGTGGAGAGGGATACCCCAATCACGAATGCCAAAATATGGGGTCACTCCAAGAAACTTCAGAACAAGCGATTTTTGCAGGTAATGTCCAGTCAGGTAACAGCCTTTATAGCTCTAACTATAATCCTGGGTAGAGAAATCACCCTAATTTCTCTTGGAGCAATGGGAATCAACCTAGGCAGGGTTCTTTCAATTTTGGAGGCAATCAAAAGAATCAAAACCCAATGACCAATATTGCAACACCTTCAATGCCACCATTAGAAAGTTGATTGGCCAATTGGTAAGTACAACGGAGACTAAGTTTTAAGGGGTCGATGTGACAACACGGAACCTAAAGGCCTCCATGCACAACTTAGAAAACCAAATTGGTCAGTTAGCCAAACTACTGGGAGATCGTCAAGTTGGGACATTGCCAGAAAATACTGAGGAAAATCCATGGGATCAAAGCCGGGGAAAGCATTGAAACTACATTTTTCGATTACTTTACTTTCCATTTTGTGATTGAGACAATTTTTCCTTTCGTCGTTTTGATTGATTATTTTTCATGAACTATAGTGCATTGTTCATCATTATTGTGTGTTTCTCATATAAAAAAAAATTTGGAGAACCGGACAGAATTAGGTCGGCGCTGGTTCCAAGAGCTAGGACCAGCGCCAATTCCTGTCGAGTAGGCGCAACTTATAGGCTATTTTGGCCACTTTTTCTTCAAAATCTCCAAACTCCCTCTCAAATTCTCTGTAACCCGCACCGGCTTCACATCCTCCACTTCCCAAAATTTAATTTTTCACCTCCTAAATACTTCTAAAACATCTATCTACCTCTCTTTTGTTGATCCTACGGATCAAAATCCTCAAATTCTTCCATTTTTCACAACAACATCATATTCAATCCACAAGCAAGGAGCTTAGATTTGTGCAAAAAGCTTACATCTTTTGCTTGCCCATGTATACATGAGCACAAAGGTATGATTTTTATTCAATTCCCACGGTTAAAATGGTGTAGATGAATTTTCTAATCTTAGGGACAATTTTGGCCGAAAATTGGGATTGTGTATGCTTTCTTGAATTATGCATTACTCCTTGAGCTTAATAAATTGGACTAGATTAGGAGTTAATGATTTTTTGATACTTGATTCATGAATATGATTATTAGGGGCTTCATGCATGTAGCTAAGGGTGGAATTATAGCTATTTGTGATGATTGACTATAGGCTATATATGGAAATTGCATTATTTTTCACGTAATGCCATGATGATACCTTTATTAACATGATCATGTCTACTTGCATGCATTGAGGATATTCAACACGTTTATGCTTTACAGTGAACTCTACATGTATTGTTGCAGGTTGTGTTGAATTGAGTGGAGGGGATTGAATGGATTGATGGTTGGAGTGTGATATGTATTGAAGGAGTTTGGGTTTTATGGATTGTGAGATTGGTTAAGGGTTGAGTGAGATTTGAAGAGTGTATTTGTATGAGGTAGTTGCATCCCGTTTGACATCGTTGAGCTCAATTGTTCTCTCTTCCTATTTCTCCCACTCCTTACTTGAACATGTCTAGAGCAAGGGTCATTCTTTTAAAAGGGCAAGAGATTCCTCTTCCTCAGCCCCTTTCATCCATCGATCCTTTGTTCCTTAGACCAACTGAGTTTATTGATGCATCTTGTGAGGAATGGTACAATAGGAGAGCGTCTAACAAAATCATTGTCGAGCGTACTTTCTCACCCACCGTAGACTGTGCACTTAAATTGGGAATGATGTTTAGAAGGCTAGGATGGGGTTCGATAGTATAACTAAAAGGGAAGTATTGTCCAGTGCTCATCAAGGAATTTTATGCTAACATGATTGATAATGGCAATAAACACCTTCCCCATATTGAAACAAGAGTGAAAGGAATCCCCATCGTCATCACCCAAAATCAATTAGCTAACCTCCTCCAGGTATTTAATGATGATTTATGGCAAGGGATAGATGTGAATAATCAAAAGATTCTTTCCAATCCGAATTGGGATGCTAGTGAGACTAGAGCCACACTAGGGTTGTAAAAGCATAATGCCTTTCAAGCTAATAGTTTCTATTCAAACAATGACCATGCTACCAACTTTAGAGCTCTAGTCTATATGTTTGGGTTCAATATTGTACCCCGTGCTAGTGGTTTGAATGAGGTCCGACTTATTAATACTTATATTTTGTATCGGATGATGAACACACTGCCTATCCCTCTTGCACCATTGATCACCCAATTCATTAGGGATGTTGTTCATCACCATTTCTCAACAAAAGCCTTCGTTTTTCCCTTAGTTATAATGAAAATTCTGAAAGACTTTGGTGTTAGTCTTGAGGGAGAACTAATGGAGGCTACCACTGAGTACGATATGGTAACTGAGCAAACTCGGATAAGTTGCGGGTACAAGTACAATCCAGAATTGAAAAAATGGTTAACTCCCTTTGAGGTTAGACATCCCAGTCAAGTAAGGCCACCCCCAGTGGAGGAGGAGCACCCACCACCACCGGCACGTCCACGAGCTAGCAGTTGTCAGTCCGAACACCGAACTGACTTTGAGACTACCGTGTTGGGACAACTAGACTAGCAAATGGAGATGCTCCTACGCTTGTTGGGTACTATGGATGACATGGCGAGACGACAAGCTACTATGGAGTAGCAATTGGCCGAATTGAGGCAGCATTCTTTTGGGCCACATGGTGGTGAAGGAACTTCTACACCAGCGGATGATGATGAAGATGAAGATGATGGTGATGAGAAGGACTGCTAATGATTGTCTACATTTTCTCAATCACTCTTGTTTTTCCTTTCTCTTTTAATGTTTTTTCTTTTTCATAGTTTTTGCTTTCTTACTTTGTTTGTACTAATTTCTTTCTTTTGTTTTTGGTTTTATATTATTTTCTAGTTTTTATGCTTTGGTGTGCTCTTTTGTATTTTTTTTTTTTTTAGCTACTTTGACAATGCCTCGTTCTTCAAGCATTCAACTCTTGTACAGCATTGTGCGTAATGAATGGGAGCTTGTTTTTCTTATCTCTTCTTCTTTTTATATTTTTGGTCCCATGGTATGGTTTATTCCTTGTTATATTTATGTGGCCATTAAGGACAATGTCCAGTTTAAGTGTGGGGGAGTGATTTGATTAACAAGTCTTCTATACATATACTTTAGCCTTCTTGGGAGCAAAACATTTTAAGTGAAATTTTTCAAAAACTTTTTCTGATTTTCTTTGAGATTTCAAACTGTATTTTTAATGCATGTCTTTATAATGGATTACAGAGCATATGTTCTAGATTATTTATGGCTTATGCATGACTTTTAGCACGCATTTAGACGAAGTAGTTCTTGATCAAATGCTTTACATTGTTCTTAAACCTGTTTTTCTACTAAAATTCATGGAGCATTCTAGAACTTCCTTGAATACCTCTCAAGGTGAAATAAGAAAGACAATCATAATTTAATTTAGGGATAACGGTAATAGACATTCTTTGGACAGTTTGAGCTTTTCAAGCCTACCTATTGTTATATTATCCCTAGTGCCTATTTTGAACCTAAATTGTTGATTTCTTTCTTTAAAACTCGTTATCATTCTTGGTCCATTGTATGTTTCTGAGAGTTTGAATAATTTTTCAATCTTTATGATCTTGATGGATGAAAGTATATGTAAGAGAATGTTGAGGAAGAATACTTGAAAAAGATCATGACTTGTTACTTTTAGTCATGTATCAATAGTGAATTGAGCTAAAAAGAGAAAAAAAAATGAAGGAAAAGAAAGAGAAGAAAAAGGAAAAAGAGATTGAAACAAGAGAAGAAAAGAAACAGCTACTAGAAAAGATGGAAAGAAAGAAATTGAGAAAGAAAAGAAAAGTAGCAGTAAGAGTGAAAAGAAGAGAAAAGAAAGAGAAGAGAAAAATTTTTGAAAGAAAGAAAGAGACGAAAGATCACAAAAAGGATGGTGATTGAGCTGTAAAAGTTAAGTTCATATAAAGTACTTAACACCATTGCTGGAAATTTGAGTGATCTTGTAAAAGAAATAGAGAAGATTTGATGAAAAAAAGAAAAAAAAAAAGAAAGAAAAAATGCAGGATTTGCAGGAGTTGAGTTGTAATTGCTGAATAAGGTTATGGTTTGATTGATTTCTGGAATAGGAGAGCAAGAAGAGTTAGAAATTATTGATTCATTTTGTTTATCCTTTTCTTGCGAGCTCTCAGTTTCTTTGATTTTTGATTCTCCTATATCCTTCGTTTGATAAGCTACATTACAAGCCTTGAGCCTTACATTACAAGCTTGAAAGCCCTACTTAACCTAAGTAGAATCATGATATGTCTCGGATTAGTGGAGAGAGTGTATGAAAGGTAAGCCTATGGAATGCATATTCTTTTTGAGCTAAATTATTTCCAATGGTTTGAGAATATTGTTAAATATTGGGATGGTTCTACTAGGTCATTATTCACTACACAAGTCTTGCATTTGTTGTGAAAGATGAAGTAGTATGTGTTTTATGTTCTTGAATGAAGAAAGCATTAGAGATATTGTTTTGAAATTGATTGAGCGATTGATGAAACCTTATGTTTTCCTACTTGTCTGTGATACTTTGCTTGAGGACAAGCAAAGAGCTAAGTGTGGGGGAATATGATAGGGGCTAAATTAGTCATATTTTTCCTAATTATTTAAGGTTCTTTTGTGATACATTTTATTCAATAACTAGCCATATTCCTTTATATTTGAGATTTTACCCTTGAAAAGATATTTTGTTCATTATTTCAGATTTTTGGGGTAAAACGAAGCAAAAACGTCGCAAAACAGAGGAGGGGCGGCACTGGCTAGCGTACTGGAACCGGCGCCGGCCATGCACTGGTTGCATGAACTTAGAGATGATAAAAAATTAGTGAAACAAGATGAAACAAAGTGGAACTGGCGCCGGCTCCAATAGCCAAGGTGGCGCCGGCTGCATGCTGGACTACATTGTGCAAAATTCGGAAAAAAATCGGCGAACAATTGGAGAAACAGAACACAACCGGCGCCAGCTCCAAGAGCCAATGCAGCGTTGGCTATGCCCCGAAGTTAAGGCGGTGCTTGATTTTTCTACGCGGTTTTTGGTAATCTGTGGAGTTTTAGTACTTTCCAACTTCTACTCGGCCAAGAACATTACACCAACGAGTTTAAGCACTTCCCAAGCCTATAAATAGAGGAAAAACACAAGGAAAAATGGGAGAATTCATTGATCATCATAGCAAATCACTCAAATCAAATGAGAAATTCTTCAATTCAAGGAGGGTTGTGCAAGAAGGTCTTCAAAGGAAAAAGAATTAGGCTTGTCTATGAGGGTTTTCTTTTACCTTGTTTTCTTTTTCTTGAAAAATGATATGTTAATTATTTTATTGTAATTCCACATTGTTTCAGATATTCATGATTTTTAGAGTTGTTTGATCTTTTGATTAATTGATTGTTATTCTTGGTATTCAATTACTTATGCTTATTACGAGATTAGTTGGTTGGTTCTCTCCATTAACTTACTGGACCAAGGGGGTTGATTGTTTAGAACTAGTAATTGAAGGTTAATTGATGTCTTCCGAGACCAAGAGTTCATTGATTAATTTCATGTTTTAAATTTTTCGAGACTAAGGGAATTTAATTGAGGACTGTGTTTAATGCATCTTTTGGATGAATTAGTTGAGACGAGACTAAGTGATTCTAATTTATCTAGAAAGTAGTGATTTCATGGATTGACCATCGAAGTGAATCTACTTTAATCCTTCATGATACCAAGAGAATAATCAGTTATGATAATGGTTGGGTTCTTTAAGATCATATTTGTCTAAACAATCATTTGAGTTGTATACTTCTCCATCCTTGGCATGTATATATTTTTATTTTTATTTTCTTTTGTTAATTTTATTTCTTTTTCACTTTATCGCGTCGGTTAAATAATGAAAGAAAGGTGAATAGTGTATACTTGTTCCTTGAGGATCGACACTCATTTGAACCCTATGCTATGTAATGATGAGTACGCTTGCTCATATGTGTAATTTGGGTTTAACATTTTAATATAAACTTGATTGGGAGTATACTTATTTTTATATGATTTTTTATACCCAAATAAATATGCATCACTAAGCTTCCTAGAACTCCTATAAATAGGGGATAAGGGAGAAGAACAAGATTTGAAGCAAGAGAGAAAGAAGGTGGCAGAAATAAGAGAAGGAAAGGGAGAGAGAAAGAAAGAAAAAGAAGAAGAAAAAAAAAAGGAAAGGAAAGAGGGGGGGAAACCAAGAGAAGAAGAAGAGAAAGGAGGAAGAAGAGAAATGAGAAAAAAGGAGAATGAAGAGAGAAAAATAAAGGAATGGGAGAATAGAAAAATAGTGATATTGATTTTATCAAAATGATGAGCTTGATTTAAGGAAATAGCTAGGACGCAAAGTGAGTTCCCATTTATTTACAAAATACCGTTTTGAAAGTGATTTTCCTAAAAATATTAAAATGAGTATTTTATGAACATGGATATTGTTTGTCCCACTAGATTCATTCTCATTGTGAAATATGTTATGTTTATGTTACAGGATAATGTTCCTATGGTATTAATGACAGTTGGACAAATGTTCCTTCTGGAGGTGATTGTGATGCAACTTTGAAAGATAATGGGACTATTAATTTCCATGTCGACGAAAATTCTTGATTTGTGTCAAATTTGAGATCTTATTTATTATTGACAAGTTGTCTTATTTTAAAAGTAATATTACATGTACGAGACTTACCGAGTGTTTTTGTACTCACATATTTTTCTACATGTTTTAGGCTTTAATGTACAAATTGGTGATCAGAGTGTGCAATGGAAGCGTGATGTTGAAGAAACTATTATTAGTTTATCTTTTGAAGATATTGTACATATTTGAGTTGTACTTTCAAAGTTATAATAAATAACATATTCATTCAAGGTTTTAGGATTATTCCCCTGTGTTAAGTTTATTAATCTGTTTTAAAGATCCCTTGTCTATGAGATCAGACGGGGCGACATCCCATGAAGTCATGGTCCACTACGTCACAAATATATGGGGTGTTACAACAACTACTACTATTATATATGTTATAGTTGCTAAATTGTCACTGATTTGAAATAGACCGGCAATAAAATGCATTATTATTATTATTTCATTTATTAATTAGAGAGTAAAATAATATCGAGATGTACATTACTTGTTTTTCTCATTTCTATTAATAACATGTTCTTGGATTGTTGAAATGTCAAGTATACTTCTTATAAACAAATAAAGAAGATTCAGAAGATGTATTTCAAACACCATGGACACAACTATGTAGTTGAAGCTCATAAGCGAGTTGTTTCAATACTTAAGTGAGTCTCATTGTAATGATAGCTTTATTTTTCTCTAATTGCTAAACAATTGTTAAATGAGTTTGTGATTTCATGTCTTAAATTTTTCAAGCTCGTGAGCAAGAAGTAAAGGATTGTTGTTGCCTTGATTACAAAATATTAATGCTTTTAAATGTTTGTTATGTATAAAAATTCGAGGAGATTGTCTTTGGTCGATGGATTACTAGTGGCAAATAATACTCCTTCCATTTCAAAATAAATGTCCATAAAACTCTTTGCACACAGATTAAAGGCAATGAAAGTAATATTTTCCCAATTTCAAAATACTTGTTTATAAAGCCCTTTGCACACAGATTAAGAGTGTTGAAAATAGTACTATAATTTAGATGAAGTTCATATTCTACTCATATTAAAAACACAGCAACTATTGGTTGGTGAAAATTCCTAAGAAGCAAGAAGAAAAAAGAGATTTAGAAAATTGTATAGTTGACTTAGAATAAATATGGGTAAAATAGGAAGAAACTAATCATTAGTTCTAGAAATATGTACATGAATATCTATTTTAAAACAAAACAAAAAATCTTCTTGAATAACAATTTTGAAACAAATGGAGTATTACAATTCAGATAAAGTTCTCATTCTACCTAAATTAAACACACGACAATTATTAGTTAGTGAAAATTCCCAAGAAGTAATAAAAAAAGAGTTTTGGGAAGTTGTATAATTAACTTAAAACTAACAAGGGTAAAATGTAAATAAACTAATTATTAGTTTTTACAAATATATACATGGACATCTATTTTGAAACAAAATAAAAAATTTACATTAACATCTTTTTTGAAATGAAGGGCATAATAGATATGAAGGTTATAATTTTTCCCTATATGACAACTATATTATCAATAGTTATTTAGGAAGATGTTAAACTTTAAATAACAAATCTGAAAAATACATTATAAATTCACATGAAATTAGTATCTTTTGTTAAAAATAAAATTTGACAAATATATCATACTTGTCAATCCATCTCTAATTGATGAGAGATTGGCGTAGTAGAATAAATAAAAAAACTATTCATTGTCGATAAGAGATGGTTAACTTTTAATTTCTTTTATATTTTTAAAAAATATTTGTTGATCAATTACAAATTAGAGACAGATCTACCATGGATTTGTTTTTTAAAAATAGAAGAACAAAAACAAGAAGAAAAAAAAAAAAGCAATTGCCAATCCATTGCTAGGTGGTGATGGATTGATGATAAATATTTTACTTTTTAAAATTACTTTTTAGGAGCAGATTGACAATGAATTTTTAAAAGTATATTTTAAAACATAATAAAATCTATAACTAATATGTTATTGGTCAACGATGGGTCGGTGACGGATTTCTTTATAAATTAGAAAAAAAAATTACTTATATGAAATGGAGAATGACTTCTTCTTGTAGCTAATCTGTCCTCGTTGTTGATTCTAGTAGTGATGTGCAAACATGTGAGCATACATGGAACTAGAAATGCTATTGCTTTTGAAGAAGGGAAAGGCCAGAAGCAATGTCACACCCTAAATCCAAGGATGACATGACAGCATCCCAAAATGAAATGCTGAACATATCAAACTAAATCCACCATTATTGCGCTTCTTTGATCCTTAAATATCCACACATTCAAACTTATATTCATTGAAACTTGAATACATAACTCCATTCTAAAGCAACCTGTATGACATTAGTTGAGCATTAATTACATAGTCTCCCAAGTACATAGCCAGAACATAATTGAAGATAGGTTCTCAAAGCTATACTCAACAAAACCTAACAATAATATCCAACCTAGAAAATCACACAAACACTCCACAACACAAGGGTAAACTCCATGAAATCATTCTAGATCTTCTTCAAACCATTTCTCTAATTCATCTCACTGAAATTGAGATCCTAGAAAATATTAATAAAAAGGTAAGCTCACTAACTCAATAACGAAAACAAAGCTTACCTGGGATTGAGTATGTTACGTATTATTTATTTTTAAAAAATAAAAAAAATGTTTTTAAATAGACATATTATCTATAGAAAATATTCTTTTGGAGAGTTGGTTGCATCTCAAAGAACAAAGAAGCAACAATAGAGAAACTCAAAAAAGATGGCATGAAGAAATCTAGACCCTTCTTAACCCTAAACAAGTTTACAATGTCTTGAAAAAGGTCTAGCGCTACTTAGAGCAATGAAACCTGTGCCAGTTATACATTGCACGGACAAGATGTCAAATAGCAGAAAGCAATCGGATTGCAAGATGATGAAAAACATAGAGCAGTCGGTGGATGAAATAGTGCAAGCTCAACATTAGAACGGCTAAGTATTGAGCAACAAGGAATAGCCGGTGCCAGTCCAATCGGTTGGTCACAACAACAGAAAGGAAACGGCACCGGACGAAATGAGTGAAACGGCACCAACTTAACATTAGATAGTAAGGTGTGGAACAATAGAAAGCAAACGACATCAGTTTAAACGGGTGAGATGGTGTCGTCTAGCCTTGGGAAAAGCAAAATAACAAACCAGAAACAGTATCGAATAAAGCCAAAAAAAACAGTATCGAATATGCTTTCATATAATCTCACCCTAATATCCTTGAAGCAACAAAGGCAAATAAGAACAAATAGAATAAAGAAAATAGGCACCTAAGTAATGGAATTCAAACAAACCTTAGAAGAACAAAGTAACTAAAACCCATTCAAAGAAACCACATTAGATTATCCAAAAAGATTTATAGACTCATTCATAAGGAGGACTAACCCTTAAGCATGGTCTTGAACAAGATGAACAAGAAGCCTAGGGCCTCTCAAGATTCTCTCTCAAATTTGAATTAAAGTGTGTGAATTGTGTTGTCAAATCACTAAAGGTTCTATTTATAGTATCCTAACCCTAGCTTTCTAGTACAATTTAGGGTTTTAATAAGTCTTTACAAACACTTAAAATTGGAGAAAATCGGGGAAAGCATAAAAAACGTGGGGCAAGCAACAGGTTGGAGCCGGCACCGACTGTTCGCTGGAAGGCTTCCTTTGGTCAAGTTTCGTCCCCTTTGTTGCCGGCTTGAGTTCTTATTGGGGTCCTTCTTCGATAGTCATCAAAATGAGCTCTTGGCAAGCTTCCTCAACCTTCCAACCCTCTTCCATCCTCAAGTATGGTTTTCTGAGCAATTGAAACTCATCTGATGCTTCTTGGATCTAGATCTTGTCATCGGTCCTTGTCCTTGCATGGTTACGCCTCCCCCTCCTTGATCTTGACCTCCATAATGAAGCGAATTCTCATCAGTTACTTGGGGTCATCTATCTCTAATATGAGTTAGTACAAAGATCAAAGTCTGTGCTGAGTACTCAACGTTACCAATACCAACCCCTTCTGACTGATCAGGCCAAAGGGTTATCTGATCCCATAGGATTTTCAAAACAACATTTTGGGGTAAAATAACATTTTTTAGAATTTGATCCCACTAACTCGCAAGCTAGACCACAATTCCCATAGGCTCTGCAGGGCCAATCAATTTATTCCATAGGCACATCAGGCCAATAAAATAATTTTCGAGATCAAAATGTCATTTTTCAAAAGTCAATCTCATCACGAGAGATTATTTTTCTAAATCATGTCGAAATAGGATAAAGAGTTCTGTTCATACATCCAAACAAGTTTCCAAGAGTATTCGGGTCATTTTCCTATACTCGATCACAAAAGTCATTTCCAAGGGCATTCGGGTCATTTTACCTATACCCGATTCTAAAAGGCTTTCTGAGGGTATTCAGGTCATCTTACCCTTACTTGATTTGAAAAGTGTTCACAAGAGTTCCAATAAGGATATTTCAGTCATTTACTGAATACCCGATTCCAAAGGTTTTCGTAAAACATTCCAATAAGGACATTTGAATTATTTTCCAAATACCCAATTCCAAAAGGAACTCAATTCAAGAAATCTAGAATTCTAATCCTAAAAAATGATTAAATTCAAAGTTTTCAAACACATTTCCATAAAATGTTCCAACAAATGCATTCTAGTTAATTTATGAATACCTAATTTCAAAAATTATCATTTTCTGAAAATCCTAAGTATTTAATCCAAAAAGGACTAAATTCACAAATTCATTCTTTAATCATCTGTTAAGGTTTCCAAACTAATCATGAAGTTCATTCAAGCCTAAACTGGCATAAAAATAAATCTTACTCAGATAAACCTTAAACATATTGAGGGATTTCCAAAACGGTATATAGCATAACATTTCATGAAAAAATAAAGCACAATAGCTTTCGAAAAGATTTTAAAAGTCTAAGGGACTCACTTCGTGTCCTAATTAACTCTTTCTGATCAAGGCCATTCAACCACCGTTTCTATCGTTTTTTGACGTTCCATTGACCGTTTATTGATAATCTACACCAAAAATCATTTTTGGGTTAAATCATGTTTGGTTGAAAATTAGCCGATAGCTGGCCGATGTCTAGTCGGCGTACCCACCGGGTAGCTGACGTGTCCGATGGTTAGCTAACGTCTAACTGACATTTAGCAGATGAAGCCGACGATTAAGGATAACATTCAACTTTCGTTCACATCGTTTTTTCGTCGTTTGTTCAATTCTTTCGTTTTTCTTTTTTTCACACCTTTTCTCCTTCATATACAAGGGATTAACTCCATATTTCTCATTTATTTCATTCAAAATAACATAATTAATCATCTTTAAGTTCATCCATTTTCAGACTAATTTTCTGGAATTTTACTGCTTGACACATGATTTTGTTTTGCATATAACTTTCAATCCACAAATCCGATTTGGCTCTATTATATACCAAAATGACTGTAAGACTCTTAAATTTAATTCTGTATAGACCTTTTAGAGTCCTGTTTCCTGTGACATAATATAAGGCAAAAAGATCCCCAGTAGTTTTGCTTCACTTCTACTATTCATACTTTCCTTTGTTTTTCTTTAGCCTTTAACACCTTGGAACATTAATTCACTCAATTTTCCTTGAAATCATCTTTGATTCTATTATTCTCATATTCTAATAGCTTACAAGAGTCACACTTATTCAACATAATTTCACATTTTCCAATCAAAAGCTAGTATAATCCATTTTTCCAACCAAATAGCTTCTATTTTCATTCTACTTTGGTCATCAACTCATCAACCAAAAGCAATCCTTCAAACTACCATGAATATTCAGTTCTTTCTCACACAAACTATCATCCATAAAGCTTCTAGGTAGCTGACACATATAAACACATAGAGAGTTCAACAACAAAGTTTATAGACCCTAGCTTTTGATCTAAAATCAAGCTATGAATATTATATTTTCATGTTAAAATTGATATCTTAATGATCATTATTCACCCAACAACAACCTTAATTCAAGCAAGGTAGGGTTTTACCTTGTATTTAGAGCTCTTTGGTGTAATTTGCTATAAGAACCTCTCAAGAACTCACATACTATACCAAGAACAAACACTAGCTACATTTTTCTTTCTTTTTGTTATTTTCTCTTGATTTCTTTTCCTTTATTTCTCTCCTCTTAAGGCTGCCAAAATTTCTGGTTGTATAACAACCTTCCCACCACCATTCTCATCAGAAAATTGGCCAAGAAAATATTAATTTAACTAATCGTATCGTGGTTATATTTAGGTGTGTTTCAATGAAAAATTTACACACCAACCACTTTAATTTTCTCCTAAAAATTTTCTCTTCTTTCTTCTATTGAAGCTACCAATTTTCTTGGCCATTTTATAGCCATTCAATCACTTTCTCATGGTCCAAAATTTTTTGCCAATCACGTTTCACAAGACCTTAATTAAAGGGCCCACAAATGATGTGTTCCAATCACAAAATTTATACATTATTCTTTATTTATTTTGAAATCCTTTAATTTAATGTGTCTTGCATGAACTCTTCATGCAACCTCTCTTAAATTGACACATGTTCATGGGCTACCAATCACAAAATGACACATGTTCAAATTTTCGATCGCATTTTCTTTTTTTCCTCAGAAATGACCAAAATCGGGTCCAGAATGAAAAAATATTTTCCTTTACCATTCAACTCCAAAAATTCCACTGAATCCATTGGTAATACTTAAAATCTTCAATTCCTTCTCAGTTTGTTCAAATTCACTGTCAAAGTCACGAGTGTGGTCAAAATGATGAAAATGCCCCCAATAACCCGAATAACATAATTCACACCAAAATGTGTGCTTCATCACACTAATCATTTTCCATTATTAGCATACCCTCAAATTTTTATTTTATTAACAATAATATCTTTTCAAAAATTTAGGGTATGAGTAGAATAAATCCAATAATTACATCCAGGTCCCGATAAAATATTATTAAACAAAAAATATTCGGCTCATTACACCGATCATCTTTTATTCTGGCCATGGATATAAATTTCTGTCCTATCACAAGTAGTAGCCAATCAAAGGTAAAAGTGTAGGGTATTACATCCATGTATTATTATCCACCTCTATTGCTTACCTTATATCATTTATATGTTTCACCGCCAAGCTATCCAAAAAAAGTCACTACCTAAAATATTATAATCCATTTGATATCAAAATGATACTTCTTCCAATTTAGAATATGATTATTTGGATCCACTATCTAAGTTTCTTTTTTTCATAGAAAAATTTTTATACCTATTGTTGACCATAAACTAAATATACAATGCACGCCCCATCATTCCTTATTGGGGAATTCCCTATATGCATACAAAAGATTGCACATATAAAATCAACTAGTGATATTCTTAGTTCAACTACAAGATTATTATATTCCTAAGTGGCCATAAAACACATCTATAATATCCATTTCTCCTGTTCTACCACTTCACATAGTATCTCTCAAGTTAACTTCTCGGTTTTACTCGATTCTCCTTGTGCATAAACTGTTTGAATGATTGACTACACTTTGGCTCTATTTAATGACCTTATCAACTCAGCAACTCATACCTACTCACTTCTCTACTACCTATGCTCCAATAAGGTATAAATCAACTACTTGACCAAAAAAGTTGAATACAAGACATCAAATTTTCTTTGGGAAATCCGAATTTAAAGTATACTCGAATTAAATCTACAATCCCTTTAACCTATAGGCTTCTCAAACTCTCAACTTTCTTGAATAAGTTAATCCAAACTGTATAAATCTTTATAACAGCTTAAGTTGAAAGAATCTAAGTAACAAATCATATTGATACTATCCTCTTCAAACTTAGTAGTAGTACTAGTAATCCACATAAAGAACTCATATCCTAACGGTATATCATACTAATCAATTATTGACATGCATGAAACTATTGACAACTAGACACAAAACATTGAAGAACAATAACCACAAAGCCAAAAACATAACCCAAACTATAGCAGTGGGTATTCTTACCATGTTCTCATATTACTCAGATAGTCTTATAATAATCTAAAACATCAAACCTCTTGATGTTTCAATCCTACATATCAACACTTAATATTTATCCAGACAATCATAACCTGTGGCTCTAATACTATTAAATATCATGCCCTGAATCTGAGGATAATATGGCAACACCTAAAATAGAATGTCAAACCTTGAACATATCAAACTAAAATTCACCATGCATCTGATGCACTACTTTGATGCTTAAATACCCGTGGATACAAACTCATATTCATTAAAACTCAAATACATAACTCCATTCTAAAGCAACCCATAGGATATTGGTTGAGCATTAATTACATAGTCTTCCAAGTATATAGCTAGAACATAATCGAAGACAGATTTTCAAAGCTAAACTCAACAATACTTAACAAGCATTTTATCTAACCTAGAAAACCTGACAAACGATCCACAACATTAGGGTATACTCCATGTAATCTTTCTGGATCCTCTTCAAATCATTCATCTAATTCATTCTACTAAAATTGAGATTTTGCAAAATGTTAATAAAAAAGTGAGCTCAATAGCTTAGTAAGGAAAACAAAGCTTACCTAAGATTGAGCATGTTACGTACTATCTATTTTTCAAATAAAAAATATGTTTTTAAATAGACACATTATCTATAGAAGATAATCTTTTTGAGAGTTGGTTGCATCCCAAAGAACAAAGAATCGACAATGAAGAATCACAAAAAAGTTGGCATGAAGAAATCGAAACTCTCATTAACCCCAAACAAGTTTACAACATCTTGAAAAGGGTCTAGCACTGCTTAGAGCAGTGAAATCGGTGTCAGTTATACGTTGAACGGATAAGGCGTCAATCAGCAGAAAGAAATTGGACTATAAGATAATGAACAACAAAGAGTAGTCGGCGCCAATCAAAATGGGTGAAATAGTCTTGGCTCAATGCTAGAATAGCAAAGTATTAAGTAATAGGGAATCACCAGTGCCAGTCTAATCAATTGGTTAAAACAATAGAGAACAGAGAGTGCTAGATGAAATAAGTGAAATAGGACCGGCACAACACTTGATAGTAAGGTGTGGAATAAAATAAATCAGACAACACCAGTTTGAATGGGTGAGATAGCACCATTTGGCCTTGGGAAAAGCAAAACAACAATTAAGAAACAATCCAAAATAGAACCAAAGAAAATATTGCTTTCACCCAGATTATGCCCACACTGTTTTCCCCCTCATAACACTAAGCAACCAATCTCAACCAACCCCCTTTATTGAAAACCTTTGCACTACACATACACCAAAAGTATTAGACAACACACACTAAACATTTGAACCTGAATAATGCTTGGAGAAAGGCTTTGGCTAATTGATATCAATCCCCTAACTACTATATCTTGTTAAAAGAAGAGCAAGCACACAAAATTAGTCAACTAGATATTCTATCCCCTTAGCCAAGGGTTAGTACACATAATTAGCTATGGAGTTCCCACTATCACCGACCCTAAACACTAGATAGAACACGAAACAGAACTCAATACCAAAACAATAATTCTATGAAATTTAGAAAACACGGTACAATATAACATTATCATGAAAGTATCTAATCACAATACTCAATAAAATTTTGTATATGGTCGTAGCTTTCCATGAATTTCAAAACAGAAGAGATTTTGTTCAGAAACCAACCCAAAATTAACAAAAAAGCAGGAAAATCAAATCCCTTACCAGAAAATTCACAAATCAAAGAAGCACTCTTAACATCTTCAAACACTTCCATGCACCTATGAACCCTCAATTCATAGATTCAATCAGAGAAACAGAACCTAATTTCTCCAAATTTAACCCTACGCATAAATTTTTACCACTCATTCATAATCCAAAGCACTTTTAAAGGAACCATTAACGAGCCGAAAACATCGATTACTTACCTAGATTTGGAGGTACTGAATCTAATCACTCCATTAATGTCTTGCATGTGTTGTTCCCCTCTTCTTTCTAAATTGCTCTAAGGACATTGATAGCATATAACACAAAACAAAACTGACTATTAATTTAATACAAAAATTAAGACCTTAGCTTTAACTAAGTGCTCAAAAACTCCTAATAACACACTAATACAATGTAGACCCTACAATCTTGTGGGCCATAAACCTATTAAACAAATAACATCCCAAAAGAGAAAGACTGAAAGGGGTGAGAGGATCTGAGGCTCACAATCAAGAAGGCAATTTAGTAAGATTTATTGTAGATAATCAATATTTTTTATGAGTCCTATATATGTTTAGAGAAGATTTTTAAGTCATGACTTATGTAATAAAAATTGAAATATGATAGTTTGTTTAACATTATCATAGTTTGGTTAATCTATAAAGTTTTGAATGTTACTTTATTGATTATGAGTTTTTAGTTTGCACCAATATAGGAGGCTTCATATTTTTAAGGAAAACTTTAGGGATACTTATGGTCCATGTTTTGAATTGAAATGTGACATGGAGGGAGTAGGAAGGAATTGAGCCAAATGAGAGACAAACGCTAAATAAAAAAAAAAAAAAAAAAATACTTAGTAGCTCTGAAAGTGTTGTGAATGGATCCCGAATTATTGTCAAGAAATATTCGGCCTTACATTACAGTTTTGGTGGCATCAGTGTTGCTCGCATTGGGAAACAATTTTGCAACTATTAAGAAATGCTTTTATAAAAAATTTACCACATTTCTGGAACTACTGTCTCAAAACAATTGAATTTGTAAAGGACTTTTTAAGCTATTGGAAAAAGTTTTTTGCACAATTCCAAAACTATTGTGATGAAATTTATAACGTATTTTTTTGTCACGATTCTTTTCTACGATATTAGAACATGGCTAAACCGTAAGAAAGAGCTTGCTAAAAATCTTTACGCATTCGTAGAATTTGTAATTGACATTTTGTCATGATTCATTTCTATGGTAATTAGAACCTGGCTAAGCCACACATGTAGGCTAACCGAGAATCCTTTTTCGGAGTACTTGGGAAAAGTTTATGTTGCAGTTCCATAACTATTGTAGGAAAACCATAAAGTTTGTAACAAAGTTTTTGTCACGGTTGTTTTCTACAGTATTAGAACACACCGACCAAGAATCCATGAGTACCTGTTGAAATTGTAATGGATTTTTCACCACGGTTCTTTTTCAAGGTATTAGAACTAGATTGAGCCACGTGCATGGGCTAGACTAGAATCCTTCTTATTTTCCAAGCAATTGGATTTTTTTTTTTTTTTTTTTTGCCGTAGATCTAGAATTGTTAAGCAAACCATTGAAATTATAATAGACTTTTTGCCACGGTTTTTTTTCAAAGCCACCTGCGCAAGTAGAGCATAGAATTCTTTAGCAATGTTTTGCCCTGTGTACAAACTCAATATATAGAATCAATTGACTAGATACTCTATCCCTCTAATCAAGGGCCAATACCCAAAATTAGTTGGGGAGTCCCCAACATCGCCGCCCCCAAACATCAGACAGAACACGAAACAGAACTTAGGACCAAAACAGTAATTCCTATAATACAAAAAACACGATACAGTACATAGTGGTAGTATTATCATTGAAAGCTTTTAATCACAACACTCAATCAAATTTTGTATATGAACATAGCTTTCTATGAATTTGAAAATAGAAAAGATTTTGTTCAGAAACTAACCCAAAATTAATAGAAAAGCAAGAAAGCCAGATCCCTTACTAGAAAATTCACAAATTAGAGAAGTACTCTTAATTACTTGAAACACTTATAAACCTTGAATTCATAGATTCAATTAGAGAGACGGAACCTATTTCTCCAAATTCAACCCCACTCATAACCTTGACCCAACTCATTCATAATCCAAAGCAATTCTAAAGGAACTATTAATGAGTCAAAATAATTGATTACTTTCCTAGATTTAGAGTTTCTGAACCCAATCTCCCCTCTAGCCCCTTGCGTGTATTGTTCCTCTCTTCTCTCTGAACTGCTCCAAAGACATTGATAGCATATGTCAGAAAACGAAACTGACTATTAACTTAATACAAAAACTAAAACCTTAATTTTAACTAATTTCTCACAAACTCCTAATAACAATCTAATACTACTTAGACCCCATAACCTTATGGGCCATAAACCTATTAAACAAATAACACCCCAAAAGAGAAATACCTAAAGGAGTGAGAGGATCGAGGGCTCACAATCAAGAAGGCAATTTGGTAAGATTTATGGTAGATAACCAATATTCTCATGAGTCCTATATATGTTTAGAGAAGATTTTTAAGTTATGACTTATGTAATAGAAATTGAAATATAATAGTTTGTTTTACATTATCATAGTTTCATTGATCTGTCAAGTTTTGAAAGTTACTTTATTGATTATGAGTTTTTAGTTTGTACCAATATAGAAGGTTTCATATTTTTATGGAAAACTTTGAGGATGCTATTGTGCCATGTTTTGAATTTGAAATGTGACGTGGTGGGAGTAGGAAGGAATTGAGCCAAATGAGAGATGAATACTATAATATTAAAAAAAAAAAAAAAAAACTTAGTGCCTATGAAAGCGTTGTGAATGGATCCCGAACTATAGCCAAGATGTATTTGGCCCTATATTACAGTTTTGGAGGCGTCAGTATTGCACACATTAGGAAATAGTTTTGCGGCCGTTAAGAAATGCTTTTGTCAAAAATTTACCACTTTTCTATAACTATTGTCTCGAAACAATTGAATTTGGAAGGGACTTTTTGGGCCATTGGAAAAGGTGTTTGGCACAATTCCAAAATTGTTGTGACAAAATTTATAACGTATCATGATTCTTTTCTATGATATTAGAACTTGGCTAAACCATAAGCAAGGGCTTGCCTAGAATTTTCAAGCGCTTGTAGAATTTGTAATTGACTTTTTTGTCATGATTCATTTCTATGGTAATTAGAAGTTGGCTAAGCCACACACGTAGGCTAGCCTAGAATCCTTTTTTGGAGTCGTTGGGAAAAGTTTATATCGCAGTTCCAGAATTGTTGCGGCAAAACCATAGAGTTTGTAACAAATTTTTTGCCATGATTGTTTTCTACAATATTAAAACCCAACTAAGCCACATGTGTGGGCCAGCCTAGAATCCTTCTTATTTTTTAAGCTATTGGATTTGTTTTTTTTTATTTTTTATTTTTTTTGTTTTTTGTTTTTTGTTTTTTGTTTTTTTGTTTTGTTTTTATTTTTGTTTTTTTTGTTTTTATTTTTTTTGCCATAGATCTAGAACTATTGTTACCAAACCTTCGAAATTATAATAGACTTTTTGCCTCAGTTTTTTTCTAAGCCACCTGCACAGGCAAAGCATAGAATTCTTAAGTAATGTTTTGCCCTCGTGCATCACAATCTCTACACATTTGTAGCATATTGCACAATGTGAGGTTTGCATCCCCTATGTAAGAGTAATGGACCTAGGGCACTGTGCCAAGCCACTTGTTTATTTATTTTTGTACAAAAAATTCTATACAAACTTTTTAAATCTTTTAAAATAATAATAATTTATTATTTTTATGATATTAATATATTTAAATCAATATAAGTAATTAATGTAACCTATCTAAAATTAAATTTTTAAACATATACTATCTTTCTCTATATAAAGATATAGTTGAAATAAATTCATTTTTCATGTGCTTAAAAAACTACAAAAATTATTTGGAAGTAGCACAAAAGGAGAACAGATGGACTAATATGGAGCACTAAGTTTTTGGGCAAGTACAAATCTTAACTATTTACAACAATAGTGAATACTAGGTTGTCTTATTTCATACTTTTTAGATTGTACTCACCATATCTTTAATAAGCAAGGACACATATTAGATAGAGAAATCTAGATTAAATTAGCTTTGGTAAACTGAAGTCTTATCTTTTGGAGCCTTGAAAGCATCTTTGATATTATTTCTTGCATTAGCGATTCCACATGCATTCCAATGCTAACTACATAAGAGATACTCTATCTGTTTCAAAATAATTGTTCATGAAACTCTTTGCACACATATTAAAGGTGTTGACAACAATAAAACAATTTAGATAAAGTTCTTATTCTATCCATATTAAAAACATGATAGCTATTAATTGGTGAAAATTTTCAAAAAAAAAATAGAAGAGTTTTGGAAAGTTGTATAGTTGACTTAGAATAAATAGGGGTACAATAGAAAGAAACTAATCATTAGCTCGAGAATTATGTACATGAACAAGTATTTTGAAACAAAACAAAAAAATTTTATGAATAAGTATTTTGAAATAGAGGGAGTAATAAACATTGTGCCTTAGCATCAAACTTTTCTTCCTCTAGTTCATTATGAGCCAAGGAAAGCTCAATCAAGTTCTGCATATTATCTATCGAGCTAGGCATATTTCCAAAAAAAATTTCATTGACAAATTGATGGGGGACATGGCCTTTAACTTTCCAATTTCAGGAGGTAAAAGACCACCGAGTGAATAGAAGATGTGTTACACCTCCAAAGATCTTTCAACAACCAAAAGCTTTCAGGTAAACCAGAACTTAAGTTGTTTGAATCCAGATAAAGCTCTCTCAATGAAGTCATGTTACCTATGCAAGTCGGTATAGGTCCTAATATTAGATTCTTGCTCAGTCCTATGGCTTCAAGCTTTTGCTAATTGCATGAAGCTTGGGAAAGATCCGTCCAACCTATTGCTGTCCAGATATAGTCGTTCAATGCTTTGTATAGCCTTGAAGGAAATGGGGATACATCCAGTTAGTGCATTTTCTTCCAGACTTAACAAGTTAACTTTACTGACGTTACCAATTTTTTGAGGAATGATGCCCCTGATTTGGTTGTTATATGCATAAAATTGCTGCAAAAAGGAAGTATGCCATTCAAAGGATTATCAGCAATTATGAGTTCCTTTAAATATAGACACCTTGTCAAAGAGGCGATAATCCTGATTTCTGAAGATAAAGAGTCAGTTGCAAAGTTGTTGCTCTCTAATTGAAGAATTTCAAGGGATCCCAAATTTCCTAGAAAATTTGGTATTAAACCAGTGAAGCTGTTATGTCCAAGCATTTGAGATAGGGTCCGGGAGATTTTTGCTAAAATTATTGCTTTTGAAATAAATTTATTCTAAAAATTTAAAGATGCTTGTCGAAAAAATTATTCTGCACAAGTGTCAAGATTTCTAGTGATAAGATATTAAAGATGCTTGCCAGAATAGTTTCGCTTAGGCTGTTAGATTATAATGAAAACACTTCTAATCTCTGAAAGTTACCAGCTTTAGGCTATATTGGACCTACCAAAAAACTTCATAATCATAACAGTGTTCATAATCTTTGTATCTAACTGTTTGAACTTGTCCTTTATAGTATTGTTTATTTAACTAGAATATGTTAACTACAATCGGTAACAAAGAATAGAATGCTTAGTAACTATTATGGATTCCTTGCATCCATGTGGGTGTGTCGGCGGGCAATCCATTATGAAGGTGTCCCATATTGGACACGAATAACAATAGCACTTCTTGTGGGCCTTATAAATAAAGGTCACATTTGGTTCTTTGAAACACAACACCAAGAACAAAGAGTTCATAGCTTATTAAACTTTTGTTTATTTGTGGTTCTTTTGTTTTTTTTATTAGCTGTGTATGTCTGCTAATTACTCTAATTTGAATGTTTTTGGGTGTCCGGCATATATGCATGAAAATGATGGGAAATTAGAGCCTAAAACTAAGAAATGTATTTTCCTTAGGTATGTTTTTGAGGTGAAAAGATATAGATTGTGGTGTCCAAATTCCAAATTACCAAAATTTGTAATTAGTAGAGATGTAATATTTGATGAATTATCTATGTTAAATACTAAAAGGAAGTCTTTGAATTCTTCTTGTGTAGATGAAGATGGTATGCAAGAACAGGTGGAGCTTAAAATTGGTAGTTCTGGTCCTTCCAATTTGACTTCTTCTATTAAGCAAAATTCTGTTTGCAGTGATGAGAAAATACATAAGAAAAGTATTCCATAGCCAGGAACAGATTAAGAAGAGATATTCGACTACCGTAAAGGTATGCAAATTTAGTTGCATATGCTTTGTCAGTTCCAGAAGAAATAGATGAAGATGGTGAACCGTTTACCTATAATAAAGCTATTTCATATGAAGATTCAACTAAGTGATTGATTGCAATGAATGAAGAAATTGAGTCCTTCTACAAGAATGGAACTTATGTCCTTGTAAAGCCGCCTTTGGGAAAGAAACTTATTGGTTGAAAACGAGTCTTTAAGAAAAATGAGAGTACTCTCGGGACTGAAGATGGAAGGTACAAACAAACCAAGATTAGTTGCAAAGGGCTATAGTCAAGTACAAAGTATTGATTTTAATGACGTATTTTTACCTGTTTTTAAACATAGCTCTATCCATGTTTTGCTTGCTTTAGTTGCTATGGATGATTTGGAATTGGAGCAGCTTCACGTTAAAACAACTATCCTGCATGGCAATCTTGAGGAACAAATTTACATGAAATAGCCTAAGAGATTTGAACTTGAAGGAAAAGAAGACGTTTGCCTTTTGAAGAAATCCTTATATGGATTGAAGCAATCTTCAAGACAGTGGTATAAGAGGTTTGACTCCTTTATGTTGAGTCATGGTTATTCAAGGAGCATGTACGACAATTATGTTTACTTCTGGATAACATGATGATGATGATTCATTCATTTATTTGCTACTCTATGTTGATGACATGCTTATTACTGCTAAGAATCTAGTAGAAATTGATGTTTTGAAGAGACGGTTAAAAAGTGAATTTGAAATAAGAGAGATCGATGTTAGTAGAAATCGATGTTTTAGAAGTAGCTAAAAAGATTCTTGGCATGGAGATCAAGAGAGATGAGCTCCTGAGAAGTTATACCTAACTCAAGAAAATTACATTAAGAAAGTTTTGGAGAGGTTTGGTATGAAAAATGCAAAACGTGTAAGTAATCTTTTTGCGAGTCATTTTAAACTTTCAACTGCTCAATCACCATAGTTAAGTGAAGAGGAATATTATATGACACTGGTTCCATATTCTAGTGCAGTCGGTAGTATAATATATGCAATGGTTTGTACTCGTCCGAATATTTCACAATTATTTAGTGTGGTTAGCAGATATATGTCTTGTTTTGGAAAAGCATATTGGCAAGTCGTAAAATGCATTCTCAGATACTTGTGAGGCACTTCAGATGCTTGTTTAGAGTTTGGAAGAAGTAAAACACTTTGGTTGGTTCTGTGGATTCTGACTATGCTGGAAATCTTGGCAGGAGAAGATTACTTACTGGTTATGTATTCTGCATTGGAGGTTGTGCAGTTAGTTGGAAAGCTAGCTTACAACATGTAATGGCGTTGTCTACTACAGAGATAGAATATGTAGCTTTAATCGAGGTAATCAAAGAAGCTTTGTGGTTGAAAGGTTTATTTGGCGAGCTTAGTTTGCATAAAGGCATAACTATAATTTACTATGACAATCAAAGTGCAATATATTTGACTAAAAATCAGATGTATCATGAGAGGACGAAGCATATTGATGTGAAATTTCACTTTATTCGAGATATCATTGCTGAGAAGAAAGTCTTTGTTCAAAAGGTTAATACTAAAGATAATCCAGCTGACATGCTTATGAAGCCTCTTCAAGTCTTCAAGTTCTAGTAGAGTGTGGACTTAATTGACGTTTACTGTTCATGATTTGTGATCTTTGGACTTTTGTGGAGAATGTGGAGCAAAACTTCTATATTTGAATTTGGAATGTAAATCAAGCTGGAGATTTGTTATCGATACCTTGCATCCATGTGGGTTTCTCCCACATCGGTGGGCAATCCTTTATGAAGGTGTCCCACATTGGACACCAACAACGATAGCACTTCTTGTGGGCCTTATAAATAAAGGCCATGTTCGGTTCTTTGAAACACAATACCAAGAATAAGAGTTCATAGCTTATTAAGCTTTTGTTTCTTTGTGGTTCTCTAGTTTTTTGTATTAGTAGTGTTTTGTGACTTAGAATATTTTTCTAAAACCTTGTAAAATTGTCTTCTTCATAGTAAAATTTTTGTTCGGCCTCTACTTGTGGACGTAAATCATTTGACCAAATCACGTAAGTTATTATGTCTCTTTCTTTAATTTCTTTTCTCGGTATTTATTTATCTCCGCATTATTTTCGTTATTATTTCTTTATTATCAACTTGTGTGGTTTTGTCATTAGAGTTTTGATTTGCGTGTTTTTTGCTATTGGAGTGTTTTTTGGTTTGTGCTTGGGCCTATCCCTAACAGTAACTACATGTAGACTGGGAAGCCAATTTCAGTTTATCTACGAGTAAGAAATCGTACCTTTCAAGTTGTTTTCTACAAGATATAACTTTGTCAGAGCAATTAAGCCTCCAATTTCTCTTGGAATTCGACCATCTTGGTGATTCGTAGAGATATGAAGCCTTTCAAGCTTTGGAAGGTGATAACAAATATCTGAGGGAAGTCTGCCAAATAAATTGTTCTCTGCTGGAGCAAGTGCTTGCAATGAAGAGATATTGAAGATGCTTGATGGTCTAGATCCTGTAGGCCCATTCCGTTGCAGGTTTAGATAGGTCAAGTGCAGTAGATCAGCAATTCCCTCGGGAATGCTTCCTTCTAGGAAATTCCCATCCAAACTTAGCCTCTCTAGTCTAGATATGTTGGAAATCGACAATGGAATGGCACCTGAAAATTCATTTTGAGCAAGGAACAACGTGCGAAGATTAGGTAAGAAGCTGAGGAACCTTGGAAGCAACCCACTGAAGTTGTTGCTGCTGAGATTAATGCCCCTCAATCGTTGAAGCTTTGCTAGCTCTTCAGGCAGTTTTCCATGGAAATTGTTGTTATGAATATCAAGGGAACGGAGAAAAGAGAGATTTCCCAGATGTGGAGGAATCCTCCCAGAGAGGCTCATGTCAGAAATATTCAAGGCTACAACTCTATGATGGCGAGAACTGCAAAAGACTTGAAGACACCAATACAGCTGCAGACAGAGGATTCGGCTGTCCAATTCCTTTCCAAGACATAGCTAGGATTGAAGGAAATCTGAGATTTCAACGTGAGAAGGGCAGATTGATCGGTGGTTATGTTGGCTAAAGCACCTGCGGAAACAAGATTAATGAACGAATGTGCAATTGAAATGAGGATAGTAATTGTTCTACTTATTGTATGAGTGTGAAACCTTGGAAATGTGGGCATTCGCAACGACTGAAGCCATTAACCGAATGTAAATTGGAAATTGCTTCTAGACGTTAATTATAGTAGTTTAGAAAGATGACTTGTTGAAAAAGTAGAGTTGGAATTCATTTTCCATTAAAATTTCTTTCATTATTAAAACCATGTCTGGATATTTAGACATCATTTACAAGTCAAAATTTAGTTATTGGCCTATTGTTTTTTTCCCTCTGAAAATAGTGCTCCCCATGAGATGTAATAAGACATATACATTGTGTGAACTTTTATATTAGTTATTTTGAAAGCGAAATTCATCAATCCCTAGGCCTTAAGAATGTCACAAGAGCCAATTTGTCAGCCTCCCTCAACAGCAGTATTTGAGGCCAAAAATCTTCTAAAGTGCCAACTTAGAAATAGTAACTGATCTAACTTTGCGTAGGTAATCAAGCAGAAATCACAAGGGTGAAAATTCTTGTTAGAAAAGATAAGATGAGACAATCATTAGTTGTAATTATTTTTTACTAACTATTTACTGATATTTTAGATCAAAGTATATATATATATATAGAGAGAGAGAGAGTTAGTCAAAGTGAGAATAGATTTTTGTATTAATCCAATTATGAACAATGACAGATATTATAAGCATTTTATTTACTCCATTTAATTTCTTCTAAATTAATTACATCAAATGGACACCAGAAATTGAGTCTGTATGCAAATTTTAATGATTAACGTGTTTTAGCATAGAAGGAAAGAAAAAGAAAAGTATCATAATGAAATGTGAAGGGTTGAATTCGAGGTCTGTGAATAATGTGCATGTTAAAGCTATATAACATGACATGAGGCTCACCTTCTCGTTCAGATTACACGCTTTATCGTACAAAGCCAGGTGGATATGGCATCGGAGTTAGTGCACTCACTAGGGGGTGGTAATTTGACACTTAAGTTGGACGTGGCAAAGGCCTTCGATGCTCATATTCCTAATTCTATCCAGGTTTACCTTTGGGTTGCACTTTATCAAGTTGATTAAGTATTATATTAACAATTGTTTGTTTTCAATTTTGCTTAACAGAGAATTTTGTGGCCTTTTCAAGTCAACACGGGGAGTGAGTGAGGCAGACTCTTCCAAGATCAATCTGTTTTCAATTTCGTAGCTCCAAGTGTCTCAAAATTTCAAGAACAACAAAGACATTTAAAACAGACAATTGAAGGTGGAATTTGATTAATAAATAATTACTTGATCCACAATTAAGAATGCTAGTGAATTAGCAACCTAAGACCCAAAGATTAGTAGAGAAAATCTTCTACATCTTATTCCATACTTATTAGATTACACTCGTTGTTGAATCGATTAATTATTGGATATAATTATTGATTTTAGTAATTGCGATTAGACCAAGGGTGTAGTTATATTCTTTTAGTATAGTGGAATATAATTAATAAATTATTTTTATTAATAAAATAATTTATTAGAGTTTAGTCTAATTGTATCCGGCCAGGTCCCTTAAGTGGCTCCTAATTATGAGACAATAATAAATTATAATTTATTTATAATTTATTAATAAAAATTACAGGAAACCAAAAATTGTATTTGAGATGGAATAGAATAAGTGAAAATAATTGTACCCAACTATATTTTTCTTATTCTATCATGATTCGTATTTTGAGGTACAGTCAACTATACATATTGGGTTATGATTCTATTTTTTACATACGTGAGAAATAACATTCTTGTTCTCTCAATTTTTGTATGAATTCATCCTCAACAAAGAGAGAGAGAAAAATACGATTAGCAAATTTTTGATCCAGTGAAATTACATTGAAGAAGACTTGGGGGTTTGGAGCATTACCAGAAGGCCAAAGATTTCAAGGATCGTATTGGTGAAGATGATATCTATAAAGGTATGATTTGTTTTCACGTATTCTCACAATTTAATTTGGTTGACACATAAACATATTGATCCTATAACTAACAATTGGTATCAGAGCCTGGTTTTGATATGTGTTTATGGATTAAGATTAAATCTTTCATACATATATTTAGTTAAGCGGTGTAGAAATAATACATTTATATTCATGGTGAATGATTTGATTAATTCTATTCAAAATAATTTTATAGCCATAGTTTTTTATTCGGTGAATATGTATATGTATTATCGAGTCTTATAACAAAAGAAGTAGATTACGTCTCCATGTTTTTCTTTTGAATTAATTTTATATTTTTTGATTATATTAAAAAAAATTGTAAAAGTTACTGGAGCTTGGCGGACGAAGAAGACCGTAGTGAATTACAGATTTGCAACATGGGTCGCTAGCCAAAATTGAAGCATGTAGATTCGTGGCTTCCTTCATCCGAATCGCTGAATGCCTTCTGTTCCTTAAACAACTAGAAGACTAGTTATGACTTGGCTGGGTGGGCCAGCAGGCCTAGCTAACGTGCTTGTGGACTGGCAGGCAGCCTAACGCCTGGGCCAGTAGCTTGGTCAGACCAGCTTGGGCTTAGGCTAGTTGCGCCTAGGCCTTGTGGCTTGGGCACTGGCCTGAGCTAGCAAAGGCTGGGCTAACCCATTTAGGTCAACAGATCCAGCATATGCTGTGCTAGCCAGTGGGCCAGCTGCGCCTAGGCCTTGTTGCTTGGGCATGGGCTGGCAAATGCTGGGCTGACCTATTTAGGTTACAGATCCAACATGTGCTAGACTGGCCAGTATGCTCTTTAATAAAATAAAATAATATATATATATATTTTTTTTATATATAAGGGGAGGAATTAGCAGTGCTGGGTTTCAAACCTAGGACATTTGCTTGGAAGTGTAGTTCAAACCACTACTCCATTGCAGATTATGTGACTTAAACTTGCTACACCAAATTAATATTGTAGAAGATTGAAGGTTGGCTATTTTGTTAACCAATTAGATTTTCAATTGTAATTTTACAATTTTATTTTTGAGTCTAAACTGGCCATAAAATTATTTTTATTTTTATTTTATAGTTTTTCTATTTAATATTGATTGAATTATTATCATTCATGTTAACATGCCATATAGTTTGTATTAATACCGCCATAGGTACTATTTAGTTATGCATAAATAAATTAATATTTTTTAATTAAAATTTTAAAAAATTAAGTGTAAAATAGTTAATTTTAATTAACCTTAGCCCCCCCCCCTCCCTTATTTGCCTATTAGTAAAATTAACGTTTATTTTCATACAATTTAAAATAGTCTCCTTATGGGAAGGCTACGATATATTAATTACTAGATTTGGCATCAAAATTATTTTTAATATTTTTTAAGTTTAATTCATTCATAATTATCCTATAGGTGATGTGATTGGATTGGAAGTTTTGTTAAAAAATATAAATATAGGGGCTACACTTTAATCAAAGACATTATAAGGACTTTCTATAGAATATCCAAATAATGTCTATGATGACCAAAATATTAGCAGTACAAAAACTAATATTGTATTTAGATGCAAGATATATTAAATTTAGTGGGATGATTTAGGCCTAACTATAAGTTATATTGTTATCTCCTATAGAGGTGCATATTACTTTGGAATTTTAGGTTGTGGATCCTAACTTAACTATAAGTTATATTGTTATCTCCTATAGATGTGTTTGTTACAATACAGTTTTAGGTTATTGTATTTTGATAGTAATTTTTATTACTACTTAAAATATTATCATATTGATCATGTATCATGCTATAATATTTTGATCATGCATCATGATATGATGAATGGCTCATATATTTTATTTTATTTTAATTCAGAAAATGACTTCCAACACTTTATCCAAAATTTTAACAAAGAACCAACTAGTTGAAGAAAATTTTATTGATTGGAAACGAAACCTCATAATCGTACTCACTGCTGAGAAGCTCAAATATATGCTAACTGAATTGTGTCCTGCTAAGCCTACTGAACAGTCCACGCACGAACAAAAGGAGGCTTATGATAAGTGGTTGAGTTCTGACGAAATGACTCACTGCTATATTTTGGAATCTATCTCAAATGTGTTGAAGTAGAAACATGAGAACATAACAACCACTACAGATATCATGAGAGGCCTCCAGTAAATATTTGAGCACAAAGGATGCCAAGCCCATCAAGCAGTAATGAGGCGGATAATGAATATGCGTATAAAACCTGGAACGCCCGTAAGGGATCATATGTTTGAATTGATTGCTTAGTTCAATGTGGCAGAGGTCTTTGGGTCTGAAATTAAGCCTAAGACTCAGGTTGATATGGCTCTAGAAACTCTCACAGAGATATTCTTGCAGTTCACAGTTAATTATAACATGAATAAGATGGAGATGTCTCTTACAGAGTTGATGAAGAAGCGTAAGAGAACCGAGGCTACCCCTAAAAGTGAAAAGTGACAACGCTCTTGTTCTAACTCATGTTGGATCTTCCTCTTCCAAACCTAAAGGCAAAGGAGGAAATAAGAGGAAGCAAAATAAAAAAATAAAAAAAAAAGGGGCTTAAGTAGCAGGTTAAGAAAAGCCTAAAGGCAAATGTTTCCACTGCCCAAAGGCCAATGTTTTCACTGCAAGCAAAAAGAACATTGGAAGACACAATGCCCAGATTACTTAGCTAAATGCAAACAAGGTACTGGTGAGTTATTCTACATTGAAACTTGTTTAGTAGTTGATTCTACAAATACTTAGATAGTAGATTCTGGAGCCACTAATCATGTTTGCGGGTTCCAAGTAATCAGATATCTCAATGAAGGAGAGCATACTCTAAGGGTTGGCACAGGATCAGTGATATCTGTAAGAATTGTTAGAGATGTTTATCTTTATTTTGATAATAAACATTTGGTTTTGAAAGATTTTTATTATGTTCCCAACATTTATTGAAATTTGATTTCGATTTCTTTGTTATTCAAACAAAAATATTCTGTTAAATTTTATAAATTATCAGTAGAGATATTTTTGAATAACTCTTTGATATGTCGTGAAAATTTGAAATAATGATCTGTATGTTTTGAAACCTACCAACAATTCATTATATCATACTGAAACTAATAAACGCATTAAGTTATCTTCCACTAATGAGACTTTCTTATGGTATCTTAGATTTGGTTATATTAATCTAAATAGGATTCAAAGACTTGTAAAAGAAGGTCCTTTAAGTGATTTAAAGGTGGAACGATTTCAAATTTGTGAATCTTGTTTGGAAGGTAAAATGCCCAAAAGATCATTTCCGTCCAAAGGAAATAGAGCAAAGGAAATCTTAAAATTAGTGCACTCTGACGTATGTGGACCAATTAGTATTCAAGCTAGAGGTGGGTATCAGTATTTCATTACATTTACGGATGATTACTCAAGATATGGATATATTTATCTAATGGCTCATAAGTCTGATGCCTTAGAAAAATTCAAAGAATTTAATGTTGAGACTAAAAAGCAATTAGGAAAGAACATTATGACACTTCAATCAGATCAAGGTGGAGAATATCTATCCTATGACTTTAGATCTTACTTGTCAGAAAATGGAATTTTATCCCAACTAAATGCACCGCCACTCCTCAACAAAATAGAATGGTAGAAAGGAGAAACATGACCTTGTTAGACATGGTCAAAATAATGCTAGGCTTCTCTATACTCAGTACATCCTTTTGGGGATATGCTATACAGATTGCGACATATATATTGAATATGGTTCCATCAAAGTCCATCCCTAAAACTCCATTGGAATTATGGAATGGGTGGAAGCTTAATTTGACATATATTTATATTTGGGGTTGTCCTGCTTATGTGCTAAACGTAAAGATGGAAAAATGGAATCACAATCAAATTTATGTCCGTTTGTTGGGTATCCAAAAGGAACAAGGGGATACTACTTCTATAGTTCTCAAGATAAGAAAATATTCGTAAGCACAAATGCAATTTTCTTAGAGGACAAGTACATAAAAGAACGTAAATCCAAGAGTAGGGTTATTTTGGAAGAAACCAATGGAGATAATTCAAAGCAAATGGTTACAGAAACCCATACTCATGATTCACGTAGTGGATTCATATCTATGCCACTTAACATGCCAGATTCTAGTAGGAAAGAAAGAGATGTTATACCTTTTATACCCACTAGCTCTTCGGCACATAGAGTGGAAGAACCTCCTGCCCTTGTTCAAAATCCAATTGTTGTGGAATCAGCAGATCTGGTTCCAATCAATGAAGAGGAGGAAAGTTTAATCATCTAAGAACCTCCACAATTTAAATGTAGTGGGAGAAGCTTTTCAAGCAATCTCCTTTGAGGAAGAAGAGGATCCCACTACATATAAAGAAGCTATAGAGGACATAGACGCAGACCATTGGAAGAGTGCAATGGATTCAAAAATGAAATCCATGTACACTAACTCTGTCTGGAAACTTATGGACCTACCTAATGGGGTAAAACCTATTGGGTGCAAATGGGTCTACAAAAGAAAGAGAGGAGTAGATAGGAAAGTTGAAACTTTTAGAGTTAGATTGGTTGCTAAGGGTATACCCAACGAGAAGGTATTGATTATAAGGAAACCTTCTCGCCTGTGGTCATGCTAAAGTCTATAAGTAACATTTTATCCATTGCAGCTCACTTCGACTATAAAGTATGGTAAATGAACGTCAGGACAGCTTTTCTTAATGAAAATCTTGACGAATGTATCTACATGGTACAACCAAATGGTTTTATCCAAGAAGGTCAAGAACAAAAAGTTTGTAAGTTGAATAGGTTCATTTATGGGCTTAAACAAGCGTCTAGATATTGGAATATCAGGTTTGATCAAGACATTAAATCTTATGGTTTTAATCAACATCGTAATAAACCTTGTGTCTATAATAGAATTATAGATGGTAACGTGATTTTTCTCATAATGTATGTTGATGACATCCTTCTCATTAGAAATGATGTAAGGACGTTAACATTAGTGAAAAATTGGTTGGGTAAACAGTTTGATATGAAGGATTTGGGAGAAGTAAGATATGTTTTGGGCATTCAGATCATTCGGGCTAGAAAGAATAGATAGATAGTTTTATCCTAAACTTCATATATTAACAAAATACTGACGAAATTTTCAATACAAAATTTCAAAAAAAGTCAATTGCCTTTCAAACATGGAATTCAGTTATCTCATAAGCATAGTCCTAAAACTCTTAATGAAGTTGAGTGTATGAAACGAGTTCCTTATACATCAACTGTAGGAAGTCTCATGTATGCTATGTTTTGTACTCGTCCAGACATTTGTCATGCTATTGGAATGGTCAGTAGATATCAGACAAACCCTAGACCGGAACACTGGACATGAAGTATAGATTGAAGTATCTTCGCAGAACTCGAGGATATATACTAGTTTACTCAGCTCTAGAATTGGTACTTATAGGTTACACTAATTTTGATTTTTAAGCTGATAGAGATCTTCGCAAGTCCACCTCAGGCCTTGTTTTCACCTTAGGTGGTGGTACAGTTATGTGGAGAAGTAAAAGAAAATCTTGTATTGCTGACTCTACAATGGAAGCTGAATATGTGGCAGCTTGTAAAGCAGCTAAAGAGGCAGTGTGGTTGAAGAAGTTTTTGATAGAACTTGAGGTGGTTCCTTCTACATCTCAAGCCATTGGTTTATACTGTGACAGCAGTGGTGCAGTGGTAAATGCAAAGGAACTATGCAGCCATCAGCGTGATAAATATATTGAACGTAAATATCACCTACTTAGGGAGATTTTTCAACGTGGAGATGTATAAGTATGCAATATTTATTCTGCTAAAAATTTTGCTAATCTTTTTATTAAAAGTTTATCTGTAACTGTTTTTGGAAGTCATACAGAAAGTATGAGTATTTCTGATATGTCCCATTTGCTCTAGGATAAGTGGGAGAATTTTGTTAGATATGCTTATCGAATAAATACAATATTTGGATTTTGAAATTAAATAAAGTATGTTTTTATATACTTATATATATGAGCCTGTTTTGTCCACGAATTATTTAGATATTATAAATCAAGTGCTTATTTGTTAAACACAGAAAGACTTGATTTATAATTTAATTCGAAATAAATTATCTGCAATCTAAAATAATTTTAGGTAATTTATTTTGGTGAGATCGTCTTAATTTTTTTGAAGTCTATTTTTTACTTTAGTAATAAAATTAAGGATATATTTTGATATATTAGATGGACCATTAATGTTTATTTGTGAAATAGACCATACAAATAAAACATTAAAAGATTGTCGTACACAATGCCTTAATCCTAAGCAAACAATTATTTATATTTACTAACTTGAAGTTCCTTGAGTTATCAAAGAGTGAAATTAACTCAATAATCAATATCTCGATATTTTGGGAATTAAAAGTGAAATAAATATAAAATAATTATTGTGCAATATGGAATCCGTCACCTTTAATAAGCAAGAACATTTCCTTATAAATTCTTCTAAGGGACTGTTAAATCTGACCTCAGTAATTCAATAGTGCCTATTGAATTCAATTTGTAACTGTGACGTAGTCACATGGTACTATCAAATTGAAGATGAGAATTGAGGATTTTAATGAGAGGCATTGTGGTCATACTGTCTCATTCAAAGTATTATATTGATCGACAGGGATCATTTATTGGATCAATCAATCATTGGAGATAATTATTGACTCCAGTAATTGCGATTAGACTAAGAGTGCAATTACGTTCTTTTAGTGAAGTTGAACGTAATTAATAAATTATTTTGTCAATAAAAATAATTTATTGGAACTTAGTCTAACTGTATCCGGTCAGGTCCCTTCAGTGGCTCCTAATTATAGGACAATAATAATTTATAATTTATTAATAAAAATTGTAGGAAATCAAAAATCATATTTGAGATGAAATAGGATAAGTGGAAATAGTTGTACGCAATTATACTTTTCTTATTCTATCAAGATTCTTATTTTGAGATAGAATCAACTATACATATTGAGTTATGACTCTATTTTCGACATACGTGAAAAACAACGTTCTTATTCTCTCAGCTTTTGTATGAGTTCACCCTTAAAAAAAAGAAAAAGAAAATTACGATTAGCAATTTTTTGATCCAGAGAGATTACATTGAAGAAGATTTGGGGATTTAGAGCATTATCAAAAGGCCAAAAATTTTAAGGATCGTATTGGTGAAGACGATATCTACAAATGTATGATTTGTTTTCACATATTCTCATAATTTAATCTCATTGACACATAAGTATATCGATCCTATAACTAACACTCGTTACATCTTTAATTGGCAACGTCTAGACAAACTGAAGAATATATAAAACCATGAAGAAATCCAAAAAGGTGGCAAGGGATTCCCCAAAAAGAAAAAAGAAGAAGTAAAAAGTCACTGAAATCCTAAACTTGGCATCCCCCACAGCTTTTGACAAACTGATGTCTAATCTTCTGGAGCCTTGAAAGAATATCTTTGATATTACTTCTTGCACTGGGTGATTCTGCGGTGCATTCCAAGGCTAAATCCATAAGAGATAACAAACACTGTGCCTTTGCATCAAAGTACTCTTCGTCTGGTTTTAGCAAATTCAAGTCTGCAACCTGTGTAATATCACTTGGAACTGAAACTTGTATCCAGCTGCGAAGGGACACATCTCCAGAAAACATGTCATCAATAGGTTTCATTCCCGAGAAAGTTTCCATCAATATGATTCCGAAACTATAAACATCACATTTGGTAGAGACTAGTCCATCTAATCCATACTCTGCATCAAAAGGTTTCATGAAGTTCCTTAATTTACATATTCCTTAAAAAATGCGGAATTCGAGAGAGAAAGGAGTAAAAAAAAAAAAAAACCCAAAAAGCAGACATAATTAAAAGGTTACCTGGTGCAATGTATCCAATTGTAGCAAGGGTCTTTGTTTTTGCAATGTCATCGTCCATATTTAGTAATTTTGCAATGCCAAAATCACTTACATGCCCTACCATATCGCTGTCTAAGAGGACATTGCTTGGCTTCAAATCACAATGTACTACTGCGATTGGTAGACTATTGTGAAGATAATCAACAGCACATGCCACATCTATCAGTATATCCAACCTTTTGAAAATGTCCAAGAAATAGTTATGAGAATATAACCATCTCTCAAGGCTTCCATTAGACATGTATTCAAGTACTAGTGCTTTGAAGTCTGGACTGGAGCAACTGGTTATGACTTTGGCTAGATTTCTATGCCGAAGATTGCGTAGAACTTCACATTCCGTGTCAAAGCTCTTGAAAGCTCCAGCGAAATTCAGATTGAATACCTTGATTGCCACAAGAGTACCGTCACTGATTATGCCTTTGTAAACATTGCTGTAACTTCCCATACCAACCAAATTACTTTCATCAAATCCGTCAGTCATTCTCTCAAGTTCATGATGTGAAATCCTTTCACGAGTCAATGGATTGACTTCTGGTGTAGCTTCTCTTCTCTTTTGCCATCTCATGAACACAAATCCAAGAACCAATGCAAGAATTAATGATGAAATCCCCAAAATAGGAGAAAGAAGCAAAAGTAACATCTTTCTTTTCCTTTTCTGGGGAGAAAAAGAATTGCATGGGCGAACCTGAAACCGAGAAGCACCACACAGTTCAACATTAGACATAAAAGACTGATATGTGATGTTCAGAAAAGGACCTTTTGTAGGAATTTCTCCTCTTAATTGATTGAACGAAACATTGAATCTCTTGAGATACAAGAGAGCCTCCAATGACTTAGGAATCGCTCCTGTTAGCTTATTGTACGACAGATCCAAAGTTTGCAAGCTTAGTACTTTGCCAAATGAATCTGGAATTGACCCTTCAAGCTCATTATGTGACAAGTACAGCTCAATCAAGTTCTGCAGACCATCTACCGAACTAGGAATATTTCCAGAGAAGTTGTTCATTGACAAATCAATGCCGACTATGGCCTTTAGATTTCCAATTTGAGTTAAATGACCACTGAGCATATTAGAGGATGCGCTAAACCCCAAAAGATCTTTCAACGACCAAAAGCTCAAAGGCAAACTGGAAGTCAAGTTGTTGGAATCTAGATAAAGGTCTCTCAAAGAAGTCATGTTACCTATGCATGCCGGTATAGGTCCTGAAATTCGATTCTCGTGCAATTGAACGCCTCCGAGCTTTTGCAAATTGCATATGATGCTGGGTAAAGATCCTACTAACCTGTTTTTGCTCAAAAACAGTCGTTCAAGCCTTTGTAAACGCTTGAAGGATTTTGGAATGAACCCAGTTAGTTCATTTTCTTGCAGAGATAACCAAGAAACTTTACTGAGATTACCAATTTCTTCTGGAATGATGCCTCTAATTTCGCTATTATATGCAGCGAAAATCTGTAAATACGCAGACAAATTACCTATGGAAGATGGAAGGCTGCCATTCAAAGGATTGTCACCGACCACAAGTATCTTTAGATATTGACAATTTGTCAAAGAAGTGAAAAACCTGATATCTGAAGGTGAAGAATCAGTTACAAAGTTGTTGCTTCCTAATTGCAGAATTTCAAGTGATCTTAAATTTCCTAGAGAAGTTGGTATTGGCCCAGTGAAACTGTTATATGAAAGGTCTAAAATGACGAGCTTTGAAGCATTTGAAATTGAATCCAGGATATTTCCGCTGAGATTATTCTGTCCAAAAAAAATTTTTCTGAGATTGGGCAGCACTTGGCCTAGATTAGAAGGCAGGTCGCCTTCAAATCTATTGCTTGCAAGGTCAAAGACTTGCAATGTTGAGATATTAAGGATACTTGTGGGAATAGAGCCGCTTAGGTTATTGTAATGTAATAGAAATTCTTCCAATCGCTGAAGATTACCAAGTTCGGATGGTATTGGACCTGCAAAAAGAAAATTTGTAATCAAATCAATGTTCCAACTTTGTGACCTTGTCCTTTACATTGTACTTCTGAAAGAATTATGCAAAACGTATATAGATTGCTTATTTTACCGAAAACAGTCCCGGTATGCATCATTATAAAAAAAACAATTGGGAAGGCCATTTCAGTTTATTTACTGGGAAAGGAATCGTACCTTCCAAGTTGTTTTCTGAAAGATATAACCTCGAAAGTATTGTTAAGTTTCCAATTTCTCTGGGTATGGTTCCGCTGAATCTATTTTGTGCTAGCGATAGAAATTGGAGCAGTGAACAATTTTGTAAATTGGGCGGAATTAGGCCATCTAGGAAATTCTTACGGATATGAAGGTGTTCAAGATTTGGAAGGTGATAGCAAATATATGAGGGAAGTCTGCCAACTAAATTGTTCTTTGTTAAACGAAGGATTTGCAATGAAGAGAGATTGAAGATAGTTGGTGGTATTGGACCTGTAAACTGGTTCTCTTCCAGGTTTAGAAAGGTCAAGTAACTCAGATTACCAATTCCGTTGGGAATGCTGCCTTCTAGGAAATTCCCATCCAAGCTTAGCCTCTCTAGCCGTGATATGTTGGAAATTGACAATGGAATGGTACCTGAAAATTCATTTTGAGAAAGGAAGAGGGTCCGAAGCTTAGGTAAGGAGCCGAAGAATGCTGGAAGCAAGCCACCGAAGTTGTTGATGCTCAGATTAATAAAACTCAATCGTTGAAGCCTTGCTAGCTCTTTGGGCAGATTTCCATGGAAATTGTTGTAATGAATGTCAAGGGAACGGAGAAAAGATAGATTTCCCAGATGTGGAGGAATCCTCCCAGAGAGGCTCATGCCAGATATGTTCAAGGCTACAACTCTATGATGGCGAGAACTGCAAATGACTCCAGCCCAGCTGCATATATTGGATTCTGCTGTCCAATTCCTTTCCAAGACACTGTTAGGATTGAACGAAATCTGAGATTTCAATGCAAGAAGGGCAGATTGATCGGTGGTCATGTTGAGTAAACCACCTTCAGAAACATGATTAGTTAACAAGTATGCAATTGAGATCAGGATTGCAATTATTCTACTCATAGTATGAGTCTGTGAGCCTGAAAATGTGGGCATTCCCAATGACTCAAGGCATTTACAAAATGTAATACTGGAAATTGTTTCTACGCTTTAATATAATAAGCAATATTTTGGTGACAAATGCGCACCATAGTAATATTTTTGCCATTTTGCCAAAATCTAGTCTTTTTTTTAAAAAAAATAAATTTTCTTAAAAAAATAAAAATTTTAAATTAAGGAAAAATAACTTTAATTAAATAATGGAGGAGTCACAATATTTTTAAGAAGAAAATTAGGGGTTAATAAAATTAATCCAAAAAAAATCAAATTATATAAATATTTTCCCTCAATTTAAGCAATACATATCTAAACCAAAAAGCTGTTAACCCAAATTATTTTACAAATTCCAGTATATAAAATACATTATTCAGCATATATTTTTAATTGTCTTAAAGTATCTTAATTTTCGCGCCTCACATTCCTTTCTACCCTTTTCAACATACATCTTAAATGTACATAGAAAAAATTTCTCAATAAAAAAAAAAGTCATTTCAAAATATTTGTCATTAAATTTTATTTATACATCTTAAAGTCATTTTATATATGCGGTTTGCTAATGTACTATAGAGGAGGTGGCTATTGCCTCCATTGTTTGGACGAAGACAACGGAGGTAGCAGCCGCCGGCTTTGAAATGGGGTCGATTTCGATGGATTTGATTTTCTTTTTTTTGTTTTTTTTGAAGATTTTTTGTGATAGGAAAATTCGACACTATTGAAGAAAGGAAGTTGGTACTGCTAAAACATTTCTTACACATCAAATAATGGTGGTGGGTGAATGTTTACAAAAGGGATAGAATGGCGGAAGAAGTAGAATTGCATGCCATTAATTTTTAAAATTATTTATTTCCTTTTTGGTTCTTTTTTTATTTCTTCTTCTTCTACCCTACGTTGTCTTCTTCTGGAATACCATAACCTGACCTATGGCCCACAGACAGGCTGTCAGTGGTAATGGTGTTGAAGAAGATCCAAATTGGAGGTGTTGAAGAAGATCAAAATATTAAAAACACACACACACACACACAAAAGTAAAAAATTAATGGTTGTCCTGCAATCTCAACGGTTGCCTCAGCATTCTCCGGCCAGTGACTGTAGAACATAGCGGCTGCTGTTGACTCCAGAGAAGACGAAGGAGAAGAGAAGAAAGAATAAAAAAGAAAAGAAATAATTTTAAAATTAAAATAGAAAATGACATAATTGAATAATATAAAATGGCTTTAATATTTTTAAAAATTAACAATTTTGATTATTAGTCAATTAATGGAAGGGTTAAATATAGATGTTTTGAAAATTTAAAGAGAAGTGATACTCATTTTGTAATTGAAGAATAAAAATTAAATTCTAAAATAATTTGAGAATTATTCAAATTATTTGCCCCATAAAATATTAAAAAATATTTTTTAATTCTTAGACACCACTATTATAATATAAGAGAATTAAATTTAATAAATACCCAAAATAACCACTGAATGCTCTTTTTTTTATTTTGTGCATATAAAATCTTAGGATTTGAGGCTGTACAATTCCAGTACGAAACTTGCACGGCAATTTCATGGCCATGATTTACTGTTAGCAGATCCCGTGGAAGGGGAGAAGTCACGCCCCTCATTCAAATAAAAGGCCAAAACAACATCGTTTTGGCCCAAACTTGGTCAATATGTTAAGTCGACTTGACAAATTGGGGAACAAGCCATTGACTTCAACAATAACTGATGAAAATTTTGGTAGGGATTCTCGAATCTCGATAGTGCACCAAAACCTATTCTCCTTCCTCATCTCACTGTTGGATCCCTCACTGCCCTTCTCTCTCTTTCGTCTTCCTTCCTCTCTCGCTTCACCACCGTTCTTCTCCCTTGTTAGTGTTATGCTCTAAAGGTAATCACTTGCATGTTGTATATGACACATTTTATTTTAATAAAAGGCATTATTTATTTTACAATTTCTTTTGTTTACTTTTGTGTAATATAATTGTTAGATATAGTCCCTAGTACAATACTGTATTAAGGAAATCATAATAGAGATCATGATATGAGATTCCTACTATACTGTATAGTGTTAGTACTTAAATAGTCCCTAATTGTAGTATTAATGAGACATAACATTATTAATGCGTTAAGACTAGCATGTGTTAGACTTCCTGATTTGATCAGGCGGTGGTTCTCATATCCGTGAGTATTGAAATAGTCAAAATTAACATATGGATGCTTGTTAATGGAACAAGTTCATTGGATGACCTAACTTTGAGATAATCACATGGATAACTATTTAGTGCCAGTGATATAATCTCAATATAGCAAACGTGCAAGTATCCTTAGACTTGAGAACTCCAAGGTACTTTGTTTGCTGAGCTTTATACTTTGATTCTAATCTTCATAGCTCGATCGAGGGCCGCCTATGGGATGGATATTGGATACATTGTGAGGTAAACGAAAGTAGTTGAGAAGGTTAATAAATGATTCACCACTCCTAATAGTAGGGGCGAATATCTCACGGCCACTTATAGGAATTACTACTCGAGAAGCCCTTGGCCAATGCAATTGTGTATTGGAAATAGTTCCAATTGATACACATCTAGAGTAGTGGGTTCTTGGTACAAGTACTATTATATTCGGGCTAGAATTAATATATATTCTAGAGAGAGTTGGCACTAATTCCGTACTCCAAACCGAATGAGATATTGTATAGTGAAATGAGTTAAATGCACTGTAGTTTGTTATTAAAGGGTTCATGTCAAGCCACTTGACTTCCTAGACTCTTGGGTGATTATGACGTATTACTAGATACCACTCACGATATAGGAATATCGGTTTATTAATTGATGAATTAATAAACCAATCCTGATTAGAATTGATATGATTAATTCTAATTAATTATGGATTATTAATTTCAAAGATGTTTGGATTAATTCATATTCACTACCAATTGACTGAGAAACCTAATAAGTCACACACAATAGAGGATTATATACTCAATATGTTATTTGATAACATAGTGGGGTATATTGCGAGAAAGAGAAGTTGTTGTGGTCAAATTATAATTGTGAGAACTTAATATTTCCAATTACAATTAGGGAATTCTAATTGTTTTAGAATTCTCAGTTTTTAGTGATTTTTCGTGTGATATAGTAGAGATGTACAAAACCTACTGGGGTAGGGATTCACAAAAACAACTCTCCAAAACTTTCCTCTTCTTTCTCTCTCTCTCACGTTGTTCTTCAGCGAACAAGAAGAACCCTAGCCGCCATTGTTGATTTCTGCTAGCACAGAAATATCTTGGTGCTTGAGTGTGATCCTCCGTGTGGATTTCTGTTAGAGATAATCACACACTGTGATTGTAGTGGTTGGACGTTCAACTCTCGTGGAGTTTGATCAAGAGGATTGCTGGATCGCGCCTCAGACTTGAAGAAGAAAAATTTTATTCTTCAGACGATCAATGAAAGGTAAAAATGTGTTATCTTTGTCCTCTTTATATCTTATTTTCCACACATATCCGAATCTTGGAATAGTATCTCGTTTTTTTTTTCACTGCGCCATATATGATATATATGTGAGATACCCAATAGTGGTATCAGAAACTTGCTATGTGTGGATTGCAGACATTGCTTTTGGCATGAAAAGCTATTTTCATGCATTCATGTCTATCTTTGTTCACTGTGAAAACTGTTTTCACTCGAGTCGAAATCGTTTCGAGCATTGTGGGTTGGGTCCGTAGCACACAATATGATTGTGTAGTAGTTACAACATATTTTGAGAAATGGTTTTTTTATGTGCTGCAAGTTCTCTTTTACAGAAAAATGTTTTCTTGAACATAGTTGTTTGCCTTCCGTTACATCCTAATTTTCTATTTTGTTTTTGTTTAAACTAATAAATTGGTTGTTGTTTTGAGCTTCAAAACAGAAAATTTCTGCTAAGAATTGTTCTCACCAAACTATTGCAGAAGATGAAGGCTCCAGAAATTATTTCTGGAAAATTTCTGAAAAATTTTCAAAAATCGCTGCCTCTTCCAGACTACAGCCGGCGCCAGCTCTGACTTCCAAACCGGCGCCAGTTCTGTTGGGTATCTTAAGCTCGTATCGTATACGGCGTAGGGAAAAATAAAACAAGATACCCTCCCAGGACCCGTCTATGTGTGGAAAACAAGATATAAAGAGAGTAAAGGTAATAGCTTTTACCTTTGAGTGATCGTCCGAAAAACAAAAATTTCTTCTTCAAGTCGAAGCGCGATCCAGCAATCCTTGTGATCAACCTCCACATGAGTTGAACGTCTAACCACTATAATCATAGTGTGTGATTATGTCTAACAGTAATCTACACAGAGGAATACTCAAGCACCAAACTTTCCTGTGCTAGAAGAAACAATATGGCGGATAGGGTTCTTTGATCAAGATCAAATCGAGAAAGATATAGAGAAGAGAGAATGTTCGTGGCTGTTGTTTTGTGTGTTATTCAGCTAGGATTTTTTGTGTGTTACATATACTATATATTACACGAAATTTTCCTCCCAAAACTGAGAATTCTTATCCTATTAGAATTCCCTAATTGTAATTGGAAATATTAAATTCTCACAATTACAACTTGGACAACAAATTATAACTTATTATAATTTGTCCACAACAACTTCTCTTTCTCTCAATCAACTCCACTATGTTATCAAATAACATCTTGAGTATATAATCCTCTATTGTGTGTGACCTATTAGGTTTTCCAGTCAATTGGTAGTGAACATGAATTAATCCAAACGTCTTTCAGATTAATAATCTATAATTAATTAGAATTAATCCTATTAATTCTAATCATGATTGATTTATTAATTCATTAATTAATAAATCCATATTCTCATATCATGAGCGGTATCTAGCAACACATCATGACCACCCAAGAGTCCAGGAAGTCAAGTGGCTTGACATGAACCCTTTAATAACAAACTTCAATGCAATTAACTCCTTTCACCATACAATATCTCTTTCGGTTTGGAGTACGGAATTAGTACCAACTCCCTCCAGAAATAATTCTGGCCCGAATACAATAGTACTTGTACCAGGAACCCACTACTCTAGATATGTATCAATTGGAACTATTTCCAATACACAGTCGCCTTGGTCAAGGACTTTTCGAGTAGTAATTCCTACAAGTGGCCGTAAGATATTCGCCCCTACTATTAGAAGCGGTGAATCCTTTATTGACTCTCTCAACTACTTTCGTTTACCTCACAATGTATCCAATATCCATCCCATAGGCAGCCCTCGATCGAGTTATGAAGATTAGAATCAAAGTACAAAGCTCAGCAAACAAAGTACCTTGGAGTTCTCAAGTCTAAGGATACTTGCACGTTTGCTATATTGAGATTATATCACTGGCACTAAATAGTTATCCATGTGATTATCTCAAAGTTAGGTCATCCAATGAACTTGTTCCATTAACAAGCATCCATATGTTAATTTTGAGTTTCTCAATACTCATGGTTATGAGAACCACCGCCTGATCAAATCAGGAAGTCTAACACATGCTAGTCTTGACGCATTAATGATGTCATGTCTCATTAATACTATGACTAGGGACTATTTAAGTACTAACACCATCCAGTGTAGTAGAAATCTCATATCATGATCTCTATCATGATTTTCTTAACACAGTGTTGTACTAGGGACTTTATCGAACAATTATATTACTTAAAGTAAGAAAAGAAACTGTAAGATAAATAATGTCTTTTGTTAAAATAAAATGTGTCATATACATTTTACAAGTGAGTTCCTCTAAGGCACAACACTAACAGGTTCCGTGCTGTTTCACGATGTACAGAAATCGTTTCTGGAAAAAATTTTCCTTAAAATCAGGCCGCAGCCGGCACCAACTCTGTCTTCCTAAGCGGCGCCGATTCTGCTCTGTTTCGACATTCCAACAATTAATTTTTTTTTTTGAAATAGAGTTTGAAAGGGAAAAATCTCATTGGATAAAAGATGGGATCCAAAAGCATGTTCTCAAAATTAGTTTTTAAACAAGTAATTTTATTTTTCAAAATAAGGATTTTGAAAATTTGAAATTGATGTGTTTTTCTAAAATGTTGATTTTAGAATTTATTTTATTTTTCCAAAATAGTGATTTTGGAATAATAAAAGTGTTAGCCCAAGGGCTTTCTTCTGTTGTGCTCTTGTTTGGATTTGTAATTAGCTCACATTAATTAGGCCTTTTTGTATGATGGTAAAAAACCTCTTTTTGTGTATCCCTTTTTGATCAATATGCATCATTTACATTTTGATAAAAAAAAATCAAGATATTTCATAACATATTCATGATTAAGAACTATAAGAAAATGAGTTAGCAGAGAAGTGTCGGATCCAATAACTAGCATATCATTCATATAAAGAAGAAAAATAAGATTGCCATGTAGAGAGTGATAAATAAATAAAGTTGGACCAGTCATATTATAGAAAAAAAAATTGAATTTAGAGAGGAAAAAAAATTAAAGCCATAAAGTGTGTGATTAAATTTCACTACAAGAAAAAATGAAATTAGCGATGGTCAAATTCGTCGCTAATCGAGTTTAGCGACGGATTACATCGTCGCTACAATGCGCGTCACAATTTGCAACAGAATGAAAATACGTCGCTGTTGCGATGGTTATTCAATTGATGACAATATAATTAAGTTTATAATTAATGTAACGATGGATTTGCGACGACAAAAAAAAAATTATTTAAAAAATTAATTAATTTAGTGATGAACTTGCGACGGCTCAAAATTTTTATTTTTTAAAAAAATCAATTAATTTAGCAACATATTTGCGATGGTCAAAATTTTTATTTTTAAGAAAATAATTAATTTTGCAGCGAATTTGCGACGGTAAAATATTTTTATTTATAAAAAATTAATTAATTTAGCAACAGATTTGCAAAGCATTCTGGTTTTCCTCGTGAAAAATTGGACCACTGTCCGTGAAAAACGCTGAAGACCGCAAGCTTTCAAAGATTCCCTCTGAAAAAAGCTGAAAAAGCAGCACTTCTCGCGTCTGTGAAACGCAAGGAAGTCAGTACCTCACGTTTCACAAATGCGAGGAAGTCAGTACCTTGCGTTTCACATACACGAGGTTACTTTTTGACCGCATAAAAATTACTTTTCTGTCGCATAAAGCTGGTCTATGTTAGAGTGCGTTCCTCACGTTTTGCAAACGTGAGGTACCCCCTTTGTGCCACTTCCTCTTTTTTCAACCCGGTTATGGCATCCAAAATTGATTTGGACCCTATTCGGTCAAATCTTCTACTTGGAGATGGCTAAGCACGTGTTTTTCAGCTATCTAATATTTAGCAAGGTATGGCACAAGATCGAGCACTGGGTCCATTTGACTAGGAAGCTGTCCACAGTATCTAGCACTATGAAATGGTTGAAAAAGGAAGCACAAGGGACTGCCTAGCTGACCAAACTAAAGTGTTTGACCCTTTCTACCATGGTTTGTGCTTTATAGCATGAACGTAATAGAGCTGTTTTTGAAGGCACAACTGCCTAACCGAGGACCATCGTTAACAAGGTTAAAACACAAGTATACAGAGTTCTTTTTTGCATTGTATCTTAATGTTTTAGCCTTATTTGAAGAGAGATTGCTATGTAAATAAAATTTTTGAATGAGAAAGAACTTGTGTTTTCTTGATAATTTTCTTGATTAAAGTGTTTTGCTTAAGGACAAACAAAAGTTCAAGTGTAGGGGTATGTAATATAGGCTAAAATCACCATTATTTTTCTACTTCTTTGAGATTTTTTTGGAATACTTTTGTTATGATAACTAGGTATATTCCTTCCTATTTGACATTTTATTTGTAAAAAGTGTTTTTAACAAATTTGTGTAGATTTGATTTGATTTCAAGCAAAATAAGAAATTTTCTAGAACACACCTGGCGCCAGGTCTGGTAGCCAGAGGAAAACAGAGCAAAACTCAAGGGAAGAACAAAACAGACTTGGTACCAACTGGGTCGACTGTGCTCGGTACTAGGTCCACTCTGGAACAAGAAAATTATGTGCATGGATTTAGAAATTTTTCAATTTTTTTGGTATTTTTCGAATCCTACTCAGTCAAGACTTCCCAAACTACAAATTTAGCATCTAAAATACCTATAAAAGCAGGAGAAAATATAAGGAATTGAGGGTGGATCCAAGAGCAAAAATTCCAAACACTCATTGAAGGAGGAATTCATCAAATCAAGGAGGGTTGTTTAAGAGAGTCTTCAAGGGAGAAGAAAGAGGCTTGTCTATGAGTAATTTCTTCTATATTTATTTTCTTTTCCTTAAACAATAATGTATTCAATATTTTTATTATAATTTAATATTATTTTGGATTCATAATTTTGTGTTGATTTAGATGTTTGATCAATTATTTATCATCTTTGGTATTTGATTACTTGTTATAATTGATTATTGATACGAGTTCTTTTACTTGACTAGGGAAAACGATGTTAGGAGTTTATTGCATTGATTTCGAATTTGTCAAATCTTAATGGATTTGGGTGACGAAGTTAGAATTATAGGACTAAAGTAATCGAAGATTAGTTGATTTCACCTCTAGTAAAGGATCATTAGCTAATTTCATATTTATGAGGAATTGAGCTTAATGCATATTTTGACTATGTTGGCTTGATTGGCAAATCTATTAATTTAATCAAAAGATAGTAATTCCATAGATTGGAAAAAGAAGTGAAATTTATCTAAATAGATTCATGACTTGGGAGACGATTGAATTTTACTTTATATTCCTTCAAAATGTCAAGATGATAATTAATTGAGAGAATTACTAGTTGGTTTATTATCATATTTTCTAGAATAATTGTCTAAATTGCATATTCCTACATCATTGAATTGTAAATATTTCTTTTTTTTAATTATTTTTTCACTTTATTTGGGTCGGTTAAACAATGAATGAAAAGTTATTAGTGTGTACTTGTTCCTTTGAGGATCAATACTCATTAATTTTCTATGCTATACTTGCGATGAGTATATTTGTTCGTATGTGTATTTTGAGATTAATGTTTTAATTAAAACTTGACTAAGTGATGATTTAAATTTAATAATTTTTATACACCCAAAATTTACGCATCACACATTTTGTCAGAATTCCATATGAGATTGGGGTCTCCCATGAAATTAAAAAAAAAAAAAAAGAAAAACTAATCTTTCCAAAGAAAAGACAAATAGAATATATTTGATAATTCAATTAGATATTTAAAATTAATTGAATAAATAATTATTTAATTAAATCTGTTTAATAACAAACAATATTATGTGATGAATTAATCCAATACATTGGATAATATATACTTATTATCACATAACACGTTCTTATTGTCACTTCTTTGATTAAAATATAATAAAATCATATTGTAAATTATCACTTATTTTATTAAGACTATTGAAATTTTATTATAAATTTTAAGTAAAATAAAAGTTATTTATGTTTGAAATATGAATATATTAAATATTTATATAGTTAATTAATCTTTTTATTTAATATAAATTGTAATACAAAATATTGTAAAGTAAATTATAATAATTCAATCTTAATATTCATATTTCAAATTTTAAAATTCAATTTTCAAAAGTTTAATTTTTACAAATTAATACTTAATATTCAAATTTTAATTTTATCAAACAAATTCTAATCATTAACATCTAAAAAATGAAAATCTTGACTAGTTGTAAAAATTAACATATCTTTTCATATGATGAGTTGATATTATCTAATTTAACAAATTTCTCATCAAAAATTGTTTTTTTATCCACATTTTTCACAAAAATATAACTTTGATAAATTTAAAATTTTTATTAATTTTTTTCTTTTTTCATAAAAAAGCGGGATTTATTTTTTCTCGTCCTTCCTTTTGAGGAAAGTGGGATACCATTTTACCTATCTAGTGTCCTGCCTTCCTTCGTCCCCAAATTTAAAATATGTAATATCGACAAGTATGACTGAACTTAATTAAATACTTAGGTTTAATTTCTAATTAGTCCATGAAATTGGCAAAAATTAACCTATAGGTCTTCCTTTTTCCCTCTCCTCTAACTCCCTTCTTCCATTTCCATTCCTCAATATTTTGTCTATGCAGTGGCAATCAGTTGTAGCCCATTATTCTTCTGATGTTCTTTCCTTCACCAAAACCAGCAGCAGCCCCAATCCAAGGACCAACCTAGTATCGGCTCCCCCTCGATCAAACTCTGGTCCATCCATTGTTTTGCAGCTCTACCAGTCACCGTGGTCCATCCTTTGCTTGACCTCGGATTTCTTCAAGAATATGATAAGCTTGGGGTTGGATTATGGATGCGTGGAAGCTTGGGGTTGGATTATCGTACGATGGCCACTGAATGACAGCACTGGCCCTTAACGTAATTTTTTTTTTTTCGTTTTTTGTCTTTCATGTCTCCGCCTACTCAACTTTCCTGCAAAGAAAATCACGAGCATGGCCCCACAATTCATTGAATTCTAGCTAATATTACGACAAAGGTTTGGGATTTTTTTTTTTTTTTTGGTGCTAATTACAAAGGTTTGGGATCTTGTTGTAATGATTCGGAAGAATTGAAAAGATAAAAAATGAATATGATTCGTGGTAGGTGAATAATTGAATTAATCAAAATTTCCCATAAGAAGTGATTGATTTGCAGTTTGATTTATATCTCATGCTACGCTGTATTAAAAAAGCAAAGGCTCATGAATGATAGGATCTGCATTAACCATCCTGTCCTGCAAGGTACCTGCATTCTTGAACTGGCACCCACTAAATTGTTCTGTTGGATTTTGCGCCCCAGAATGAATATTATAGGAAATTAAGGACGTTTCCAGTACCAACAGCTGCAAATATTGGAAAATGAAAGTTTGGACAGCGAGACAAATCATTGATTTTGGTGGTGAGATCTATAGCTCAAAAACTTACTTCATTTGTTCTTATTTTTTTTTATTATCACATTTAACTGTTTTTTATATTTTAAAAAATTAATTAATCTCATATTCATAAAATTTTATTCATACATTTCAAAATTATCCATGAATTTAATATTTCCACAACTGTTTTCCTACTTCAAAATTTATTTACTCCATTCTCTCTAAAATTATTATATTTTCATTTTCTAGAATTGTTTATTATACAATTGTATAATAGTAAAATTAGTCTTAATATTACATAATTTTTTTAATATAATAAATAAAAATAGACATTATAAATTTTTAATCGTAACAAAGAAATGACAACGCAGCTGAGTATAAATTTCAATGAGAGTTGAAAAAATAAAGGGTTGAGGCAGTCCTAGTAGTCTTAATCTCAGCCTTTTTTGACGATAACAATTCATAGCTCCTTACGTTCAGTGAGGGATTTGTGCTTTGTGAGGGACCATTCATCGAATTTCCAGCTAATGTTACGACAAAGATTTGGCATCTTGCTTAACGATTCGGAAGAATTGGAAAAAAAAAAAAATGAAAAAATGAATATGATTCCTAATAAATGAATTAATTAAAAGTATTTTCTATAAGAAGTACTCTTTTCGTTTTAAAATAAGTGTCTTGTCTCTAACTTAGTTTTATCCTAATTTATCTGTCTATTTAGAAAATTAAAATTTAATATCATAAATTTGTCTCTATTTAATCACACTCTATTTCCCAAATACATTTATATACTCAGAAAATTTATTTTATAAGTTCTTCATACTCATCCTCTTAATTATCGAGAAACATTAATAGCAACTACTACTCCTCCATCCATTTCAAATTATCTGTCCTATTTCTAATTTAATTTTTGTCCTATTTCTAATTTAATTTTTGTTTCAAATTATCTGTCTTGTTAGGAAATTAATATTTAATATACCAAATTTACTCACATTTAATAACAACTCTATTTTCCAAACATACTAAATAATTTCTTTTCCAACAAACAAATCCCATTTAAATAATAAGAGAGAAACAATTTGAATTACATCAAAATTTTAGAATTTGAGTATTTCTTAATAAATAGAGAGAGAATAAATTTAATTTTAAAGGTGAAAATAAAAGTAAATATTTAATTAATTAAAAATTTTACTTATTTTAATACTTGCGTAATCGGTTAAATAAGGTAGATAATTTGGAATGGAGAGAGTATCACTTAGATAGAAACAATTTTGAGTATATAAAAACTTTAGAATTTGAGTACTTCTTAATATAGAGAAGATGAATAAATTGAATTTTAATGATAAAAATAGAAGAAAATATTTAATTCACTAAAAATTTTATTTCTCATAATATCTGCATAATCGATTAAATGAAACACTTATTTTGAAATGAAGAGAATAATTAATTTGGAATTTGATTTATATCTCATCTTACACTGTATTAAAAAAGAAGAGGCTCATGAGTGATAGGATCTGCATTAACCTTCCTGTCAAGGCACTTGCATTCTTGAACTGTCACCCACTGAATTGTTCTGTTGGATTTTGCACCACAGAATGACTCTTTATAGGGAATTTAAGATGTTTCCAATACCAACAGTAGCAAATATTGGAGAATGAAAGTTTGGACAGCGAGATAAATCATTGGTTTTGGTGGTGAGATCTACAGCTCAAAAACTTAGAAATTTCAATGAGAGTTGGAAAAATTAAGGGTTGAGGTGGTCCTAATAGTCTTACTCTCAGCCTTTTTTGACAATAAAAATACATAGTTCCGTGCATTCAGTGAGGGATATGATCTTTGTGGGGGAAGGTACGGAGCCATCCCAAGAATTGGTCAAAGTAAAAAGAGTTTGGGGTTTCCTCAGAAAAGTCTTGAGTTCTAATCTTGTGCATGGAAAAATACTCCATTAGATATGTTAAAGCAATTGTCAAGTTCCTTAACAATGTTAAACTCTAATTCAGAAATTGCATAATGTTATAAAATTAGGGTAGTGTTAGAATAAAATCTACACACTACACACTAAGAAAATTCTAACTATTCTTTGCACAAGAATTTCTCTTCAAACTTCTCTCTTTCTTTCTCTCACAATTCTTTCTCTAATCTTTCTTTCACTAATCTTTCTTTCACAAAATGATGGTGTATTACAAGCTTAGAGAATAACTCTATTTATAGAGCTCTAATTAGTGAAATACATCATGGCATACATCATCTTCAATTAATGGTGTCTCCACTAAATGGTGGACATCCATAAAAATCTTCTAATAATTCACATAAATCCATAATTAGTGGAGCCTCCACTAATTAATGGAGATTCCAATAATTCATAACACATAATTGGTAATTAGCAACATTTAAGTGGAACATATTTGAGTTGGATTAGGAAAATAATTCTAGAAGATCTTGAAGAATATTGAGTAGTATCCATTCGAAATCTTTTGTAAAGATTATGCTTTGAAGAGATGGAATCTTTTTGAGATTGAAATATGAAGATATGGAAGACTTTGATAAATATCTTTTAGATAATATACTAATGTAACATATAAACAAAATACTTTATTGCAACTCCACTAGAGAGTCCAAAAGACTTCAGCTTAAACCCAATATTGAGAGAATTATTCAGTAGAGTGGGCTAAGTAATAGAGTGATTTTAATGAAATATTCTTACTGATTTTGAAGCATAAAATTTTATAGTATTTTGGTTTTGATTGTTAATGCATGTATGCTTCACAATTCAAGTTATTACTACATCTTCATCATATTATTAAGAAGAGTTTGGATCAATCTTGTCTCTCTCAAATACATTCTAGTGGAAAGATTTTAGTGTCAAAGGAAGTACTGCCATGTTGTAGCAACATGGATTGAAGAGAGTTTAATCAAGGAGTTGAGTCTAGCAAAGGCATTCAGGAGTTTGACACAGGAATACTAATGTTGTATTATGTTATAGTCTATTAGAAATTATTAGGCAATAAAAATAAGGATATTTTTATAACTTTTGTTAAATTTCAATAGATCTTTTTCACTGAGCCATACCCTATAGATGTAAACTTGTTAAATTGAATTGTGTAAACTGTTTATTATGTGTTCAACTTTTTATGACTGACTATTGAGCTAATGCAACGTGAACAAGTTTAACAATAACACTGTAGACTGACAAGCCAAATTACACAATTGGTATCACAACATTTGCTGTGTTGAAGTTGTTATTGATTTAGTAGATGAGATCTAGGGAATTAGCATGGAACAACATGTCTGGAACAGTTGAGGAAAGAGGATCTGTATCACAAACACCATGTCGAAGTGTGCAAATTATGCTTACTGGAAGGTCAGGATGAAAATTTTTATTAAAACTATTGACAATCCTTATAGTAAGCTAGCTTTTAAACAATGATGGAAACCCCAATAGTTGCAAACACTAGTACTGGGGTAGAAGAATTGAAGTCGTTAGATCAATGGACAGAAGTTGAAAGATGTTTTGACACTGTAAATATTAAAGCATTAAATAATATCTTTATTGTTGTTAACCTAAATCAGTTCAAATTGATCTCAACTTGTGAATATGCCAAAGATGCATAAGATGTATTATAAACAGTGTATGAAGGTACAAGTACTATTAGAATATCTAAATTGCAGATGTCGTCATCTCAGCTTGAAGATTTAAAGATGGAATATAATAAGACCATTACTATGTTCAGTAGGAATGATGGTGTGTTAGCGCGTATTTAGAAATTGATATCAACAAATGCCGACAATCACTCAAATTTTACAATTTAAAATGCCCAGTTAACTCCTACAACACACATATTTTAGCAGGTGCACCTATCGTGTAGTATAGAGAATAATAGAGAACCTTAGGGAACGACGGCAATTACCTCTACTTCCTTCTTTTCTTATTGTTTAGTGATACGTAAATTTTGGGTGTATAAAAATCATTGAATTTAAATCCACCTCTTAGTCAAGTTTTAATTAAAACATTAATCTTAAAATACACAAACGAGCAAGTATACTCATTGCAAGCATAGCATATGGAATTAACGAGTATCGATTCTTAAAGGAACAAGTATATACTAGTCACTTTTCATTCATTGTTTAACTAATCCAAATAAAGTGAGAAATATAAGAAAAAGAAAAATAAAAAAATATATACAACTCAATGATGTGAAAAGATGCAATTTAGACAAAAGCTTTTGAAAACATGATAATTAATCACTTAGCTAATATCACAATCAATTATTATCTAGATCTTATGAAAGATTTAATGTAGACCCACTCCATTTGCAATCCATAGAATCACTATCTTTTAGTTAAATTAGTGAACATATTATGTCTCAACCAATTTACCCTAAAAGATACATTAAAATCAATCCTCATATAAATTCCTATGTTTTAAGTAATTTAAAATATGAAATTAGTCAATGAATCCATATTCTAGCAATCATCAACCAACCTTTGATTACTCAAGTTCTTAACAATTAACCACTTTTTCAATAAGTTAAAAGATAAAAAATATTAAATTAATTAATTGAAGTCATCACCAACCCTTTTTTTAAGTAAGTTAATAACAAAAACCCACCAACCAACTTCATATGCAAAATAAGTAATCAAATACTAAGAATAATAATTAATTGATCAAAAGACTAAATGAACTCAATAAAGCATAAATCCCAAAAAAAATTTCAAATTACAATGAAAATATTGAATACATAATTGTTTAAGAAAAAGAAAATAATGGTAAAAAAAAAAAAGCACTTATAGACAAGTCTCCCTCTTCTCCTTTGAAAACTCCCTTGAACAACTCTCCTTAAATAGTGAATCTTTCCTCTTTTGAATGATTAGAATTTTTTATCTTGGATTCACTCTAAATCTCTTAAGTTTTCTCTTAGTTTTATAGGCTTCTTTGATGCCAAATTCGTTGCTTGAGGAGTCTTAGTTGAGTAGGAATTAGAAAATACTGAAATCTTTTGAAAAATTTTCAAATTCGTGCACAGAATTTTCGTGCTCCAGAGTGAACATGGTGTCGGGTCCCTTCGACCCACTTGGCGCCAAGTGTGTTCTGTTTTCCTCTTGAGTTTTGTTCTATTTTCCACTATTCGAGCACAATGGACTTGGCACCTAGTCCATTTGCCAGACCTCGCGCCAGGTATGTGCTGGAAAATTCTCCTTTTTGCTCGAAATCAACTTAAATCTGCACAAATTTGTCAAAAATACTTTTTACAAGCAAAATATCAAATATGAATGAATATGTCTAGTTATTACAACAAAAGTATCGCAAATTGACCTCAAATAATTAGAAAAATAGTGATTATTTTAGCCCCTATCAATTCCCCCACACTTGAACCTTTGGTTGTCCTCAAGCAAAACATATTAATCAAGAAAATCATCAAGAAAACACAAGCTTTTTCTCATTCCAAAATTTTTTAAAACATAGCAAGGATTATAACTTCTTTTCAAACTTTAGATAAAACTCTTGGCATTCATCAAACCCTTTGAACACAATTTAAAATTTTGAAACATTTGACAAAATATCACAAAACTTTTGAAGTCAAATTAATCAAGTCTATACCTTAGTCTAAGAAAATTATTTCACCCCTCAAGTAAGAACATAGATAATATGAATCACACAAGTCAAGCTACCTACGAACTCAAGTATTATAAATCCAAAAATTGTACAACTCAAGTCATGATGTAAGGACTCCAATTTTTTCCTTTTTATTTTTTTCTCTCAAATTTTTTTTCAATGACTTAAGGAATTGATAGCCTCAAGTGCATGGATTTCTCTTCACACACTGTATTTTCTCCATTTTAGTCATCACTCATCATTTTTTTTTTCAACATCTTTCCTCTCTTTTGCTTTTGGGAATTCATAGCATAAAAAAAGTGGATTTCTTCACTATCCGTATTGGCCCCCATAAACAAGCAACAACAATACTTTCTCATCTTTAAAGAGGAAACAATAATCAACTCATTTTTCTCAATTTTTCAACTCACAAAAAAAAAAAAAAAACCCACAATTTTCCTCTCAAAGATCTTTTTATCTTCTCACATTCCTTATCACAACTCAAAGCTAAGCAAAATTTAAACCAATAATACAAGAGTTAGCTAACAAACTTTCCCCATATTCATCATATTCTCCATATTCAAACTAAATGAGTCAAATAATACTCAAACACCAATACATAAATAAGATTAATTCAAATTCTCAAGTGTTGCAAAATATCATATCCAATAAACTAATTTCATAAAAATTCACCAAATGAATGACAAAAATTCATGTCCAAGTATGAAAAAGAATTACACCCTTGATAAACAATGAAAACCATAAAAAATTTTGAAAAATTCACACAAAAATTGATATGAAAAATATCTTCAATACCTAAACTCTCCCCCTCCACTAAAACGGGACATTGTCCTCAATGGCAAAAAATATAACAAGGAAAGTAAAGCCAAGAAGACCAAAATAAATAAAAAGAAAGAGTAGAGAAAAGAAAATACTTCCATTATGAATTAGTTCCAACAAGTGTAACTCCACCAAAAGGATCATTGGGGATTGTGCCAAAAATAATACTTCACCCTATTTCTATTGACTTTGAGATAGTTGATAAAAACTTGGACAAAGAATATCACCAAATCACTATCTTACACTTAAACTGGACAATGTCCTCATTGGCAAATAAAATAAAATAAAATAACACACGAAAGCATCTCTAAAGGGACCAAAAATAGTGAAAGAGGTAGAAAGTTAAGCAATATTCCCCAAGTGTAATAAGTTCCAATAGATATCAATAATAGAAATAGAGAAAAAGGCTAGTCTAAGAAGACTTTATTCCTATCTGCAAAAGAAAACACAAATAAAAGTACAAGAAAAATAATAACAAAATAAAGACACACCTAAATAAAAGAAAATAAATTAAAGAAAAATAAAAATCTTAACAAAGCAAATAAAGACACAACTCACTCCCCCACACTTAAGAAGGAAAATATTTTCGTTAGTTGGGGGAAATAACACCTAACAACTTCAAACACAAAACAAAGATACAGACTCTTCTCATTCAGCCTGCTTTCTCATAAAACATTTGGAAAAGAGATTAAAGCTCAAAGTAGAAGATAGGCAGGATGAATGTAGAAATAAGAGAGGGTTTTGAAAAATGGAGGATTGATGGAAAATATTAGTTACAATGAAAGTAGATGTTGAACCCCTTTCTCTTGGATCTCATTAGATGGAAAAATCAATTTTTGAACACATAAATGCGAATTACATCTAAAGAATGCTTCAACATTGAAATCACTATTTATCCCTTCTAGATAATTATCACCATGAAAACTCCCCTTTGAACCTAGTAGTGTAGTGCGTAAAGATGGGATCAAGAAATTCTTGTCAAGTCATGGACCACAAAAATTAAGTTACCTCATTTTGAATGGGGTGAAGGGTAGAAATTATTAACATCCTCCAAGGACATCATATGAAGAAGCATTGAAAGATCCAACTCCTTGAGGCATGTTAAACTCCATACATCATTATTTGGACCATTGTCCTCCAAGAATGGAGAGAAACCTAGAAAATCATATGACAAAGAGAGATTAGAGTTATTAGCACATAGAGAAGAATCGAATACCTCATTTTCCACATCGTGCAATTATCTTTCATAGCCTCTCTCTTTTTTTTTTCCATGGTTAATTGTACGGGCTAGCATGAACTCATGAGTCACCTCAACAATCTAAGCTAATTGTGTCCTTTGATCACAAGCTTCTTCATGCCACTGAAGAGATAAATTTGTATTGGCAACAAAATAATCCACTAATGCTTCTAACGATGTCTCACTAAAAACATCAATGTGAGCTTGTAATTTTGCCGATCTATCATCAATGTAACTCCTTTGATCATGTGCTCAAAAATAATTGTCCATGATGATGTCAACCTCGTACTCAAAGAAAAATAAAAATTAAGTCAAAAATAAAAATAAAAATAAACAAAAATAATTAAAAATAAAGAAAATAAAAAAAGGGAAAAACAAATAATAGAAAAATAAAGAAAAGAAAAAAACACACATAAGATATATCCACAAACTATTGAAACACAAAAGTTAGTGGTATTTACAAGTACAACATGAACTACGCTAGTCAATTAACTTACACATTGTTACAAACAACGAGATATAACACATATTTACATATAGACATATAGACATATAAACATAGTTAAATTAACAAAATTCAAACTTTTATGATATTGTTCCCTGGCAACGACGCAAAAAACTTGACACGTAAATTTTGGATGTATAAAAATTATCGAATTTAAATCTATCCCTTAGTCAATTTTTAATTAAAACATTAATTCTAAAATACACATACGAGCAAGTATATTCAACGCAAACATAGCATAAGGAATTAATGAGTATCAATCCTTAAAGGAATAAGTACACACTAGTCACTTATCATTCATTGTTTGACCGACCCAAATAAAGTGAGAAAATAAAAAAAATAAAAAAATATATACAACTCAAGGATGTGAAAAGATGCAGTTTAGACAAAAGCTTTTGAAAATATGATAATGAATCATTTAGCCAATATCACAATCAATTATTATCTTGGTCTTATGAAGGATTTAATGTAGACCTAATTCATTTGCAATCCATGGAATCACTATCTTCTAGTTAAATTAGTGAACATATTCTGTCTAAATCAATTTAACCCAAAAGATGCACTAAAATCAATCCTCATATAAACTCCTATATTCTAGGTGATTTAAAACAAACAATTAGTCAATGAATTCATATTTTGACAATCATCAACCAACCTTTGATTACTTAAGTTCTTAACAATTAACTTCCTTTTCAAGCAAGTTAAGAGATAAAAAAAATATGAAATTAATTAATTGAAATCATCACCAACCCTTTTTTTCAAGCAAGTTAATAACAAAAACCAACCAACTAACTTCATAAGCAAAATAAGGAATCAAATACCAAGAACAATAATTAATTGATCAAAAGACTAAATTAACTCAATAAATCATGAATCCCAAAAATAATGTCAAATTACAATGGAAATATTGAATACATAATTGTTTAAGAAAAAGAAAACAATAGTAAAAAAAAGTACTCATAGACAAGCCTCCTTCTTCTCCTTTGAAGACTCCTTTAAACAACCCTCCTTAAATGGTGAATCTCTCTTTTTTTTTGAATGATTGGAATTTTTTTATCTTGGATTAGCTCTCAATCTCTTGTGCTTTCTCTTAATTTTATAGGCTTCTTTGACACCAAATGCGTTACTTGAAGAGTCTTGGCTGAGTAGGAATTAGAAAATATTGAAATCTTTTGGAAAATTCACAAATTCATGCACAAATTTTCATGCTCCAGAGCAGACCTAGCGTGGGTCCCTTTGACCCCCTAGCGCCAGGTGTGTTCTGTTTTCCTCTTGAGTTTTGCTCTGTTTTCCACTGTTAGAGCAGAATAGACCTGGTGCCTGATCTCTTTGCTAGACCTGGCGTCAGGTGTGTGCTAGATTTTTTTTTTTTTTTTGCTCGAAATCAATTTAAATTTGCAAAAATTTGTCAAAAACACTTTATACAAGCAAAATATTAAATAGGAAGAAATATATCTAGTTATTACAACAAAAGTATCTCAAATTGACCTCAAATAATTAGAAAAATAGTGATGATTTTAGCCACTTTCATTTAGCCAATTAATTAGGTGGAACAAAATTAACTAATTACACTAGAAAGCCTATTAAGTTTACATATAACAAAGAGTCAAAAGTTGATCAAAGATTAGAAAAAGAGAGAGACCATGTAATAAAATGAATTCTGCCACTAAACACCTAAAAGAAGAACACCCCTTGGATCCAATTAATCTCAACTCTAGGTACTGGTGTGAGTTCAATAATCAATCTCACACTCTCTCAAGTTATGAGATTCTTAATTCCTAGTTTTAATTAATTAGTATCTCTACCTAATCAACCAAACCCAGGAAAACATTAATCACCACTCACAAACTCGAATAATCCAGAAGCTCTAAAATCCCTATCTCTAAGTAATTTCATAGACTTGTTGATAATTTAGTCCAAATCCCTAACCTCCCTCTTGGGTTAATCAAGGATGACAAACATTAAATCAGTCAAGTGAGTGTTTAAAAACTTAACCCTATCTTTTAAATTCATTAAGGAGAATAAATGAAAGAAGAAAATTAATCAAAACCCAACTCAACCAAATCAACACAATATACCCAAATAATCAAATACCTTAAAATATAATCAATATATCCAAGCAAATATATTATCCAAAAGCATAAAGTAGGGTAGAATCATTCATTATAACTAAAAATCAAATCTCAACATAGTATTGACAAGTTAGAATTACAAACTGAAGTAAAAAAAAAAAAACTTATTAACAAGCCCTTCTCTTCCAACTTCTTGAAATCTTCTTATAATCCTCTCTTCTTCCTCCTTGAATCTTAAGCTCCTTCTCTTTTTCTTGTGTGTAAATAAAGTTTCCTAGGGTTCATAAAGAAATCCCTAAGTCTAAGAACCAGTTTTTAAGTGTATAAATGGGTTTAGATAACAAAAAACTCTCGAGTAATCAAAAGCGCCTAAACAGGGGTTCTGTGTGAATCTAGGTGGCCCATGGTACTTGGAAGTACCATAGGCCACCTAGTATTTTCTTTTGCATAACTAGGGACCAGGCAGCTTATGGTAGTAGGAGGTATCGTGGGAGGCAGCCCATGGTAGGCCTCCTACTATAGGCCATGTAGGTTTTGTCCAAAAACTCATTTTTTTTTTCTTCCACACCAGGTGGCCCATGGTAGGAGGCCTCTACCATGGGCTACCAAGGTTCTGGACATTTTTTTTCTTTTTATTCTATTTTTCATCCCTTTTTACTCTTGTTCATCTTTACTTGAGCTTTTATCTAAACAAAAACAAGGCAAAAAAGGTGAGGTAAGTACTGATTTAAACAAGAAATTATCACAATTAAGGCACAAACACTATAGAAAATATATACATGAAGAGCACTCATCACACCCCTACATTTAAGTTTTTGTTTGTCCTCAAGTAAATAACGCAAAGCACCCCAAGCAAATAGCTTTCCCCACAAGGCAAATTTTCACAAAATAAGATTTTTAAAGGAGTTTGGTTAATATCATAAAGGTATTATCTCCCTTTTGATCTAAAAATCAAATCTAACACCTAATTGACCAAGCCAATTTTTGTGTAAACTAATATATTAAGATGGATATGACTAAAGTCATCGAAGTTGAATTAAATAAATTTATACTCATTCAATGTGTTCTATCTTGTATTTTTAGGTTTTGAATGTAACTAAGGTAATTTATATAAGTTAGGCTTAATAGATTAATTTAAGTTCTATAACTTCCTAACTATTACAATCTAAGTAGTAAATAGGGGATTGCCTTCTTTTAGCCTCAAATGGCCGTATTTAATGCTCCATACCACCATATTAGCCTATTACTCATTTTCTCACTTTTTTTTTTACTCTTATTTTACCATTCTATTTTTTTTTTCTTCAAAAAAATGCATTTGAAATTAAGTGTTTTGATTTTAAATGTGCGAAAGTGCATTCCTTTTTCTTACTTAAGCTCATTTTTGCAAATGGCATAAAATATAATAGAATAGAGAAAATATGCTTTATTGTCTCTTAATTACTGAAACCTAGAATAAAGACTAGTTGTACAATCATAGAATAAAGATTAACCTAAAGTTTTCCACTTATATTTCTTCACAAAAGCCACATCAATTCCTAAGAAATAACATGGCACCACTTTTACTAAAACATAAATAAGATTAATACAAATTCTCAAGATTTGGTCATATCACACATGATAAACAAGTTGACCTAAAAATAAATTCATCCAAAGAAGTTTTAGACCAAATTCTCATGCCAAAAGAAGTACCATAACAATACCTTAATAGCCAAACATATCTAAAAATCGAAAAGATTTAGCCAATTTTCAAGAATACAGAGAAATCATCAAAAATCATAGAAAAGCTCCACAAACATGATAAAAACTTGAAGATAATATCAAATAACCCCTTCCCGATAATTGAAATGGACAATATCCTCAATGGTAAAAAATATCACAGTTAACACATCCAATTTGGAATAAAATGAATAAAGGAAAAAATGTTAGCAATACTCCCCAAGTGATCGCCGTGCATGAAAAAGAAGAATTCTTAATGAGAAATTTTGTCAAAAAAAAGAGAGGGACTAACCTTCAAAAGAAATAAAATGCAATAAAGTTCAAGAAAAGGAAATAAACATAACATGAAAGACATGAAAAGCTAATAAAATTTAGGTCCTAAGGAAGTAGTTATAAACTTAATTTAGCTGCCAGGATTCAAAGATTTTGTCCCCTAGAATTAGATGGCCCAGGTCCTTTATCTGGTCCACAGTTCCCAAATGGGCATCCCAAATGTTTTCTAAATATTGCTCCTGGCTTTGCTGTATTTGCCTTATATCTTCCACGAGGCCTCTTATAGCAATATGCCCTATCACTATTTGATCTAACCTATCCTCAAGTCTTGCCAATGATTCTGAATACTTTATTGCATGCTCCTCCTGATTGAGTTTCCAATGTTGCTATTTTTCCATATAATTCTTTTTCTGTGCAAACCATTCGTTGTGCCAGAGTTAGGTGGCATGAAGGTCATCCTATCTCATTCTTAACTGTATCATATTCTGTTGACACTACTCCATGGTTGTTCCCATCGCAACTTGAAAATCTTTCATGTCCATGCATCTTGTTGCCTAAGATCTCGAGACATAAGGAGGTTCTACAACCAGAGGGTCATTTTCCACTAGCATATTCCTCACTTGTATTGGTATTAGCCATTTTCTGGTATTTTTATTGTACTGATAGCCTATGTGGTATAATGTTTGACCATAAACCACGTCATTTGGCCTTGTAGCAACAACTAGTTCTCTAGAGAAATTCACACCAAAATACAGAAGTACTCTTGTAATAACCAAGAACAACACAAAAGCTTTGGAAGAGGTACCATAAGCTGTCACATCACGCATGGAAGAAATGAGGATAGGTGGTAATGGTATAGGATCAGAGTGCATCATTTTGTGAGTATAGTAGACATCAATAATCCTAGCCTTGTTGATAGCATTCACTCTTGGACAAACATTAAATCTAATCAAGTGGATAATCAAGCAGAGTTGAGAAGGTAAGACATTGGTTTGAAGAACAAGGGATTGAGTAGTTCGCCTATAGAAGAGAGCCATCTCTGTTCTTACTCTATAAAATCCTAGTCCATACCAAAATGACCTTCTTATTAAAAGTATCTATACTAACCTAATTATCAAAAATCTGAGATTCCTAATATTTAAGCCAAAGATTGAGTAATGAGATTGTGGGTACCCTTTTTATCGTGGTATCAATATGGGTGAAGGTGCCTTATTTCTTATCAAGCATGTTGGCATAGAACTCTCTTACAAGATCAGGGTAATATAGACCTTCTAAATTGAGAATAGATTTCCAACCAATTCTATGAAAATATTTGAGACTTTTTCAAAGATCGATCCAGCTCCACTTTTATAGATTTTTCAACTATAATCTCATTAGAAGCTTTTTGTGCAAACCAAGAAGAACAAGAGTCATCACCTAAATCTATGAGTTGTGGGAGTTGTGTCCTCAAAATAGGAGTCATGCGAGGAAGAGGCCTCCCATTTTCTTCTTTTTGGAAGCAATTTTTGAATCCAAGGCATGATGAAAATAAAAGGCTTCTCAAATCATCAACAACATACCCTAACACACTTTCTCAATCCACTACAAAAAAATTGACTTTTGGCAACGCTAGAGAAAGTGTGGCGAATGTGGCCAAAACTGTGGCAAATATGTTTTTGCCACGGTTTCGCCACGGTTTCCGAAGCGTGGGTGTTGTGGCCATTGCACAAAGTTTGGCACAGTTATGTAGCCTTGGGGAATACTTTTTGTCACGGAATTACCACAGTTTTGGAGTCGTTGTAAATAAAGTGTGGAATTTTGTTTATGGACTTTTGCCACAGGTTTTCCCAACAATTATTAACTGTGGGAAAAGATTTCAGTTTTTTGTCACGGGTATTCCAACATTTTACAACCTTGGGGAATATTATTTGTTACAATTAAATTTCTGTTGGAAATAATCCTTTTTGTTACAGTTCTTTTCTAAATTGACATAACCGTGGATAATGCCCATTTGCAACGATTTACCTGCTATTATAATTAATACTTTTTGCCACGGTTATTTTCTAAATTAACATAACCGTGGGTAACACCCATTTGCTACATTTCGTTGCTGTTGTAAATAATTTTTGTCACGGTTCTTTTCTAAATTGACATAACCGTGGGTAATGCCCATTTGCTATGATTTCCTTGTATGTAATTAATACTTTTTGCCATACTTTTAAAGCTTCAAGAAACAGAAATGGTATGCAATTTTTGTACAACTTTCCATATTTTTTCCATCCGTAGTGAATGAACATTGAATACAATATGATGATATTGACAAATTGTTTTTCCTTCTACTTTAGCAAGATCATGTACTATACATATAGAACTATGAAAACATCTAATATTAACAATCAACCATCATTCATTGAGTAAACATTCAAAATGCTATCTTCCATTAATAATAACTTAATATATACCAAAAAAACTGAATGGAGTCTGATAAGTGCTAGGAATCTAATCCTTGATATTAGTTCAAAATAGTCCAAAAAGAAACCACAATTGTAACCATGACATCTATCAGAAGTCATAACAATTCATTGTGGACAAAAAACAATGCCATAGTTAAATGAACCTTCAACCACCTTGATATTCATTCATCCTGTCATTAAGAAGAACAAAAAAGGATAAGATTACTTCTTAATAAAGCTACAATTTGAACTTCTAAAGTCACTACAAAACTTATCTCAGATATATATAATCATCTAAGTAGAACAAATGAAAGTACATCCAAATAAAATTTAGCCAAACAAAGGTAATGTCTTTGCTATTTGCTCATGTTATTGAAATAGCAATTCCCAGGACCTTAGTAGAACACTAATTATTCAAAGCTAGTCTATATTAACCAACAAAGTTCTACACCAAATATTAAAAGTATTTCAGAGAGCATACATGGCATTTTCAGAATTTTCTGACTGAGATTATCCTAGAAAAAAACACCTGAATGTACGACATATATGTCTCTATTTTAACTCCTCGGTGATTTCAGAAACAAAAAAGAACCAAAAGAACAGTATAGTTAATACTAAAGCAGTTCTTCAACATCAATTGCTTACTTTTTCAAATATTGGCCTTTCAAAATTTCAAATTTCCATAAAAGAATGATGAATGGGCAAATATTGCACATCATATCTTGACCAATATAATAGACAAAATGATTGAAGGGCAATTTCAAAACCCAAAAAAATATACAAGGGGAAGTTTGAACTATGCTAGAACAATCACATTATGTTCAAGGCTACATTATTTTCAAAAGTATACCAAGCACTCAGAAGTATGCTCAGAAGTAAACTAAGCATTTTCAGCATCACTACTCAGCATTTTGCAGCATTTTCAGCTGGAAACTATTCAATTACTACTCAACATTTACACAGCATTTCCAGATAGCATACATAGCATTTTCAGCATATCACTACTTAATTACTACCCAGTATTCACGTAGCATTTTCACACAGCATACACAAGCCTTTTAAGAATTTTCAACTAGAAACTGCTCCGAATTTTCAGCATCACTACTCAGCATTTTGCAGCATTTTTAGTTGGAAACTATATATGTAATTACTACTCAGCATTTACACACCATTTCCAAATATCATACATAGCATTTTTAGCATTTTCAGCTAGAAATTAACAACATTTTCAGCATATCACTACTCAATTAGTACTCAGTATTTACACAGCATTTTCACACAACATACGTAAGACTTTTTAGCATTTTCAGCTAGAAACTACTCAGCATTATCAGCATCACTACACAGCATTTTAGAGACTATTCCAGTACAACTTTTTTAGCATTTACACAGTATTTTTAGCATCACTACTCAGCAATATAATGCATTTTCAGCTAGAAACTACTTAGCATTTTCAGCACGCTAACTATAGCATTTACATAGTTAAGCATATTCAACACATGAGCTTTTAATGTATGATACAAGTAAGGAATTTACAACAAGAAGTCTTTGTTGAGTCACTAGGTTCAACAGACTAATAATAGTAACTATGCATTAATGTCTCACCATATTCTATTATCTTCTAAGTCCACGTTAATACTAAAATCCCCTGAACATTGAAGTTTGGATAAAGAGATGAGGTATGTGTTGAGATGGTCATACCCTATCTGCTGCACTCTCGTATTCATGCTCGTTCGGATTTGAATGAAAGCATTGAGCACTTGAGGTATCGGTTGCCTAAAATAAGTAGAAAGTTATTATAAGTATAAGATTAATTAGCAAGTAAGAATCCATTACAAACATCTATTTCAAACCTGGTGACTAGTGTTTGTGCAAGGAAGGCTATGATTTTTTTCCATTGAAGCTGCTATTTCATCCACTCGAGCATTAAGTGTATTAATTTGACCTTGAAAATTTCCCAGCATGCTATCAAATTTTGAGGTCAAATCAGTTTGTAGTTTCTCCAGGTGCTTGTTCATAAACTCTTCAAAGCTAGAATACATGTTACTTCCACCACCAATAAGCATTGAGCGAGTCGTACCTAATCCCATTGTTCTGACATAGCCATGTCCCTCAAATCCCATAAATTCTTGGAATATTTGTTGTCTGCGTTCCAATGTACGCTCTTCAGGAGGGAGTTCTTCAAGCCTTGCATTCATTGCACTTTGCACAATGATGCAAGTGTGAAGCAATTTTATGCATTATAAATAATACAATAAAAAAATTTTATGCATTATAAATTATACAATAAATAATATCTAAGAGGTAGTAGTTCGTTACAATTAGTCTGGCTGCTTCTGGATCTCTAACGATGCCATTTGCATCCATTCATGTTTTCATATAAACAGATAGCGAATCTGTTTCCTCACCTTTCTTTGTCATCTAAAATATGGAAAGTGAAAACTTGTACCATTTATTTTAAAAAAAAAAAACTTCTGTTAATGTAGTATAATGAAAATGTGACGACTTACATCAGCTCGTATTACCGCAAATGGTGTTCTACCACATCTGTGTGGAGGGTCATGCATTCCACGGTTACACTTATTTTTTTCAGTAGCTTCCTACCAAAGTGTAATAAAAACTCACAGTCATTTCCATCAAATTAGTATAAATTGAGATAAACGACATTCTATCTTGACTAAAACATGAATTTTATTAATGGAGAACTATAGAAATCCAATTCAGGTTTGATTTGGATTGAACTAGTACTTGCACTCGCTCCAAACTCCAATAATCAGCCAGCACTTTCCATTGCTCAGGCTCAACCCTTGATGGAACATTAGCTAAAGCCTCTTCTTTGGTTTTGTTAATAAAGTGATTCTTCTTTAACTAGCTTTTCCATGATCTCCATTTTTCATCAAGTGACTTTATGCAATTAATCCTATATGCAGGAGGGACGGTGCTCTTTGACTTTATTTAAAAAAAAAAAAAAGAGAGACAAATGAAGAAAAAGTTAAGAATATGCTTACTCTAATACAATAACAATCATGATAAAAAATTGAGATAAAATGAGCTAAAGTTCTATATACTAGTAATTTACAAGAATATCTGCCCAAACACGATCTAATAAGTCTTCTGGAATGTCTCTCCATGTCTCATAAGTAAGGGGTAGCTAGATAGTGTTACGAGCAACATTACCAAGATAGGTCATGAAGATTGGTCTTGTAGGTCCAATTGGCTGCATATGTTCATTAACTGCAATCGAAATAGTTTCTCCTTCTGCAAGATTTATGGGCTTTGAAGGACCCCTTCCCCTTTTCTTTACATTATTCCCATGTTCTTGCCCAGGAAAAGAAAAGAAAAAAAACATAAATCATTAGTATTAAATTTGGACTACTAGCTTAATGTAGTGCAATGTTGGTGAATGGATGCATGAGAAGTATATATGACATTTGGACTCAAGCCTAAAATGAACCAAAAAGGTCCATGTGCCAGCAAGAATTTTCAAATTTCAAAACAGATATTGTACTTTGGCATTATGTAGCTGTCCATTTTATCCTTAAGCAAGATTGTTCTATGTATCTACATTTTAGTTCCACAAACTGTGGTGCAGAACGATGACGGAACAAGACATTTTGGGTCTAAAAAATGGAAGAACAAAGCCAGAAATTTCAGATAGAGTAGAGCATTAAGTATTTGAGGAACAAGGATGTGATGTGTGTGGGATTATGGAAGACTTTATAGTACAGAAAATAAAGGATGTAATGGCAACTAAAGTAGTATTTGTCACTGCCTTGTAAATCATGTCAGTGAAAATTCAATGATATATACCTTACAGGTTAAGTTGTATCAACTTGGACAAGAAATAGAGCAAACATATATTGGTAAAAGTCCATAAATGCTTTGGAAAATCTGGATGTAAGAAACAAAAACTAGATCCCCGAGTTTCTTCCATTTCAGAAAGCAGATATTTAATGACTTTACATTTCAGAAAACAAAAAATAGAAAAACAAAAAGCAGTGACTAAGCCCTTAAACATTGAAGTTTCCATCTCAGGACAGATTTCCAGTGACTAAGCCCTTAATGACTTTCTGTCATTGTTTTCCTCAAATTTCCATTCAATTGCCAGATTTCCAGTATGCATGGCATAGAAAAAGAAATGGGGCAAAACATCAGTGAAGTAGTTGAAGATAAAATTGCAAGCGAAACATAGCCAAAAAGACAGCCAAGGAACAACAAAAACGCAGCACTCCTGCGTGAAGAAGAAAAAGGGAAAAAAAAAATATTTTCTCATTACCTCTTCTTCTTGTTCTCAAAATCGGCTGAACTGGAATATGCGGAACTGGGGTAGGCACGCTCGTGGAAACTTCTGGTGCAATTCCTGCAAGCCTTCTACTTCATCTTTGCATGTAGATGAACGCCTAGCTTTTGATATTCCAGTATATGGCCTGCCTAATATCATTTTGGTGAAACAACCTAGGGGCCAAAGAATATTTTCTGGAGAGGGAGAAGAAAAAACGTCTGGTATTTTTCACAGAGAGGAAGCACTGGAAAAACAACGTTATTTACTTTTCTCCTGTTTAACCTAAATAAAACCCTAGGTTAAACTGGATTGGGCCATTGAACTCTTAGTTTAACCTTTTTGGGCTTAATTAATTATTCTAACTAAAACTAAATAAATGGCCTAATTAATAAATAATTAATTTTCCAGCCCAAATAAACCAGTCCAATTAATTAAGCCTATATTAGTTTAGTCCCATGCTAATTTTTAATTATTCAAACTGGGCCAAAGCCCTGAATAATTAATTAACCCACCAAACTAATTTAATTAATTCTATCTCTCCATGTACCTTTATTTTATTCTAACCCAATAATTAAATCAGGCTACGTAAATAAAATAAATTCCATTTAATTTAAGATCAATTCTTTAGCTCGTATTTAATTAGGACTCACGGTCTATACTGAGGACCAAAAGACACACCGACTTGGCTACTAAAATGACCAAAATACCCTTGCCATAAAAATAGCTGTATTTTGCATTTTAAATATTTTCTAATATCACCGTAAGGAAATATTGACCCCAAGGACAGTGCTGCGTTAGCAAAGTCTCCGACCTACAGGTGAAATGACTAAAATACCCCTCTACACATTGCCGTACATTTAGAGAGGAAGAAGTGTACTAACACCCCTCTAAATGACATCTACCATCCTTAGGCTTCTAGTCCAATGATCCACGACTTCCTGGAGTGTATTCGCTTTCCAAGGGAGCTACCCTAAAGCAAACATCCGAGTCATGTTTCCCAGGGCCCTGGACATTTTAGACCATTCGGACAACCACAAGGGGCGATATAGTGCAAAAACTATCTTGTACAAGTTTGTCTTAACTAACTAGTCACACATACCCAACATGCAAGTATATTGGCCCTACGATAGAACCTCAACTATAGCAAATCAAAGTATATGCTACCAGCTTAGCCAGACCACCAACTCATGCTCAAGTCGTTGAGTACTAGTCCACGCTGTAGCGGTAGTAGTCTAGGTTTCTATCATATAGTACTTTTAGAAACCACTACTACAGGTCCTGTCCTATGTATTCGAAATATGCTTATGTCATGAAGTGAGTGGACTACTCACTGGCTAAAGGTAAGCTATTCCCCATTTGGAATTCATAATATAATAACCTAAACATGATGAGATTCCCAGTCTCATAAATAGGTTAAGAATAAAAGTTTATATGTTAAATAGCCCGTGATCCATACCTTACTGTGAAAGACCACCATTCACATGGACCACTTATTTAAACACAATGGGTTTGTTCCAAACGAAAATTGTGCACAAATAAAAAGTAAATTCACAAACAATTTTTGAAAATAAATTCTTTTATTAAAATATTCGATTTTACATCAGAAACCTAGTCTAAGAGGGCATACAATCCAACAATCTTCTGCTTGCACTCTAAGAGTAGGTAAGTCCATAGGTGCCCACCCCTATGGCGTCTAAGTGTCTCTTGAAGACTCTCTCAACCAAAGGCTTGGTGAATGGATCTGCTAGATTATTTTCTGAGGTAATATGTTCCACCACGACTTCCCGTCTTTGGATGAAATCCCGGATCAGGTGGTACTTCCTCTCGATGTGTTTCCCCTTCTTGTGGTTCCGAGGCTCCTTAGATTGCGATACTGCTCCAGTGTTGTCGCAATACATCACAATTGGCCTGTCCATATGTGGTACGACTCCAAGTTTTGAAAGAAACTTTCGGAGCCAGACTGCTTCCTTGGATGCCTTCGAAGTTGCCACATACTCAGCTTCAATGGTTGAGTCAGCAATACAAGACTGCTTGATACTCTTCCATGAAATTGCTCCTCCAGACAAGGTGAAGACATATCCACTAGTGGATTTTCTCTCATCCTTATCCGCCTAGAAGTGTGAGTCTGTGTATCCTGTAGGAACCAAATCATCAGCCCTGTAAACTAGCATATAATCTCTCGTTCCCTTGAGGTACTTGAGAATATGCTTTACAGCTTGCCAATGAACCACCTCGGGGTTTGACTGATATTTGCTAACTAAGCCCATGGCAAAGTAGATATCTGGCCTAGTACACCGCATGGCATATATGAGACTTCCCATAGTCGAAGCGTAGGGAATTCTACTCATTCTGTCCTTTTCTTCTTGAGACTTAGGACAGTCCTTCGAAGAAAATGACAACCCATGTCTGCAAGGGATTAGAGCTTCCTTGCATAAGTCCATGCTCTACTTGGCCAGCATCTTGTCAATGTATGTTACTTGGGATAACCCTAACATTCTCTGCTTCTTATTTCTAAGAAGCCTAATCCCGAGAATGTAGCTGGCTTCTCCCAAGTCCTTCATACTGAATTGACTAGACAGCCAAACATTTGTAGATGACAATGTCCCTACATCATTTCCAATGAGTAGAATGTCATACACATACAGGACAAGAAAAACCACATTAATGCCTTCAAGTTTCCTGTACACGCATGGTTCATCTTCGTTTTGAATAAAACCATAAGACTTTACAGTCTCATCAAAACGAATGTTCCTTACTCTCGATGCCTGCTTAAGTCCATAAATGGACTTCTTAAACTTGCAAACCATATGTTCCTGGCCTTCAGCAATGAAGCCTTCCCGTTGGGACATATAGATGTCTTCGCTAAGAGGGCCATTTAGGAATGCCGTTTTGACATCCATTTGCCATATCTCGTAGTCATAGTGACATGCGATGGTAAGGAGGATACGGATGGATTTAAGCATGGCTACCGGGGAAAAGGTTTCCTTATAGTCGATTCCCTCTTTCTGATTATACCCTTTTGCCACAAGCCTAGTTTTGAAGGTTTCCACCTTCCCAACTGCTCCCCTCTTTCTCTTGTACACCCACTTGCACCCAATAGGTTTTATCCCTTCAGGTGAAGCTACAAGATCCCAAACCTGATTGAGGTAAATAGACTCAATCTCGGCTTTCATTGCTTCATGTCACAGATTTGCATCTGCATCAGCAATAGCCTCCTCGTATCTAGTGGGGTCTTGTTCCTGATGGTCGGAGACCAGCTCAAAGGCTTCTCCTGTCCATCTATCTGGAACCCTAGACACTCTCCCACAACGACGAGGCTCCATTTGCACAGGCACTTGAGGCTGTGCCTCTTCTTGTTCCAGAATCGGGTCAGAAGAAGTTGATTCCGTGGATAACTTCTCCTCAAGTTCCAACCTCGTAGAACCTTTAGTGGAAGTACTTTGATCATCTTCCAAGTATCTAGCATTGGTACTGACTAGCACATTCTGCTCCTTAAGATGATAAAAGTAAGCTCTTTTTGTCCCTTTTGGATAGCCGACAAAATAGCATAATTTTGATCTTGGTTCCAACTTGTCTTCCTTGACCAGTACATAAGCTGGACATCCCCAAATCCTAGGATGATTCAGACTTGGCTTACGCCCAGTCTACATCTCATAGGGAGTCCTAGGTACTGACTTGGAAGGCACCAAGTTCAGAATATATGCCGCTGTCTCCAGGGCATATCCCCAAAAGGACACTGGAAGAGTAGCATGAGACATCATGCTTCGGACCATTTCCATCAATGTCCTATTCCTTCTCTCAGCTACTCCATTCTGCTGGGGTGTTCCCGGCGCAGAGAGCTGGGATACTATCCCATGATGTACCATGTAGTCTTTGAATTCACCTAGGAGGTACTCTCCACCACGATCCGATCGTAGGGTTTTGATTAATTTACCTGTCCGACGTTCCACTTCAGCCTTAAACTCCTTGAACTTATCAAAAGAGTCAGACTTGCGTCTCATCAGGTAAATGTAACCATACCTCGTACAATCATTCGTGAAAGTGATGAAGTACTCAAAACCTTCTCTAGCTGGTGTAGACAACGGACCACACACATCAGTGTGAACAAGACTCAACACCTCCTTGGCTCTATCTGCCTTTGGTGTAAATGACCTTTTGGTCATCTTTCCCATCAGGCAGGATTCACACTGAGGCCAACTTTCCAATCTTATTGAGCCCAAAGGCCCATCGTGGATTAGCCTCTGAATCCTAGTTGTGTTAATATGATCCAACCTTAGATGCCAAAGGTATGGATCATTAATATTGGTCTTTCTCTTCTTAGTTAAAGGTTCAGCTAAGCATTTTTTGATTAGTTGTTAATAGGGTTTAAAAAGAACAGATTTCCATACATGTGCCCAGTACATAAAATTTCTCCTTCTCTACTGATAGAAATACCAGAATGGAAAGATACAGAATATCCTTGATTAATAAGTTTTGCAACTGAAATCAAATTCTGACGAAAACCAGGTACATATAAAATATCTTTTAAAACCATTATCATATTATAATAAAAACTAAGGTCCAGCTCTCCCTCTGTAAGGGCCCAAACTTGTGCTCTATTACCCACTCGAAGCCTATTTTCGCCCTTCTTGAGTCTTCTTATCTTTCTAAACCCCTGCAAGGAGTTATAGATGTGATGAGTGGCTCCTGAATCAACAATCCAAGTGGAAGTTGATCCTACCATTGATATGGACTCTAGATAGAAAACATTACCTGTGGGGTTTTTCTTGGTTTGAAGATCTGGACACTCCTTTTTCTTATGTCCCTTCTTCCCACATTTGAAGCACTTACCCTTTGGTTTGTCCTTGGGTTGTGCTACTGCATTCCTCTTCTTCCTCTTAAACATTCTGGGTTTAGGCCCAGTTCTTGAGGAAGAAGCCTTAGCAATCATGGCCTTTGACTGCGGCTTCATGACCTTCTCCGCCATCTGGAGCTCCTTCATCAATTCAGTTAAACTCATGTTCAACTTGTTCATGTTATAGTTTAACTTGAACTGAGTGAAGGAGCTCGGTAGAGATTCGAGAACCATGTCCACTTGGCTCTCGGGGTCAATGACAGCCCCTATGATTTTTGCATCCTCGAAAGCAACAATCATCTTGAGTATATGCTCTCGGACTGATGCTCCCTCAGCCATCTTAGTGTTAACAATAGTTCGAAGAGCCTCCTGCCTTGCGGGCCGGCTCTTGTCTGCGAACATAGTAGCCAATGATTGACTGATGTCAAATGCAGAAGCCATGTGCTCATGTTTTGACTGGAGCACATTAGACATGGAGGCTAACATATAGCAACGTGCCATTTCGTCAGCCTTCTTCCACGCCTTCTCAGCCTCTCACTCTTCGGCGGTGGAACCTTCCCCGATAACAGGGCAGGTCTCGTAAAGGGCATACTTATACTCCTTAGTTGTGGGTATTATGTCCAGGTTCTTTTTCCAGTCCACATAGTTTGGACCTGTTAACTTATTCTCCCTGAGAATAACGGCCAATGGACTAAAAGAACCTTCCACCATTTCTGAAAATCGAAAAATAAAAGAAAGAATTAAGTTTGTGAAAACAAAATAAAATTTGTGCACTGAAAATAATTTGGCTCTTAGGAAAACTGACATAGCTTTTTGGGAAGATTAACAGTTTCCTAAGCTAAGTGTGTTAACCACCACAAATTAATTTCCCTTCTAGGTAATGATCTAGAGGATAACTCCATCGTGGGATGGCCGTTTCCTCTCATTTCCTATGGACATACCTCGCACTACAACCTCCAATGTGGGTTGGCCGATCATAGTACGTGCCCCGGGTTATTAATTACATCATTTCATTAGATCTAGATCCTTGTGGTATCCCCATTCTATACGGGTTCACTCACATGGTGACGCGAGGGGACCCACGATCTCTAATGAGGACCGTGATGGAAGCCGTGGGGCCGTTGGAACCCGTCTCCCACTTAGTCTTTTAAAATAAAGGGTTCTCTGGAAAAATATCCTTTTGAAAATTTCCATTAAGTTTTTCTTAAATAAAAAATAAAATATCCAAGTCCATTAAAATCTCTATGTCAAGGCTTATATCCTTTGAGAGATTTTCTCCATGGACTAATTTTATTTAAGTTAAAACTTAATAATTTCAAAAATTTTCCAATTAAAACTTTCTAGAGACTTTGGTTTCAAATTTATTTGACAAAATCATTTTTCTAGTCCAAAACAAAACAAAATGGCTCTCCATTTTAATTTACAAAAATATCTAAATCCAATATATTTTCTATGTTAAGGATTAAATATTTTGAGAAAATATTCAAGGATTAATTTTTGTACAAATTAAAATAACCATTTAATTTTTGAAGAAAAATATTTTTCTTGTCAAAAGTGTTCCCAAAGACTTTGGTCTTTGAGAAAAAGCACACATAGGTACATAAAAAATATAGCATGCCAGAAAACAGTAAATATTTTCATGCTTTTCTATTTTTTAAACTTAAGTGCCCAAATAATAGAATTAAACACATTAATTAATTATCTTGTTTAATCCTAAAATTCCTTACTAATATTTTTCATGCAAATATATTCCAAGAATATAAATATCGCAAAAATATTAACTTCGCCTGGTATGGGACCCAAAACGAAAAAGAGAAAAAAAAATTGCAAAAAATAGCTGTCGGTCCACGTGCACTCGATGCACCGGATTCGGGCCCATTTGGCCTGCGGTCCACCGGGCGCCCGGTGCACCAGCCGTACTAGAACTTCAGCATCCAACCCGCATAGCAGCCGCCCGCCCGCTGACCCGCGCCCACGACCCGGTGCCTCTATTACTGCATGGCCCGCGAGTCGGCCCGACAACCCGCGCGCGACCCGGGAAATTGAATTGCATTTCAATTGCAATTCTGCAATTGAAACGACTTGGAATTAAAAGAAATCGGCTTAGCTTAGGCGGCTCAAGGGCAGTGGCTCGTGACACATAATAGTGCGACTCGGCTTGGAGGCTCGGCTCGGCTCGGCGGCTTAGGAACAGTGCTTCTTCTTCCCCGCGACGAGTTTCTCTGTTCTGTCTGCGGATTTTCCATTTTTTTCACTTCCTTTTTCTTTCTTGGACATTTTTCATATCAAAATCTCATTCAAAACAAAACTACAACCGCCTATACCCATTTAAATTGGGTTTACACGATTAAAACATCAAAGCCAAAAAAATATTTATAGAGGCCTATGCTTCAACGGTGAAGCTCACAGAGATGCTATCCCATACCAAAATAGCGAAGGATCACAGTTAATCACACATAACTGTCCGATTTTATTAACTAGCATACAAGCTTCCAATATGTGCAAATATCTTCATGGCTCTGATACCAATTGAAGATAAAATTGCAAACGAAACATAGCCAAAAAGACAGCCAAGGAACAACAAAAACGCAGCACTCCTGCGTGAAGAAGAAAAAGGGGAAAAAAAAAAATTTCTCATTACCTCTTCTTCTTGTTCTCAAAATTGGTTGAACTGGAATATGCGGAACTGGGGTAGGCACGCTCCTGGAAACTTCTGGTGCAATTCCTGCAAGTCTTCTACTTCGTTTTTGCATGTAGATGAACACCTAGCTTTCGATCTTCCAGTAAATGGCCTGCCTAATATCGTTTTGGTGAAACAACCTAGGGGCCAAAGAATATTTTTTGGAGAGGGAGAGGAAAAAACGTCTGGTATTTTTCACAGAGAGGAAGTCCTGGAAAAACAACGTTATTTACTTTTCTCCTGTTTAACCTAAATAAAACCCTAGGTTAAACTGGATTGGGCCATTGGACTCTTAGTTTAACCTTTTTGGAATTAATTATTCTAACTAAAACCAACTAAATGGCCCAATTAATAAATAATTAATTTTCTAGTCCAAATAAACCAGTCCAATTAATTAAGCCTATATTAGTTTAGTCCCAGGTTAATCTTTAATTATTCAAACTGGGCCAAAGCCTTGAATAATTAATTAACCCACCAAACTAATTTAATTAATTCTCTCTCTCCATGGACCTTTATTTTATTCTAGCCCAATAATTAAATCAGGCTACGTAAATAAAATAAATTCCATTTAATTTAAGATCAATTCTTTAGCCCGTATTTAATTAGGACTCACGGTCTATACTAGGGACCAAAAGACACCGCCTTGGCTACTAAAATGACCAAAATACCATTGTCATAAAAATAGCTGTATTTTGCATTTTAAATATTTCCTAATATCACCGTAAGAAAATATTGACCCCAAGGACAATGCTGCGTTAGCAAAGTCTCCGACCTACAGGTGAAATGACTAAAATACCCCTCTACACATTACCGTACATTTAGAGAGGAAGAAGTGTACTAACACCCCTTGAAATGACATCTACCATCTTTAGGCTTCTAGTCCAATGATCCACGACTTCCTGGAGTGTATTCGCTTTCCAAGGGAGCTACCCTAAAGCAAACATCCGAGTCATGTTTCCCAGGGCCCTGGACATTTTAGACCATTCGGACAACCACAAGGGGCGATATAGTGCAGAAACTATCTTGTACAGGTCTGTCTTAACTAACTAGTCACACATACCCAACATGAAGTATATTGGCCATATGATAGAACCTCAACTATAACAAATCAAAGTATATGCTACCAGCTTCGCCTGACCACCAACTTATACTCAAGTCGTAGAGTACTAGTCCACGCTGTAGCGGTAGTAGTCTAGGTTTCTATCATATAGTACTTTTAGAAACCACTACTACAGGTCATGTGCTACGTATTCGAAATAAACTTATGTCATGAAGTGAGTGGACTATTTACTGGCTAAAGGTAAGCCATTCCCCATTTGGAATTCATAATATAATAACCTAAACATGATGAGATTCCCAGTCTCATCAATTGGTTAAGAACAAAAGTTTATGTGTTAAATAACCTGTAATACCCCGCCCAAAACTACCTTTGATTATGGGAAAAAGTCATGCATTGCATAGCATCTTGCATTTTATGTGGTAGCTAGACTAATTTTATTTGCATGGATGCATGTGAATTTTTCTGTTACTCTTGCATTTGAATTAATTGATGTGAAATAGTTGTGTTGTTAAAGATTTGTTAAGGGAGGTTTGGTCGAAGATTTGGAAGGAGGAGTATTGGAGTGGTAAGAACTTCTTGTAGAAAAATTAGCATTGGAGTTGTTTTGGAATAGTGGGGAGGTTGGTGATTTCCTTTGGTGACCTGAGTTCGAATCCTACCTTTTGTGAAGTAAGTTTGTCTTCTTGAAATTCTTTTCTTTAGACCGTTTCTTATCTTGGCCGAAAAAGAATCTATATCCTAGATAAATTTTAGTATTTTTACTCCAAGGAAATAAGTCTCTATATTTATTTCCAAAATTCAAGGACTTTGACGTGAATAAAGTTCACCTTTAATTTTCAGCTTGTGTTCCTTAGGATTTTCGAAAAAAACCTAGCTAGGAGCCACTTTAAAGAATTTCAAGTGGTAAAAAACTCTTCTTGATGAATATTAGAGTTAGGGAATATATTAGGGAAAAATCTTATTTTACCTCTTCAAGAATTCTAGCCATAATCCTTGTATTTATTTAATTGTTTTAGAGAAATATTTTAACTAAAGTCTTAGATATTTTCTTTGGGGTTAAACGCCATTTCCATAGTAGTAAGACTCTATATTTAACTCCTAAGTTCAAGTATTTTAGCTAAGGATGAAATTTGTTTTATTTTCAGCTTTTGTTCCCTTGAATTTTCGGAAACCATAAGCTGGAAATATTCTGAAAATTTTTCCAACTTTTGTTCGCCACCTTAGAGCACCTTTAGCTCAATCCAAAATCTTCTAGGACTAGAGAAAATCTTATCCAAATCCTTGATAAAACCAGATTTTATTTCAATCCAAATTCAACTAGTATTTCTTCCTTTTCCTAGCTGAATGTCGACAGCTTTGAATCTACATAAGCTGTCCAAAATTCCAGCTCCTTTAGCTACAATCCAACTCTGAAAATCCTAGCTCAAACCACCTAGAATACTCCTTAACAATTCAACTACCTTAGCTGCACAAAATCAGAATTTTATTCGCACAAAAACACTGAAATTCGTCCATCATATACACAGAAAATTCGGACAGCTTTGTGCAGGATTTTCGGCCAGCCTTATGTTCCTACTTCAACCGAAATTCTGCACACATCATTCACTGAAAAACCCCAGCTGAACAAGCTATTTTCAGCGCCCAAAACCCTCGATTTTCCTCTAGAAATTTCGGTAGAATTATAGCAGCCAAACCAGTCCAAAACTTGCTACACTTGCACAGAATTTTCACAGCACTTGCACAGGATTTTTCAGTCATCAAAAACTCACTCAAACTCTTCCTTGTTTGGCCCAAAATTCTAAACACATTCAGCCCTTCCTTTGAGAAGTAGTTTGGCCAGCATAGAGGAGCAAAATTGCAGAATTTTCTCCTCCATAAAACTCCCCTAAAATCGGCAGCAAGGAGGCGCGCGCAAGCTGAAATTTCGCCTTTGCTGTCCAAGAAACCTAAAGCCATTAGGAGTCTATCTAACAATCACCATCTAACCCTAAACCAATCTTCTCCAACTTTAAATCATAACCACCGTTTACCCTCTCCATTCTACACGAAACTTTCAGCAACATCTCTCTGCAAATTTTCGAAAACACAAGAGTTATTCCAAGCAAAAATCGAACACACCTTAAGGTAAGCAGAAATCCTTTCAACCTCTTGATGCCGTTTTCTCTAATGATTCTTTTCTCTTTATTCTACCCTTAAATCATGCCCTATAGAGGCTGATTTCCTCTTCTTCCTTAATTTTCGGACAAGTGAAGCAAAGGAGGTAGCTTATCTCTTCTTCTCAAGCGAACTCGGGACGATCACCATAGGAACATCGAGACCTCATTACCCGGTAGTTGCAAGGTAAGGGAATACCCTCCATTGATGTCGAAAGTAAAGTTTAATGGTGTTTATTAGCGAGATAAACATGTGGTCGTAGTATTTGATCTTTGGGGATTGAATAGTATACTTGGAATTAAATAGGAGATTGCGAATTGTTATGGAAATAAATGGGATTAGAGCATGTTTGAATTAATTGTGACCCTGATCATGATATTATATGGTTTAGATCAGGAGGATAATTGAGGAAAGCCAGCTGTGTTTTTTATCTCGTTATCTGAGGGATATCAAGTAAGTCCTTGTATAAACTCTTTTATTAAACGTTGTGATGGTAAGTCCTTTTATAAACTGTTTTGTTAAAGGTTGTGATGGCAAGTCTATGTTGTGAAGCTTTGTAAAGTTATTGTTAAACTATGTTTGCATGGGTTGTAAACGTGGATATTTATTCTTTAAACGGTTTTGTCAAACTAACGGTTTTTAGCAAGAAAACTATTCTTTTCCTTAAATTTTTAGAAATCTCTTTTAAAGAAAACCACGTTTTACAAAGCCAAGGTTTGAGAATATTTTGAATCAGGAATTGACGGATATGTTCGTTGAGTACTCAATAAGGGTAGGCTAACAATACTAGTCTTGGAGGGCTAGCGTAAGTCTTCTGGCAGGAGGCCACCTCCAGAAGATGAACTCTGCTTGAAAAGGCGACAGTGTTGGTTGGTCAGGCTAGTCCGAGCTAGCACTATACCTGAAAGGTATTATTTATATTCCCGGCATGGACACCCGGATGGTTTTGTTAGGTGTAGAGATGGAGGAGTATCTCACCCGGTGGGCTGTACACTCACCTTGATCAGAACGCCCAACGTGTGATAATCTGGTCCGGACAAGGTGCACAAAGTGTGGTGCCTTGGCCAATTTGTTCTCATGGAGCCCAACGTGTGGTGACATGATTTTTATCCGAGTGGAGGATTTATTTTGTACAAAGTATGACAATGAGAAAAACCCACTCATTGCGAAAAGAGATTGTTTATGACTTGCCAAATTATTTTTACAAATGTTTTACACTTTGCATACACGAACTATTTAAAAACACCATGTGCACACACAGGACTTACTGAGATTTATTCTCACACTGTTTTACATCATGTTTTCAGGGGATAGACTGTGCTGAGTCAGCGGGGCATGTAATAGTTGAAGCTTTTGCAATTTTCTCTATCCGTTCTAGGAGACATTTATTACTTATGCTTCTAAACAATATTTTGTTTCATTCCGTTTTGCTCCAAGTTGAGCCTGATGTAATAAGAATATTTCTTAATTTATCTAAGTTGATCCTTTTGGAGATTGCCTTTATATTTTATACCTCGTTCTAAAGACCCATTGTCCTACGGGACGGGGCGACATCCCCGCCCTTTTAGGGTACGTAGTCGTGGGGTGTTACATAACCCGTGATCCATACCTTACTGTGAAAGACCACCATTCACATTGACCACTTAGGTAAACACAATGGGTCTGTTCCAAACGAAAATTGTGCATAAACAAAAAGTAAATTCACAAACAATTTTTGAAAATAAATTCTTTTATTAAAATATTCGATTTTACATTAGAAACCTAGTCTAAGAGGGCATACAATCTAACAATCTCCCGCTTGCACTCTAAGACTAGGTAAGTCCATAGGTGTGAAACCCCACCTAAAGCTAACCCTAGAGTAAGGGGATCGGGATGCATATCATATTATTTTGCATGAATATATATGTTTTTGAATGATTTTATGTGCTTGAGAATTGTGGATTATAGGTTAAAATACTTTGTTATGCTTATTGAGTAGGAGGGGTAAAATGGTAATTTTGCTTGAGGTCAAAATAGGAAGATAGCTTGAAGATTTCTGTAACACCCAACTATCTAGGCCTGACAGGGCCGGGGATGTCGCCCCATCCAAAGGACAAGGGGTCTTTATAACTAGGTCACACAAAAGAAAATAAAAGTAATACTTTAAAATTGAACTTATTACAACCCAAAAATACATGAACAAACCCAGAATAAATTGTTCACTACCATCTCTCAAAACAACACATAAGAAAAATAACATAAAGTGTTCAAAGCATAGGCAACAAATCTGGCTATTCATCTCCACAGCAGGATCGACCTGAAAACATGACATAAAAGGTGATGAGATAAAAATCTCAGTAAGTCCGTGTGTGCTTTGGGTGTTCAGAGAAAACAGTTCGTGGATGCAAAATGTGAAAACTTTGTAAGAGAAATATTGGCAAGTAATAAACATTAGTAAAAAACAAGAGTGGTGTTTTCGGCTTTTCCAGCCATACATAATTTATAAGACCAACCACTCAAAAGAAAGGATTATGGGTTACCACACGTTGGGCCCCATAACCGGATGGTTAGTATGCCACACTTTGTGCATACTGCCGGTCAGAATGCCGAAACATTGTGCAGACTGACAAAAGGTAGGTGATCGGCCTACCGGGCAAGATACTCCTCCTTCTTTATACCCAAACAACAACCGGGTGTCCATTCCGGCAAAACACAGTCACTTGACTGAAATAAAATTGCTAGCTCGGACCGGCATGACTAAGTAGTACTGACGTTTCTCTAAGTTGAGTTTTATCTTCTGGAGGTGGCCTCTTGCCAGAAGACTCACTCTTGCTCTTCAAAACTAGTACTACTAGCCTACCCTTATTGAGTACTCAAGGATAATTGTCCCACTTGGGAGAAAATTGGTAAAACATAGCTTTACTTGAAAATGGCAATTAAGGGTTTCTAAAGTCCATGCCAAAGTCAGTTTTAGAAATAGTTCAGTGTTTTAGTAAAACTGCTTTGAAAATTTTCAAATAATTGGTTTGACCGAATCAAGAAAAGAAACAGTCCTTAATTGCCTTTACCAAATCAGTATTCACATACTTCGCGTTTAGCTTGCCATGGTAACCTTTTACAACAAACAAGTTTTATGCAGGAGCTTACCTGATCCTTTGCTTGCTCAAATCCAAAAGTCTTCCAAGGCTGACCTAACCCCGCCTGGGGTAAACACAAGACATAAGGTTACACTCAAGCTATATTCACTTACACAAATAATCCTAGTTCAACTTATTACAATCATGACCCTAATGTTCTAAGCTTTAAGGCTAGGTGATAAAGAATTTTATAAAATAAGTCTAGTTTGATAAGTTAAAATAACTAGGGGTTCTAAAATAATTGCTAATAAATTATAGACTCAAACAATAATTCTTGAGTGTTATTAATAAATAAACTAAGGTTTGAATTTTAAATAATATTAAGTCCTAAATAATTTTAATAAATGATAATTTAAAAATAGCTTTATTATAAATAAATAATAAATTAAATAATTTTTAATTAATTAATTTTAAATAGATAATAATTATTTAGTAAAAAATAAAATTAGTAATAAATGAATTTTATTAAATTTTTGTTTAATAAAAATATTAATAGTCTAATTAAATATTCCAATCCAAATCCCCTAGTGTTTCGAATTTTGAAGGAAACTATAGTAGTAATTCTAATTTTTTTGTAATAAATTTTGTTAATGAATATAACCTAGAATTAATAAGAAAATAATCTCTTACCATGATTTTCCTAGTGCTAGAAAAGATTCATGATCACATTCTCCATCATCAAACAATAAATCAATCCATTCATGAACATACACTTGAACTATCGCATACCATCACATGGCCAAAATCCTACTAAGCATAATCATCAATCATGGCTTCCATGGAGAATAAGAACATAAAAGCCTAATCACCTTTGGTGTCATAATATCTAATCATGCTTCAAACATCCATAAAATTCATTGAGCATGAACAACATAAATTGATTCAAAAGGAAAACACATACATCCTAGCATATACAACAATCATCATGTCCTAATCCCAATCCCTTTATCCACATGCATATACTCAATCTCCCAATCATATTCTATCTCCCTATCAACACCTAAAAGACATGATTTAAGAATTTAATAAGAGAGATTTACGAATGAATACTTGATTGTCGAGTACTTTGATGAAGACAAAAGAAGGTCCACGCGCGATGGAGTGTCTTGAATGGTCCAACAAAACAAACGATCATGGTTGATGTTTGATCAACCATTTCGGTTAGAGAGAGAGAGAGAGAGAGAGAGAGAGAGAGAGAGAGAGAGAGAGAGAGAGAGAGAGAGAGAGAGAGAGAGAGAGAGAGAGAGAGAGAGAGAGAGAGATCATTAGAATGATATAATCGAATGGAAGAAGATGAATAAGAAAGTTGTTCTTGACTTACCTTGTTGATGTTCTTGAGACCTTCAAAGAAAAGTTAATTTTGATCCGCTCAAAAATTCTTGTTTGCGAGGTTTTGTGTTATAAATAACAGAAATGAGGTTTAGAGATTAAATGGAAGTGATTTGGAGTATTTGAGAGTGATTAGAGGGGTTTGGAGTTGGTTTAGGCTTAAAGAAGTTTAGTGTGTGTTCTTGGTGTTTGTAGGTGAAAATGGAGAGAAATTAGAAGAAGTGCTGCTGGAATTTGGTAGAGGGATGGCCGAATGGTAGAGTAGGATTGAGGGTTTCGGTTTTCAGCAAGAAAGAGTAAGGGTGATCAGATTTTATTTGAATTTTAAATGGAGAAAATAGTGGAGATGTTTAAGGTAGGTGGTTAGCAATGGTGTTTGATCAAGAGTGGTCTCTATGGTCTTTAATGGTGTCGGCTAGAACAAGACTGTTTTGCTGAAATGATTGAAGGCTAAATGTTGCTCAAGCTGGCCGAAATTCAGTCCATAAAGGCAGAGAAAATTCTGGTTGTTTCAGCTTAATGCAAGAGTGATTTATGGGAGTGAAATGCTGGAATTTTTTTGAAGTTCAAATGGTGTTTGAATGGAGTGATCTTAGAAGTGTTTTGTGGAGCAGCTATGGAGTCCTTAAGCTTCAAGGTAAGTGTGGGTTTAATGGTGTTCAGTATATGGCTGAATAAGGCTCAATTCTACAGAGATTGAAGGTGGCTTTCGGTCCTAGGCTAGAAAGGAACATGGCTGGAAAAAATTCTGTTCAAGTGTTCATGGCTTTTCCGAAATTGCAGATTTTTGGTGCAGGATTTTTGCACCTTCTTGGCTCAGTTTTTCAGTGGTTCTTCAGGGTTGTTTGAGGGTCTTCCAATGGTAGTTTTTCAGCCTCATTTCTGGACAAATTCAGAGAAGTTTTCTGGCTTGAAGATGAACTAAAGACAGCTTCATTTCTTTGAGGAAAAGCTGCGAATTGCCCAGAAAAATTTTTGGTTTGGTGCTGTTTTGTGCAGTCTAAAAATTGCACAATTTTTCCAGCTTCCAAGCCACTTGAAATGACCATTTTCTTGGCAACAAATGAGTGGATTTATGGCCTGAATTTTCGAAGGAAAGGGCTGCAACAAATCTGGAAAATTTCCAGATTTCCCTACCACTAAAACATGAACATCTTGAAGATGGATTTGAAGGTCTTTCCATGGTGATTGATTTTCTCTTGGAACCTTCCTATTTCTCCTCCTAATTTTCGGTCAACCTCCCTTCCCCAAAGCTGATTTTCAAAATTCAAGGGGAAGAAATCATCACAGATTTTTTTTTTGGAATTCAAAGAAAAAGATTTAATGGATTTTAGCTTATTTGAATTATGAAATTGCTAGGACAAAGCTAGAGGTAATAAGTTGGACAAGAATTCTTCTAGAATTCTTTTAGGACATGAGGATAAGATAGGACATTCTCTTCATGTTTCCCTTAAGACAATCATTCCTATTTTCATGGAATGCAAGAAAACAAAAAATTCAAACTTAATTAAGATAATCATGATAAAAGTTTAAATGATGGGATTTGAACTCATGACCTTAGAGATTAATTCCAATGCTCTAACCACTAAACCACAACAACTCTTGTTTTTATTTTCTCACCCACATATTTTTCTTATCTACTCCTCAAGCTATCTTTCTATTTTGACCTCACGCAAAATTACCATTTTACCCCTCCTACTCGATAAGTATAACTAAGCATTTAAACCTATAATCCACGATTCTAAAGCACATAAAATAATTCAAAAACACATATATTCATGCATTCCCGACTCCCTTACTCTAGGGTTGGTTTTAGGTGGGGTTTCACATCCTCCCCTCCTTTGGAGAATTTCGTCCCGAAATTCAGACGCACCTTTACCTCAGATCGGGATACTTTCGCTTTACCCATTCTTCTGTCTCCCATGTGGCATCTCGCGTGCCATGATGTTCCCACTTCACTTTTACCATCGGAATCTGCTTGTTCCGGAGAGTCTGGATATTTCGGTCCAATATCTTTACAGGTCTCTCCACATAACTTAAGTCGGGTTGTAGTACTAACGGCTCGTCATTCAGCACATGTCCGGGATCGGCATTGTATCTCTTCAACTGTGATACGTGGAATACGTCGTGAATTCCCGTCAACCCATCTGGCAAATCCAATCGATACGCCACCGGCCCAATTCTTTCTTTTTTTGGAAACGGACTCAGATACCTTGGATTCAGCTTTCCCCCTCTCGGATGTTTCAGAATTCCCCTATTTGGTGTCAGTTTTAGGAACACACCGCCTGCCACCTGAAATTCTAACTTTATCCGCCTATTGTCTGCATAACTCTTTTGTCGACTCTGGGCCGCTTTCAACCTTTCCCTAATTAACTTGACCTTGTCCGACATTTCCTGAATATAGACTTCTCCCGATTTGCTTATATGTCCATCATTTGACCAACTCCAGTATAGCGGTACTTGACACTTTCGTCCATATAGAGCTTCATACGGAGCCATTCCAATTGAAGCTTGATAACTGTTATTGTATGATAACTCGGCATACGGCACACTTTCAATCCACTTATCCCCAAAATCCAATATACAGGCTCTCAGCATATCCTCTAATCTGAATACCCTTTTCTGACTGTCCATCAGTTTGCGGATGCACCGTCATACTGAACTTCAGACTAGAACCCATTGATTCTTGGAACTTACCCCAAAATCGGTATGTAAATCTCGGGTCTCAGTTGGACACAATACTTGAAGGCACTCCATGCAGTCTGACTATTTCTCGCACATAGGTCTAAGCCAACTTTTCCATTGAATCCCTTACATTCACGGGTATGAAATGCGCCGACTTGGTCAATTGATCCACCACTACCCATATGGCGTCCTTTTGGGTCCTTGCCATAGGGAGTCCGGTAACGAAGTCTATGGTCACCTCTTCCCATTTCCATTCCGGTACTGACAATGGTTGCAATAATCCTGCCACATTTTTGTGCTTCGCTTTGACTTCCTGACAGGTGAGACACGTCGGGACATACTTAACCACGTTCCTCTTCATTCCAGGCCACCAATAAGCCTTCTTCAAATCCTGATACATTTTTACCTCTCCCAAGTGAATGGCGTACTTGCTCCTATGCGCCTCCTCTAAAATTCTGTCCTTCAACTGGTGCTCCTCGGGTACACACAAATGATCTTGGAAGTACAACACTCCTGCTCCATTCTGTCAGAATTCACTACCTTGCCGTTTAAGCTCCTTGTCCTTGAAAAGCTGAAATTCTTCATTACTTTGTTGGGCCTCAATAATGTCCTGCCTTAGATCTGGCATCAACTTCAGGTTGCTAACCCTAATTCTCTCCTCTTGCACTTCCGCCCTTCTATCCAACACATCTGGAGCCACTCGAACCTCCTGCATTCTTAGCTTGGCCATTCTGACTTTTCTTCTTAGGGAACCAGCTACAATGTTAGCTTTCCCGCTCAGCACCCTTTGACCAACAATTGTTCTCTACATGACCCCTTTTTTCAAGTTCCGGCATAATAGAAGATCCTACGCAAGGCCAACTAGTGCTGATCAGGCTTGCTTTCCTCAGTTCTGCCATTGCTGGTTGGTAAGGCGCTTGACGGACTGTTGCTTTTGCAAAGGCCTTGATAGTTGTCTTGGTAGTAAGAAAGGTCTTGGCGCCATTCGATTGCGGTCTTCATTCTCAGTTCGGGTGGCTGCGTTCACAGTCCCCGAGTAGGTCGTTGGTGGAGAAGGTGCCAGTGCCCTTCTTAACTCCTGCCTTAGCCCCTTGACAAACTACCTTATTCTGTTCTACTTGGTGTCCACCAGTCTCTTACAGTACTTTGACAATTGGGTGAACCGTGCTACGCACCGAGCTACCGTCATACCTCCCTGCTTTAGATTTTGAAACTCATCCTCCCGCCTCTCAACTATCCACTGAGGGATATATTCGGCTTTGAATGCTTTCACGAAATTGGCCCATGTCCAATCTTGGACAATTAGTTCCCAGTCGTCCTGAACCCGTTGCCACTATGCCTGAGCTGGGCCCCTCATTCAGAATGCAGCAAACTTCACCATTTGCTTCTCAGTGTACTAAAGTGTAGCAAAGATATCTTCCATCTGCTCTATCCATTGTTCAGCTTTCTGATCCTACTCGGCTTCTCCTAACAAAATGGGCGGTTGGAATTTTAGAAACCGCTCCAAAGCTTCGTCCTCTCCCTTTGGATTCCTCCGTTCAGTTAAATTTTGAAGAATCTCGGTCATCTTGCTGAATGCTTGCCTTATTGTCACTTCAACAGGTGCATCAGACCATATTTCCAAATCTAGCTCACTCTTATTTCCCCGGTTGGGGAACTGCATTTGAGTTGTCTCAACTTCCGGTGTCACAGGTTCTGCCTCCGGAACTCTTTTGCCTGATGTGGCTACACAGCACTCGGGTGCCATCCTCAATCATGCCCAGATAATGAGTTTATGCATGCAAGTTTTAAAATATTTCATTTGCGCATGCATTTACATTCAGGTTTAAGTAAAAGAAAATCTGATGCAAGTTTTTGCATAAAGAATTGCATAAAAATTTTTCTCAAATCGTAGAGTACTCTAGGTACTCCTATTTGCATAAATTTTGAAAAGAAAGCAGTAAACAGAAAGGAAATTCCTTAACACAGAAGTTTACGGAAAGCAATAAATAAGCATCCTGATTATATCAGTTCTTAGCCTCTATAGTCCTCATCAGAATCTTCAAATTCGACCTTATATAACTATTCCCCAGGATTCCTAGTGAAGTCTATCCCATCCCCACTTGCAAATCCCTCTATTCGCTCCTTCTCGGGGCACCTAGAACTCTCCTCGGCTCAACTCCGCTGGGAAGAGGAATAAAAGAGGGAACGAAGGGAGGCCTAGATGGAGACTCATAGACTATCTCTCCGGGTCATCACTATCTGCTGCTAAGTCCACAACGGGACTAGAAGGATGGGGTCCAAGCTCCACTATCATCACCTCATCCTCACTGTCATAACTTATATCTATCACTGGGATTAGGGTGGCTCAAGAATCTGGACCTCATCATCTCTGCTATCCTACATAGGGATATCTGGCGAGGGTAGGCTGGGGAACTGGAAGGTACTCCTGGTATATAGGGATAGGCGGGTGCCACTGCTGCCCTATCCTCGCGATCTTAAGCATTCTAGCCATCCTACATCATAAGCAAGATAGGCTAGATAAATATTTAAACTTAAATAGATAGAACAAATATCATCAATATTTGCCTAAACCTAGTCTCTGATACCACTTATAACACCCCACTACCTAGGCCCGACAGGACCGGGGATGTCGCCCCGTCCAAAGGACAAGTAGTCTTTATAACTAGGTCACACAAAAGAAAATAAAAGTAATACTTTAAAATTGAACTTATTACAACCCAAAAATACATGAACAAACCCAGAATAAATAGTTCACTACCATCTCTCAAAACAACACATAAGAAAAATAACATAAAGTCTTCAAAGCATAGGCAACAAATCTGGCTATTCATCTCCACAGCAGGATCGACCTGAAAATATGGCATAAAAGGTGATGAGATAAAAATCTCAGTAAGTCCGTGTGTGCTTTGGGTGTTCAGTGAAAACAGTTCGTGGATGCAAAATGTGAAAACTTTGTAAGAGAAATATTGGCAAGCAATAAACATTAGTAAAAAACAAGAGTGGTGTTTTCGGCTTTTCCAGCCATACATAATTTATAAGATCAACCACTCAAAAGAAAGGATTATGGGTTACCACACGTTGGGCCCCATAACCGGATGGTCAGTATGCCACACTTTGTGCATACTGCCGGTCAGAATGCCGACACTTTGTGCAGACTGACAAAAGGTAGGTGATCGGCCTACCGGGCAAGATACTCCTCCTTCTCTATACCCAAACAACAACCGAGTGTCCATTCCGGCAAAACACAGTCACTTGACTGAAATAAAATTGCTAGCTCGGACCGGCATGACTAAGTAGTACTGACGTTTCTCTAAGTTGAGTTTTATCTTCTGGAGGTGGCCTCTTGCCAGAAGACTCACTATTGCTCTTCAAAACTAGTACTACTAGCCTACCCTTATTGAGTACTCAACGATAATTGTCCCACTTGGGAGAAAATTGGTAAAACATAGCTTTACTTGAAAATGGAAATTAAGGGTTTCTAAAGTCCATGCCAAAGTCAGTTTTAGAAATAGTTCAGTGTTTTAGTAAAACTGCTTTGAAAATTTTCAAATAATTGGTTTGACCGAATCAAGAAAAGAAACAGTCCTTAATTGCCTTTACCAAATCAGTATTCACATACTTCGCGTTTAGCTTGCCATGGTAACCTTTTACAACAAACAAGTTTTATGCAGGAGCTTACCTGATCCTTTGCTTGCTCAAATTCAAAAGTCTTCCAAGGCTGACCTAACCCCGCCTGGGGTAAACACAAGACATAAGGTTACACTCAAGCTATATTCACTTACACAAATAATCCTAGTTCAACTTATTACAATCATGACCCTAATGTTCTAAGCTTTAAGGCTAGGTGATAAAGAATTTTATAAAATAAGTCTAGTTTGATAAGTTAAAATAACTAGGGGTTCTAAAATAATTGCTAATAAATTATAGACTCAAATAATAATTCTTGAGTGTTATTAATAAATAAACTAAGGTTTGAACTTTAAATAATATTAAGTCCTAAATAATTTTAATAAATGATAATTTAAAAATAGCTTTATTATAAATAAATAATAAATTAAATAATTTTTAATTAATTAATTTTTTAATAGATAATAATTATTTAGTAATAAATAAAATTAGTAATAAATTAATTTTATTAAATTTTTGTTTAATAAAAATATTAATAGTCTAATTAAATATTCTAATCCAAATCCCCTAGTGTTTCGAATTTTGAAGGAAACTATAGTAGTAATTCTAATTTTTTTGTAATAAATTTTGTTAATGAATATAACCTAGAATTAATAAGAAAATAATCTCTTACTATGATTTTCCTAGTAGAAAAGATTCATGATCACATTCTCCATCATCAAACAATAAATCAATCCATTCATGAACATACACTTGAACTATCGCATACCATCACATGGCCAAAATCCTACTAAGCATAATCATCAATCATGGCTTCCATGGAGAATAAGAACATAAAAGCCTAATCACCTTTGGTGTCATAATATCTAATCATGCTTCAAACATCCATAAAATTCATTGAGCATGAACAACATAAATTGATTCAAAAGGAAAACATATACATCCTAGTCATATACAACAATCATCATGTCCTAACCCCAATCCCTTTATCCATATGCATATACTCAATCTCCCAATCATATTCTATCTCCCTATCAACACCTAAGAGACATGATTTAAAAATTTAATAAGAGAGATTTACGAATGAATACTTGATTGTCGAGTACTTTGATGAAGACAAAAGAAGGTCCACGCGCGATGGAGTGTTTTGAATGGTCCAACAAAACAAACGATCATGGTTGATGTTTGATCAACCATTTCGGTTAGAAGAAAGAGAGAGAGAGAGATCATTGGAATGATATAATCGAACGGAAGAAGATGAATAAGAAAGTTGTTCTTGACTTACCTTGTTGATGTTCTTGAGACCTTCAAAGAAAAGTTAATTTTGATCCGCTCGAAAATTCTTGTTTGCGAGGTTTTGTGTTATAAATAATAGAAATGAGGTTTAGAGATTAAATGGAAGTGATTTGGAGTATTTGAGAGTGATTGGAGGGGTTTGGAGTTGGTTTAGGCTTAAAGAAGTTTAGTGTGTGTTCTTGGTGTTTGTAGGTGAAAATGGAGAGAAATTAGAAGAAGTGCTGCTGGAATTTGGTAGAGGGCTGGCCGAATGGTAGAGTAGGATTGAGGGTTTCGGTTTTCAGCAAGAAAGAGTAAGGGTGATCAGATTTTATTTGAATTTTAAATGGAGAAAATAGTGGAGATGTTTAAGGTAGGTGGTTAGCAATGGTGTTTGATCAAGAGTGGTCTCTATGGTCTTTAATGGTGTCGGCTAGAACAAGACTGTTTTGCTGAAATGATTGAAGGCTAAATGTTGCTCAAGCTGGCCGAAATTCAGTCCATAAAGGCAGAGAAAATTCTGGTTGTTTCAGCTTAATGCAAGAGTGATTTATGGGAGTGAAATGCTGGAATTTTTTTGAAGTTCAAATGGTGTTTGAATGGAGTGATCTTAGAAGTGTTTTGTGGAGCAGCTATGGAGTCCTTAAGCTTCAAGGTAAGTGTGGGTTTAATGGTGTTCAGTATATGGCTGAATAAGGCTCAATTCTACGGAGATTGAAGGTGGCTTTCGGTCCTAGGCTAGAAAGGAACATGGCTGGAAAAAATTCTGTTCAAGTGTTCATGGCTTTTCCGAAATTGCAGATTTTTGGTGCAGGATTTTCGCACCTTCTTGGCTCGGTTTTTCAGTGGTTCTTCAGGGTTGTTTGAGGGTCTTCCAATGGTGGTTTTTCAGCCTCATTTCTGGACAAATGCAGAGAAGTTTGCTGGTTTGAAGATGAACTAAAGACAGCTTCATTTCCTTGAGGAAAAGCTGCGAATTGCCCAGAAAAATTTTTGGTTTGGTGCTGTTTTGTGCAGTCCGAAAATTGCACAATTTTTCCAGCTTCCAAGCCACTTGAAATGATCATTTTCTTGGCAACAAATGAGTGGATTTATGGCCTGAATTTTCGAAGGAAAGGGCTGCAACAAATCTGGAAAATTTCCAGATTTCCCTACCACTAAAACATGAACATCTTGAAGATGGATTTGAAGGTCTTTCCATGGTGATTGATTTTCTCTTGGAACCTTCCTATTTCTCCTCCTAATTTTCGGTCAACCTCCCTTCCCCAAAGCTGATTTTCAAAATTCAAGGGGAAGAAATCATCACAGAATTTTTTTTTTGGAATTCAAAGAAAAAGATTTAATGGATTTTAGCTTATTTGAATTATGAAATTGCTAGGACAAAGCTAGAGGTAATAAGTTGGACAAGAATTCTTCTAGAATTCTTTTAGGACATGAGGATGAGATTAGGACATTCTCTTCATGTTTCCCTTAAGACAATCATTCCTATTTTTATGGAATGCAAGAAAACAAAAATTCAAACTTAATTAAGATAATCATGATAAAAGCTTAAATGATGGGATTTGAACTAATGACCTTAGAGATTAATTCCAAAGCTTTAACCACTAAACCACAACAACTCTTGTTTTTATTTTCTCACCCACATATTTTTCTTATCTACTCCTCAAGCTATCTTCCTATTCTGACCTCATGCAAAATTACCATTTTACCCCTCCTACTCGATAAGTATAACTAAGCATTTAAACCTATAATCCACGATTCTAAAGCACATAAAATCATTCAAAAATACATATAGTCATGCAAAATAATATGATATGCATTCCCGACTCCCTTACTCTAGGGTTGGTTTTAGGTGGGGTTTCACAATTTCATAGGAAGAATATGTGGTTGAGAAAATAAGAACAAGAATTAGTGTGGTTTAGCGGTTAGAGCTTGGTGAGTTAATTTCTAAAGTCATGAGTTCAAATCCCATCATTTAATCTTTTGTCATGATTGTCTTAACTAAGTTTGAATTTTTGTTTTCTTGCATTCCATGAAAATAGGAATGTTGTTTTAGGGGAGACATGAGGAGAATGTCCTAATCTTATCCTCATGTCCTAAAAAGAATTCTAGAGGGATTCTTGTCCTTTTTATTACCTCTAGCTTGTCCTAACATCTTTATAATTTAAATCCATTAAATCTCTTCTTTTGAATTCCAAAAATTCTGTGATAATTCCTCCACCTTGAATTTCGAAAATCAGCTTTGGAGGATGGGGAGTTAGCCGAAAATAGGAGGGGAAATAGGAAGGGTTTCCAAGAGAAATCAACCACCATGAAAGAACCTTCAAATTCACCTTCATGTTGTTCATATTTTAGTGAAGGAAAATCTGGAAATTTTCCAGAATTTTTGCAGACCATCTCTTCGAAAATTCAGCCAGTAAACCTCTTCATTTGCTACCAAGAAAATGGTCATTTCATATGGATTGAAGGCTGAAAATTCTGTGCAATTTTTGGACTGCACAAACTGCACCAAACCAGAAAAAAATTTTGGCAGTTCGCCATTTCCCGCTAGGAAAATGTAGCTGATTTAATCCACCTTCAAGCCAGTAAAACTCTTATGTTTTTCTTCGGAAAGAAGGCTGAAAAACCATCTTTGGAAGACCCTCAAACACCCCAGAAGAACCACTGAAAATTGAGCCAAGTGAGTGCAATATTTCTGCACCAAAAGTCGTTATCATTCAAAACTCTTGAGCATTAAAACCAGAAAATTTACCAGCTTTGTCTCTCAAAGCCAAGGCCGAAAGTCGCCCTTTAAAACTCTGGAAACTGAACCTTGCTCCACTATAGACTGAAAACCATGAACCCCACACTTACCTTGAGCATATGGACTCCATAGCCACACCTCAAAACACTCCTAAGATCACTCCATTCAAACTCTTTTTGAACTTCAAAAAAATTCCAGCATTTTACTCCATTAAACCACTCTTGCATTAGGCTAATTAACCAGAATTTCCTCTGCCTTCATAGACTGAATTTCGATCAGCTCTATAGCCTGAACAAGCTCCATTCATTTCATCAAAACCACCTTGTTCAGCTGGCACCATTGAAGAGTGAAGAAACCTTCCTTGATCAAACACCATAGCTAACCTCCTACCTTAAACAACTCCACAACTTCCTCCATTTGAATTTCAAATGAAATCTGATCATTCTCTCTCATTCTTGTTGAAATCCGAAACTCCCATTCACCCTAGACCATTCGGCCAGCACCCTACTAGATTTTGTGCAGCAATCCTCTCAAACTCTCTCAATCTTTCACCAAGAACACCAAGAGCACCAAGAACACACACTAAACTTCTTCAAGCCTAACCCTACTCTAAACACCTCCAGTCACTCTCAAATACTCTAGATCACTTCTACTTAATCCCTAGACTTCATTTCTGGTATTTATAACACAAAACCTCGCAAACAAGAATTTTCACACGGATCAAAATTAGCCTTTTCCCTTGAAGGTCTCAAGAACATCAACAAGGTAAATCAAGAACAACCTTCTTGTTCATCCTTTTCCATTCAATTCTTAATGTACCCTTCTAATGCTCTCTCTCTCTCTCTTCCTCTACCGAAATGGTTGATCAACCATCAACCATGGCTATTTTTCTCGGTGGATCACTCAAGACTCTCTATTGTGCGTGGACCTTCTTTTGTCTTCATCAAAGTAATCGACAATCAAGTATCCATTCTTAAATCCTTTCTTTTTAAATTCTGAAATCATGTCTCCTAGGTGTTGATAGGGAGATAGAGTATGAATGGAGATTGAGTATATGCATGTGGATTAAGGGGATGGAGTTAAGACATGATGATTGTTGTATATGGCTAAGTTGTATGTGTTTTCTTTTTGGATCATTGTATGCTCTTCGTGCTTAATGAATTTTATGGATGTTTGAAGCATGTTAGAGATCATGACACCAAAGGTGATTAGGCTCTTATGTTTCTATTTTCCATTGAAGCCATTAATGATGATTATGCCTAGAAGGAAGTTAGCCTTGTGATAGTATGTGTTAAGTCAAGCATGTGTTCATGAATGGATTGGTTTATTATTTGATGTTGGAGAATGTGTTTATGAATCTTTTCTAGCAATAGGAAAATCATGGTGAAAGAGTATTTTCTTGTTAAGTCTAGGTTATTTTTATTAACAAATTTTATTACTTTAAATAGAATTACTACTATATTTTTCTCTATAAAATTCGAAACTCTAGGAAGATTTGGATTGGTTTATTAATTAAAATATTAATATTTTCTTTATCAAATAAATGAGATCTTTTGTTAAAAATAATATATATATATATATATAGTAATAAATCTTTTATAATAAATAAAATATTAGAATTAATGACCTTGTAGACCTTAGTTCAAACTTTTACTTATATTCCTAAATATTATTTATATTAAAATCTATTTGTTATTTATTAATTAAAAATTTAAAATAATTCATTTATTATCAATTTTTACTAATTATTTATTATCTATTAAAGAAATTAATTAAAAATTATTTGTAATTTATTATTTACTTATAATAAAGCTATTTTTAAATTACCATTTATTAATATTATTAGGACTTAATATTATTCAAACCTTCTTTTATTTATTAATAATAGCACTCAAGAATTATTAATTGAGTCTATAATTTATTAGCAATTATTTTAGAGCCCCAAGTTATTTTAACTTATCAAATTAGACTTATTTTATAAAATTTCTTTCTTTCTTCCTTTTTTTTTTAGCTAGCCTTAAAGCTTAGAACATTAGGGTCGTGATGGTAATGGGTGGAACTAGGATTATTTTGTGTAAGTGAGTTTAGCTTGAATGTAACCTTATGTTTTGTGTTTACCCCAGGCGGGGTTAGGTCAGCCTTGGAAGACTTTTAAGTTTGAGCAAGCAAAGAATTAGGTAAGCTCCTGCATAAAATTTTGTAAAGACCAAAATTACTGTGGCAAGCCAAATGCGATGTGTATGGACATTTATTTTGTGAAGGCAATTAAGGACTGTTTTTCCTTTTTATTCCAGACAAACAAATCATTTGAAAATTAAACAAGCAGTTTTACACAAAATGCTAAACTCTTTCTAAAACCTAACTTTGACAAGACTTTTAGAAACCCTTAATTGCTATTTCCAAATAAAGCAGATTATGATCAATTTTCTCCCAAGTGGGACAATCAACGTTGAGTACTCAATAAGGGTAGACCACCAGGACTAGTCTTTGAAGGGTTAGGGTCAGTATCTCAGTACGTGGCCACCTCTGAGGGGTGAGTCCTTCCTGGATAAGATGCTAATCCGGTAGGTCATGCCGATCCAAGCTAGTAAGTTTCAGTCATGTGGACTGTGTGATCCGGAGTGGACAACCGGTAAGTTTGGGTGTAGAGATGGAGGAGTATCTCACCCGGTAGGCCGTACACCTACCCTCTGTCAGCTTGCACAAAGTGTGGCATTCTGACCGTTATTTAATCATGGGGCCCAACGTGTAGTAACCCATGGCTACCCATTTGAGTGGTTGTATTTATTGTGCACATCTACGGTTTGAAAAGAGAAACGCCACTCTTTATTTTCAACACTTATTTATTGCTTGCCAGCACTTTTCCTTATGAAACTTTTACAACAGGCATACATGAATTATTTTACCTGAAACACTCAAAGCACACACGGGCTTACTAAAATTTTTATCTCACCACCTTTTATGCCATGTTTTCAGGAAGATCCTGCTGTGGAGGTCATTAGCTAGATTTTTGCCTATGCATTGAAGACTTATGTAATTTTCTTTATGTGATGTTTTGAGAGATTGTTGCAAACAATTTATTTTGGATTTGTTATAGTATTCATCTTTTGGGTTGTAATAAGTTTAATTTTAATGTCTTTATTTTATTTTATTCTATGTAACCTAGTTATAAAGACCCCTTGTCCTCTGGACGGGGCGACATCCCCGGCTCTGATGGGCCTAGGTAGTGGGGTGTTACAATAGGTGCCCACCCCTATAGCGTCTAAGTGTCTCTTGAAGACTCTCTCAGCCAAAGGCTTGGTGAATGGATCTGCTAGATTGTTTTCTGAGGTAATATGTTCCACCACGACTTCCCATCTCTGGATGAAATCCCGGATCAGGTGGTACTTCCTCACGATGTGTTTCCTCTTCTTGTGGTTCCGAGGCTCCTTAGATTGCGATACTATTCCAGTGTTGTCGAATACATCACAATTGGCTTGTCCATATGTGGTACGACTCTAAGTTCTGAAAGAAACTTCCGAAGCCAGACTGCTTCCTTGGATGCCTCCGAAGCTGCCACATACTCAGCTTCCAAGGTTGAGTCAGCAATACAGGACTGCTTGATACTCTTCCGTGAAATTGCTCCGCCAGACAAGGTGAAGACATATCCACTAGTGGATTTTCTTTCATCCTAATCCGCCTGGAAGTCTGAGTCTGTATATCCTGTAGGAACCAAATTATCAGCCCAATAAACTAGCATATAATCTCTCGTTACCCTGAGGTACTTGAGAATATGCTTATCAGCTTGCCAATGAACCACCTCGGGGTTTGACTGATATCTGCTAACTAAGCCCACGGCAAAGCAGATATCTGGCCTAGTACATCGCAAGGCATACATGAGACTTCCCACAGCCGAAGCGTAGGGAATCCTACTCATTCTATCATTTTCTACTTGAGACTTAGGACAATCATTCGAAGAAAATGACAACCCATGCCTGCAAGGGATTAGAGCTCCCTTGCATGAGTCCATGCTCTACTTGGCCAGCATCTTGTCAATGTATGTTGCTTGGGATAACCCTAACATTCTCTGCTTCCTATTTCTAAGAAGCCTAATCCCGAGAATGTAGCTGGCTTCTCCTAAGTCCTTCATACTGAATTGACTAGACAGCCAAACCTTTGTAGAAAACAATGTCCCTACATCATTTCCAATGAGTAGAATGTCATCCACATACAGGACAAGAAAAACCACATTAATGATTTCAAGTTTCCTGTACACGCATGGTTCATCTTCGTTTTGAATAAAACCATATGACTATACAATCTCATCAAAACGAGTGTTCTATGCTCTCGATGCCTGCTTAAGTCCATAAATGAACATCTTAAGCTTGCAAACCATATGTTCCTGGCCTTCAGCAATGAAGCCTTCCGGTTGGGACATATAGATGTCTTCGCTAAGATGGCCATTTAAGAATGCCGTCTTGACATCCATTTACCATATCTCGTAGTCATAGTGACATGCGATGGCAAGAAGGATGCGGATGGATTTAAGCATGGCTACCGGGGAAAATGTTTCCTCATAGTTGATTCCCTCTTTTTGAGTATACCCTTTTGCCATAAGCTTAGCTTTGAAGGTTTCAACATTCCCATCCGCTCCCCTCTTTCTCTTGTACACCCACTTGCACCCAATGGGTTTTATCCCTTCAGGTGAAGCTGCAGGATCCCAAACCTGATTGAGATACATAGACTCAATCTCGGCTTTCATTGCTTCATGCCACAAATTTGCATCTGCATCAGCAATAGCCTCCTCGTATCTAGTGGGGTCTTGTTCCTTATGGTCAGAGACTAGCTCAAAGGCTTCTCCAGTCCTTCTATCTGGAACCCTAGACACTCTCCCACTATGACGAGGCTCCATTTGCACAGGCACTTGAGGCTGTGCCTCTTCTTGTTCCAGAATCGGGTCAGAAGAAGTTGATTCCATAGATAACTTCTCCTCAAGTTCCAACCTCGTAGAACCTTTAGTGGAAGTACTTTGATCATCTTCCAAGTATCTAGCATTGGTACTGACTAGCACCTTCTGCTCCTGAGGATGATAAAAGTAACCTCCTTTTGTCCCTTTTGGATAGCCAACAAAATAGCATAATTATGATCTTGGTTCCAACTTGTCTCCCTTGACCAATACATAAGTTGGACATCCCCAAATTACGAGATGATTCAAACTTGGCTTACGCCTAGTCCACATCTTAGAGGGAGTCCTAGGTACTGACTTGGAAGGTACCAAGTTTAGAATATATGCCGCTGTCTCCAGGGCAAATCCCCAAAAGGACACTGGAAGAGTAGCATGAGACATCATGCTTCGAACCATTTCCATCAATGTCCTGTTCCTTCTCTCAGCTACTCCGTTCTGCTGGGGTGTTACCGGCGCAGAGAGCTGAGACACTATCCCATGATGTACCATGTAGTCCTTGAATTCACCTAGGAGGTACTCTCCACCACGATCCGATCGTAGGGTTTTGATTAATTTACCTGTCCGACGCTCCATTTCAGCCTTAAACTCCTTGAACTTGTCAAAAGAGTCAGACTTGCATCTATCAGGTAAATTTAACCATACCTTTTACAATCATCCGTGAAAGTGATGAAGTACTCAAAACCTCCTCTAGCTGGTGTAGACAACGGACCACACACATCAGTATGAACAAGACCCAACACCTCCTTGGCTCTATCCGCCTTTGGTGTAAATGACCTTTTGGTCATCTTTCCCGTCAGGGAAGATTCACACTGAGGCCAACTTTCCAATCGTAATGAGTCCAATGGCCCATCGTAGATTAGCCTCTGAATCCTAGTTGTGTTAATATGACCCAACCTTAGATGCCAAATGTATGAATCATTGATATTGGTCTTTCTCTTCTTAGTTAAAGGTTCAGACTGAGCGTTATTTGATTGGTTGTTAATAGGGTTTAAAAAGAACAGATTTCCATACATGTGCCCAATACATAAAATTTCTCCATCTCTACTGATAAAAATAACAGAATGGAAAGATACAGAATATCCTTGATTAATAAGTTTTGCAACTGAAATCAAATTCTGACGAAAACCAGGTACATATAAAATATCTTTTAAAACCACTATCTTATTACAATAAAAAATAAGATCCAGCTCTCCCACTGTAAGGGCCCAGACTTGTGCTCCATTACCCACTCAAAGCCCATGTTCGCTCTTCTTGAGTCTTCTTATCTTTCTAAACCCCTGCAAGGAGTTACATATAAGATCAGTGGCTCCTAAATCAACAATCCAAGTGGAAGTTGATCCTACCATTGATATGGACTCTAGATAGAAAACATTACCTGTGGAGTTTTTCTTGGTTTGAAGATCTGGACACTCCTTTTTTCAGTGTCCCTTCTTCCCACATTTGAAGCACTTGCCCTTTGGTTTGTCCTTGGGCTGGGCTGCTGCATTCCCCTTCTTCCTCTTGAACTTTCTGGGTTTAGGCCCAGTTCTTGAGGAAGAAGCCTTAGCAATCATGGCATTTGACTGCGGCTTCATGACCTTCTCCGCCATCTGGAGCTCCTTTATCAATTCAATTAAACTCATGTTCAACTTGTTCATGTTGTAGTTTAACTTGAAATGAGTGAAGAAGTCCGGTAGAGATTCGAGAACCAAGTCCACTTGGCACTCGGGGTCAATGACAGCCCCTAAGATTTCCGCCACCTAGAAAGCAGCAATTACCTTGAGTATATGCTCTTAGACTGATGCTCCCTCAGCCATCTTAGTGTTAACAATAGTTTGAAAAGCCTCCTGCTTGCATGCCGGTTCTTGTCCGCGAACATAGTAGCCAATGATTGACTGATGTCATATGCAGAAGCCATGTCTTTGTGTTTTAACTGGAGAACATTAGACAAGGAGGCTAACATATAGCAACGTGCCATTTCGCCAGCCTTCTTCCACGCCGTCTCAGCCTCTGGCTCTTCGGCGATGGAACCTTCACCGATAACCGGGCAGGTCTCGTAAAGGACATACTTATACTCCTCAGCTGTGAGTATTATGTCTAGGTTCCTTTTCCAGTCCACATAGTTTGGACCCGTTAACTTATTCTCCTTGAGAATAACGGCCAATGGACTAAAAGAACCTCCCACCATTTCTGAAAATCGAAAAATAAAAGAAAGAATTAAGTTTGTGAGAACAAAATAAAATTTGTGCACTGAAAATAATTTGGCTCTTAGGAAAACTGACATAGCTTCTTGGGAAGATTAACAGTTTCCTAAGCTAAGTGTATTAACCACCACAAATTAATTTCCCTTCTAGGAAATGATTTAGAGGATAACTCCAACGTGGGATGGCCATTTCCTCTCATTTCCTATGGACATACCTCCCACTATAACCTCCAACGTGGGCTGGCCGATCATAGTACGTGCCTCGGGTTACTAATTACATCCTTCCATTAGATCTAGATCCTTGTGGTATCCTCATCCTATACGGGTTCACTCCCAGGGTGACGCGAGGGGACCCACGATCTCTAATGAGGATCGTGATGGAAGCCGTGGGGCCGTTGGAACCCCACTCCCACTTAGTCTTTTAAAATAAAGGGTTCTCCGGAAAAATACCATTTTGAAATTTCCATTAGGTTTTTCTTAACTCAAAAATAATATATCCAAGTCCATTAAAATCTCAATGTCAAGGTTTATACCCTTTGAGAGATTTTCTCCATGGACTAATTTTATTTAAGTTAAAACTTAATGATTTCAAAAACATTCCAATTAAAACTTTCTAGAGACTTTGGTCTCAAGTTTTTTGACAAAATCATTTTTCTAGTCTAAAACAAAACAAAATGGCTCTCCATTTTAATTTACAAAAATATCTAAATCCAATATATTTTCTATGTCAAGGATTAAATCCTTTGAGAAAATATTCAATGATTAATTTTTGTACAAATTAAAATAACCATTTAATTTTTGAAGAAAAATATTTTTCTTGTCAAAAGTGTTCCCAAAGACTTTGGTCTTTGAGAAAAAGCACACATAGGTACATAAAAGAAATACCATGCCAGAAAACAGTAAACGTTTTCATGCATTTCTATTTTTTAAACTGAAGTGCCCAAATAATAGAATTAAACACATTAATTAATTAATTAATGATCTTGTTTAATCATAAAATTCCTTACTAATATTTTTCATGCAAATATATTCCAAGAATATAAATATTGCAAAAATATTAACTTCGCCTGGTATGGGACCCAAAACGAAAAGGAGAAAAAAATTGCAAAAAATAGCTGTCGGTCCACGTGCACTCGTTGCACCGGATCCGGGCCCATTTGGCCTGCGGTCTACCGGGCGCCCGGTGCACCAGCCGCTCCAGAACTTCAGCATCCAACCCGCGCAGCTGCCACCCGCCAAACTGCGCCCACGACCCGGTGCATCTCTTATTACATGGCCCGCGAGTCGGCCCGACAACCCGCGCGCAACCCGGGAAATTGAATTGCATTTCTGCAATTGAAACGGCTTGGAATTAAAAGAAATTGGCTCGACTTAGGCAGCTCAAGGGCAGCGGCTCGTGACACATAACAATGGTGGCTCGGCTTGGAGGCTCGGCTTGGCGGCTTAGGAACAGTGCTTCTTCTTCCCCGCGACGAGTTTCTCTGGTCTGTCTGCGGATTTTCCATTTTTTTCACTTCCTTTTTCTTCCTTGGACATTTTTCATATCAAAATCTCATCCAAAACAAAACTACAACTGCCTATACCCATTTGAATTGGGTTTACACGATTAAAACATCAAAGCCAAAAAAGTATTTACAGAGGCCTATGCTTCAACGGTGAAGCTCACAGAGATGCTATCCCATACCAAAATAGTGAAGGATCATAGTTAATCACACATAACTGTCCGATTTTATTAACTAGCATACAGGTTTCCTATATGTGCAAATATCTTCATGGCTCTGATACCAATTAAAGATAAAATTGCAAGCGAAATATAGCCAAAAAGACAGCCAAGGAACAACAAAAATGCCGCACTCCTACGTGAAGAAGAAAAAGGGAAAAAAAAAATATTTTCTCATTACCTTTTCTTCTTGTTCTCAAAATCGGCTGAACTGGAATATGCGGAACTGGGGTAGGCACGCTCGTGGAAACTTGCGGTGCAATTCCTGCAAGCCTTCTACATCGTCTTTGCATGTAGATGAACGCCTAGCTTTCGATCTTCCAGTATATGGCCTGCCTAATATCGTTTTGGTGAGACAACCTAGGGGCCAAAGAATATTTTCTGGAGAGGGAGAGGAAAAAACGTCTGGTATTTTTCACAGAGAGGAAGCACTGGAAAAACAACGTTATTTACTTTTCTCCTGTTTAACTAAATAAAACCCTAGGTTAAACTGGATTGGGCCATTGGACTCTTAGTTTAACCTTTTTGGGCTTAATTAATTATTCCAACTAAAACCAACTAAATGGCCCAATTAATAAATAATTAATTTTCCAGCCCAAATAAACCAGTCCAATTAATTAAGCTTATATTAGTTTAGTCCCAAGTTAATATTGAATTATTCAAACTGGGCCAAAGCCCTGAACAATTAATTAACCCACCAAACTAATTTAATTAATTCTCCCTCTCCATGGACCTTTATTTTATTATAGCCCAATAATTAAATCAGGTTACGTAAATAAAATAAATTCCATTTAATTTAAGATCAATTCTTTAGCCCGTATTTAATTAGGACTCACGGTCTATGCTGGGGACTAAAAGACACACCGCCTTGGCTACTAAAATGACCAAAATACCATTGCCATAAAAATAGCTGTATTTTGCATTTTAAATATTTCCTAATATCACCATCAGGAAATATTGACCCCGAGGACAATGCTGCATTAGCAAAGTCTCCGACCTACAGGTGAAATGACTAAAATATCCCTCTATACATCGTCGTACATTTAGAGAGGAAGAAGTGTACTAACACCCCTCTGAATGACATCTACCATCCTTGGGCTTCTAGTCCAATGATCCACGACTCCTTGGAGTGTTTCCGCTTTCCAAGGGAGCTACCCTAAAGCAAACATCCGAGTCATGTTTCTTAGGGCCCTGGATATTTTAGACCATTCGGACAACCACAAGGGGAGATATAGTGCAGAAACTATCTTGTACAAGTCTGTCTTAACTAACTAGTCACATATACCCAACAAGCAAGTATATTGGCCCTACGATAGAACCTCAACTATAGCAAATCAAAGTATATGCTACCAGCTTCGCCAGGCCAGCAACTCATGCTCAAGTCGTAGAGTACTAGTCCACGCTGTAGTGGCAGTAGTCTAGGTTTCTATCATATAGTACTTTTAGAAACCACTACTACAGGTCTTGTCCTACGTATTCGAAATATGCTTATGTCATGAAGTGAGTGGACTACTCGCTGGCTAAAGGTAATCTATTCCCTATTTGAAATTCATAACATAACAACCTAAACATGATGAGTTCCCAGTCTCATCAATAGGTTAAGAACAAAAGTTTATGTGTTAAATAACCCGTGATCCATACCTTACTGTGAAAGACCACCATTCACATGGACCACTTATTTAAACTCAATGGGTCTATTCAAAACGAAAATTGTCCACAAACAAAAGAAAATTCAAAAATAATTTCTGAAAATAAATTCTTTTATTAAAATATTCGATTTTACATTAGAAACCTAGTCTATGAGGGCATACAATCTAACAAACTCCTGCTTGCACTCAAAGACTAGGTAAGTCCATAGGTGCCCACCCCTATGGTGTTTAAGTGTCTCTTGAAGACTCTCTCAGCCAAAGGCTTGGTGAATGGATCTGCTAGATTGTTTTCTGAGGTAATATGGTCCACCACGACTTCCCGTCTCTGGATGAAATCCCGGATCAGGTGGTACTTCCTCTCGATGTGTTTCCCCTTCTTGTGGTTCCGAGGATCCGTAGATTGCGATACTGCTCCAGTGTTGTCGCAATACATCACAATCAGCCTGTCCATATGTTGTACGACTCCAAGTTCTAAAAGAAACTTCCGGAGCCAAACTGCTTCCTTGGATGCCTCTGAAGCTGCCACATACTCAGCTTCCATGGTTGAGTCAGCAATACAAGACTGCTTGATACTCCTCCATGAAATTGCTCCTCCAGACAAGGTGAAGACATATCCACTAGTGGATTTTCTCTCATCCTTATCTGCCTGGAAGTGTGAGTCTTTGTATCCTGTAGGAACCAAATCATCAGCCCTATAAACTAGCATATAATCTCTCGTTCCCCTAAGGTACTTCAGAATATGCTTTACAGCTTGCCAATGAACCACCTCGGGGTTTGACTGATATCTGCTAACTAAGCACACGACAAAGCAGATATCTGGCCTAGTACACCGCATGGCATACATGAGACTTCCCACTGCCGAAGCGTAGGGAATCCTACTCATTCAGTCCTTTTCTTCTTGAGACTTAGGACAGTCCTTCGAAGAAAATGACAACCCATGTCTGTAAGGGATTAGAGCTCCCTTGCATGAGTCCATGCTGTACTTGGCCAGCATCTTGTCAATGTATATTGTTTGGGATAACCCTAACATTCTCTGCTTCCTATTTCTAAGAAGCCAAATCCCGAGAATGTAGCTTGCTTCTCCTAAGTCCTTCATACTTAATTGACTAGACAGCCAAAACAATGTAGATGACAATGTCCCTACATCATTTCCAATGAGTAGAATGTCATCCACGTACAGGACAAAAAAAAATCACATTAATGCCTTCAAGTTTCTTGTATACGCATGGTTCATCTTCGTTTTGAATAAAACCATAAGACTTTACAGTCTCATCAAAACAAATGTTCTATGCTCTCGATGCCTGCTGAAGTCCATAAATGAACTTCTTAAGCTTGCAAACCATATGTTCCTGGCCTTCAGCAATGAAGCCTTCCGGTTGGGACATATAGATGTCTTCGCTAAGATGGCCATTTAAGAATGCCGTATTGACATCCATTTGCCATATCTCGTAGTCATAGTGACATGCGATGGCAAGGAGGATACGGATGGATTTAAGCATGGCCACAGGGGAAAAGGTTTCCTCAGAGTCGATTCCCTCTTTCTGAGTATACCCTTTCGCCACAAGCCTAGCTTTGAAGGTTTCCACCTTCCCATCCATTCCTCTCTTTCTCTTGTACACCCACTTGCACCCAATGGGTTTTATACCTTCATGTGAAGCTACAAGATCCCAAACCTGATTGAGGTACATAGACTCAATCTCGGCTTTCATTGCTTCATGCCAAAGATTTGCATCGGCATCAGCAATAGCCTCCTCGTATCTAGTGGGGTCTTGTTCTTGATGGTCAGAAACCAGCTTTAAGGCTTCTCCTGTCCTTCTATCCGGAACCCTAGACACTCTCCCACTACGACGAGGCTCCATTTGCACAGGCACTTGAGGCTGTGCCTCTTCTTGTTCCAGAATCGGGTCAGAAGAAGTTGATTCCGTAGATAACTTCTCTTCAAGTTCCAACCTCGTAGAACCTTTAGTGGAAGTACTTTGATCATCTTTCAAGTATCTAGCATTGGTACTGACTAGCACCTTCTGCTTCGTAGGATGATAAAAGTAACATCCTTTTGTCCCTTTCGGATAGTCAACAAAATAGCATAATTCTGATCTTGGTTCTAACTTGTCTCCCTTGACCAGTACATAAGCTGGACATCCCCAAATCCTGAGATGATTCAGACTTGTCTTATGCCTAGTCCACATCTCATAGGGAGTCCTAGGTACTGACTTGGAAGGCACCGAGTTCAGAATATATGCCGCTGTCTCCGGGGCATATCCCCAAAAGGACACTGGAAGAGTAGCATGAGACATCATGCTTCAGACCATTTCCATCAATGTCCTGTTCCTTGTCTCTGCTACTCCATTCTGCTGGGGTGTTCCCGGCACAGAGAGCTGGGATACTGTCCCATGATGTACCATGTAGTCATTGAATTCACCTAGGAGGTACTCTCCACCACGATCCGATCGTAGGGTTTTATTAATTTACCTGTCCGACGCTCCACTTCAGCCTTAAACTCCTTGAACTTGTCAAAAGAGTCAGACTTGCGTTTCATCATGTAAATGTAACCATACCTCGTACAATCATCCATGAAAGTGATGAAGTACTCAAAATCTCCTCTACCTGGTGCAGACAACGGACCACACACATCAATGTGAACAAGACCCAACACCTCCTTGGCTCTATCCGCCTTTGGTGTAAATGACCTTTTGGACATCTTTCCCATTAGGCAGGATTCACACTAAGGCCAATTTCCAATCTTAATGAGCCCAAAGGCCCATCGTGGATTAGCCTCTGAATCGTAGTTGACTTAATATGACCCAACCTTAGATGCCAAATGTATGAATCATTGATATTGGTCTTTCTCTTCTTAGTTAAAGGTTCAGACTGAGCGTTATTTGATTGGTTGTTAATAGGGTTTAAAAAGAACAGATTTCCATACACGTGCCCAGTACATAAAATTTCTCAATCTCTACTGATAGAAATGCCAAAATGGAAAGATACAGAATATCTTTGATTAATAAGTTTTGCAATTGAAATCAAATTCTGACGAAAACAAGGTACATAAAAAATATCTTTTAAAACCACTGTCTTATTATAATTAAAAATAAGATCCAGTTCTCACACTGCAAGGGCCCAGACTTGTGCTCCATTACCCACTCGAAGCCCATGTTCGCCCTTCTTGAGTCTTCTTATCTTTTTAAACCACTGCAAGGAGTTACAGATATGATCAGTGGCTCCTGAATCAACAATCCAAGTGGAAGTTGATCATACCATTGATATGGACTCTAGATAGAAAACATTACCTGTGGGGTTTTTCTTGGTTTGAAGATCTGGACACACCTTTTTCTAGTGTCCCTTCTTCCCACATTTGAAGCACTTGCCCTTTGGTTTGTCCTTGGGCTGGGCTGCTGCATTCCATTTCTTCCTCTTGAACTTTCTGGGTTTAGACCCAGTTCTTGAGGAAGAAGCCTTAGCAATCATGACCTTTGACTGCGGCTTCATGACCTTCTCCGCCATCTGGAGCTCCTTTATCAATTCAGTTAAACTCATGTTCAACTTGTTCATGTTATAGTTTAACTTAAACTGAGTGAAGAAGCCCGGTAGAGATTCGAGAACCATGTGCACTTGGCTCTCGGGGTCACTCCCAGGGTGATGCGAGGGGACCCACGATCTCTAATGAGGATCGTGATGGAAGCCGTGGGGCCGTTGGAACCCCTCTCCCACTTAGTCTTTTAAAATAAAGGGTTCTCTGGAAAAATATCCTTTTGAAATTTTCATTATGTTTTTCTTAACTCAAAAATAAAATATTTAAGTCCATTAAAATCTCTATGTCAAGGCTTATATCCTTTGAGAGATTTTTCTCCGTGGACTAATTTTATTTAAGTTAAAACTTAATGATTTCAAAAATGTTCCAATTAAAACTTTCTGGAGACTTTGGTCTCTAGTTTATTTGACAAAATCATTTTTCTAGTTCAAAACAAAACAAAATGGCTCTCCATTTTAATTTACAAAAATATCTAAATCCAATATATTTTCTATGTCAAGGATTAAATCCTTTGAGAAAATATTCAAGGATTAATTTTTGTACAAATTAAAATAACGATTTAATTTTTGAAGAAAAATATTTTTCTTGTCAAAAGTGTTCCCAAAGACTCTGGTCTTTGAGAAAAAGCGCACATAGGTACATAAAAAAATAGCATGCCAGAAAATAGTAAACGTTTTCATGCTTTTCTATTTTTTAAACTTAAGTGCCCAAATAAGAGAATTAAACACATTAATTAATTAATTAATGATCCTGTTTAATCCTAAAATTTCTTACTAATTTTTTTCATGCAAAAATATTCCAAGAATATAAATATTGCAAAAATATTAACTTCGCCTGGTATGGGACCCAAAATGAAAAAGATAAAAAAAATTTAAAAAAATAGCTGCCGGTCCACGTGCACCCGATGCACCATATCCGGGCCCATTTGCCCTGCGGTTCACCAGGCGCCCGGTGCACCAGCCGCACCAGAACATTAGCATCCAACCCGCGCAGCAACCGCCCGCCGAACTGCGCCCACGACCCGGTGCCTCTCTTATTGCATGGCCCGCGAGTCGGCCCGACAACCCGCGCGCGACCCGGGAAATTGAATTGCATTTCAATTGCAATTCTGCAATTGAAACCGCTTGGAATTAAAAGAAATCAGCTCAGCTTAGGCGGCTCAAGGGCAGCGGCTCGTGACACATAACCGTGGTGGCTCGGCTTGGCGGCTTAGGAACAGTGCTTCTTCTTCCCCGCGACGATCTCTGATCTGTCTGCGGATTTTCCATTTTTTTCACTTCCTTTTTCTTTCTTGGACATTTTTCATATCAAAATCTCATCCAAAACAAAACTACAACTGCCTATACCCATTTAAATTGGGTTTACACGATTAAAACATCAAAGCCAAAAAAGTATTTACAGAGGCCTATGCTTCAACGGTGAAGCTCACAGAGATGCTATCCCTCACCAAAATAGTGAAGGATCACAGTTAATCACACATAACTGTCCGATTTTATTAACTAGCATACAGGCTTCCTATATGTGCAAATATCTTCATGGCTCTGATACCAATTGAAGATAAAATTGCAAGTGAAACATAGCCAAAAAGACAGCCAAGGAACAACAAAAACGCAGCACTCTTGCGTGAAGAAGAAATAGGGAAAAAAAAAATATTTTCTCATTACCTCTTCTTCTTGTTCTTAAAATCGGCTGAACTGGAATATGCAGAACTGGGGTAGGCACGCTCGTGGAAACTTCTGGTGCAATTCCTGCAAGCCTTCTACTTCGTCTTTACATGTAGATGAATGCCTAGCTTTCAATCTTCCAGTATATGGCCTGCCTAATATCGTTTTGGTGAAACAACCTAGGGGCCAAAGAATATTTTCTGGAGAGGGAGAGGAAAAAATGTCTTGTATTTTTCACAGAGAGGAAGCACTGGAAAAATAATGTTATTTACTTTTCTCCTGTTTAACCTAAATAAAACCCTAGGTTAAACTAGATTGGGTCATTGGACTCTTAGTTTAACCTTTTTTGGCTTAATTAATTATTCTTACTAAAACCAACTAAATGGCCCAATTAATAAATAATTAATTTTCCAGCCCAAATAAACCAGTCCAATTAATTAAGCCTATATTAGTTTAGTCCCTGGTTAATATTTAATTATTCAAACTGGGCCAAATCCCTGAATAATAAATTAACCCACCAAACTAATTTAATTAATTCTCTCTCTCCATGGACCTTTATTTTATTATAGCCCAATAATTAAATCAGGCTACGTAAATAAAATAAATTCCCTTTAATTTAAGACCAATTCTTTAGCTCGTATTTAATTAGGACTCACGGTCTATACTGGGGATCAAAAGACACACTGCCTTGGCTACTAAAATGACCAAAATACCCTTGCCATAAAAATTGCTGTATTTTGCATTTTAAATATTTTCTAATATCACCATAAGGAAACATTGACCCCGAGGACAATGACTGCGTTAGTAAAGTCTCCGACTTACAGGTGAAATGACTAAAATACCCCACTACACATCGCCGTACATTTAGAGAGGAAGAAGTGTACTAACACCCCTCTGAATGACATCTACCATCCTTGGGCTTCTAGTCCAATGATCCACGACTCCCCGGAGTGTTTCTGCTTTCCAAGGGAGCTACCCTAAAGCAAACATTCGAGTCATGTTTCCTAGGGCCCTGGATATTTTAGACCATTCGGACAACCACAAGGGGCGGTATAGTGCAGAAACTATCTTGTACAAGTCTGTCTTAACTAACTAATCTCACATACACAACATGCAAGTATATTGGCCCTACAATAGAACCTCAACTATAGCAAATCAAAGTATATGCTACCAGCTTCGCCAGACCACCAACTCATGCTCAAGTCGTAGAGTACTAGTCCACACTGTATCGGTATAGAAACCACTACTACAGGTCCTGTCCTACGTATTCGAAATACGCTTATGTCATGAAGTGAGTGGACTACTCGCTGGCTAAACGTAAGCCATTCCCCATTTGGAATTCATAACATAATAACTTAAACATGATGAGATTCCCAGTCTCATCAATAGGTTAAGAACAAAAGTTTATGTGTTAAATAACCCGTGATCTATACCTTACTGTGAAAGACCACCATTCACATGGACCACTTATTTAAACACAATGGGTCTGTTCCAAATGAAAATTGTGCATAAACAAAAAGTAAATTCATAAACAATTTTTGAAAATAAATTATTTTATTAAAATATTCGATTTTACATCAGAAACCTAGTCTAAGGGGCATACAATCCAACAATCTCCCGCTTGCATTCTAAGACTTGGTAAGTCCATAGGTGCCCACCCCTATGGCGTCTAAGTGTCTCTTGAAGACTCTCTCAGCCAAAGGCTTGGTGAATGGATCATCTAGTTTGTTTTTTGAGGTAATATGTTCCACCACGACTTCCCACCTCTGGATGAAATCCCGGATCAGGTGATACTTCCCCTCGATGTGTTTCCCCTTTTTGTGGTTCCGAGGCTCCGTAGATTGCGATTCTGCTCCAGTGTTGTTGCAATACATCACAATCGGCCTGTCCATATGTGGTACGACTCCAAGTTCTGAAAGAAACTTTCGGATCCAGACTGCTTCCTTGGATGCCTCCGAAGCTGCCACATACTCAGCTTCCATGGTTGAGCCAGCAATACAAGACTGCTTGATACTCCTCCATGAAATTGCTCCTCCAGACAAGGTGAAGACATATCCACTAGTGGATTTTCTCTCATCCTTATCCGCCTGGAAGTGTGAGTCTGTGTGTATCCTGTAGGAACCAAATCATCAGCCCTGTAAACTAGCATATAATCTCTCGTTCCCTTGAGGTACTTGAGAATATGCTTTACAGCTTGCCAATGAACCACCTTGGGGTTTGACTGATATTTGCTAACTAAGCCCACGACAAAGCAGATATCTAGTCAAGTACACAGCATGGCATATATGAGACTTCCCACTGCCGAAGCGTAGGGAATCCTACTCATTCTGTCCTTTTCTTCTTGGGACTTAGGACAGTCCTTCGAAGAAAATGACAACCTATGTCTGCAAGGGATTAGAGCTCCCTTGCATGAGTCCATGTTGTACTTGGCCAGCATCTTGTCGATGTATGTTGCTTGGGATAACCCTAACATTCTCTGCTTCCTATTTCTAATAAGCCTAATCCAGAGAATGTTGCTGGCTTCAACCAAGTCCTTCATACTGAATTGACTAGACAGCCAAACCTTTGTAGATGACAATGTCCCTACATCTTTTTCAATGAGTAGAATGTCATCCATATACAGGACATGAAAAACCACATTAATGCCTTCAAGTTTCCTGTACACGCATGGTTCATCTTCGTTTTGAATAAAACCATAAGACTTTACAGTCTCATCAAAACGAATGTTCCTTGCTCTCGATGCTTGCTTAAGTCCATAAATGGACTTCTTAAACTTGCAAACCATATGTTCCTGGCCTTCAGCAATGAAGCTTTCCGGTTGGGACATATAGATGTCTTCGCTAAGATGGCCATTTAAGAATGCCGTCTTGACATCTATTTGCCATATCTCGTAGTCATAGTGACATGCGATGGCAAGGAGGATGCGGATGGATTTAAACATGGCTATCGAGGAAAAGGTTTCCTCATAGTCGATTCCCTCTGTCTTAGTATACCCTTTCGCCACAAGCCTAGCTTTGAAGGTTTCCACCTTCCCATCCGCTCCCCTCTTTCTCTTGTACACCTACTTGTACACAATGGGTTTTATCCCTTCAGGTGAAGCAACAAGATTCCAAACCTTATTGAGGTACATAGACTCAATCTCGGCTTTCATTGTTTTATGCCACAGATTTGCATCTGCATCAGCAATAGCCTCCTCGTATCTAGTGGGGGTCTTGTTCCTGTTGGTCGGAGACCAGCTCAAAGGCTTCTCCAGTCCATCTATCCGGAACCCTAGACACTCTCCCACTACGACGAGGCTCCATTTGCACAGGCACTTGAGGCTGTGCCTCTTCTTGTTCCAGAATCGAGTCAGACGAAGTTGATTCCGTAGATAACTTCTCCTCAAGTTCCAACCTCGTAGAACCTTTAGTGGAAGTACTTTGATCATCTTCCAAGTATCTAGCATTGGTACTGACTAGCATCTTTTGCTCCTTAGGATGATAAAAATAACCTCCTTTTGTCCCTTTTGGATAGCCAACAAAATAGCTTAATTCTAATCTTGGTTCCAACTTGTCTCCTTTGACCAGTACATAAGCTGGACATCCCCAAATCCTAAGATGATTCAGACTTGGCTTACGCCTAATCCACATCTCATAGGGAATCTTAGGTACTGACTTGGAAGGCACCAAGTTCAGAATATATGCCGCTGTCTCCAAGGCATATCCCCACAAGGACACTAGAAGAGTAGCATGAGACATCATGCTTCAGACCATATCCATCAATGTCCTGTTCCTTCTCTCAACTACTCCGTTCTACTGGGGTGTTCCCGGCACAGAAAGCTGGGATACTGTCCCATGATGTACCATGTAGTCATTGAATTCACCTAGGAGGTACTCTCCACCACGCTCCGATCGTAGGATTTTAATTAATTTACCTGTACGACGCTCCACTTCAGCCTTAAACTCCTTGAATTTGTCAAAAGAGTCATGTGAAACCCCAGTCAAAACCAACCTTAGAGTAAGGGGGTTGGGATGCATATCATGCTTTATTTCATGATTAAATACATTTTCATATGATTTTATGTGCTTTGGATTTGAGTTTTATTATTTTGAAGTCTTGTTGGTGAGTATTGTGTGAGAGGGACAAAATGGTAATTTTTGCCCGAGGTGAAAATACGGAGATAGCTTGTGGAAGGAATATGAATTAATTTTCTGGTAAAAATAGCAACAAGAGTGGTTGTGGTTTAGTGGTCAGTGCCTTGGAATTAATTCTTGAGTTCTTGGGTTTGAATTCCATCATAGAAGCTTTAGTTTGATTAAAATTTTATTTTTGCTTAGGGGGGATTAGTCTCGGCCTTAAGGGCCTAGAGCAAGGTGGTGATAATGACCTAGGAGAGACATGTTAGGAGAATTCTCATTTCACTCCTTTGCTTTACTCAAAATTCTTAAAGGGAATTCATTCTCCCTTGACCTTTAGTTTTCTTAATTTTCAACTCCTTAGTTTGATCAAGGTGTTCTACCCTTTTCTTTTCTAGAAAATTCAGTAGAGGGCTGAGTTCTTTTAGGTTCAAAATGTCCTAGTAAAAGGCTTCTCATGGTCTGGAAAATGTGAATGAATTGTGTGAAATTTCAAGAGGAAAATCCCTCTAGTAAGCTTGCTGAAATTTCACTCTATAGCTAGTTCACCTTCCTTCTTGGAATGAGCTGAAATTTTCCAGCTTGTGTACCTTCAAAATGTCAAACTTCTTAGCTAACATTCCCTTCCAAATGCTGCCAGAAAAATGGCCTTAAGATCAGCTTGAAACATGAATCATTTCTGCCATTTTCGGACTGTGCAAAGACTGAGCAAAACTAGTGAAAAATTCTGGGCAAATCGCTACCTTGGAGGCTCAAAACCAAGCTGTTTTCTTCTAGATTTTGTGCAGCACCTTAACCATGTTTTTCCTCCATGAAGAAGTCTGGAAACCAACCTTGAATACCCCTAAAACCCCCCTCCCAGCTCGCTGCATCTCAGCTAGAAGTGGCGGACGAAATTCTACCAGAAAATTCCTAGGCAGCGAAATTGTTGTGCAGGAAATTTTCCAACTTGCTTCCTATTTCTCCTCCAGCCGAAAATGCCAACCTACTTCTGTCAAAACCTCCCTTAAACCACCATTAACAGAGCTCCATTGTTCCCTCAAACCTCTGGACGAAAGGCAGCAATGGCTGTCCGAAAATCTCTCCAACAAATCCCTGCAATTTAGCTTAATTACTTTCCAAAATTCCAGCCATCTTATTTAGCAACCTTCCATGATATCTTGCTCAATTGACCAGACTTCTTCTTCATCATTGTACCTCTTAGTTTCGGCCATCATAAGCCTTATAGAACCAGCTTCAATTCCTTAGAAAAGACACACAACCAGTCGGCCATAGGAGGCTTCAAAGTTGTCCAAACAATCAAGATATTCTTAGAATATTTAGTTTCCAAATTCACTTCCCAAAAATATTCTTCAAGGATTGTAACAACTAACCTTTCCTTTTCCCTCTCAAATCAGAGAAAACATTCTCCTAAACCCTACAGAATTTTGGCAGCCCTAATTCCACAGAAAATCAGCAGCTGCTTCCAACCTCTCTCTCTCGATTTTCTCTAGCCACCAAGAACACACACACTACATCAAGAACACCTACTACCTTCTTTCACCTAATACACCTTCAAACCACTTCAAACCCTCACGAAAATCTCCAGATTTGATTTACTCCTTGCTGTGAATCCATCAACACCCTTATTAACATCAAACTCCACAAATCATCTTGCTACTTTGGATCAAAACCAGAAATTTTTGTGAAGGTCAAGAACATCTTCAAGGTAAACTTACTCTATCAACTTCGTCTTCTTCAAACTTGATCTCCAACGAGAACTTATGTGAATAAGCATACTAATGATCTGTTCTCTCTCTCTCTCTCTCTCTCTCATGGCCCGAAATTCCCTCTCTTGGCCGAATGGTCTCTTTTTCCATGACCATGCTTTCGCCACCTCTCTTGGACAAGATTAGCCATCTAGGAGTTGAGATCTACTCTAAACTCTTTCAAAGCATTCATCAACCAAGTAAGTACCTGCAATCTTTCTTTTAAACTCTAGAATCATGTCTCTAGGATGATGTTGTTAAAAGGAGAATGGTGGTAGGATTTGAGTATATATTTATTGTTGAGATTGAAGTATGAGCAATTGTATGATTGTGAAGAAGAGGGGATTTCTGCATGAAAGGTTTATCTTGGTTGATTGTATATTGATTTGAGGTTTGATGCATGTCATAGGTAGTATTTGTGATAAAGTATGCTAGGGATTATGTCACCTTTGGTGAATAGGAGTTATATGCATGACTAGAATATTGAAGCCCTGATCATGTTTATGCTAGTAAAGGTTAAGTCATGTCTTAATAAATTTAGATCTATGCCTATATGCAAGATTTGGATGATTTAATGAATTGAAGAATTGTGTATGTTCTTGATTGAGGATGGCCATAGGAAGTTGATTATGATCTAGATGTCCCTAAAACTAATTTTCACTTTATGCATAAAATACTCAATAAAATAATATTGCTAGTATTTTCGAAAAACCCTAGGAAGGGTAGATTTGAAATTATTATTATATATATAAAGGATATTTTAGTCATATAAATAATAATTTTTTGCTAGAAAATAAAATAAATAAATATTATTTAAAATAAAGAGATCAACTAAAGCTTTATGAGAATGATTCATAATTAGTAAAATATTTGCTAAATCAAAACCCTTAAGGATTTACTTATTATTTTCCAAGAAAGTCTTATTAAATTTAATCTCAACTAGTTTTAGTTATCAATTATTTTCTAACAACTAAACTATCATTAAATCACTATTTTACCTAGTACCATCTATGACTCTTGATCAAATAAACTCTAAATTTTTCCTAACAAGGTTTAAACTTTCAACTTATTAGAATTAACTTCCCAAACCATTAATTATTTTAAATAACAAATTAAGCTTAGCTTATAAGCCTATTTAGTCATTATTTTATCTTAAATCTTGGGACACTAGGATCATGGTAGTAGTGAATTGAATTGATTTAAAATTGAGGAAGTGGTTTGTGACTTGAAATTGATTAAGATTTGTATTTACCCATATGGGGTTAGGTCAGCTGTTCGAGACTTTGTTGTTGTGAGCAAGAATCAGGTAAGCTCCTGCATAAAACCTATCGATATGAAATGTTTTCCTTATGGCAAGCTAAATATGGAGTGTATGGACACTCGTTTATTTAAAGGCAGTTGAGGGTTGAATTTGTTCTTGTTTCCAACACTTAAATTATTTAAAAGTTACTGAGCAGATTTTCCAAACTTAAAACTCTTTCTAAAACTGATTGTTCCCAAAACATTAGAAACCCTCAAATTACTATTTCCATGAAGAGCAATGCTTTGTTCATTTTATCCCAAGTGGGAAACGTCGTTGAGTACTCAATAGGGGTGGACTACTAGGACTAGTCATTGAAGGGTTAGGGTAAGTCTCTCAGCAGGTGGCCACCTCTGAGGGGTCAGTCCTTCCCGGATAAGATGTTAGTCCAGTGAGTCGTGCTGGTCTGAACTAGCAGTTTGTTTTCAATCAAGTGACTGTGTTTTGCCGGAATGGACACCCGGTTGTTGTTTGGGTACAGAGAAGGAGGAGTATCTTGCCCAGTAGGCCGATCACCTACTTTTGTCAGTCTGCACAAAGTGTCGGCATTCTGACCGGTTATGGGGCCCAACGTGTGGTAACCCATATCCCTTTCTTTCGAGAGGTTGATTTCATTACTTGTGTACGGCTAGATAAGCCAAAACGCCACTCTTGCTTTTGACTAATGCTTGATGCTTACCAATGTTTCTCTTATAAAAGTTTCACACTTTGCATCCACGAACTGTTTTCACTAAACACCCAAAGCACACATGGACTTATTGAGATTTCTGTCTCATCACCTTTTTATTATGATTTCAGGATGATCCTGCTGTGGGGATGAGTAGATAGTAGTGTCTGCCTTGGAAGAGATTATTGTCATTTAATTCTATGTATTGCTTTGGGGGAGACAAGAGTGAATAATTTTATTTGTGGTTTTGTTTCGTAATTTATGGATTTATTCTTGAAGTTTTCTTTGGGTTGTAATAACTTTTTAAGTTAAATATTATTTTTATTCCGCAATTTGTTTGTGTGACCTAGTTATAAAGACCCCTTGTTCTTTGGATGGGGCGACATCCCCGGCCCTGGTGGGCCTAGGCTTCGGGGTGTTACAAGTCAGACTTGCGTCTCATCAGGTAAATATAACCATACCTCGTACAATTATCCGTGAAAATGATGAAGTACTAAAAACCTCCTCTAGCTGGTGTAGACAATGGACCACACACATCAATGTGAACAAGACCCAACACCTCCTTGGCTCTATCCGCCTTTAGTGTAAATGACCTTTTGGTCATCTTTCCCATTAGGCAGGATTCACACTGAGGCCAACTTTCCAATCTTAATGAGCCCAAAGGCCCATCGTGGATTAGCCTCTGAATCCTAGTTGAGTTAATATTACCCAACCTTAGATGCCAAAGGTATGAATAACTGATATTGGTCTTTCTCTTCTTAGTTAAAGGTTCAGACTGAGCGTTATTTGATTGGTTGTTAATAGGGTTTAAAAAGAACAGATTTCCATACATGTGCCCAGTACATAAAATTTCTCCATCTCTACTATAGAAATGCCAAAATGGAAAGATACAGAATATCTTTGATTAATAAGTTTTGCAACTGAAATCAAATTTTGAAGAAAATAAGGTACATAAAAAATATCTTTTAAAGCCACCATCTTATTATAATAAAAAATAAGATCCAGCTCTCCCACTGCAAGAGCCCAGACTTGTGCTCCATTACCCACTCGAAGCCTATGTTCGCCCTTCTTGAGTCTTCTTATCATTCTAAACCCCTGCAAGGAGTTACAGATATGATCAGTGGCTCCTGAATCAACAATCCAAGTGGAAGTTGATCCTACCATTGATATGGACTCTAGATAGAAAACATTACCTGTGGGATTTTTCTTGGTTTAAAGATCTGGACACTCCTTTTTTCCAGTGTCCCTTCTTCCTACATTTGAAGCACTTGCCCTTTGGTTTGTCCTTAGGCTGGGCTGCTGCATTCCCTTTCTTCCTCTTGAAATTTCTGGGTTTAGGCCCAGTTCTTGAGGTAGAAGCCTTAGCAATCATGGCCTTTGACTGCGGCTTCATGACCTTCTTCGCCATCTGGAGCTTCTTCATCAATTCAGTTAAACTCATGTTTAACTTGTTCATGTTATAGTTTAACTTGAACTGAGTGAAGGAGCCCGGTAGAGATTCGAGAACCATGTCCACTTGGCTTTCGGGGTCAATGACAGCCCCTAAGATTTCCGCCTCCTCGAAAGCAACAATCATCTTGAGCATATGCTCTCGGACTGATGCTCCCTTAGCCATCTTATTGTTAACAATAGTTCGAAGAGCCTCCTGCCTTGCGGGCCGGCACTTGTCCGCGAACATAGTAGCCAATGATTGACTGATGTCATATGCAGAAGCCATGTGCTCGTGTTTTGACTGGAGCACAATAGACATGGAGGCTAACATATAGCAACGTGCCATTTCGTCAGCCTTCTTCCACGCCTTCTTAGCCTCTCGCTCTTCGGCGGTAGAACCTTCCCCGATAACAGGGCAGATCTCATAAAGGACATACTTATACTCCTCAGCTGTGAGTATTATGTCCAGGTTCCTTTTCCAGTCCACATAGTTTGGACTCGTTAACTTATTCTCCCTCAGAATAACAGCCAATGGACTAAAAGAACCTCCCACCATTTTATAAAATCGAAAAATAAAAGAAAGAATTAAGTTTGTGAAAACAAAATAAAATTTGTGCACTGAAAATAATTTGCCTCTTAGGAAAACTGACATAGCTTCTTGGGAAGATTAACAGTTTTCTAAGATAAGTTTATTAACCACCACAAATTAATTTCCCTTCTAGGTAATGATCTAGAGGATAACTCCATCATAGGATGGCCGTTTCCTCTCATTTCCTATGGACATACCTCGCACTATAACCTCCAACGTGGGCTGGCCGATCATAGTACGTGCCTCGGGTTATTAATTACATCATACCATTAGATCTAGATCCTTGTGGTATCCCCATCCTATACGGGTTCATTCCCAGGGTGACGCGAGGGGACCCACGATCTCTAATGAGGATCGTGATGGAAGCCGTGGGGCCGTTGGAACCCCTCTCCCACTTAGTCTTTTAAAATAAAGGGTTCTCTGAAAAAATATCCTTTTGAAATTTCCATTAAGTTTTTCTTAACTCAAAAATAAAATATCCAAGTCCATTAAAATCTCTATGTCAAGGCTTATATCATTTGAGAGATTTTCTCCATGGACTGATTTTATTTACGTTAAAACTTAATGATTTCAAAAATTTTCCAATTAAAACTTTCTAGAGACTTTTGTCTCATGTTTATTTGACAAAATCATTTTTCTAGATCAAAACAAAACAAAATGGCTCTCCATTTTAATTTACAAAAATATCTAAATCCAATATATTTTCTATGTCAAGGATTAAATCATTTGAGAAAATATTCAAGGATTAATTTTTGTACAAATTAAAATAACCATTTAATTTTTGAAGAAAAATATTTTTCTTGTCAAAAGTGTTCCCAAAGACTTTGGTCTATGAGAAAAAGCGCACATAGGTACATAAAAAAAATAGCATGCCAGAAAACACTAAACATTTTCATGCTTTTCTATTTTTTAAACTTAAGTGCCCAAATAATAGAATTAAACACATTAATTAATTAATTAATGATCTTGTTTAATCCTGAAATTCCTTACTAATATTTTTCATGCAAATATATTCCAAGAATATAAATATTGCAAAAATATTAACTTCGCCTGGTATGGGACCCAAAACGAAAAAGAGAAAAAAAAATTGCAAAAAATAGCTGCCGGTCCATGTGCACCGGATCCTAGCCCATTTGGCCTGCGATCCACCGGGCGCCCGGTGCACTACCCGCCCGCTGACCCGCACCCATGACCCGGTGCCTCTCTTACAGCATGGTCCTAGAGTCGGCCCGACAACCCACGCACGACCCGGGAAATTGAATTGCATTTCAATTGCAATTCTGCAATTGAAATGGCTTGGAATTAAAAGAAATCGGCTCGGCTTAGGCGGCTCAAGGGTAGCGGCTCGTGACACATAACAGTGGTGACTCGGCTTGGAGGCTCGGCTTGGCTCGGCGGCTTAGGAACAATGCTTCTTCTTCCCCGCGACGAGTTTCTCTGTTCTGTCTGCGGATTTTCCATTTTTTTTCACTTCTTTTTGCTTCATTGGACATTTTTCATATCAAAATCTCATCTAAAACAAAACTACAACCGCCTATACCCATTTAAATTGGGTTTACACGATTAAAACATCAAAGCCAAAAAAAAAAATTTACAGAGGCCTATGCTTCAACGGTGAATCTCACAAAGATGCTATCCTATACCAAAACAGCGAAGGATCACAGTTAATCACACATAACTGTCCGATTTTCTAACTAGCATACAGGCTTCCTATATGGGCAAATATCTTCATGGCTCTGATACCAATTTAAGATAAAATTGCAAGCGAAATATAGCCAAAAAAATAGCCAAGGAACAATAAAAACGCAGCACTCCTGCGTGAAGAAGAAAAGGGAAAAAAAATATTTTCTCATTACCTCTTCTTCTTTTTCTCAAAATCGGCTGAACTAGAATATGCGGAACTGGGGTAGGCACGCTCGTGGAAACTTCTGGTGCAATTCCTGCAAGCCTTCTACTTCGTCTTTGCATGTAGATGAACGCCTAGCTTTCGATCTTCCAGTATATGGCCTGCCTAATATCGTTTTGGTGAAATAACCTAGGGGCGAAAGAATATTTTCTGGAGAGGGAGAGGAAAAAACGTCTGGTATTTTTCACAGAGAGGAAGCATTGGAAAAACAACGTTATTTACTTTTCTCCTGTTTAACCTAAATAAAACCCTAGGTTAAACTGGATTGGGCCATTGGACTCTTAGTTTAACCTTTTTGGGCTTAATTAATTAATCTAACTAAAACCAAATAAATGGCCCAATTAATAAATAATTAATTTTCTAGCCCAAATAAACCAGTCCAATTAATTAAGCCTAATTTAGTTTAGTCTCAGGTTAATCTTTAATTATTTAAACTGGGCCAAAGCACTGAATAATTAATTTACCAACCAAACTAATTTAATTAATTCTCTCTCTTCATGGACCTTTATTTTATTATAACTCAATAATTAAATCAGGCTACTTAAATAAAATAAATTCCATTTAATTTAAAATCAATTCTTTAGCCCGTATTTAAAATAAAAAATGACCAAAATACCCTTGCCATAAAAATTGCTGTATTTTGCATTTTAAATATTTCCTAATATCACCATAAGGAAATATTGACCCCAAGGACATTGCTGCATTAGTAAAGTCTCCGACTTACAGGTGAAATGACTAAAATACCCTTCTATACATTGCCGTACATTTAGAGAGGAAGAAGTGTACTAATACCCCTCTGAATGACATCTACCATCCTTAGGCTTCTAGTCCAATGATCCACGACTTCCTGGAGTGTTTCCGCTTTCCAAAGGAGCTACCCTAAAGCAAACATCCGAGTCATGTTTCCTAGGGCCCTAGACATTTTAGACCATTCGGACAACCACAAGGGGCAATATAGTGCAGAAACTATCTTGTATAAGTCTGTCTTAACTAACTAGTCACACATACCCAACATGCAAGTATATTGGCCCTATGATAGAACCTCAACTATAGCAAATCAAAGTATATGCTACCAGCTTCGCCAGGCCATCAACTCATACTCATGTCGTAGAGTACTAGTCCACGCTGTAGCGGGAGTAGTCTCGGTTTCTGTCATATAGTACTTTTAGAAACCACTACTACAGGTCATGTTCTACGTATTCGAAATACGCTTATGTCATGAAGTGAGTGGACTACTCACTGGCTAAAGGTAAGCCATTCCCCATTTGGAATTCATAACATAATAACCTAAACATGATGAGATTCCCAGTCTCATCAATAGGTTAAGAACAAAAGTTTATGTGTTAAATAACCCGTGATCCATACCTTACTGTGAAAGACCACCATTCACATGGACCACTTATTTAAACACAATGGGTCTGTTCCAAACGAGAATTGTGCACAAACAAAAAGTAAATTCACAATCATTTTCTGAAAATAAATTCTTTTATTAAAATATTCGATTTTACATCAGAAACCTAGTCTAAGAGGGCATACAATCCAACAATCTCCCACTTGTACTCTAAGACTAGGTAAGTCCATAGGTGCCCACCCCTATGGCGTCTAAGTGTCTCTTGAAGTTTCTCTCAGCCAAAGGCTTGGTGAATGGATCTGCTAAATTGTTTTCTAAGGTAATATGTTCCACCATGACTTCCCGTCTCTGGATGAAATCCTGGATCAAGTGGTACTTCCCCTCGATGTGTTTCCCCTTTTTGTGGTCCGAGGCTCCTTACATTGCGATTCTGCTCCAGTGTTGTTGCAATACATCACAATCGGCCTGTCCATATGTGGTACGACTCCAAGTTCTGAAAGAAACTTCCGGAGCCAGACTACTTCCTTGGATGCCTCCGAAGCTTCCACATACTCAGCTTCTATGGTTGAGTCAGCAATACAAGACTGCTTGATACTCCTCCATGAAATTGCTCCTCTAGACAATGTGAAGACATATTCATTAGTTGATTTTCTCTCATCCTTATCCGCCTGGAAGTGTGAGTCTGGGTATCCTGTAGGAACCAAATCATCAGCCCTGTAAACTAGCATATAATCTCTCGTTCCCTTGAGGTACTTGAGAATATGCTTTACAGCTTTCCAATGAACCACCTCGGGGTTTGACTAATATCTGCTAACTAAGCCCACGACAAAGCAGATATCTGGCCAAGTACACAGCATGGCATACATGAGACTTCCCACAGCTGAAGCGTAGGGAATCCTACTCATTTTGTCCTTTTCTTCTTGGGACTTAGGACAGTCCTTCGAAGAAAATGACAACCTATGTCTGCAAGGGATTAGAGCTCCTTTGCATGAGTCTATGCTGTACTTGACCAGCATCTTGTCAATGTATGTTGCTTGGGATAACCCTAACATTCTCTGTTTCCTATTTCTAATAAGCCTAATCCCGAGAATGTAGCTGGCTTCAACCAAGTCCTTCATACTAAATTGACTAGACAGCCAAACATTTGTAGATGACAATGTCCCTACATCATTTCCAATGAGTAGAATGTCATCCACATACAGGACTTGAAAAACCATATTCATGTCTTCAAGTTTCCTGTACACGCATGGTTCATCTTCGTTTTGAATAAAACCATAAGACTTTACAGTCTCATCAAAATGAATGTTCCATACTCTTGTTGCCTGCTTAAGTCCATAAATGGACTTCTTAAGCTTGCAAACCATATGTTCCTGGCCTTCAGCAATGAAGCCTTTCGGTTGGGACATATAGATGTCTTCGCTAAGATGGCCATTTAAGAATGCCATCTTGACATCCATTTACCATATCTCGTAGTCATAGTGACATGCGATGGCAAGGAGGATGCAGATGGATTTAAGCATGGCTACCGAGGAAAAGGTTTCCTCAGAGTCGATTCCTTCTTTCTAAGTGTACCATTTCGCAACAAGCTTAGCTTTAAAGGTTTCCACCTTCCCATCCGCTCCCCTCTTTCTCTTGTACACCCACTTGCACCCAATGGGTTTTATCCTTTCAGGTGAAGCTACAAGATCCCAAACCTGATTGAGTTCCATAGACTCAATCTCGGCTTTCATTCCTTCATGCCACAGATTTGCATCGGCATTAGCAATAGCCTCCTCGTATATAGTGGGGTCTTGTTCCTGATGATCGGAGACCAGCTCAAAGGCTTCTCCAGTCCATCTATCCGGAACCCTAGACACTCTCCCACTACGACGAGGCTCCATTTGCACAGGCACTTGAGGCTGTGCCTCTTCTTATTCCAGAATCGGGTCAGAAGAAGTTGATTCCGTAGATAACTTCTCCTCAAGTTCCAACCTCGTAGAACCTTTAGTGGAAGTACTTTGATCATCTTCCAAGTATCTAGCATTGGTACTAACTAGCACCTTCGCTCCTTAGGATGGTAAAAGTAACCTCCTTTTATCCCTTTTGGATAGCCAACAAAATAGCATAATTCTGATCTTGGTTCCAACTTGTTTCCCATGACCAGTACATAAGCTGGACATCCCCAAATCCTGAGATGATTCAGACTTGGCTTACGCCCAGTCCACATCTCATAGGGAGTCCTAGGTACTGACTTGAAAGGCACCAAGTTCAGAATATATGCCGCTGTCTCCAGGGCATATCCCCAAAAAGTCACTGGAAGAGTAGCATGAGCATCATGCTTCGGACCATTTCTATTAATGTCCTGTTCCTTCTCTCAACTGCTCCGTTCTGCTGGGGTGTTCCCGGCGCGGAGAGCTGGGATACTATCCCATGATGTACCATGTAGTCATTGAATCCACTCAGGAGGCACTACTACAGAAAAGGGATTTTAGGGCACTTGAAAGCGCCTTAATATGTATCATAATAGGGCACTTACTTTAATGAGGCGCATAGATAAGCGCCTTCCCTTCTTCCGTCACAATAACCTATTGAGGCACTTATAAGCGCCCTAATATATTCAATATATAATAGGGCGCTTGGAAGTGCCATTTAAAAGTTATTAATGGCAAGAGGTTCACAGTTCACCAAAAACTTGTTGAGGCGCTTGCAAGTGCCCTAATAGTGCATTTTAGCCTACACTTAGGAGTGACACATTAGAGTTTATAGGACACTTATATGTGCATCATCAACTCTGAACCCAAAAAAGTTCTTTAGATTTAATGCACTTATAAGTGCCTTATTTTCCATTTTTTAAGACACTTCTAATATGCCTTATTTTATCACTTTTTAAGACACTTCTAAAAATTATTATTTTCATATTTGAGGCATTTGGTGCTGGCTTTCTGCTTAATTTTTTTTAGAGTTTGTACCTATTTTTTGTTTTCTTGTGGAATGCTACATATGTAATAAATCTAATAAAATATATACATACTAAAAAATAATCAATATAAGAACTTATCTTTGGAATGTATTTTGAACCATCATGTTCATCAAGTCGACTTTACATTAAACCCAAAAATATATATCTCTTGTCCAATTTTAAACCATCATCATCAAGTCGACTTTACATTCAAAAATAAAAATATATGCCTCCTATCTACTTGATTCCAAAAGTAACAAAAATAGAAGCATAACATCTAGTTTTTCTCCCAAAAGTGCTTGTCTATAAACAAAAAGCACTATATATATCTCCTATTCACTTGATCCCAAAAGTAATAGTTTAAAAAAAATAGATCATGCACCATCTTGTACTTGCAAAAAGTGTTAGGTTGCTCCAAGATCATGCACCTTCCTTGAAAACCTGCAGTAAAAGAAAATAGAAACATTTACCCAATCAATTTTTATTTGCAGTTAACATCTCTCCCAAAATAATGATCCCATTATAACAACAAAGCCATGAAAATGCATTGCATTGCATATGTGTGCGTGAGAGAGAAATATGATGTCCTCGATTAGCAGAACAAATGTAAAGCATCCACGCAGCTAATCAGTCCCAGTATGTACCACCATCAGCAACATGACATCAATTGTTAATTTTCAAAACCACATAAAGCAACATAAAAGAAGCACTTTTTGCTAATGCATTGCATATGTGTGTGAGAGAGAGTGATATAAGGTCCTTATCAGCAGCACAAATGTAAAGCATCTAGCTAATCATTTGAAACATATAGTTCCAAAAATTTACAAGAATAGAATTTATGGAGTTAAAGCTCCTATAATATTTTAGACTTCTAGTACAGGCAAAACATATTTTCTTCTTAAAGCAGCTTACGTCCTCAGGTTGTATGTATGTAGATTGATTCAAATGGGAATAATTATAGAAGAAAAAAGGCATTAGCTATATATCAAACATTGCTTGGACAAAGACAAAATAAAGAAATATGATTTCAAATCCGTTCAAATGGAACTAGTTTGCAGATAGATATTGAGCTTTGTTGATGTCTCCTAGGATTTTCCTTGAATTATAACTAGAAACAATCAAACCAACCTAAAGATCAGAGGTTGTTAATACAAATCATCTGCATTTACATCATTCAATTCAACAACAAAGTGTAGGAGTCCAGTCATCATTGCACGATTGTGCTGTAAGCATTTGAAAGAGAATCACTAATTATACATACATCACAGTAACTGATTCCTTTAAGGCACCCACACCCACACCCACACCCATAAAAAAGAACCAAGAAAAATGAGTATAAGGTTGTTCTTGTGAAAAGAAAAGAAAAGAAGGAAAAAAAAAAAAACTCATTTATGTTCAATCATGTCAGAATCACAAGATCACTATGAAAATAGTTTACCAACAGCACCCCCCACCCCAACACACACCCCCCCCACACAAAAAAAAAATTAATAATAATAAGGACAATGACTCATCATAAAAATAGATCATCAGTAAGATCATGCACCTTCTTGTACTTGCAAAAAGTGTTAGGTTGCACCAAGATCATGCACCTTCCTTGAAAACCTGCAGTAAAAGAAAATAGAAACATTTACCCAATCAGTTTTTATTTGCAGTTAACATCTCTCCCAAAATAATGATCCCATTATAACAATAAAGCCATGAAAATGACACACAAAACTAACATTTATTCTCAACTTAATTACTCATTCCTAGCTAAACTTGTGTTGAATATCAAAAGGACCACATACGTAAGTGAAAAAAATAAAATTTACATATAGTAGAGCAACCATGAGTTGGCAAACAAGATAATATTTAAACTATTTCAAGAAACAATTTTCATCAAATGATCCTTGTAACTTGGACATACGAAGCATAACATACTAAATTACATATAGAAGCTTATCATACCACATGACAAGGATATACAATGCTTTCCCCAAGTGCATCTCCGATTGTCTTAAATGCCCTATATGGCCTAATCAATTCTTCTTCCCACTCAAATGGGCATAATATCTTTACTTCGCACCAATGTTGTCCCAAGTGCATTCCTCCAACTTCTGTAGCTGAATCCAAACTTTGAATGATTCCCTTGGCTACTTTTTTAGAGTTCTCAAACATGCTCACAAGGAAAACATTATCACCAACCTAAAAGCCAAATTCAATCATTATTCAGTTGAAATTTACATAAATTAGATCACCCACACCCAATTTTTAACCAAAAAATCAGAATTAACTTTTATATTATTTGTTTTCTAGCTTTGTGCTAACCTTAAGACTCTGAGAAGTAACAGATGAAGGAACGGTATAATGCCCCATTTGTCCTCCACTTTGCTGTTCAAGTCTAGATGTTAAATCAGCAAGTTGTGTAGCTTGTTCACCAATTTTTAAATTTTGTTGAGTGATACTATCCTCTAGCCTCTTTATGGTGGCCTCACTCTCCTTGACAATGCGGTAACATGTTGTAGCACTAGGGATAGGACAAAAAAGATCTGATGGTGATGGTCCCAAACCACACATACGAACTCTTCCAAGTGGATCTTTACCAAAAACCTTGGAAAATGAATCATCAGCACTAATAGGGTCTAGTGATCCATCTAGAAGTTGACTTCGATTCTCTCTCAATTGCACCTAATAAATCAAAGTAAAACAAATTAGAATCGTGTACTAACTTGAAAATCACATTTATTTATTGTCAATAAGCAATGGACGGATTGTGACTTACTAGTTTTTCCTTTACTATCTCAGTAGTTGCTTCTCCAATCTCATTAGTATAACAAGCATCAAACATTTCTGCCCGTGATGGGACATGTCCCAATTCAACTTCCTGTAAAATTAGTTATGTATTCATTGGTGAAACCTTGGGCATAAATCATAAAAAAATATGGTGTCAAATAAGCTTTCAACATGGACTAAAATTGGGAAAGATTTAGGAAATTACCATCTCTTATTCAACACCACCATTTTCATTCCCTAAAAAGAAAGTACATACATTTAGTGGAACACAAAGGAAGAATATGATAAGCTTAAAAAGAAATTCATTTGTTCAAGCTACAGAAGAAATTCATAGTTATGCAATTTATACCAATGTATAGCAGAAAATTTCAGAACATTTTCAGCCATTTATGAGTCCACAATAAGTCATGATACTCAGTCCAAAATCAACTCAAATCCTCCAATTAGACAACACAATCACTCCTCAATCAATCTCCCTTGCGAAAACAGTCTAAACAGTTATGCTAGAGTTGAAATCAGCCCCCTAAGCTAACATTCAAGCTACAGAACTGAACTGAATAGTACAGAATAGAACAGAACCAAAACAGGAAAAAAATAGTTCAGGTTTTTGCAACAGAACAGATCTGAACTCAAAAATAATAATAATAATAATAAAACAGAACAGAACTATGAAATCTACAATACAGAAGAGAACAGAATAAAAAAAAAAAAAGAATAGAACAATACAGATATAAAACAGTTCAGATATAAAAAACAGAACAATACAGAAGAGAACAGAATAAAAAAAGATCGGTTCGATTTGCTTACATGAATCGAACCGAGCCGAAATCTACCCCCTTAAAACAGTTCTGAAATCAAGAACAGAAGAGTACAGAACGTAACAGGGCATTGACAAAAAACAGTCCAGAAATCTGCAACCCCAGAACAGAAAAAAAAAAACAAAACAAAACAGTTCAGAAATCTGCAACTGAACAGAACAGAACAGGAAAATCAGAACAGAGCCAAAAAAAAAAAAGAAACAGTTCAGATTTTTGCAACAAAACTGAACTGAACTGAACAAAAAAAAAAAAAAAACAGTTCTGAAATCTGCAAAAGAAAAGTCTAGAACAGAACAGAACAGAAAAAAAAAACAGTTTATATATAAAAAATGGAAGAATACAGAACAGAACATAACAAAAAAAAAAAAACAGTTCTGATATAAAAAACAGAACAATATGGAACAGAATAGAGTAAAAAAAAAAAGATCAGTTCATGTTTCTGCAATAGAACAGAACAGAATTGAAATCTGCAACTGAAAACAGTTCTGAAATCAAGAACATAAGAGTACAAAATAAAACTGGGCATTGAACAAAATAGTCCAGAAATTTGCAACCCAGAATAGAAAAAACAAAACAGTTCTGAAATATGCAACTGAATAGAGAAAAAAAAATAGTTCAGAAATCTGCCCCCTATGCTAGTCAAACAATCTTCAATAAGTCATGACACTCAATCAAAAATCAACTTAAATCAGTCAATTAGACAGCACAATCACTCCTCAATCAATCTCCCTTGCCAAAACAGTATAAACTATTCTCCAATCAAAACAGAATAAGCCAAAATAATGCAAAAAAATCCAGTAGTTGCTGGACCTCCAAAGCAGTAATATTCCCAACACAATCACTCCTCAATCAATCTCCCTTGCCAAAACAGTATAAACCATTCTCCAATCAAAACAGTATAAGCCAAAACAGTAAAATTCTCCAATAGAATCACCAAAAAAATAGTCCAGAAATCTACCCCCTTTGCTTCTATTAACTTTTTCATGGTCACGGTTCATATTGGATTTTAATACCTTCATGTGCTTCTGGCTGTGTTATTGTCACATTTGTATCGCCTTTTCTTCTAGTCCTTCGAGCCATACCTGAAAAGGAAACAAAAAAATAATTTTAATGTAGCGAAAACAAGAGGTAGTATTTAGTACATTCACATGTATGAACCATTCTCCATTCAACAGGACAAAGCACAATATGAACATAAAAACTAAGATATATTTATCAAATACTTGGAAATCTCAATGCCATCAAAATTCAGTCACGATCATATATATATATATATATATATATGACTAATAATATTCCAAAATCCTATCAAATCTGGATAACATAACAGCTAACATTCAGTAGCTATCAATTGATCATTCTATATCTTAAGGTAAGTATACATCAATAGCATCCAGATAATTCATATCATATTTTCCCCTTGATGTTGTGGTGATAGCAACATGCCACCCTTTCTGAAATTGATCTTCAACATAAAACACTTGCTTTGCTTGAGATGCAAGAATAAATGGCTCATTGTGGCGCTTTGCACTACTAAAATTAGTTATAGTGAAGCCATCTTCATCTTGCTTCAATCTTGATCCCTTGGAAACCCAATCGCATTGAAACAAAATAACTTTGTGATCTCCGGTGTAATCCAATTCAATAATGTCCTGCAATACTCCATAGTACACCATTTCTCCTGCAATAGGATTGTTATCTTTGGAACTTGAGAAGCTTGAAACCGTTGCATTGACAACAACTCCACTATTTTGAGTCTTTCTTCTTTTCTCCAACATTTTGGCATGAAACCTAAAGCCATTCACCAAACATCTCTTATACTTCTTTCCTACGAGATTTGGACCCCTAGCAAGCAACTTCAAATATGTCATTATTGGATCATCATCAAGCAATGACAATTCGCCGACCTGATAAGGTGTACTTGTCAAGAATTTAAATTTAAAAAATAAAAACAATTAAAAAACAGAACCACTATTTACAGTTTTAGAGAACCATACGGCAAAATTTTCACTATGAATTCTCTCAATTTCATGCTTTGAAACCCGGGGAAGTTCTTTTTGCACAATGTCGAGGTGTTGGCTGCAAAATTATATATGTTTTTTCAGAATCTCTTTTTAAATTTTTTTCTTTGAAAGATAAATCCCATTAAGAATGGTACTTACTCAATATATGGTTTCACTGCATCACTATTAAACAATACATATCTATGTCCCTTTCTCAATATCTCATCATTCAATGTCACTGCAACTCCTTTTCCAAATAGACACGCAGATGGTGAAAAAACATCTAAGCCAATTCTCTCTACTACATCTTCATCATTTCAAGAGAGTCGGTTAAATCTTGTTTCAACATCATTCGCAAAATAGAGAGAACAAAATGCTAAACACTCTTCTGCCAAATATCCTTCAGCAATAGAACCTTCAGGCCTTCGTCTATTGCGGACATATGATTTCAAAGTTCATAAGTACCTAACAAGATTACCCATAAGAATTTTAAAGTTAATAAAAATTTTAAGAATCAAATGGGATGTAATTCATAATGATCAAGATTAAAACCTCTTAATTGGATACATCCAACGATAGTGTTCTGGTCCAGCTAACTTTACCTCAGTAGCCAAATGAACACAAAGATGTACCATAATATCAAAAAATGATGGGGGAAATAAATTTTCCAACTGGCACAAAATGACAACAATATCTTTATCCAAACGAACAAGGTTTCGAGGGTCAAGAACATTAGAACATAATTCCCTAAAATATCGGCTTAACTTCATCAAAATAGCCCGAACCTCTTTTTTTAAGGTTTTCCTCAAAGATAACGGTAGAAGTTGCTGCATTAAAATGTGATAATCATGACTCTTAAGTCCAGAATTTTTTGGAGGCTTTAATTGAACACCCCTTGATATATTTGATGCATAACCATCTGGAACCTTCAACTTCTTGAGAGTGTTACAAAATATCGCCTTCTCTTTTTTGTTTAAGACGTAGCAAGTAGGAGGTAAAGTTGTTTTTCCCAACTCATCTTCAATAGGATGAAGCTCTGCTCTTATACCCATTTCTTTTAGGTCCTGTCGTGTTTTGTAATCTTTCACCTTATCTGAATCCATCAACAAATTAACCACTTTCTCACAAACATTTTTTGTGATATGCATGACATCAAGGTTATGAGGCACTATATTATCCTTCCAATAAGGCAGCTAAAAAAACTTGCTCTTCTTCTTCCAATTGAATGACATCTTTTGATTGTCAGAAACTAATTTACCAAACTTAGTGTCAAACCCTTCTAACTGTCCTAAAGTCAGGGAACCTGTCACTTTAGGAGGTGGATCTCTATGTTCTTTGGTACCATCGAAAGAATGGAAGTCATCTCGAAATGGATGATTTTTTTCGAGAAATCGACGGTGTCCCATATAGCATTGCTTTCCACTATACTTTAGCCACTTTAAACATGTATGCTCACGACAAACTGGGCATGCAAACTCTCATTTAGTGCTCCATCCAGATAGCATTGCATAACCAGGAAAGTCACTAATAGTCCATAATAAGGCAGCTCGCATCTAAAAATTTTCCTTCAATGATGCATCATATGTGTTCACGCCAATATCCCACAATTCCTTTAGCTCTGCAATGAGTGGCTGCAAATATATGTCAATATTATTTCCAGGAGATAAAGGACCAGGTATAAGTAGCAACAACATGAAATGTGGTTGTTTCATGCACATCCAATGTGGCAAATTATATGACATTAAGATCACTGGCCATGTACTATGAGCTACACTCATATTCTTAAAAGGATTGAACCCGTCTGATGCTAACCCCAACCTCACATTACGAGATTCTTTAGCAAATTCGGGATGCTTAACATCAAAATACTGCCACGCTGTCGAATTTGCTAGATGCCTGATATACCCATCCTTGGTGCGACCTTCAGCATGCCATCGCATATCAGCTGCAGTCTTACATAACATAAATAGACGTTGTAATCTAGGCTTCAAAGAAAAGTACCACATGACCTTTTTTGCAATCTTTCTTTTCTCACCAGTAGGATCATCTTCTGATGTAACCTACCGTGTTTCATTACATGTTTTGCACACATTAGAAGACTGGTTTCCTCCCTAATACAAGGTACAATCATTGGGACAAGCATCATACTTCTCATTTCCTAATCCTAAATCTTTTATCACTTTCTTTGCCTCGCAGTATGACTTTGGTAATTCCACATCGAATGCCTCTCTTAGCAGATCAAGCAACATAGCAAAGATCTTGTCAGACATTTTCCCAACACACTTCAAATGAAGTAGTCGTATTAAAAAAGATAGCTTGGAAAAATTTTTACACCGAGGATATAGTTCCTGTTGAGAATCATCAAGTAATTTATAGAATATCTCAGCTTCTAAGTTTGGCTTTTCATTCCCAAAAGCACTGGAATTGGCCATTTCATCATCTTCATCATGAATTCCAAATGCATCGTGCACTAAATCATCTACATCGTCAATAGGATTTGAAGTCCTATGGAAGACATTGGCCGCTGCTGTTGTAGTATCATGGAAAGAGCTTTCTCCGTGAGCTATCCATTGGGTGTAACCACTAATGAATCCCTTACACCTTAAGTGAACCTCTACATCTTCCCTTCTTAAACTATACCATTTTTACATGTTTTGCATGGGCATAACATTGTCCCATCTACATTTGAATTAGAGAAAGCAAAATCAAGGAAGTCTTGCAACCCTTTCCTATATCCTTTACTTGTTCTTGACAACTTCATCCAGCTTTTATCCATAATATTAGGTCTGAGAAAATGTATACAAACAGCCCAAAATAACTAAGTAATTTCCAAAATTAGTAGAACATTAAAGCAAATATAATTCCTTTCCTACAAAAGAACAAAAATAAAACTTCAAAATTAAAGAAAAAGAAATAATACCAATATTCTTATACATCACACACCAGAACATAAGGATCAGCTTACTTGTTCATGTAACAAAGGTACATGAAATAAAGTTCAGCTTTATTAATTTTGCAAACCACATGAAATAAAGTTCAGTTTTTACCATATCAACTTTTTATTTTTATAATACTTAAAATATAAAAACATATTTAGCATGACAAGAGTAACATAAGATGACACGAGCAACCAAAAAAGGAAAAAAGGGAATAGATGAGAAAAGGAAAAAATACACAAGACTTTGCCAATTGTCCCTACTTCCATAAGCAATTCACCATTTACTAGTTTAGTGGTAAGAGTTATTTCTTACACTATCGTCGAAAGCAAAGGGTAAATAATGATTACATTTAATTTAGAGAATATCCACAAGAATTCTTAACGATCACCTACCATAAAGTATCCTAAAGAATGTGAAAATGATGAAATGTCTCTTGAGATTCTTTAAAAATGAAAGAATTGGTGATCACTTACCACTTCATTGGATTCTCTTAATAATTTTTGACTAAGGTCATACACTAAAATACAATCATCCCTCACCTTTCAATGTACAACCACACCTAACAGTCTATAAAAAGGAATCACCCCTCACCTTTCTTTTTATTCCCCACACTGTAAGAAGGAATTTAGCTCTCATTTTCAGCTGTGCATTTTCTTTTCCTTTTCCTTTCTTTTCCTACTCTAATTCCACCAAAAAATTTTCTTCTAATTTCTGGAATTGGGATTGGCAATTTGACTAGACTAGTGTTGGAACAGGGTTAAGCACAACAACCATAGGGGAAAAGGGAATGCATAGGTTTTTGCAACATGTAAATAGATTTTTAGCTAAGGCTAAAGATGATCAACTAGTAATCTCAAGGGAAAATGAAAAAAAAAGAGGCATGGAACCATAATTTGATCGAACCTCATTGTATAAAGCCAAAACATGCCTAAGAAATGTAATTCGCAGCAGCCTACTAACAACAGAATCTCTGGACACACTAACCAAGTCAAGTTCTTGCACCCCAAAAACTATACTTTTATCCTTAGCTCAATACTATACTTTTATCCATAGGTACCCCACTGTTAAGAGTACAAGAAACTTGATTTACAAGAAACGTGTTGGAAAACTTAACAAGCAGAGAGTTCCTTTAACAGACAACAATATTATTGAACAGGTATTTGACATACCTCGCTTGTTGTTTTATGTGTTCTGGTTTATTTTTGTGGTGGAATAACATGTTCTGCTAACTCTCATGTCAGGAATTGGGTGAAGACAATATAATCTGTTTAGAAGATATTGTAAATGAGATCACAATTTTGGGCCATCATTTCAAGGAGGTAACTAGTTTTCTTTGCCCTTTTGCACTCAACAAGCCAGAAAAGGCATTGCAGGGCAAGAAGAAACGGTACAAGGATGGAGGGGACTCTGGAAACCGTGAGAATGACATCAATGAGTTACTTAGCAGGATGAATTAACACAACAAAGCAAGTCCTACACTAGAATGAAGATACAAATATGAAGCAAAAATTTCAGTCGGAAACATTCTGTGGCTAAAACCCATGAAAAATCAGTCATATTGAGCTAAAATTAGAGGGGGGAAAAACACAAAATCAAAAGTCATAGTTGCAATACAAGCTCAAACGAAATATCAAATTCATTCAACAACGAAGAAAATCTCAAAAATTTGTAGTGACAAAAACCCATTTAACAACATCTGTGCAAAATCGAAACAAAAAACCAATTAAAATCTAAAGTCATATCTTAACACAACTGTCGAAGGTGTATTCCTAGCAAAGATTGTAATTTTGTAGCCCGTCAACTCTACTACAATGAATCATCCACGCATTTGCCATATTTTACAATCCATTTGATTTTTCTCTCGTCAATTAAATGTGGAATGGTGTGGAGGAGATGGGTCTGTTCGAGCAATACTCTCTGATTTTTCTCTCGCCAACCAGGGGTGGAATGGTGTGGAGGAGATGGGGCTGTTCGAATACACTGAAGACTCTCTAATTTTTCACTCAAAACCAGAGACGGAGAAGAGTGGAGAAGACGGCTCTGTTCGTCGAGTACTGAAGAGTGAAGACTTTGATTTTTTTTTTGTTTATTTCTCTAATTTTCATTTCTTCCCTCGCTTTTTTTCTCTCAGCCTTCAGGCATGGCGCGAAATGGGTTGGTCACTATTGTTTTCACACGAGCAGCATTGTTTTTCCTCCCAAATTGTTAAGTTTCTGTGCATATGTTTTTAAAACTACTTAAAACTACGTAGTTTTATTTTACCTAATAAGGCTCTTAATTTTATGTCTTATTAAAATCATAATGTGGCACTTATTAATGAACTGCCTCAAGATAAGTGTTTTATTAGCCTTATTTTGTAGTAGTGAAGTACTCTCCACCACGATCCGATCGTAGGGATTTAATTAATTTACCTGTCCGACACTCTACTTTAGCCTTAAACTCCTTGAACTTGTCAAAAGAGTCAGACTTGCGTCTCATCAGGTAAATGTAACCATACCTCGTACAATCATCCGTTAAAGTGATGAAGTACTCAAAACCTCCTCTAGCTGGTGTAGACAACGGACCACACACATCAGTGTGAACAAGACCCAACACCTCCTTGGCTCTATCCGCCTTTGGTGTAAATGACCTTTTGGTCATCTTTCCCATCAGGCAGGATTCACACTAAGGCCAACTTTCCAATCTTAATGAGTCCAAAGGCCCATCGTGGATTAGCCTCTGAATCCTAGTTGAGTTAATATGACCCAACCTTAGATGCCAAAGGTATGAATCATTGATATTGGTCTTTCTCTTCTTAGTTAAAGGTTCAGACTGAGCGTTATTTGATTGGTTGTTAATAGGGTTTAAAAAGAACAGATTTCCATACACGTGTCCAGTACATAAAATTTCTCCATCTCTACTGATAGAAATGCCAAAATGAAAAGATACAGAATATCTTTGATTAATAAGTTTTGCAACTGAAATCAAATTCTGACGAAAACAAGGTACATAAAAAATATCTTTTAAAACCACTATCTTATTATAATAAAAAATAAGATCCAGCTCTCCCACTGCAAGGGCCCAGACTTGTGCTCCATTACCCACTCGAAGCCCATGTTCGCCCTTCTTGAGTCTTCTTATCTTTCTAAACCTCTGTAAGGAGTTACAGATGTGATCAGTGGCTCCTGAATCAACAATCCAAGTGGAAGTTGATCCTACCATTGATATGGACTCTAGATAGAAAACATTACCTGTGGGGTTTTTCTTGGTTTGAAGATCTGGACACTCCTTTTTCCAGTGTCCCTTCTTCCCACATTTGAAGCACTTGCCCTATGGTTTGTCCTTGGGCTGGGCTGCTGCATTCCCCTTCTTCCTCTTGAACTTTCTGGGTTTAGGCCCAGTTCTTGAGGTAGAAGCCTTAGCAATCATGGCCTTTGACTGCGGCTTCATGACCTTCTCCGCCATCTGGAGCTTCTTCATCAATTCAGTTAAACTCATGTTTAACTTGTTCATGTTATAGTTTAACTTGAACTGAGTGAAGGAGTCCGGTAGAGATTCGAGAACCATGTCCACTTGGCTTTCGGGGTCAATGACAGCCCCTAAGATTTCCGCCTCCTCGAAAGCAACAATCATCTTGAGCATATGCTCTCGGACTGATGCTCCCATAGCCATCTTAGTGTCAACAATAGTTCGAAGAGCCTCCTGCCTTGCGGGCCAGCACTTGTCCGCGAACATAGTAGCCAATGATTGACTGATGTCATATGCAGAAGCCATGTGCTCGTGTTTTGACTGGAGCACATTAGACATGGAGGCTAACATATAGCAACGTGCCATTTCGTCAGCCTTTTTCCACGCCTTCTCAGCCTCTCGCTCTTCGGTGGTGGAACCTTCCCCGATAATAGGGAAGGTCTCGTAAAGGACATACTTATACTCCTCAGCTATGAGTATTATGTCCAGGTTCCTTTTCCAGTCCACATAGTTTGGACCCGTTAACTTATTCTCCCTCAGAATAACAGCCAATGGACTAAAAGAACCTCCCACCATTTATGAAAATCAAAAAATAAAAGAAAGAATTAAGTTTGTGAAAACAAAATAAAATTTTTGTACTGAAAATAATTTGGCTCTTAGGAAAACTGACATAGCTTCTTGGGAAGATTAACAGTTTCCTAAGCTAAGTTTATTAACCACCACAAATTAATTTTCCATCTAGGTATTGATCTAGAGGATAACTCCATCATGGGATGGCCGTTTCCTCTCATTTCCTATGGACATACCTCGCACTATAACCTCCAACGTGGGCTGGCCGATCATAGTACGTGCCCCGGGGTATTAATTACATCCTTCCATTAGATCTAAATCCTTATGGTATCCCCATCCTATATGGGTTCACTCCCAGGGTGACGCGAAGGGACCCACGATCTCTAATGAGGACCGTGATGGAAGCCGTGGTGCCGTTGGAACCCCTCTCCCACTTAGTCTTTTAAAATAAAGGGTTCTCTGGAAAAATATCCTTTTGAAATTTCTATTATGTTTTTCTTAACTCAAAAAGAAAATATCCAAGTCCATTAAAATCTCTATGTCAAGACTTATATCCTTTGAGAGATTTTCTCCATGGACTAATTTTATTTAAGTTAAAACTTAATGATTTCAAAAAGTTTCCAATTAAAACTTTCTAGAGACTTTGGTTTCATGTTTATTTGACAAAATCATTTTTATAGTCCAAAACAAAACAAAATGGCTCTCCATTTTAATTTACAAAAATATCTAAATCCAATATATTTTCTATGTCAAGGATTAAATCCTTTGAGAAAATATTCAAGGATTAATTTTTGTACAAATTAAAATAACCATTTAATTTTTGAAGAAAAATATTTTTCTTGTCAAAAGTGTTCCCAAAGACTTTGGTCTTTGAGAAAAAGCGCACATAGGTATATAAAAAAAATAGCATGCCAGAAAACAGTAAACGTTTTCATACTTTTCTATTTTTTAAACTTAAGTTCCCAAATAATAGAATTAAACACATTAATTAGTTAATTAATGATCTTGTTTAATCCTAAAATTCCTTACTAATATTTTTCATGCAAATATATTCCAAGAATATAAATATTGCAAAAATATTAACTTCGCCTAGTATGGGACCTAAAACGAAAAAGAGAAAAAAAATTACAAAAAATAGCTGCTGGTCCACGGGCACCCAATGCACCGGATCCAGGCCCATTTGGCCTGCGGTCCACCGGGTGCCCGGTGCACCAGCCGCACCAAAACTTCAGCATCCAACCCGCGCAGCAGCCGCCCGCCTGCTGACCCGCGCCCACGACCCGGTGCCTCTCTTACAGCATGGCCCGCGAGTTGGACCGACAACCCGCGCGCGACCCGGGAATTTGAATTGCATTTCAATTGCAATTCTGCAATTGAAATGGCTTGGAATTAAAAGAAATTGGCTTGGCTTAGGTAGCTCAAGGGCAGCGGCTCGTGACACATAACAGTGGCGGCTCGACTTGGAGGCTCGGCTCGGCTCGGCGGCTTAGGAACAATGCTTCTTCTTCCCCGCGACGAGTTTCTCTGTTCTGTCTGCGGATTTTCCATTTTTTTCACTTCCTTTTGCTTCATTGGACATTTTTCATATCAAAATCTCATCCAAAACAAAACTACAACCGCCTATATCCATTTAAATTGGGTTTACACGATTAAAACATCAAAGCCAAAAAAAAATTTACAGAGGCCTATGCTTCAACGGTGAATCTCACAGAGATGCTATCCCATACCAAAACAACGAAGGATCACAGTTAATCACACATAACTGTCCGGTTTTATTAACTAGCATACAGGCTTCCTATATGTGCAAATATCTTCGTGGCTCTTATACCAATTGAAGATAAAATTGCAAGCGAAACATAGCCAAAAAGACAGCCAAGGAACAACAAAAACGCAGCACTCCTGCGTGAAGAAGAAAAAGCGTGGAAAAAAAATTTTCTCATTACCTCTTCTTCTTGTTCTCAAAATCGGCTGAACTAGAATATGCGGAACTGGGGTAGGCACGCTCGTGGAAACTTCTGGTGCAATTCCTGCAAGCCTTCTACTTCGTCTTTGCATGTAGATGAACGCCTAGCTTTCGATCTTCCAGTATATGGCCTGCCTAATATCGTTTTGGTGAAACAACTTAGGGGCAAAAAAATATTTTCTGGAGAGGGAGAGGAAAAAACGTCTGGTATTTTTCACAGAGAGAAAGCACTGGAAAAACAACGTTATTTACTTTTCTCCTGTTTAACCTAAATAAAACCCTAGGTTAAACTGGATTGGGCCATTGGACTCTTAATTTATCCTTTTTAGGCTTAATTAATTATTCTAACTAAAACCAAATAAATGGCCTAATTAATAAATAATTAATTTTCCAGCCCAAATAAACCAGTCCAATTAATTAAGCCTATATTAGTTTAGTCCCAGGTTAATCTTTAATTATTCAAACTGGGCCAAAGCGCTGAATAATTAATTAACCCACCAAACTAATTTAATTAATTCTCTCTCTCCATGGACCTTTATTTTATTATAACCCAATAATTAAATCAGGCTACTTAAATAAAATAAATTCCATTTAATTTAAAATTAATTCTTTAGCCCGTATTTAATTAGGACTCACGGTCTATACTGGGGACCAAAAGACACATCGCCTTGGCTACTAAAATGACCAAAATACCTTGCCATAAAAATAGCTGTATTTTGCATTTTAAATATTTCCTAATATCACCATAAGGAAATATTGACCCCAAGGACATTGCTGCATTAGCAAAGTCTCCGACTTACAGGTGAAATGACTAAAATACCCCTCTACACATCGCCGTACATTTAGAGAGGAAGAAGTGTACTAACACCCCTCTGAATGACATCTACCATCCTTAGGCTTCTAGTCCAATGATTCATGACTTCCTAGAGTGTTTCCGCTACCCTAAAGCAAACATCCGAGTCATGTTTCCCAGGGCCCTGGACATTTTAGACCATTCGGACAACCACAAGGGGCGATATAGTGCAGAAACTATCTTATACAAGTCTATCTTAACTAACTAGTCACACATACCCAACATGCAAGTATATTGGCCCTACGATAGAACCCCAACCACAGCAAATCAAAGTATATGCTACCAGCTTCGCCAGACCACCAACTCATGCTCAAGTCGTTGAGTACTAGTCCACGCTGTAGCGGTAGTAGTCTAGGTTTTTATCATATAGTACTTTTAGAAACCACTACTACAGGTCCTGTCCTACGTATTCGAAATACGCTTATGTCATGAAGTGAGTGGACTACTCACTGGCTAAAGGTAAGCCATTCCCCATTTGGAATTCATAACATAATAACCTAAACATGATGAGATTCCTAGTCTCATCAATAGGTTAAGAACAAAAGTTTATGTGTTAAATAACCCATGATCCATACCTTACTGTGAAAGACCACTATTCACATGGACCACTTATTTAAACACAATGGGTCTGTTCCAAACGAAAATTGTGCACAAACAAAAAGTAAATTCACAAAAAATTTCTGAAAATAAATTCTTTTATTAAAATATTCGATTTTACATCAAAAACCTAATCTAAGAGGGTATACAATCCAACAGCAGTATGTGCCTGCCAACACTTGTGAGTAGTTTCTTATGAAAAGTGAGAAAATATAATTTCTAGATGACTGCTAACTAGAATAGTGCTAAAATGTGGTAGGCTGTCATGCTTTTTAGATAAATGTATAACTAATCCCATTATCAAATTAGTATGTTCAAGTCAAATTGCTCCACCAAGCTCAATGGAAGTGCCTACTCATGGGGGAGGTACATAGGTTAGTGTGGTCCACCAGAAGGTAAAGGGAACAACATAGCATTTAAGGGAATAGAAAACTGCAGATAGTTGATAATAGTAACCATTTTCAAATCCCTTTTTCTTTTTTTTTTAAGTGGAGAGTCTATTCCACATATATAGAATTATTTTGAGTTAAGTATTAGTTTTCGGCATCTCAGTGAACATTTTATGTTGGGAAAAAAAAAATTCAATTAGCAAAACAATTGTAGTTTGTGCCTTATATAATACCCACTTCACCCGGATTTAAATATTAGAACCTATGTTCAAACCAGGACCTTTTTAGATTTCACACTAACAATGCCCATTGATACCACATCATTTAAAAGCTAAGCTAACAGAGTGTAAGTGTAATTTACAATTCAATTTAAATACTCAAACAGCTATCCAGCTCTATATAATATGGGCCATATATAGTGATTGGCCCTTGCGTAGTCCGCCATATCCTTCTATACTTGATAAGGAGGAGGACATTAATTTTTTAATCTGAAGTAAGTTATGAAATTTTTTCTTCCATGAATACCACAGGATTTCACCTCTACGAGGACCTGAAGATAACTCAAACATTAGAATTTCACTTTGTGCAGACCATTTCAGCAATATATCACAGCTGATACAATGTAGCTTAATTAGGAAGAAGTGACGGTTCTTAGAAGAGAAATGTGCCAAGATTAGAAGAACGAAAAGAAAGAATATTGGAAAGAAAAGAGTTCAGTCATAGTAAGATTAAATGGGCAAAACCTCACAACAAACAACTCTACTTCATAAAGGAACTGTGGCTTCCTAATCTACATTTTAGTTCCAAATATTGTTCAGTGACTCAAAAGTGAAAGTCTTCACAAATCTAAGCAGAACTGGCACAAGAATGCATTTACCAATATAGAAGCTATAGGAAAATAACTTCACACATCAAAACCAAAAAAGACACGTGCAATAAACTACAACCAGATTTTAAAATTAAAAAGAAAAAAAAAGGGATTGCCATGGAACTTATTCATCAAATTGCAAAAATAAAGGAAACCAGAGGATACAATTTCAACCCACCAAAACTAATTGTCTTGAGCATTTAGGGAGCAAAGAACTGATGCTAAATGGATTCCCTGTAATGATACAACTAAGATGGCAAATAAACTGAAAATTCTCCATTCAATATCAGGTCATTTCTTCATGTTCTCTCTCATTTAGTTTTTAAATCCTCTGAAACATCAAATTCTCCCATCTATATTAGAATAAAGTGTATGATGGTATTGAAAGAACACTAGAAGAAATAAGGCATAGCCTCTAACTCCACATACGAAAAAGTCAAATTCAAATTGAGATCCATTTCCATAGTAAGAATAATACAAGGTCCCTCAGGCAACTCATTCACACCAACATTATTAACACATACTATACTTGCCAGTTTGAACAAATAAGGAAATACTTTATCATTGTCCAAACTCATGCATGCAGAGTACTGCAAACATATAGTAGCATACTATTTTTATCTTGTAACAACTAAACTCATCTAGGAAGAGGAGGCAGTTTCTGCCAAATGATTTTAAAAATCACAACTAGCGAAAGCTGCACCAACTGCCCCTTAGACAAGGAGACCGCCACCACTTAAAACATCAAATCCTAAATATGCCAAGTTCATGCAAGGAAAAGGGTAAATGACTTCTATGTTACAGATACCACCTGAGTGTTTGGATGAGGAAACAAATGGGACAGTTTCATTCCAGTGAGATGCTACTTAGGCTAATTTTGTTTTGGAAGAAAATGAGGGAATAAAAGGGGAAACAAATTTACCATGTTCATGCGTGTACAACATTTTACTTATTTTTTTTATGCATTTGACAGATTCCAAAACTTCTCCTAAAAGAATAAAACAGATATTTTGTACTTTGAGCTAAAAGTTTGGACCATTCTTAAAGTTTCAAAAGTTCTATTCATTTAATTTTGTTTTCCAAATTTTCCCGCAAAATTTTCAACTCATCAAATGAGATAGCAAATGAGCTTGGTTGAAAGAGCTGAAATACATTTTATTCCTAATTATCCTAACCAATCCCTACATCCTCGAACAGAAAAAGCACATTTACAAAGATATTAATAGCTAAGATAATCCCCAAAAACCGGCCATGGACTTAATCCATTCAGCACACAAAAGTTCGAAACCCTTAGCATACAGAAGTTTACCCTCAAAGGGCATCAACAAAAATAAATACTTGGGATAAAAAACCCATCATGTATCCCAAGAAATTGGCCAATTATTTTCCTTCAATTCCAATAATTACTAATTCAACATCCATTGACTTCAATGGAATAGTTCAGCAACAGTTGATAATAATTTTAGTACTTCCATGGTAAAAATTTAAGATGTACCTGCTTCAATTGTGGGCTGTGAGGCTGTCGTTGTTGCATCTAACGTATCATTTCCAGACTAACCCTTCAAGTGGGTCTCCAGAAGGATCAAAAGTGCTTGCATCATCAGCTTGAGAACCATCATGACTATGTATGCTATGGGTGGCATTCGAAGCAGCAACTAATGTTGGATCATCATTTGCAACATCCACCTCTTCTGATGTTGAAGTAGTAGCTACTGTGGGAATATTGGATGAAGCAACAAATCTTAAAGGACTAGAAGAAGCCGCTATTTTACATTTTTGAATTGGAGGCACAATATAAGTATTTCTTTTGGTTGATATAACTCCAACAAAAGTAGGTGGACCAGTAATAGCTGGAGGAGGTGCTAATGGATGGGAAGTGCTTGGATGTGATCTTGTTGCAGGGAGTTGTGGCACAAGTGACTGTTGTGCTAGTTGCTTCTCGAACTGTGCTGTTGTGCAGGTAGCTTCTTGGGCGGTTATTGTCTCTTGCTGTGTCAGTTTTAGCAGATAGCTTTTCCTGCGATAGTTTCTCCAACATCGTCACACCTCGAGTCTTTCTCTTTAACATATTCACCTATATAATATGTGAAGAAAAACACGAAATTAGTATCATAACATTAAGGAGGAGCGGAAAATAGATGGTAAGATTAGCAAACAAAATTAAATGATGTTCGGGGAATGCAGAAAAACAGCAAGAAAATTGAGAATTCACATTACAAAAGTGACAATGTAAGATAGTGAACATTTGTAATATATCTTCACATAGTGAACATTACAAAAGTGACAATTTAAGACCACACATACTGAACAGTCAAATGTGTTCAGAAAGACAAAATATAAGAAAAAATAAGGTAAAACTAATGGGTAGTCCAGTCATAACTAAAACTACTGGCCTTATTCTTCATAACCAGCACTTTCGATTTCTATATCATTCTTCATGTGAAGTAATTAAAAATTCGGACATTGCTTCCGAGCCTTGTCGAACCCAAACGTTATCCTCGTCCTGAATTGCAACATTATTATCAAGGTATTGTGAGGAACAAGGCTCAGCTTCAGACATATGCAAATTCGTATCAAATTTATCTCTTGGAGTAATTTTCATCACAACTTCCCAATCTGGTTCAATAGGGTCTGGCACATAGAACACTTGTTTTGCTTGAGATGCTAGTATGAAAGGTTTGTTTGCTAGGATGTTGTCCTTGTACATCAAATGATTGAAGTTCACCGAAGTAAATTTAAACATGTCCTTCTTTACTCCTCGGTGATTTTCAACCCAATCACACCTAAAAATGAAGAACTTAAATTAGGTATTATAAATTAACTCAATAACGTCTGTCAAAAATCCCATAATACAATGATTTGATTCCTATCTTTTCTGCTAGCAAAACTAAGTGTTGCAGCCTTGACCATAACACCACTATTTTGAGTAGTGCTGCAAATCTCAGAATTTTTTGTCCGAAAACGATATCCATTGACAATATATGACTTAAAGCATCTTCCATCAAGATTTGGACCATCAGCTAATACATTTATTTCTTCATTAAACATGGCATTATATTTCCTCCTCTGATCTTGAACATGCATATACCATATGAATAAGTTGAAATATAATATACTTCAAAAGATATTAACATTATTTTCAATTCCCAACTAAGTTTTTGACTTACATAGGTTTTAAACCATCCATGAAATTGTTCACTGTGAAGGTTCTAGATATAATGATCACTGGCACATGACATCACACTTTTGAATTGTGAGATATGTATGCTATCAAATAATGGTGATAATGTTAGATTTCAAATTCCAATTAGTGCCTCAAGCCTTATACTTGAATACACTTCCACTTACTCCTTAAATGACTTTATAGTGGGTGTATTCATGAGGACATATCTATGGGCTTATTCCCATGTTATTCTATCAAATCTTACATGCTTGCCCTTTCCCAAAACGTGACCAATATTATCTGAATTGCCACATTTTCTTGAACAACGATTTGTTTTATCTTCCACATCATTCAAGTATCCAGAACAAAAATTCATGCACTTTTGCATCATATACCAATTTGCAATTGATGCTTCTAGATGAGCACGATTACGCACATACCCCTTCAGTGTAAGCAAATACCTATATGTAGTTGTGACAAATAAGGCTACTAATCATAAATCTGAAATTAATGACAACATTGAAGGTAATCCAATTCAAACCTCTTAATAGGGTACATCCACCTATATTGAATAGGACCAGCCAACATTGCTTCCTCAGCTAAATGTATAGGCAAATGTTCCATGACAATGAAAAAAGATGGTGGGAATATTTTCTCAAGATGACAAAAAGTGAGAGTAATTCTATCTTGAATATATTCCAGATCCTTCATGTGATTAGTCTTGGAACACAATTGTCTAAAGAAGTTGCTCAACTCTATTAAAGGCATTGCAACATTTTTTGGAAAAACTCTACGAATAGCAAGGGGAAGAAATTGCTGCATAAGTATGTGACAATCATAGCTTTTCAGCCCTGATATACTTTTTTGTTGCAAATTAACACACCTAGAAATGTTAGCTGCATAGCTGTCTGGAACCTTTACTCCCTTTAACACCTTACAGAATACTTGTTTTTCCTCTTTGCTTAAGGAGTAACACGCAGGCAGTATAGATGCTCTACCATTCTCGGCTTGAGTATGCATTGATGTTCGAATTTTCATTGTCTCTAAGTCACACCTAGAATTTAAAGTGTCCTTAATTTTTCCTTGAACATTGAATATTGTGCCCCCAATATTATCATAAAAATTCTTCTCGATATGCATCACGTTAAGATTATGAGGACATATATTATCCTTCCAATAAGGCAACTCCCAGAAGATGCTTTTTTTCTTCCACTTGCAATCTCTAGATGTTTCAACTTCACTTCTTTTTCGTTTTCTCAAATCATCCACCTTGTATTCTATAAGAACACTTTGGAGTTGTTGCTTAGTTTTAGAACCAGACACTCGATTCGATTTTAAATCATACTCTCTTGTGCCATCAAAAGATACCTTGTCCCTACAAAATCTATGATTTGTAGGTAAAAAACGACGATGACCAATGTAGCAAAACTTTCTAGAATGCCTCAACCAAAGTGATCGTGTTTTATGTCGACAAACAAGACAAGCAAATTCTCCCTTAGTACTCCAACCAGATAATATTGCATACGCTGGAAAGTCATTAATTGTCCATAACAAAGCTGCATGTAGTTGGAACATGCTATTAGTTGATGCATCATAGGTTTCTACTCCACTGTTCCATAAATCTCGAAGTTCCTCAATAAGTGGCTGCAAATAAATGTCAATCTTCTATCCAGGACCTTTAGGACCATCTATGAGTATGGAAAGAATGAAGAAAGATTACTTCATACACAATTCTTGTGGCAAATTATATGGAATAAGAAACAATAGGCCATGTGCTGTGAGCAATAGACAATGATTTAAAAGGATTAAAGCCATCTGATGCAAGCCCAAGTCTTACGTTGCGACTATCAGATGCAAATGATGGATTCCTCTTATTAAAATGTTTCCAAGCTTGAGAATTAACTGGATGTCATTGTATGCCATCTTAGGTTCTTTCCTCATCATGCCACTTCATTAATGACACAGTTTTTAATGACATAAAGCATTTCTGGAGCCTTGGCTTCAACGGAAAATATCTCATCTGCTTAACTGCTTTCTTGCCCTTAACTTTATATCTTGCAGCATTACAAATTTTACAACAGATAAGATCTTTGTCCTCATTTCTGAACAACATACAATTTTTAGGACATGCATCATATGTCACATTAGTGAATCCAAAATCTTCAGTAATCTTCTTGGCTTCGTAGAATGATTTGGGAAGTTGTACACCTTTGGAAAATGCATCATTAAGTAAATTAATCAACATTGTAAAACTTGTATCTGTCCAACCACCAATAACTTTCAAATGTAACAAGTTCACAATAAATGAAAGTTTTGTGAATCTATCACATCCTGGATATAATTCCCAATCAGCATCTTCCAGAAGTTTCAAGAAATCCCTAGTTTGTTTATTAGGCCCACTTGATTGATCAGTGTCAGAAGTTTCCACATTACCTATATTTGGAACCCCAAATGCTTTATGAACCATATCAACCATGTCATCTCGAGTAACCGAATTGAAAGAGCTTTCTCCCCCATCCCTAACTATTGTGTCCACATTGGTTTCCCCGTGAAAACTCCAAAGGGTATAGTTATTTATGAAACCATGAATAACTAGGTGAGCTTTCGCAACATCCTTTGACAAAAAAAAATGATTCCCACATTCCTTACAAGGACAGTAAACCAGTGAATGTTCGTCCTTGAACCGGTATGCAAATACTAAGAATTCATCAACCTTCCCTATATACTCATTTAAAGTCCTTTGTTTTGAATACATCCAACCCTTATCCATGTTGACCCGAATCCCTTGATAAATTAAAAAAAAAAAAACTATAGTACATGAGACTCTTAAACTACAAATCACAATGCATATAAACAACTTCAGAGATAAAAGCTTTTACTTCATAAAAAAAAAATATCAACCAAATTCAAATCAATTTAATTCAAGGAAGTCATTCAATTCTAGTTACTAATTTCAATTGATTTACAGATTTTCCACCTTCTATTATGAACAAGATCCATAGAGCATGCAAATGCAAAATAACATTCCCAATTATATCCTAACTATTGAAGCTACCTAACAAATTCATTCTAAACTATATTTTGCAATTAAAAATCTGGACTTGCCATAAAATAAAATAGTTAATAACAAAGTTTTCTGCAACAACTAAACCATATAAATGAGAGGAATACTTTTGCTAGTAGTTGTGCCCAACGATTTAAAGCTTCAAGTTCTCTTTGTTTATCAACTTCCTAAAAAAAAATAAAGTAGAAGAATAAGAACACCAAAGGAAATAATCCCTTAGAAGAGCACAACTCATATAAGTAGTATTGACATATACAATATTATTTTTAAGGGAAGCCATCATTACCGCTGTGCTACGTACACCTTTACTAACCATAAGGTAGAAGCCCTTTCTTAGTGTATTGATGCATTTAACTATATCCACCCATAATCCTACCAACATTTGTCAAAGGCATCAGAATGGGAGATATTAAGCAAATGCCACACAAAAAGAAAAACAAAATGAAACATAACAAAGTACCAAGACTACTGTGATTTTCTAAAGTCATTGCAATGTGACATAGATTTTAGCCTTAGAAGAAGTGCAAAACACCAAAAGACATTATAACAAGAATTTCAAATAAAAAATAATTTCACTGATGTCAACTCAGTTATCTTGAATGAACTTCACCTCTTAACATCTTACATATATTTACCCCTTCTCTAATTACACGAAATAAAATGCACCTACAATAAACAAAGGGTTCATACTTTAAAGTGTAAACATTGACAAAATCCATTTTTAATAATCTAAGAAACTGGCATCTAATTTAGAATACATGCTTTCAAACAAAGTTGAAACACAAACTTACCTAGCATAATAATAGAAAAAAAGAGACCTTAGCATTCATAACAATGCACAATGTATTGAAACATTTCTAAACTGCAAAAAAAAAAAAAAAAAAACAGCTTTGACGATCAGAAAGACAACCAACAAGGAACCCAGATTCCTTCGCACAAGATCAGTTAGTTCACAAAATCATAGTCTATGATAGTTCACCTACAGAACACTAGACTCATTGAAGGGGCCATTTCAAACAACATATATAATAGAATATCTTAACAGAAACTAGATTATGAAGAAGGTCCCTCAAGTCAAGTCCATGAACCAGACATTCATCAAGAACCAAATAACAAGAACAAACGAGAATCGGTAAATCTAAAAGGTACATTTACAACTTGTAATCAAGACCCACATGGTCGATCCTAATAGCAATTTTAACTTTTTATCAACACCCAGACAAAAAGCAGAGATGGGTACCTAGAAAATCTTAGTGCTAAGCTTGATACTGCAAACCACACATTTGTTTACCTCTTCGAAAATGCAAACAAATTGCTGAAAGATGGAAGATCTTACCTTCAATAAGGAAGAGCAAAGGAACTCTTCGAACTACCCATGCAGAAGGTTGACACCTAATTTAGTTAGAGGCGGGTAGATTTTTGAGAGATTGGCGGCAAGGGTTCACTAGTTGGCGGGGGTGAGTGTTGTCAGAAAGGTTGCATAGGCGGGCAAGAATGAAAATGAAGCCAAGTAAAATAAAGTCATTCCAATTTCAGATGGTATTTTATATTATTTTTATTAATTAATAAAATTTCACATTACTTAAGAATTTTTGATTTTTTTTTTTTTTGCAAAGATATCTAATTAATTTCATATGCAAAACTAATTTCTTAGCATTATCGAATCTAATAAATTTTTTCTTCTAAAAAAAATTCAAACTGATAGTTGTAAAGTTTAATTAATGGATCTCCTAAATACTATCAATTCTAAATATTAACTATGTTTTTGAACATCTAAAATCGTAATATAAAAAAAACTAATAAACCTTATATCAGATCAAAGCCCTTATATATTTTTTATCCCCAAAAATCGGTTAAAAAAAAGAGAATTATTTTTCATTAAGAAAAATGTAAAAATGGTGAGAATAATAAAATAGACTTAAATAAACAAAGTATCTAATTTATATTTAAAAAATTCATAAAGGAATCTTATACTATAAAAAAAAATTAACACAAGAATTGTTAATAAATATTACTTTTTTATTTAATTAAATAATATGACAATATATTAATGAGCTAAATAATATTTATCTTCTATTGTAGTCATATAACTAAAACGTAGATCGTTCTCCCCTTCTCCTTCCATAATCTATCATAATATCTAGAAAAATATCAAAAACTAACGCATTTACATAGATAAGCATATCAAATTAATAATTTAACCGTTAGATTTGTTAAAATCACTAAAAAAAAGTGTTATTGCAAAATTTAAAGGTAATCGGATATATTTTGGTATATAATCTACCATAATATCTAGAAAAATATAAAAAACCTAACACATTTACAAAGATATGCATATCAAATTAACAATCCAACCATTATATTTGTTTAAATCACTAAGAAAAGTGTTATGACAAAATTTAAAGGTAATCGGATATATTTTGGCACTTAATCTAGCATAATATCTAGCAAAATATCCAAATCCTAACACATTTTTGAAGATAGGCATATCAAATTAATGATCCAACCGTTAGATTTGTTAAAATCACTAAAAAAAAGTGTTATGGCAAAATTTAAAGGTAATCGGATATATTTTGGTATATAATCTACCATAATATGTAGAAAAATATAAAAAACCTAACGCATTTACAAAGATATGCATATTCAATTAACGATCCAACCATTATATTTGTTTAAATCACTAAGAAAAGTGTTATGACAAAATTTGAAGGTAATCAGATATATTTTGGCACTTAATCTAGCATAATCTCTAGCAAAATATCCAAATCCTAACACATTTTTGAAGATAGGCATATCAAATTAATGATCTAACCGTTAGATTTGTTAAAATCACTAAAAAAAGTGTAATGGCAAAATTTAAAGGTAATCGGATATATTTTGATACATAATCGACCATAATATCTAGAAAAGAAAAAAAAAACCTAATGCATTTACAAATATATGCATATCAAATTAATGATCCAACCATTAAATTTGTTAAAATTACTAAAAAAAATGTTATTGCAAAATTTAAACGTAATCAGATATATTTTGGTATATAATCTACCATAATATCTAGAAAAATATAAAAAACCTAACGCATTTACAAAGATATGCTTATCAAATTAACGATCCAACCGTTATATTTGTTTAAATCACTAAGAAAAGTGTTATGGCAAAATTTAAAGGTAATCGGATATATTTTGGCACTTAATCGTGCATAATATCTACCAAAATATCTAAATCCTAATATATTTTTGAAGATAGGCATATTAAATTAATTATCCAACTGTTAGATTTGTTAAAATCACTAAAAAAAAGTGTTATGACAAAATTCAAAGGTAATCGGATATATTTTGGTACATAATCTACCATAATATCTAACAAAATATCCAAATCCTGACACATTTTTGAAGATAGGAATATCAAATTAATGATCTAACCATTAGATTTGTTAAAATCACTAAGAGAAGTGTTATGGCAAACTTTAAAGGTATCAAATATATTTTGGTATATAATCTACTATAATATCTAGAAAAATATAAAAACCCTAACTCATTTACAAAGATATGCATATCAAATTAACAATACAACCGTTAAATTTGTTTAGATCACTAATAAAAATGTTATGAAAAAATTTGAAGATAATCGGATATATTTTGACACTTATCTACTATAATATCTAGAAAAATATCCAAATCCTAATACATTTACAGAGATAGGCATATCAAATTAATGATCAAATCATTAGATTTGTTCAAATTACATAGAAATATGTTATAACAAAAATTTGAAGGTGAACAGATATTTTTTCGTACATAATCTAGCATAATATTTAAAAAATATCCAAAACCAAATGCATTTACAAATATAGGCGTATCAAATTAATGATCAAATGGTTAGATTTGTTAAAATTGCTAAGAAAAGTTCAGGACATAATTTGAAGGTAATCGGATATATTTTGGCCATAATCTAGAATAATGTCTACCAAAAAAATCCAAATTCTAGCGCATTTACAAAGATAGGTGTATCAAATTAATATCAAATGGTTAGATTTGTTAAAATTGTTAAGAAAAGTATTACGACAAAATTTGAAGGGAATCGGATATATTTTGGCTATAATCTAGAATAATATTTACAAAAATATCGAAAATCTAACGCATTTACAAAGATAGGCGGTTCAAATTATGGATCCAACCATTATATTTGTTAAAATTACTAAAAAAAAGTGTAATGACAAAATTTAAACGTAATTGGATATATTTTAGTACATAATCTGGTATAATATCTAGAAAAATATTCAAAAAATATGTAATTGGTCCAAAAACTATATAAAAATTAATAAAATAGTAATATTAAGATTTGAGCATACAACCACTTGAATATATAAAATTACCTCAACCATGGTATTTAATGAAAACTTCCATTTGATGTTGACATTTATTAATATTTGATAAAATAAGAAAAAGTATGCATTTTCCACATCTTAGTAAAAACTGTTGGTAATAAAATCTATTTATCCACAATTTCAAATCTCTGTGGCAAAAAGTATTTTTACCAACATAATTTTTAAATATGTGATAAAAAGTAACTTTTACCTACAGAAACATAACCGTGATAAAATAAAGTGTTACAAAAAAGGCTTATATGCCATAGAATTTATAACTGTGGTAAAAACCGAGCTTTCACCATAGATTTTGTTATGTTGCAAATAAAAGCGTTGTCAAAAGCCACTTTTTTTTGTAGTGATCTCAAACTACCACACAAAAGCAACCATTCTCATCCACAAACAATCTGCAACAAGCCTTTCTACCAATTCAACAAAAGCTACAATGTAAGCTCCACCATTTCATCATTCATCATCAATCATCGTAGAAATTAAAAAATATTAAGTATCCCAAGAAATCCAATACTTGAAGCTCAACATCAACAATAGCAACTCATTTTTCAATTATACAATTTAATATCTCCAAGAAATATGCAATTAATTCAATGAAAGCCCAAGAAATATTAAATTAAAAAAATAAAAAAAAACAACTCAAAATAAAATCATCATAGCTATATGGATATTTTCCAAGCTCAAATTCTTCATAAAAAAAATGAAGGAAAAGAAGTCACTAATGTCCATTCTTGTGAAACTGAAAAACTTCCCTTCCTTAAGCTCTTGAACCACAATCTTGAAGAATCCTTATTTCTTTGCCTTGATTTAGTGTTTTTACTCCATTAGAGCTCTAATTACATGCCAAAATTGTAAGCTTTTGTAAAGCGAGTTTGGAAGAAAATGGTGAAAATCAAAGGAAAAATAGAAGTCAGTTGAAGTAGAGAGCTGAAGAATGCTAAAAAGAGTTGAAGAAATTTAAAATTTTGTAGGAAAAAAGTGGTTGAATTGGTGAAGAAATGAAATGGGTAAAGAGAGAAGAAGACGGCGCATGGAGAAGAGAAGAGAAGAAGAAAACGGTGCAAGAATAAGAAGAAATTGGGGTGAAAAAGTTTGAAATTGCTAGCTTTTATCTTCTATTGGTAGAGACTGGGCGGCCCACAGTTGCTCCCCAAGGTAGCCCAGTCTAGTCAATAGAAGACAAACTAGAAATTAAATAGCCCATGGTAGGCTACCTGAGCGGCTTAGCCCAGTCCGATTTTCATATATATACATCTTTTTTCTTATTTTCTTCATATTTAATTTAATTTAATGCAATTACTAACTAGACATATATACATAAAATTATAGGAAAATAAACCATAAAAATTTCGAAAAGGGACTAGAGTATCTATCAAAATAAAACATGAAGAAAATGCATTAAATTGTCCAAGCAACTCATCAAAAGCACTCCAAAAGGCAAATATAGTCCATAAGAAAAAACAAAGCATGCAAAAATAAAAAAAAAAAGCAAAAACTAAAAATTATCCAAATGTGAAAGTAAATAAAGAAGAAATCACTGCTTCCCACACTCATTGCTTAGGTTGCTCTCGATATTGTCCAATAAAGATTTATTTTGCCTTTTTTAGATCAGCTTAGAGAGTTATCCCACTTGATTCTCCAAGTTGTGAATGGAGGCTTCTTAGTTCCTTATAGATACTTCAACTCATTGGAACCTTGTGTTCATAGAAAAAACCAATTTGGATACTATATCTTCAAGAGAAGGCTTTGTAGGTAGTGAAGATAGAGCACAGTATGACAATGATGCTTGAGGTCGTGCCATGAGGAAGCCTTGAAAAGGAGGAGGTTGCAGTTGATTTGAGTTGTTCCATGAAAAGTTAGGGTAATTCCTCCATCCGAGATTGTATATGTTGCTATAAGGGTTATTCCCTTATCTTGCATTTCCCACGAAATCCACTTGCATTATAGCTTGCTCATTGGTTGAATCTATATTTTTGGTATTCATGATTTGGGTAGCTTCCTCTACAAAAGTCATAACACATGACTTGAGTTTGGGCTTGAAGGGGAACATTCATCTTCTTAGTTTTCTTAGTAAGAGCTTTTATGTAGTACCTACTTAGAACCACCATTAGTCGTACAGGAGATTGGATATTGCATGACATATTATTTGAGCATATGGAAATTAATGCATTTATAAGTTTGTTTTATTGTGTTTAAATATCTATGGATATGTTTGTTTAATATGTTTATGGCAATGCAATAGTTGAGTCGGATGGATTTTATACATTGTGAGTACATTATGTTTTGGAGGGGATAAGATACAATGGTTGAGGGTAAAAAAATTTATTAGGAAATATATTACCAAGAGTTGTTGTTGTTTAGTGGATAAGGCTTGGTGTTTGATTCTTGGAAACCAGAGTTCGAATCCCAACTTATGTATAATTCTTTTTGTCTCCCTTGCTTATCTTTCTTCTTTGGCCGAAATTCCTCGAGTAGCCACCACCTTTTGAGGGATTTATTCCTAAAATCTAGGAGTTTGCCAGAAATTTTATCTTCTGATTTCTTTTAAATTGCAATTATCTTTTAAATAAATACATTATCTACGTTATAAAATCTGATTTTTAAGTTCAAGAAATTACTTTAACTTCTTATTTATGCCTTGAATTTCGGATAGCTGAAGGAAATAATTTCAACCGCTGCTTTTGGAGTAAAACCTACAATTTAGCATTTTTATTTCTTTGGGGATTAGGGAATAAAATCTGAATTTTATTCTTTAATTATCTACTAAATTATCCATTAACTTTTCCCTCATCAATTTTCTTTTTTTTTTTAACTTAGATTATTATTATTAATTTTCCAGCTATTAATTTATCCAACTAATTTTATCTTAATTATGTTACTAAAATATTATTCAAACTTTTTATTTATCATTTAAAAGATCAGTTGCCTAAAGATATATATATATTCCAGCCTTTTTTTTTGGGAATAAATCTCCTAAAATTTAATATTTTGATTTCTAAGGAGATAAGGATAAGCTACAATTCTATTATCTAATATTATATTAGATTTCTGGTTAAGATATTAGATAAACTCTTTTTTGTATTTATGGGATTTTTGACTACTTCATCTTTTCACTTAGCATCCGAATATTAGCAGTCACAAAACTAAATTTGGTCAGCCATTTCTCTTCTCTACATCAAACTAGCCGAGATAAGAATAATACTTTAAGAGTCTTCGAGTTTGGAAGGATATATGATTATTCAAAAGATTTATCAAAATTCCTTGTTGCTATCCTAACAAAACACCATATCTCAGCACACAAAAAACTCATTGGTCACGCATCACTCTCTCAAGGCCAAAACATACTCTCCCCACTACATTGGCGTTTCATTCCCTTTGGCAATTGATTTAATCTCAACTCCACTACCTTAAAACCAAATCATACCAGCATTATTACTTCATTTTCCTCTCTTCTCTAAATACTACAAATCGACACGTATACTCACATTCAGTTTCCTACTCTTCCTATCTCTTCTCTTCAAATTAAAAATACCAAGAAGGCCTTTGATGAGATCGAAACACCCACACTTCTGCACTCCTAGCCTTATCTCACCCAAGCTAACCAAAATCGAAACTCTTCTCTATCACATTACCTTTCATTTTGCTCTCATTCTCCCAAGCCACATTGAAGCACTTCCATACACAAGAATTCGCTCTTCCTCTCGACTTCATCTTCTTGCTCCAAGAACAAGGTAAATCACCTTTCTCTCTTTTTCCCATTCCTTTTCTTTCCTTTTATGACTGAAACCTAGGCTAAGTTCCTGCTAAAGTTTTCAAGTCACTTGTTCTCTTGAGGTAAACTGGGGTCCCAAACTATATATGCAAGATGTAGGATTTCTATTGATGAGTTCAATAGTTTAGAATATATGTTTATACATGCGAATAGGATTTGAATAATTATTGTTGAGCCTGAAGTTAGGATAGATAAAGAATGCAATGGTTGGTGAATGATGTTAAGTTTAATTATTATGGGATTGAAGCATGTCTACTAAAAATCTTGGCTATGAGATGCTTAAGTATAACTGTTGAGTAATGATGACTAATAAATGTTATCTTGTTCAAGGATCTATTGTTGTATGCTTTAATAGGATGGTTAAATACAAGAAATTAGAATAGTATTTAAAGGCATGATATTTTATAGGCAAGTTTGGATATGTATGATCATAGTTCAACTGAGAATATTAAATATGTGATTTCGAATCTAGGCTAAGCAGATCTAGACTAGTGATCATATTACTGAATCGGTTAACCCAGTGTTATGAGGACATGATGACATGATTTTTGGATTTGGATAAAAGAGTCAGATTAGGATAATTATGTTATATTTGTTAGAATGTATGTTCTCTTGGACTAGGTTTTTTATATAATTTTAGTCTATATTAATAAAAATATTATTCTTAGAAATTATTTGTGAATTTTTCATTACTTTTGTACACAATTTCGCTGAAAAATACCCATTGTGTTTAAGTAAATGGTTGATGTGAATGGAGGTCTTTTAAAGTAAGGTATGGACTATGGGTTACTTAACATATAAACTATTATTCTTAACCGAATGATGAAAATGGGAATATCATCATGGTAAGGCTATTGTGTTATGAATTCTAAATGTGAAATAGCTTACCTTTAGCCAATGAGTAGTCTTCTCATTTTATAACACAAGTGTATTTCGAATACATAGAATTAGACCATTAGTAGTGGTTTCTTAAAGTACTATATGGAAGAAACTTAAACTACTACTGTTATATCGTGGATTTATACTCTATGGCCTGAGTATAGGTTGGTGGTTTGACGAAGCTAGGAGTATATGCTTTGATATATTATAGTTGAGGTTCTATTATAAAACCAATATACTTGTATCTTAGGTATATGTGACAAGTTAGTTAAGACGGACTTAGACAAGGTAGCTTCTATGCTATATCGCCCTTTTTGACTGTACAAATGATCTAAATATCTAAGGTCTTGGGGAACATGTCTTGTATGTTTGCTTTAGGGTAGCTCCCTTGGAAAGTAAAAATATTTTAAGAAGTCGTGGATCATTGGACTAGAAGTTTAAGGATGGCATATGTCTCTTAGAAAGGTGTTAGTACACTTCTTCCTCTCTAAATGAACGTCAATGTATAGAAGGGTATTTTAGTCATTACACCTATAGATCGGAGACATTGCTAACTCAGTACTGTCCTTGGGATCAATATTTTCTTATGATAATATTAGAAAATATTTAAAATATAAAATATAGCTATTTATAAAGTAGGGGTATTTTGATCATTTTAGTAGCCAAGAGAATGTGTCTTTTTTGTCCTCAGAATAGCCCATAAGTCCTAATTATTTTTAGGTTGAGGAAGTGATCTCAGTTAAAGAGGATTTTATTTTATTCAGGAAGTCTAATTTATTATTGGATTGAAATAAAACAAATAAAAGGACAAGAGGAATTAAATTTATTATCTGATTTAATTGATTAATTAATTATTCAGGCCCAAATTGAATAATGGAAAAAATAACCTAGGCTTAAATTAGATAAAAGGGTTGAATAATTATCTTGGTCTAGTTGGGCTCATAAATTATTTATTGAGTTATTTTTATAAGCCCAGAAAATAAATAATTAAGGTTTATTACTTTTGAGCTCACTGAGTCCAAGAATAAATAATAATATTTTATGGCCCAATAGCTTGAACCAGGGTTGTTTTTTTTGTTTTTTTTTTCCCACAGAACTAAAGAGTTTAGGGTAAGCTAAACGTCTTCTGTGAAGGTCAATCTTGATAACATCCGGGTGTTTTGAAATACTTGAACCCCAGTGGTTTTTTGTATAAGTGAAACCATGTATATCGTTGGATATAGTACTGTGAACAAAAAAACAAATAAGTTTGATGGTTTCTTTCTTCTCATTTTTCTTCCTCCTTGATACTCTTAATTGATAGCAGAGTGTCAAGAGAAAAAGCGACCATTTTTCTCAACTAAATTGTTTTCACCAACAGCATTTAGGCAGAGGAATATTCCGAGAATTGAAAAGCTTGTGCATTCATGCTAAGAAGAAGTAGACGACTAGCAGGCTTTAATCCAGAAGTTTTAACAAGTCGAGAAGAATACGTTCCTATTGTTCAGTCATCCTCCTCAGCACCAAAGAAAATTTTAAAGAGTAGAGGTATAAACCAAAAAAAAATCTTCCCCTATGTTTTTATTGCATTTTTTTTTAGCTTCTACATTGTCTAGTATGCATGCTCCGCGTTAGTTTCATGCTTCAAGTGGTATTAGAGCATGAAGTTTAAATGGCTTAGGAAGCATGCTAGTCTAATAAAAATAGCCAGATAATTGTTTGAGTTTGTGCCTGTGATTCGTTTTTTTTTTTTTTTTTTTTTTGGGTATGGGATAGTTCATTGTGAGCCTCGTGGTTGAGGTTTAAGATCCTCTGTAATAGTTGATGATCATGTAAGCCTGATCTAAAAGGCATAGGCAAATGTTGTTTTTGTTTTGGTTCACTTTGGTTGAAATTTGCAATAAAAAAACCCTGCCTGTGAGATCATGGAAGAAAAATTGCAAAAGAAGTCTGCAGCAAAAATCACGAAGAAAAAATAAAGAAGAAGACTATGGAAGTCGAGCCACCATGCAAGAGCCGAGCCACAAAACTGGTTGCAGCTCAGTTGGTCTTGAACCACGAAATGGCTCAGCCAAGCCATGGCAAGCATCAAGCCGTCCCTTAGCTTGTTACATATAGCACCAATCCTTGGGAGGATGGCATGCATCCTCCTGTGGCTTTGGTCACAATTGTGACCAAAGTTGTGGGCCTGCATGCAGGTTCGGGCTGCAAGGCGGATGGCCCATGGGCCTGGGTCTATGGGCCATGAACCAGTGTGGTGGGTGCGCGTAACCAAGGGATTTTTATTTTATTTTTTTCCTTTTTCCCTTGTAATTTTTACGCAATTTCTATTTTATTTTTTGTCCCATACTAAACGAAGTTATTATTTTTGCAATTGTTAATATTCATAAAATATTTTTGCATAAAAAAATAATAATAAGGAATTTAGGATTAAACAAGACCATTAATTAATATGTTTAATTCTATTCTTTGGGCACCTAGGTTTAAAAAATAGAAAAGCATACAAATGTTTATAGTTTTCTAGCATGCTATTTATTTCAATACCCATGTGTATGTTTTCTCAAAGACCAAAGTCTTTGAGAATTTTTGACAAGAAAAAAATATTTTTCTTTAATTAAATGGTTATTTTAAACATAAACAAAAATTAATCATTGGTTATTTTCTTAAAGGATTTTATCCCTAATATAGAAAATATTTTAGATTTAGATATTTTTGAAAGTTAAAATGAAAAATCATTTTAATTTATTTTCACAAGGAAAGATTATTTTTTGTCAAATAAAAACTTGGGACCAAAGTCTGTAGAAAGTTTTAATGAAAATTTTTTGAAATTATTAAATTATAACTTAAATAAAATTAATCTATGAAAACATTTCTCAAAGGGTATAAACCTTGACATAGAAATTTTTATGGGTTTAGATGTTTTATTTTTAAGTTAAAAGAGAACTTAATAGAAATTTTCAAAAGATATTTTTCTAAGAAAACCTTTGTTTTAAAAATTAAGTAGGAGAGGGATTCTGATGGCCCTATGATTTCCATCATGTTCCTCATTAGAGATCGTGGGTCTCCTCGCGTCACCTTAGGAATGAATCCGTAGGATAGAGATACCACAAGGATCTAGAACTAATGGAATGATGTAATTAATAACTCAGGATACGTGTGAAACCCCAGTCGAAGCCAACCTTAGAGTAAGGGGGTTGAGATGCATATCTACTTTATTGCATGTTAAAATAGATTTTTATATGATTTTATGTGCATTGAATTTATGTTTTATAGTCTAGAGGGCTTGATTAGGATTATTGAGTGAGAAGGACAAAATGGTAATTTTTGCTTGAGGTGGAAAAACGATGATAGCTTGAGGGTTGAATAGGAAAATATTTTTAGAAAGAAAATAAGAACAACAGTTGTTGTGGTTTAGTAGTTATAGCTATGGAATTAATTCTTGAGGTCTTAGGTTCAAATTCCATCATAGGAGCTTTAGCTTGATTAAATTTTATTTTTGATTGGGAAGTGTTATTTTTTGCCTTATGTGCTTTGGAGTAGGGTAGAGATGTTGTCCTAAGAGAGACATGATAGGAGTATCATAATCCTACTCTTTTTCCCTACACAAAATTCCTAAGGGGAATTTATTTCCTCTTGATCCTTAATTTTTCTTATTTCTCAATCCATTAGGATGTTCAATTTGTTCAAGCCAATTTTATTCTAAAAAAATTTCAGCAATGTGTTGTGGTTTTGAAGGTTCAAAATGTCTTAGTAAAAGATATCTTATGGACCGAAACCATGGAAGAAGGGGAAGGATTTCAAGTGAATTAATTTCCCTAGTAAACTTTCTAAAACTTCACTCTAGCTAGGTTCATTTTCCTTCATGCATAGAACTGAAAATTTTCTAGCTTCTTATGCCTTCAAGGTGTTGAAATTCTTAGCCATTATTCCCTCCTAAATGCTGCTAGAAAATGGCTTTTTGATCGCTTCAAACCTGAATTTTTCTGGCCATTTTCGGACTACACAAAGGCTGTGCAAAACTAGAAAAATCCCTGGGCAAAATCGCAGCTTTGGAGGTCCGAAACTAAGCTGTTTTCTTTCAGTTTTTGTTCAGCATCTTAGCCAAATTTTTTCTCCATAAAGAAGGCTGGAAACTAGCCTTGAAAGACCCCTGAAATCCCCTTCAAACTTTCTGCAAGCTGACTGGAAAGTGGCAGCCGAAAACTGCCCAGAAATTCCAACTTCGTTTCCTAATTCATCCCTAGCCGAAACCTCAACTTTCTTCTGCACAAACCCTCCTTAAATAGTCATGAGCTGAACTCCATTGTCCTCCCCAAGCTTCTGCACGAAATTCAGACATGGCTACCCGAAAATCTCTCCAACAAATCTCTGCAATCATGCTTGATTAGTTACCAAAATTCCAACCACCATAATTTAGCAACCTTCCATAAAATATCCCTCAAACAACCAGACCTTTCCTCCACAATTATACTCCTTATTTTTGGCCACCCTTAGCCTCCTTCAACCAGCTCTCATCCAGCCGAAATACTGCACAAGCAGTCGGCCATGGCAGCTTCCCAAAAGCTCTCCAATAATCAAAGATATTCTTGTTATATTTAGTTTCCAAATTTGCTTCCCAAAAATATTCTTTCAGTCATTTAGCCATTATTCTCTAAAATAATAAGCTAACGGGTCCTAATTATGTAGACTGAAAAAGGAACTTGGATATAATACTCACAGCTAAAGAATATAAGTATGTCCTCTACGAAACCTACCCAGTTATCGGGGAGGGTTCCACCGATAATGAGCAAGAGGCTAAAAAGGCGTGAGAAAAGCTGATGAAATGACATGTTGCTATATGTTAACTTCTATGTCTAATAGGCTTTTGTTCAAACAGGAGCACATGGTGACTGCTTACGACATAAGCACATCTTTAGCCATGATGTTCACTAATAAGAGCCGGCCCACAAGGTAGGAGGCTCTTCGAAAGATCATCAATACCAAGATAGCTAAGGGAGCATCAATCATGGAGTACATGCTCAAAATGATTACTGCTTTTGAGGAAGTAGAAGTCTTAGGGGCCGTGATTAACCCCGAGAGCTAAGTGGACATGGTTCTCGAATCTCTACCGGGATTTTTTTACTTAGTTCTAGTTCAACTACACATGAACAAGTTAAACACGAATTTAACTGAATTAATGAAAGAGCTCCAAGTGGTAGAGAAGGTCATAAAGCCACAATAAAATGCTATGATTGCTTCTTCATCAAGAACTGGGCCCAAGCCCAAAAAGTTCAAGAAGAAGAAGGGTAACGTAGCATCCCAGAATAAGTGCCATCCCAAGTCCCAACCCAAAGACAAACCCAAGGGCAAATATTTCAAGTGTAGAAAGAAGGGACACTGGAAAAAAGAGTGTCCAGATCTTCAAGCCAAAAAAACCTATAGGTAATGTTTTTATCTAGAGTCTATATTAATGGTTAGATTAACTTCTATTGGGATTGTTGATTCAGGAGCCACTGATCATATCTATTACTCCTTGTAGGGGTTTAGAAAGATAAGAAGACTCCAAAAGGGCAAACATAGATTACGCACAAGAAATGGAGCATAAGTATAGGCCTTTGTAGTGAGAGAAATGGAGTGTGATTTACATGTTATAGGACATGTTTGACCTCAATTCTTCCAAGGCGTGCAAATAGGATTGCTAAGAAAATCTTGAAGCAATAGAATTCAAAAATAGGAGATCAAGTAGAAGATCAAGCTTAAGTAATTGCACACCAAGAATTCGTTGTGGAAGAACCTTAGACTAAGAATTTTTGTTAAGGTATTTTTTGTGTAAACTCCTATGTCTTCCTTACCTCATGATTTAGTTTTATTTCTACCTTGAAGCACTAAAACAAAAAGATTTCAGTTTTAAATTCTCAGAATTTTGGATTGAGTAGTTTAGATGACTTTGCATCCAAAAGCTTTGTCCAAAATCATGCGAATAGTATCAAATCGATTCTGTTAGAAAAAGTGCTATTTTAAACTTACATTTTGGATATACTATCGTCCAAAACTCTAGAAATTCTGATAGCGAAAAACTAGACATTTTCTAGCCGTTGGAACTCCACTTTTTACCTCTATAAAAGGTTTCAAAACTCAATTGGAAAGTAGATTTTTGTCCTATCCTTCTAAAAAACACTCTTGATCTATGGAAAACAAAAATCTCATTTTTCATATTGCTTTAAAGTGAATCAAATTGTGTCAAAAAGGTAAAAGTTGTTTGTGCTCATTTACTTTGTATATTTGCTCAAAAGAGTGAGCCATTTTTATTTCAATTCTTCAATCATCTTTTTGTATCAAGGTTCTAGTATAAAACTTATTCGGGTGAACTTTGATTTGTTAGTTGATTGAGAGGTTTTGGTAAAACCAAGTGTGGTGATCCTCTCTTGTATTTGGTGTAGATTGATACCATTAAGTTGAGTGAATAAGATCTGGTTGAAAAGTGTGAGGTTAAGGTAGTGGATGTAGATCTCGGTAGATCGAACCACTATAAATCTTGTGTTATCTCTCTCTACATTCAATTTCAGTCAGCTATAATCATCCTTGAACAAAATTCTTTTAAGTTCCTCAAAAGAAATCTTTATGGTTCTCACCAACTCATTTTCACTCTAGTATTAATTACATTGTGCATCCTTCTTTATTTAGAGTGTAGGTAATCCATAAGTCTTTTTGAAAGCCTCTTAGTGTAGCAAGTATCTATGGTCAGAAATTCGAAGGAGCTTTTCCTCAAAATAGATTTTTCAAAGAGCATTTTTAATTTGCTAAAAAAATTATTTACCCTCTCTAAGGTTTTTCATTTTGTATCAGATTCTGGTCTACTCTAGTTTTGGTCTAACAACCATGTAGAAAAGATCCTTATGGCAAACTCATCTGCTCTTCCATATGTTGAAGGGTCTTCAACGAATCGACCTCCGTTGTTCAATGGAACTACTTATACATTTTGGAAAAATAGAATGAAGATCTATGTTTGTTCTATTAGCTTTGAATAGTGGAATCTGATTGGGAGTGGTCCATTTATTCTGTTAAAATTTGTTGATGGTAGAAAATTGTCAAAACATAGTGACGAATTTGATACTGAAGACAATGCCAAAATGACATTGAACTTTCAAGCTATGAATATTTTGTATTGTGCCCTTGACGCCACAGAATATAATAGAGTTACTGGTTGTGATTTAGCCCATAATATGTAGAGATTACTTGAAGTTACCCATGAGGGGACAAATCAAATAAAGGATTCTAAATTGGGACTTTTAATTCATAATTATGAATTGTTCATGATGAAGTCAAATGAAAGTATAATAGATATGTTTATCAGGTTTACAAATATTGCAAATGGACTTAAAGTCTATGGGAAAGTCTATTCCTTTGGTGAACAAAACAAAAAAATTCTGGATGCGTTGCCTAAGAGCTGGCAACTGAAAGCTCTAGTTGTGGAAGAATCTAAGGATCTGAAATCCTTACCAATTGAAGAGCTAATTGGCTCCCTCTTAACACATGAAATAAAACTAAAGAGGTTTCAAGAATCTGATGATCATGATAAAGAAAAAAAGGGAGTAGCACTAAAGTTGAAAATAAAGAAGTTGAAAGTAGTCAATCAGATAGCGGTGATGAAACTAAAGTAGGCACTGAAGAACTGGTCATGATTGCAAAGAAATTCAGAAGAATGTTCAACAAAGGAAACTTCAAAAAAGGAAAGAAGTTCGTGAAAATAAAGGGACAGATCTTATCATCTAAGTCCCAATGCTATGAGTGTAAGAGCACGGAACATTTCTTTGCTGACTGGCCAATAGCTAAAGAAAAAGAAGGCAAAATACTTAAAAAGAAAAAGGATATGAAAGCAAAGAAGGGCCAATGACTAATGGCAACTTGGGACCAAAATCAGTCTGAGTCTGAGGAAAATGGAGACTTTGAAAATAAAATTGCTAACATATGCTTCATGGCAATGGAAAATGAGGAAAATCCTACTACCGCTAATTCTATATCTGATTTGCATAATTCTAATTGTGAAAATTATGATGATCATAATGAATTGCCAGTTAACATATTTCACGAATTGAAAATGTTATTTAGAAGAAATAAAGAAATGATGCTGAAAACTGACTGCTTATTAGATGAAAATGCAAAGTTGTTGAATGATAACAAAGTCTTTCTTGAGTCACATATATGTACAAATATTGAAAAGAATGTTATCATTACTTTCTTGCAGCATGTATCTCTAGAAAATAAAAGTTTATGTGATAAAATTTGTTCTCTTGAGATTATGGTTAGCAATAGAGTTGATGATCTCACTACATGTATTGAAAAGTTTACAAATAGCAAAAACAATTTGGAAAGACTGCTTGGTACACAACACATAGCTGGAAACTGAAATGGACTAGGTTATAGGCATGAGATCAAAGCCAAGACTAATAAATTTCATTTTGTAAAAGCTACTTCATCACATATGACAAAACAAATATTGCATATATTGTGAGAAATTTCGACACCAAGCATCTAGGTGTCATATTAAGAAGAAAGTTGAATCCGGTGCAAAAATAGTTTGAAAAATTAGAGAAACCATTACTAACCCTCATGGACCTAAGAAAATGTGGGTACCAAAAATCAATATCCCTTCTCATGTATAGGTACATTCATTGGAGAAAACGAGCTTCACAAAGTGGTTCTTAGATAGTGGATGTTCAAGACACATGACCATAAATGCAGCTCAATTAGAAGATGTACAAGCAATAAATGATGGATGTGTTACCTTTAGAGATAAAAGAAAGGAAAAATTCTTGGTATAGGTAATATCGGTAAATGATCTTCAACTATTATCAAACAAGTGTTATTAATTGATGAGCTGAAATATAACTTGCTTAGCATTAGTCAATTATGCAACAATGGTTGCAAAGTCATTTTTGAAAAAGATTCTTACTCTATTATGGATAGCTCAAATAATGAAATAATCTTTGTGGCTAACCATGTTGAAAATATTTATGTATTCTATCTTGATGATCTTATAGCTCATGATATTAGATGTATTTTCATACATGACAATGATGGATATCTTTAGCATAGAAGATTAGGCCATGTATCGTTTGATTTACTTAACAAATTATCCTCAAAAGAGCTTGTTAGGGGATTGCCCAAATTGAAGTTTGATAAAAGCAAAGTTTGTGATGCATGCCAATTTAGAAAACAAATCAAGACTTCTTTCAAACCTAAGAAAATAATTTCTACCATAAAATCTCTTAAATTAATTCATATGGATTTGTTTGGACCAATGAGGACCACTAGCTTTGGTGGTAAGAGGTATGCTTATGTTTTAGTATATGTTTTTTCAAGATTTACTTGGACTTTGTTTCCTGGACAAAAGGATGAAGCATTTTCTAAATTCTCAAAATTATTCAAGCACGTCCAAAACTCTATTGGATGCAGACTGATTTCTATTAGGAGTGACAATGGTAGAGAATTTTGCAACAGTGAGTTTACACACTTTTGTGATGAAAATGGAGTTGTTCACAACTTTTTAGCTACTAAAATCCCTCAATAGAATGGTGTTGTTGAGTGGAAAAATTGAACTTTACAAGAAATGGCTAGGTCCATGATTTGTGAAAACTCTCTACAAAATACTTTTGGGCTGAAGCTGTAAATATAGCTTGCAATATTGTTAAATGAATGATATTGAGACCTTTTATAAGAAACACCATTTGAGCATATGTTTGACAAAACTCCATCAATTTCTTATTTTAAAGTATTTGGCTGCAAATGTTTTGTTCTTAATACCCGAGAAAACCTTGGAAAATTTGATAGAAAATCCAATGAGGCTATATTTCTTGGATACTCTTCCAATAAAAGGTAAATAGAGTGTACAATAAAAGAACAGTATGTGTGAAAGAATCTGTACATGTTGTCTTTGATGAATCTAATATTTATACTTCAAGAAAAAATGATGATGATGATGTAGAAAGCTCAAAAGAAAGAGGGAAAGAATAGCACAAAGTACCACCACTAGACACTCATGCCAGAGAAGAGGAATTTGAAGAGCAACAAGCTGAATAAAGTAAGTAAGAAACTGAAGAACTCATGGATCAAGGATTACCAAGAGATTGGAAGTATAAAACCGGTCATCTAAAAGAGTAAATTATTGGTGATCCTAGATGTAGAGTTAAAACTAGATGGTATTTCATAAATAATTTTGCTTTACTCTCTAGTGTAGAACTTACTTGTATTGATGTGGCCTTGCATGATAATTTTTGGATAATTGCTATGCAAGAAGAGTTGAACTAATTTAAGAGAAATCAAGTTTAGAAACTCATCCCTAGACCACTTGATCATCTGGTTATTGGTACCAAGTGGGTTTTTAGAAACAAACTTGATGAAAATGGAGTTGTGATTAAAAATAAAGCTAAACTTATTACTCAAGGATTCAATCAAGAAAAAGGGCATTGACTATGATGAAACATTTGGTCCCATTACTAGATTAGAGTCTATTAGAATTCTCTTTACCTTTGCATCTTTCAAAAATTTTATGCTTTATCAAATGGACGTTAAAAGTGCATTTTTATATGGCTTTATTGAGGAGGAGGTAGGTATATGTAGAACAACCTTCGGGCTTTATTCATGAGCATTTTCCAAATCATATTTTCAAACTCACAAAGGCTCTTTATGGTTTTAAACAAGTCCCACGAGCTTGGTATGAAAGGTTTAGTGGATTCTTGCTATCAAAAGGATTTTTAAGAGGCTTGATCGATACCACACTGTTTATTAAGACAGAAAATTCTAATGATCTTCTTACTGTTTAAAATTATGTTGATGATATTATTTTTGGTGCTACTAATGACTTATTGCGCAAGAAGTTTACAAAGACAATACAGCAAGAATTTGAAATGAGCATGATGGGAGAACTTAACATCTTTCTCAGGCTACAAATTAAACAAACCAATGATGGCATCTTCCTAAATCAAGCTAAGTATGCAAAGGAACTGCTTAAAAGGTTTGGTATGAACAAAGCCAAAAAAATCAGCACACTTATGAGCACTTCTCTAAACTTGACAAGAATGAAAAGGGTAAAAAGGTAGACAAATCTAAATATAGAGGTATGATTGGATGTTTACTCTATCTTACTGCTAGTCGGCCAGATATCATGTTTTCAGTCTGTCTTTGTGCCTGATTTCAATCATGTCTAAAGGAATCATACTTATGTGCCATGAAACGCATCCTTAAATATTTGGTTGAAACATATGATTATGGCTTATGGTATTCTCATACTAACACATATGATCTTATAGGATATACCGATGCAGACTATCCAGGCTGTAAAATTGAAAGAAAAACACTAGTGGCCACTACCAATTTCTTGAACACTCTCTAGTGTCATGGCATAGTAAAAAGCATGTCTGTGTATCCTTATCCACAACCGAGGCTGAATACATTGTAGCTGGAGGTTGCCTCGCTCAAATTCGGTGGATGAAAAATACACTACTCAATTTTGGTCTCAATTTTAATTGTGCACCTATATTGTATGATAATACAAGTACTATCAATCTAACTAAAAAATCTGTTCAACATTCTAGGACCAAGTATATAGAAGTTAAACATCATTTTATTAGAGGTCATGTGCTCAAAGAAGATGTATGTGTTAAATATATTCAACCGATGAACAACTCGCTGATATTTTCACAAAACCTCTGGCCGAAGAAAGGTTTAATAATCTAAGAAAAGGTTTAGAAATTATAAAGATCATGTGACTGACATATTTGCCAAAGACATGCTATTTTTTATTTGTTTTTGTAGAACTATTGAAGACACAGCTTTTGGACAATGATTTTGGATGTAGCATTTCTAAGAATAAATCCAAAACTCACTTCCAAAACTCTCTCCTTGATGAATTCCTTTTTGAATGAGCATTTTGGATCAAGCTTGAATCCAAAATAAATTTAGCACTAATGCTTTGTATATCATTAAAAAATAACTGCTTCCAGATTACTCTTTTTGAATTTCAAAATAATAGCACTTCTCTGAAGACAACGTTTGAAATATTTGATGAAAAGCCCCTTTCTAATGTACTTGGGTGTACTTACTACCATAATCTCCTAGGAAATCACAAAAGATTTTCTCTCTCTCCTCTCTCCCGAATTCTGAAACTAACCAAACTTCATCTTTCTTCCCCCAAATCCTTCTATACTTCTCTCTGAACATCCGAAAGTCCAAGCCTTCATCCTCTTATTACAATGGCAAAATCACCAAAATCAACTAAGCCCAAGTAAAAAAAAGTCAAAAAATTTCTCCGAGGATGAAGAAGAAATCGACAGTAACGAAAAAGGGAAAAGAAGTCGCTCTAGGACTTTCAGAGTCCCAGAATGACTCTTCTAAATCATCTCCAAAACAAAAAAATTCTGAGACCTAGGTACCCTGCTTTTTAGAGTCTAAAAGTGAATCAGATTTTAATGAATGGGTTTCTAGAAATCGAATAGTGATTGTTGGCTATCATGTAAATCCATCATATTTTCTGAAATTTTCAAATGTGTTGAATATATTTGAGTCTATTAGTTGGGGAGCTCTGCTATCCGTTGATGAAAAACTGTTTACCTCGCTCGTTTGAGAATTCTATGCTAACCCAAGAAAAAGCTGATCAAAAGGAAGCCAGAGGAGGGTTTATGGTTTGGTAGTACATTTCTAGAGTTGGGGGTAAAAATCTTGAGTTTGATCACCATTTGTTAAATAAAATGTGTGAGATCAGAGATGGCGAGATTCAGTATTTTGAATTGAACAAGTTCCCAGAAGGAATTGATCTGTTCGATTTGAGGAAGTTTGAAAGAATATTTACTCGGGGGAAGAGTTTTAAGAACTTGAGTGACAAAAACATAAAATGGCTGATTGTACAGAGTAGAATCCTACACCACATGGGCTCAACGATGGTGGTTCCAAGCTTCGAACACAAAACCTCCATCAACATTATGCAAATGGTAATTATGCTAGCACTCACTGAAAACAAGCAAATAAATTTTGGGTATCTTGCTGCCAAGTTGACGATGCAAATCATGAATACCTTTAGTAAAGCCCTGCCTTATGGAAACCTATTGATAAAAGTGTTTAGGCATTTTGGTGTTAATCTAAACTTTATCACCCCTGCACCTTCCAAAATGAATGTGTACAGATTTAAATCATTTGAACGAATAGGATATGTGAGATTAGATAATGAGTGGAAGCTGCTTTGAGATGTAGCTGATGATGAAAAAGAAAAGTTGTTAAAGGTAAAGTCTGAAGGTAAGAGTACTCCATCAATCGAAGCAAAGAGAAAGGTTAGGATAGAACCTCAGGAAGAATCCTTTACCAAGGGCAAATAGAGGACCCAGGACAAAAGCATTAGTGAAAGTATTTTGAACACAAATAATTTACTGACTGCTAAGGTGGATAGTCTTAGTTCCAAAATTTAAACTCTTTGGAATAGGCTGACCGTAGTGGAAGGAAAATGCTAAAAAGGATGAACCAGTGTCTGCTCCATTAGCACCATCTCTGGCAAAGGCAACTACAGAACAACCTGTCCCTGAGGCCGAAAAAGAAACTGAAAAAGAGCAACAAGCTAAAGAAATGACAGTCCCTGTGCATAGCAGAGAAACATCCCCACATCAGAAAGATTTAGCACCCCCTACCCCTACTAAGCTTCCTGTCTCATCTGGAAAGAGATAAAAACATATGGTAGTCAAGTGGAAATCCAGTAGGCTTACTGGATAACATTCCAGAAAGGGTGTTGAGTCTACAATTGAGACTGTTCATATTTCCTAAGTTACTAGAATAGTGGATTGAATTCTAGCCTCCATCTACCAGAATCTCCTGACTATTTTTTCTTGAACAATTTTTATTTCTGCCCCAGTATTTGAACAATTACTTTCTATCCTTTAGCTATTGTCTCTACTTAATTTATTAGTGCTTCATCTATACAATCTTCCCTGCTTTATATATTTACTTATTATGCTCCTTACATTTTAATTGATGACAAAAAAGGGAGAAAAATGATAGCTGAGATTGCTATAATTGTGCACTAAGTGTGTGCACCTGTGATTGTGAATGATAGCTAGGATTGCTGCTATTTTTAAAAGTATTATTCTAATTTTTATTGATTGTGCACTGATTGAACTAATGTTGGATGAACTAATAATTGTGTGGTGTTGTGCTATGGATTGGAAATAGGTATTATGTTTTGGACTGCAATATACTTGTATGTAGGCTCTAAATTTTTGCAAGATCCTGGGAAACTCTCTATGGAATTAATGTTGGGATTTGGTTTGATCAAACCAGCATGCTGTGGAGTTTTTTATATATTGATTTACGATAAACATGATTTGTGATATCCGATTGATTATGATCATAGTTTTCTGTTGTCCAAAAAGATTTAAGGGATTGATTGAAAACTAGTTTGATATCCTGTCTTTAGTCAAAGGCTTTTTTATGTATAAAGGTATCTTTGAGATTAGGGTTGTTGATCATTTTTTTTTTTTTTTGAAAGAAATTGTGATGTCGTTGCTGATCAATCTCTTTTGAAAGCTATTATGATATGCTCTATACTAAAAAACTCAGATAATAAGAATAGTTATTCATATATCTTTCATTGCTCAAAACTTTCCTTTTAAGTCTAAAAATTCTTGAGAAAATAAGGCTGGATCAAATTTTCTGAAAACTCGTTGTTTCCTGCACATACATAGAGAGAGTTTTGGACACACATTTTTTTTATCCAAATGTCCAGTCCATTCTAATCTTTAAAATGGGATAGTTTCTGTCTAACTTTACCCTATTTTGGACACATGTCTTAGACATCCAAAACCTAACATCCAAAAGTTCCATAGTTTCTCTCCGCCTAGTTTTGGATGCACATTTTAGACATCCAAAGGTTGAATCCAGTTTTCTTTCAAATTAGTCTTCTTAGTCTCATATCTTACATATGTTCATATATACACATATTAAGGAGGAGCATCTCATCTTACAATTTATTTTCTATACCTCTTTGTGTACATATTCATACATTTGTTTAATGTGGCTATTCTTTTAAGGAATAGTCGTTTGATGGAAAGAAGGAGGATAAGGAGGTTGGTTGGGCCATAGGCTCATTGAGCTATATTTGTGAGTATATGCCTTAATTTTCTATCTTAATCTCATAAGCACTATTTGAGTCCTATAATAAGAGATTGCACCTCAATGAAAAATATTCTTATTTCTCTTAGTTTAACATGTTTGTACTATACATATCATTAGTCTTTATATCACAATCCCATCAAGTTTGTCATCATTCAAAAAGGAGGAGATTATTAGCCCTAAGGGCATTCTCTTGTATTTTAACTTATGACAAACATTGATGAGGACTAACTGGTGTGACTTATATACTATAAAAAATGCTTGACCTCAGTTCTTCCAAGGCATAAAATAGGATTGCTAAGCAACTCTTGAAGTAATAGAATCCAAGAATGGGAGATCAAGTAGAAGATCAAGCTTAAGAGATTGCACACTAAGAATTCATTGTGGAAGAACATTAGACTAAGTATCTTTGTTAAGGTATTTTCTGTGTAAAGTCCTATGTCTTCCTTACCTCATAATTCAGTTTTATATCTACCTTGAAGCACTAAAACAAAAAGATTTCAAAGTTTTAATTCCTCAGAATTTTGGATTGAGTAGTTTAGATGACTGTGCATCCAAAAGCTTTGTCCAAAATCCTATGAACAGTATCAAATCGATTCTACCTGAAAAAGTGCCATTTTGGACTTATATTTTAGATGCACTATCGTCTAAAACTTGAGTCCAAAACTCTGGGAATTCTGACAGTGAAAAACTAGCCATTGGAACTCCATTTTTTGCCTCTATAAAAGGTTTCAAAACTTGATTTGAAAGAAGATTTTTTTCCTATCCTTCTAAGAAACACTCTTGCTCTATAGAAAACAAAAATCTCAATTTTCATATTGCTTCAAAGTGAAATCAAATTGTGTCAAAAAGGTAAAAGTTGTTTGAGCTCATTTGCTTTGTATATCTGCTCAAAAGAGTGAGCCATTTTCATTTCATTTCTTCAATCATCTTTGTGTATCAAGGTTATGGTGTAAAACCCATTTGGGATGAACCTTGATTTGTTGGTTGATTGAGAAGTTTTGGTAAAACCAAGTGTGGTTATCCTCTCTTGTATTTGGTGTAGATTAATACTATTAAGTTGGGTGAATTAAATCTAGTTGAAAATCCTTAAGTGTGAGTTTAAGGTAGTAGATGTAGATCTTGGTAGATCCAATCACTATAAATCTTGTGTTATCTCTCTCTGCGATCAATTTCAATCAGCTACGATCATCCTTTCACAAAATTCTTTTAAGTTCCCTAAAAGAAATATTTATAGTTCTCACCAACTTATTTTCACTCTAGTATTAATTACATCGTGCACCCTTCTTTATTCAGAGTGTATATAAACTGTAAATCTTTTCGAAAGCCTCTTGATGTAGCAAGTATCTTTGGTTAGAAATTCGAAAGAGCTTTTCCTTAAAACAGGTTTTTCAAATAGCATTTTAAATTTGCCAAAAACCTTATTTATCCCCCCCCTCTAAGTTTTTTCATACTTGGTTTTAGATAGAATTTGGTTTCAGTTGCAAATTTAATAAATCAATGATATTCTATTTCTTTCTATTATGGTATAATTATCAGTAGAAATGGAGAAATTTTATGGATTGGGCATTTGTGTGGAAACCTATTCTTCATTAATCCAATTAACAATTAATTAAAAAATACTCAATCTGAACCTTTAAATAGGAAGAGAAAAATCGATGTCAATAACTCATAACTTTGGCATTTAAGGTTGGGTCATATTAATTCAATAAGGTTTCAGAGGTTAATCCATGATAGGCCTTTGGGCGTATTGAGATTGGAAATTTGGCCTCAATGTGAATCCTGTCTTATAGGAAAAATGACCAAAACATCATTTGCCAAAAAAAGGCAGATAGCGCCAAGGAGATATTGAGTCTTGTTTAAATTGATGTGTGTGGTCCTTTGTCTATACTAGTTAGATGAGGGTTTGAATACTTCATCATCTTTGTGGATGATTGTACTAGGTATGGTTATGTTTACTTGATGAGATGCAAGTCTGACTCTTTTGATAAGTTCAAAGAGTTTAAGGCTGAAGTGGAGCGTTAAACAGGTAAACTGATCAAGACCTTATGATTAGATCATGACGGAAAGTACCTCTTTGGTAAATTCAAGGACTACATGGTATATCATAGGATAGTATCCCAACTCTCCATATTGGAAACACCTAGCAGAATGGAGTAGTTAAGAGAAGAAATAGGACATTGATAGAAATGCTCCGAAGCATGATGTCTTATGCTACTCTTCCAATGTTCTTTTGGAGATATGCCTTAGAAATAGCGACATTTATTCTAAACGTGGAACCTTTCAAGTCAATACCTAAGATGCCCTATAAGATGTGGACTAGGCATAAGCTAAATCTAAATCATCTTAAGATATGGGGTTGTCCAACTTATGTATTGATTAAAGAAGATAAGTTAGAACCAAGATCAGAATTATACTATTTTGTTGGGTATCTAAAAGGAACAAAAGGTGGTTACTTTTATTATCCCAAGGAGCAAAAAGTACTTGTGATTTCTAATGCTAGATACTTGAAGGATGATCAAAGCACATCCACTAAAGGTTCAACAAGATTGGAACTCAAGGAGAAGTTATCTTCTGAATTGATATTTTCTAACCTAATTATGGAACAAGAAGAAGCACAGCCTTGGGAACCTGTACAAACGGAGCCTCGTCGCAATGGGTAGATATCTAGGGTTCCAGAAAGATGGATTGAGGAGGTTTTTGACCTAGTCTATGACTATCAAGAATTAGATCCTACTAGATACGAAGAGGTTATTGTTGATGTCGATGCAAACCTATGGCATGAAGTAATGAAAGTCGAGATTGAGTCTATATACTTCAAGCGGGTTTGGAATCTTGTAACTTCACCTGAAGGGATAAAATCCATTGGGTATATGTGGGTATACAAGAGGAATAGGAAAGAAGGTGGGAAGGTGAAAACCTTTAAAGCTAAACTTGTGATAAAAGGGTACACTCAAAAAGAGGGTATCGACTATGAGGAAGCCTTTTCCTCAGTAGCCATGCTTAAGTCCCTCCCTACCATTGCATGTCTGTATGACTACAAGAATTGGCAAATGGATGTCAAGACGGCATTTCTCAATAGCCATCTTAGCGAAGACATTTATATGTCCTAACCAGAAGGTTTTGTTACTCAATGCTTAGAATATATGGTTTGTAAGTTTAAAAAATCCATTTATGGACTTAAGTAGAAATCAAGAGTATGGAATATTCATTTTGATGAGACTGTAAAGTCCTATCATTTTATTCAAAATGAGGATAAACCATGAATGTGGTTTTTCTTATACTATATATAGATAGTATTCTACTCATTGAAAATGATATAGAGATATTATCATCTACTAACGTTTGGCTATTTAGGCAGTTCAGTATGAAGGACCTGGGAGAAGCTAGTTATATTCTCGATGTTAAGCTCCTTAGAAATAGGAAGCAAAGAATGTTAAGATTATCCCAAGTTACATATATTGACAAGATACTGGCTAAGTTCAACATAGACTTATGCAAGGGAGCGTTAATCCCTTACAGATATAGGTTGTCTTTTTTTTCAAATGACTGTCCAAAGTCTCAAGAAGAAAAAGATAAAATGAGTAGAATTCCTTATGCTTCAACTGTGGGAAGTCTCATGTACTCCATGTTCTGCACTAGGCTAGATATCTATTTTTTCGTAGGCTTAGTTAGTAGATATTAGTTAAACTCTGAGGAGGTTCATTGGCAAGCTGTGAAAGATATTTTCAAGTACCTTAAGAGAATGAGAGATTATATACTGGTTTATAGGGCTAATGTCTTGGTTCTTACAAGATACACAAACTCAAATTTTCAAACGGATAAGAATAAGAGAAAATCCATTAGTAGATACATCTTCATCTTATCTGGATGGGCTATTTCATGAAAGAGTATTAAGTAATCTTACATTGTTGATTCAACTATGGAAGCTAAGTATGTGGTAGCTTTGGAGGCATCTAAGGAAGCAATCTGACTCCGGAAGTTTCTTTTAAAACTTGAAGTTGTGCCACAAATGGACAAGTTAATTGTATTGTATTGTGACAACACTGGGGTTGTCTCACAATCCAAAGAATCCAGGAACCACAAAAAAAGGAAGCACATTAAGAGGAAGTATCACTTAATCCGAGATTTCATCCAGAGATGGGAAGTCATAGTAGAACAGAATGTCTCGAGAATAATCTTGTAGATCCTTTCACTAAGCCTTTGGCTGAGAGAGTCTTTAGAAGACATTTAGATACTATAGAGGTGGGTACCTATAGACTTATTTAGTCTTAAAGTTCAAGTGGGAGATTGTTGGCATGTATGCTCTCTTAGACTGAATTTCTAATATAATTTTGGTTTATATTAATAAAGGTTTTATTCTCAGAAATTGTTTATGAATTTTTCATTACTTTTGTGTACAATTTCTCTGGAAAAAACCCATTATGTTTAAGTGAATAGTTCATGTGAATGAATGTCTTTCACAGTAAGATATGGACCATAGGTTACTTAACAGATAAACTATCATTCTGAATCGAATGATGAGAATGGGAATTTCATCATAGTTAAGGTTATTGTGTTATAAATTCTAAATGTGGAATGGCTTACCTTTAGCTAATGAGTTATCTTCTCATTTCATAACATAATACATAGAACTGGACCTATAGTAGTGGTTACTTAAAGTACTATACGAAAGAAATTTAGACTATTACTACTACAGTGTGGACTTATACTTTATGGCTTGAGTATGGGTTGGTGGTCTGACGAAGCTAGAAGCATATGCTTTGATATATTATAGTTGAGATTCTATTGTAGAACTAATATACTTGTATGTTGGGTATATGTGACTAGTTAGTTAAGATTGACTTGTACAAGATAACTTCTATATTATATCGTCCCTTGTGACTGTTCGAATGATCTAAATATCTAAAGCCATGGGGAACATGGGTTAGATGTTTACTTTAGGATAGTTCCCTTGAAAAGCGAAAACATTCTAAGAAGTCATGGATCATTAGACTAAAAGTATAAGGATAGTATATGTCTTTTAGAAATGTGTTAGTACACTTTTTCCTCTCTAAATGAACGTCGAGGTGTAGAGGGGTATTTTAGTTATTACACCTGTAGGTCGGAGATATTGCTAACGCAACATTGTCCTTGGGGTTAATATTTTCTTATAGTGATATTAGAAAATATTAAAAATACAAAATATAGCTATTTATGTAGCAGAGATATTTTGATAATTTTAGTAGCTAAGGTGGTGTGTTTTTTTTGTCCTCAGAATAACATATAAGTCCAAATTATTTTTAGGTTGAGGAAGTGGTATCAATTAAAGAGGATTTTATTTTATTCAAGAAGTCTAATTTATTATTAGATTGGAATAAAATAAATAAAATGATGAGAGGAATTAAATTTATTATCTAGTTTAATTGGTTAGTTAATTATTCATGGCCTGAACCCAGATTGAATAATGGAAAAAAATAACTTGGACTTAAACTAGGTAAAAGGCTTGAATAATTATCTTGGTCTAGTTGGGCTCATTAATTATTTATTGGGTTATTTTTATAAGTTTAGAAAATAAATAATTAAGGTTTATTATTTATGGGCTTATTGAGTCTAAGAATAAATAATAATATTTTCTGGCCTAATAGCTTAGACCAAGGTTCTTTTTTTTATTCACAGAACTGAAAGTTTAGGGTAAGCTAAACGTCTTCTGTGAAGGTTAATCTTGATAACATTCGGGTGTTTTGAAATACTAGAACCCCGGTGGTTTTTGTTATTAGTGAAGCCATGTATATCGTTGGATTTACTACTATGAACAAAAAAACAAACAACTCTGATGGTGTTTTTCTTCCTCCTTGATACTGCTAATTAATAGCAGAGTTTCAAGAGAAAACAAGACCATTTTTCTCACCTAAATTGTTTTCACCAACAATGTTTAGGCAGAGGAATATTTCGAGAATTGAAAAGCTCGTGCATTCATGCCAAGAAGAAGTAGACGACAAGCGGGCTTTGACGTAGAAGTTTCAACAAGTCGAGGAGAATACGTTCCTGTTGTTCAGTCATCCTCTTCAGCACCAAAGAAAATTTTAAAGCACAAAGGTATAAACGAAAAAAATATTCCGTTGTGTTTTTACTGCGTTTTTTTTTTTTTTTTTGCTTCGGTGTTGTCTAGTATATATACTTCACGTTGGTTTTAAGCTTCAATATTTATGTTGTTTTAAGACTTACTATATGAATTAATTAGTTGTGTATACATGATTTGCATGAGTGTGAGAATGGGTAGATAAGATCTTAGGGGTGATTTAAGTTATCTTTGGCAAGAAGACTATAATGATCACATATTAGTAGAAAGTGGAGTTCGATTACATTGTTATGTTTTGAGTGGATTGGTGGTTGATTGCTATTTTGTAATTTATTGTTAGACGGGAGTAAGAGTTAAGGTCAGGAGCAACCTAGTGTTTAAGTAAGTTAATTCTAGTGAGTCCTTGCATATAACCTTGTTTATTAAATGCTCACGTTTGCAAGTCATGTATGATATGATGCTGAATCAAAATGTGATTTCTTAGAATACAACATGGTCTAGTTGTTTTTCTACTAAAATTGTTTCTCTAAAATAAAGATTTTCCAATAAAATAATATTTTTGTTCATCAAATGATTTCAAGCAAACTATTTGAAAACTATGATTGTTTGACCAAGATTTGAGAAAGATTGTTTGAGATTGATCTTTGAGTAGGATTCTAATTTGCTGATTTGAGAATAATACTTGAGTAGGATAATGTTACGTTAAGTATTCAATAAGGGTAGGCTGCTAGGGTTAGTTTTTGAAAGTTAGGGTGAGTCTTCCAGTTGGTGTCCACCTCTGGGAGATAAGCTCTGACTAGTTAAGATGTTAGTTCTCATGAGTCAGGCCTGTCTGAGCTAGCAACTCAGTCTAGATGGACTGTTGTCTAGGATTAGATATCCGGTTATTTTGGGTGTAGAGATAGAGAAGTATCTCACCCGTAGGCCGATTACCCACCCACAGTGATGTAGGGTTTCACTATGTATTGTTATGATGCAGGGTTTCATAATCTATGTATTTATTGTTAAGTGGTTGATTTACTAAAATTTGTTATAATATGCTATCAAGCAAAAGTTACATAAAATCCTACTCAGTGTTTTGAAAAGAAATGAATTTTGACTTGCAAACACTTTTCGACTATTTCTATTACACATTCATGAAATTCTTTGGAATAACATGAGCACAAGCATGACTTACTTGGAAGCAATTCTCACACTCTCTTTTATCATGATTTCAGGTCGACAACTTTGAAGGTTGTGTTTCTCTTGAGATACTAGAATTTATGATGATATTTCATTGTATTTATTTTTCTATTAAGATATTTGTTTTGATAGCTTGAGACTTTGGACGTGATAAATTTAGACAGTTTATTTTTCTTTCTTTTAAGTTTTGTTACCTCTTATAAAGACCCCTAATCCTCTAGATGGGGCGACATCCCAGCCTTTCAGAGTACGTAGGTGGTAGGGTGTTACATTTTAGCTTCGCTTCCATAACATCAATGTTGTGCATCCCTTGTAGGGCTATAAACGTTTCAAATCATGCCGGATCACCTTGTTTTGGAACCGACCCTATTAACAATAGTAGTATACCCAACCTAACCCAAATACCTGATGGGTATAACATAACAATACCTATACCCGATGATATTATTGTTATGTTTCCTTTGGCATGAGAATTTGGTCTAAAACCTCTTTGGATAAGTTTGTATTTTTAGTAAAATTGTACATTATGTGTGAAATCACTATGTCTTGAGAATCTGAAGTATCCTTATTTAGACTTTAGTAAAAGTGGCATCATGGTGTTTCTTGGGAATTGAGGTAGTGTTTATGATGAAATATAAGTATGGAATTTTAAGTTAATATTTGTTCTATGATTGTATGACTAGTCCTTATTCTAATTTAAGTAAATATAGATTGGGGAAAAAATTTGAGAGAATAAAGCAAGGTAATATAAAAGCTGAAAAATCCTTACTACATATCTTTACTAAACATTTGTATTATCTTACTAAAAGAAACAAAAGAAAATTTTATATGTATATATATATATATATATATATATATATATATATATAGTAAGGTAATTTAAAAGTTGAAAAATTATTATCTATATATCTTTACTAAGCATTTACATTACCCTAGCAAAAAAATAATAATAATAAATAATAAATAAATAAGAGAATAAAGAGGATAATGTAAGAGTTGAAAATATTTACCTATCTATCTTTATTAGGCGATTATATTACCCTATAAAAGTGAGTATATAGATCGATCTTCTATTTACTACTTGGATAGTAGTAATTATGAAGTTATAAAACTTAGAATTAACTTATTAAGCATAACTTATATGAATCACATAATTTATTTTTGAAACTTAAAGATTCGAGATGGACCATATTGAATGAGCATGAACTTGTTTAATTCAACTTCAATGGCTTTAGTCATATCTATATTAATATATTAGTTTACATAAAAATTTGCTTAGCTAATTATGTGTTGGGCTTAATTCTTAGATTAAAAGGAAAATAATACGTTTACTATTTTAGCCAAACTCTTCTAAAAAATCTTATTTTGTGAAAATTTGTTTTATAGGGAAAAGTTATTCGGTTGTAGCTCTTTGTGTTGTTTGCTTAAGGAAAAACAAAAGCTTAAGTGTGGAAGGATGTGATGAGTGCTCATCATGTATATATTTTATATGGTATTTGTGCTTTAATTATTGTAAAATCTTATTCAAATCACTACTAACCACCCCCTTTTCACTTTATTTTTGTTTAGGAATTGAAAAATACCAATTGGAGAAGAAAGAGGATGAAAAGTGATGAAAAATGAGAAAAATTAGGGAAGTGGATAGAAACAAGGCTACCCAGGGGCCGCCTAAAGGCTTATTTTAAGCTTCCTAGGCCAGAATACTGTCAGCCCAGGGAAGTTCTATTTCCTTTGGTTGCCTAGTTGTGCAAAAATAGTACTGTTCCATCTATTTTAAAGACGTGTGAGGTTTTTGGCTATAAATACACTATTATATCCTCAAATGAACAAAAAAAGAGACATTTAGGAACAATCTTAGAACCTTAGTTTCTTACCCTAGGATAGAGGGTTTGAACACAAGAACAAGAGGAGGATCTTGAAGATTCAAGGAAGAAAAGGACAAGATTGCAAGGAGATCTCAAGGAAGAGGAAAAAAATGGCATGTCTATAAGTGTTTCCTTACCTTTTCTTTGTAATCTTACTTTGCAATTTTTGTGATAAAGTTTGATTTTTAAAAAAAAAATGTAATGAAGGCCTCTACCCTATTTTATATTTAGGGTTGATGTATTTTACTTGAATCTTTGATTTTTATTCTATGGTTTTTACTTATTTATGTTTATTGTGTTAAGTTGGTTGAATGGGACTTTAATTGTTTCTCTTTAATTATTTGTTCTACCTTAATGACTTCGAGATATAGAATTAAGTTTTGAATACCCCTTAGCTAATTTAATACTTAATATCCTTGATTAACCCGAGAAGGAGGTTGTGGATTAGGGCTAAATAACCAAAAAGCTTATGAAATTGCATAGAGATAGAGATTTTATAGCTTTCCGATTATTTGGATTTGTGTGTGATTATTAATGCCTTATTGGACTTGGTAGATATAACAAATAATCAAAACTATGAATTAAGAGTCTCATAACTCGAGAGAGAGTGAGGTTGGTTTTTTATTCATACTGGTGTCTAGAGTTAGAATTTATAAATCCAAGAGGTGCTTAACCTTTACGTGTTTAATAGGGGAGTCCTTTTTGGTACATGGCATTTATCTTTTTCTAATTCCTTGATGAAGTTGTGACTTTTCCTTGTGTAAGAACTTGATTAGTTTTACTTCACATATTTAATTTGGCTAAACAATGAATTTCATGTTCTATAAGGTTCTTCGATACTTGTCATGTTATCTACACTACATGATAGCTGCACTTGCCTATATATATGTATTGCATAAATTAACTTAGCATTTTAATTTGTAAAACTTGTGTTATTGTTGGCCAGTATTGAATTTATTTCTATATATTCACAAAGCACATATTAATATGATAAAGGAGGGAGTACCAAATATAGATGTCATAGTACTAGCAAAAAGTTTTGATGGAAGATGTAGAGATGTAAGTTCAAATATTTGTCTAACTTTATTCCCTATCCCGAGGATTGTGGATTCTACATAGTACAACCATGACATGAAAAGGATAAGTTAACACCGAGTTCACACAACTGAACCATATAAATGAGATTTAAAGAAATTTGGGAATAAGAAAAATATGTGGCAAAGATAATTGCAGTGTTTGAACAGTGCCTATACTTTGAACATGCACAGTGGAATTATCACCAATATGAATAATATGTGGAACAAATGGTGTTTTTGAAGAAACAAAAATCGAAGAATCAAAAGTCATGTGGTTGCAACAAACAAAATTGAAATATCATGAAGATGAAGTGCTAAATGTGACGGATAGGGTAGAAAATGAGACAGTACCAAGATTTGGTTGATGTTGTTGTAAAAAGTGTGAAGATGATCTTTTAAATAAAATTTTGGGGATGTACTCTCTATTGGACTCTATGGCAACATCGATAGTAGTAGAAGGTTGAAAGAACTTGGAAGCATTACCTTTTCCAAAATTTTATTTATGTAGTTTTCGGCATTTGAAGATGTGGTGACCATTCTTTTTGTAGTAGTTGCAAATTACCTTTTGAGAATTCTAGCATAGTTCTAAGGAGTTTGAAAGGATGAGGTCTAAATGGCAAGAACAACACTAATTATTCAAAAGGTGTTGAGTCGAGACTCCTCACTGTTTAATTTCTAATCACAATATCAAGGCGCGATAAAGAAGCTTGATGAATGAGAGAACTACAACTGGGCTCAAACTCATCTCTAAAAGTTATCAACAAGTGCCAAATATGCTAATGATCACAATATTAGTATTGATAGTGGTGGCATGTATATTAGGCCATGCAAGATCTCCAACTGCCAATTTGTCCAAAAGTTCATGTAATTTAGACACATAACTATGAATAGTTTGGACATGTTGTTGTTACATGTGATGAAGATGTCTGCATAGCTGAAATTGATTGACATCATCACAGATAGATTATCAACCTTTGAGAAAATCACATACCTCTTTAGCAATATCAAATCTTCAGAAACTGAGTTTGATAGCTTTGGCACAGGTATTGTGTAACCATGTCAGAATCTAATGATTTATGCCATCCTATGGTATCAATCACTCTGTGAATGCATTTTCTACTTCATTTGTATTCTTAATTAGCTTAAGTATTTCTCCAACAACAATATGCCATACAAGCCTATCTTTGAGAAAGCTACACATTTCATCAACCTACAAATCATAGTTAGATCCATAAAAGATAATATTAATTGGTTGAAGAATGTATTAGGAAATCTTCGAAGCATCCATGAGGAAAGTGCCAATACAAACTTCTAGGGATGTGGTTTCATCGTTGTAACCATTGTGAAAAAGAGAAAATTTTGTTATATATCAAACTTCTTTGTGATGTCCTTTTTTTTGTTCAACAAAAGAAGCTATGATATCATGTAGAATTTGAGGGAGAGAATGAAAGAATTTATTTTTATGTATGGCTTTAAAAGAGAGGAGAATGAATTTGTACTAGTTGAGCTGTAATAGGAAAAGAAAATAATCCTTAATTGCATGCTAATTGAGAACTGATATATGTATAAATTACATGTACTAATTGTATGCTAATTTATAACTAATATATGTATGTCTTTACAAGTACTAATTGCACGTGTTAATTACATGTTAACAACCTCTATCTTTATGAAGCCTCTTTATTTGTAATATCATAAGTTCTAGACTGCCAATTCTTTTTTCCCCTCTTTTGCATCCTTGCTTTATTTCAGATTATGTCTCATAATATACAATTTTTGCATCTTGTTGTTATGAAATTAATAAGATTAAGTGACTGCTCATCATTTTCCAAAACTATCCATTTATCTTAAAGTTAGATGTGACTGTTCAATTTACAAGATTATTTATTTATCGAGAAGATAAATACTAAGAGTTATTTTTCTAAGGTTGTTAATATTATGGATAAGATAAGATCATACTTATTAGATTTATTTCTTATCTTTTAAGATGATGTATCTAACTCTTTATAAATATTTATAAATGAACATAATATCAATTTTTAATATAAGTGATTCTCTTATTTCTCTCTCTCTTATAATCTCTTTACTTTACAGTTTTCACAGTTTATATCTTGATTCTATTATCAGCTCTAAGACTCTACCAAAGTTACTATAGTGAGGTTTATAATCAAATTAGCACTACTAAAGTTATTCTATTGAAGTATCCTGATTTTTTAAGTTTATAAACAAAAAGAAGAAATGTATTTTTTTTTCTATTTAATTTTGTATTAGCGTGGAAAATTTCACCAAACTTGAGTTTGCAACTCTTGATATTATCGAAAAAAAACTATTTATCTTAGACACTAGATACTAAAATACAATTAGCTATAATAGATTTGGTAGATACCACTATAAAAGAAAATTTATTATCATCATAATCTTGTACTAAAGTCGTGATTCTTCTCTACAATCATCTTCATGATGATTTAAAAGTTGAATACTTAACCATGAAATATCTATTTATTTTGTGAAATAATTCAAAAGAAATGTTTAACCACCAAAATATGGCTATTTAAAAGCCCCAAATCAAAGTGTCACAACAATAAAATTTTGACAGTTTTTGCATAACTGATTTCAAAAATTTCTGCCATTAATCCACAGTGAATTTTTTTGTAATTCTTTTTCTAAAAGCATCTTCTAACTTTAAAATATCTAAAAACGCAGAAGAAATTGCAATTTAAAAATTTTTAATAGCAAAATTTAGGAATACTTTCTTTTAGGCATTTTATTTGAATAACCAGAGTTGGATTCGGGTTTAACGGAACTTTCTGAATTGGAACGTCTGCTTGTTCCACGAGTATACCAGCTAACCGTCTGCTCCTTCGCATCAAATACTTATCATGTTTGTTAGCTTTTGACCTTCCAGAATATTCTTGAACCTCTTATGGACTTCTATCGGAGAAAGTAGAATTATGATGAAGAAGATTAGAAGAAAAACGGAAGAGCTAAACGTTAAAGGAAAAACAAAGAAAGAGAGGCAAGAAAAATGGTGGCCTTGGTTTTGTTCAAGGAAAAACTGAAAAGTTATTTTTCCTTTCCTAAGGAATTTGGTCAACCCCTTACTATACGCAGACCACCTATATTTATTTGAACAATAGCTTTTCTTTTCCTTTTCAAAAACAACCATTGGGACACCTTTTCGTTATTTTCCTTTTTCCCTATTCCATGTGTGGCGACTATTCCAGGTTCCCAAACCTGTAGCCATCCTACACAAACCCTAGTGGACCAGGGTTTTTCTTAATTAGTCCAAGACTAATTAAATTATCTCTTTTATTAATTAATTAATTAATATAATTAGGCCTAATATAATATTATCCAAGATAATTAATTAATAAATCAATTAATTAAATTAGTCTAATTAATTATTCTAGCCCAAACAAATAATTAATTGGGCTTTTAGAATAATTCTTTTAATAAGCCCATATAGTAAATAAATTTACTAAGGTTATTTGAGTTATTTTAGGGACCAAAAGACATATTATTCTTAACTACTAAAAATGACCAAAATATCCCTACTAATAAATAGTTGTATTTTATCATTTTAAATATTTTATTTATTACCATATAAAAATATTTACCCAAAAAATAATATTGCAAGTGCAGTGTCTTTGATCTACAGGTGTAATGACGAAAATATCGCTCTTTGTAACATCCATTATTGAGATAGGAAAAATGCGCTAACACATTTCTCAATGACATCTACCATCCTTTGATAGCTAGTCTGATAATCCATAAGTTCCAGTATGTATCTACTTATTATAGCGAATTACGTAAAAGTATACATACTTAGTCACATTTTTCAGAGCCCTGAATTATTTAGATTATCTCGGACAATCACAAGGGAGTGATTTTTTCATGCAATAAAGCATAGAAACTCTATTGTATAAGTCTGTCTTAATTAACTAGAGTCATACATCTAATGTACAAGGTTATTAGCCTTGCGATAATACCTTACCCAACATATATCGAAGTGTACAAGTCCAACTTCACTAGATCACTAACGTATACTCAAGTCTTAGGATACTCGTCTATGCAGTAGCTATGATAAACCATTATTTATTTATTTTAGTACTTTTATAAAGATTATTATTGCTTGGTCCAATTCTACGTATTCCAAAATGCACTTATACTATTGGTGTGAGTAGATTAGTCACTGGTTAAGGTAAACCATTTCCAATTTAGAAACCATAATATAATGATCTAAACCTTGATGAAGTACCCAACTTTATTAATCGATCAAGAACGACTTTTCGCTTATGTGTTAGTAACTCATAATCTACACCTTACTGTGAAAGTACGACGCAATCACGTGGATTACTTACTAATACATTTTGACCTTAATATGTAATATATATGTAACCAAACAATTATTAATGAATGAAACTTTTATTAATTTTCAAAATACAGAAATACATAAACTATTTTGCGCATACATTCCAACAATCTCTCGTTTGTACTAAATAGACTATGATAGTCCACATGTGCCTACATCTATGACATCTAAGTATTTTCGAAATACCTTTTCGATCAAAGGCTTGGTAAATAAGTTCGCCAGATTGTTTACTGAGAAAATTTAGTCAACCATTATCTCCCATTTTTGGATGAACTTCCGGATCAAGTGATACTTTCTTTCAATATACGTGCCCTTTCTGTGGTTTCTTAGTTCCTTACATTGTCACAAAGCTCCAGAATTGTCATAATGTATAGTTATGGACCTATCCATATGTGGTACAACTCTACGTTCTGTGAGGAACTTTTGGAGCCAAACTGTTTTTAGAAGCTTTTGAAACTGCCACATACTCAGCTTCTATGGTAGAATCAGTAATGTAAGATTGCTTAACACTCTTTCATGAAATAGCCCCACCCCAGACAAAGTGAAAACATATCCACTAATAGATTTTCTTTCATATTTATCTACTATAAAGTCTGAATCTGTGTAACCAGTAGGAATGAAGTTATCAACCCTATAAACAAGCATATAATCTCTCGTTCTCTTCAGGTACTTGAGAATATATTTACAACTTGCCATTGTTCTTTTGTTAGGTTTGACTGATACCTGCTAACCATGCCTACTGCAAAGCAAATATTTAGTTTTTCACAAAGTATGGCATACATTCTTCCCACTGTTGAGGCAAAGAGAATCCTACTCATCTTTTTCTTTTCTTCCTATGTCTCAGGACACTATTTGAAAGATAAGGTCAACCCGTGCCTAATGGCCATGGTTATCCCTTTATAATGATCTATGATAAACTTAGCCAATATCTTACCATATAAGCAGATTGGGATAGGCCTAATTTTCTTTACTTCCTATCTCTAAAAAGCTTTATTCTAAGAATGTAGCTCACTTTTGCCATATAATTCATGCTAAATTGACTTGATAGCTAAACATTTATGAATGACAATGTCCTTATATCATTTTCAATTAGTAGAATGTTATCCACATAAAGTACCATAAAAGATACATTGTTGCCATATATTTTCCTATATACGTATGGTTCATCCACATTTTGTATGAATCCATAAGACTTTATAGTCTCATCAAAACATATGTTCCATGCTCGTGATACTTATTTAAATCCAGAAATAGACTTCTTAAGCATATAGACCATATGCTCTTAGCCTTTCGCAAAAGAGCCTTCAAGTTGGGTCATATAGATGTCTTCGCTAAGATAGCCATTAAGAAAGGTTGTCTTAACATCCATTTACCATATCTCGTAGTCATAATAACATGCAACAGTTAAGAGAATGCAAATAGACTTAAGCATGGCAATAGTTGAAAAGGTATCCTCATAATCAATCCTCTCTTTCTGAGTATAACTTTTTGATTCCAACCTTACTTTAAAAGTTTCCATTTTTCTATCTGCACTTCTCTTTCTCTTATATACCCACTTGCATCCAATGGATTTAATCCCTTTAGCTGCAGTGACAAGATCCCAGACTTGATTGAGATACATAGACTTAATATCAATATCCATTACTACTTTCCATTTATATATATTAATATTAGTAATGGCCTTATCGTATCTAGTAAGATCTTATTCCTAATGGTCGGAGACTACCTCAAAGGCTTCTCCAGTCCATCTTTCTGGAATCTTAAATATTCTCTCATTATAAAGTGGTTCATTTTGTATAGGAACATCTAGCTATACCTCTTTAGGTACCTCAATTGAGATACTAGAAGTTGAAGTATCACTTAGCTTCTCTTCCAATTCCACCTTACTCGAAACTTTAGTGGACATACTTTGTTTATCCTCTAAGTATCTAGACGAGTACTAATAAGTACTTTTTGCTCTTGTAGATAATAAAAGTATCCACACCTTATTTTTTTTGCCTGCCCTACAAAATAGCACAATTCTGATTTTAGGTCTAGCTTACTTTCTTTAGTCAGTACATAAACTGAACAACCCTATAACTTGAGATGATTCATACTAGGCTTTTGTCCAATCCACATCTCATAGGATGTCTTAGGCACTGATTTGGAAAGTACCAAGTTCAGAATATATACTACTGTTTCTAAAGTATATCTCTAAAAAGAAACATAACTTATCATGCTTTTGACTATTTCTATCAACGTTCTATTTCTTCTCTTAGCTACTCCATTCTGTCGGGGTTTACTAGGTGCAATTAGCTGAGATATTATACCTTGATGTATCAAGTATTTCTTGAATTCACCCAGGAGATACTTTCTACCACAATTTGATCTTGACTTTTTGATTAGTTTACCTGTTTAACACTCCACATCAGCTTTAAATTCTTTGAATTTATCAAAGGAGTCAGACTTGTGCCTCATTAAGTAAACATAACCAAAATATGTGTAATCATCTGTGAATGTGATAAAGTATTCATAGCCTCATCTAATAGGTATAGACATAAGACCACAAACATCAGTATTAACTAACTCTCATATTTCTTTGGCCCTTTCTGCCTTTTGAGTAAATTATCTTTTGGTTATTTTACCCATAAGACAAGATTCACATTGAGGCAATTCTTTCAATTTCAATAAGCCCAACGACTCATTTTGGATTAGTCTCTGAATCTGATTATGACTTATATGTCCTAATCTCAAGTGCTATAAATATATGTTGATGTGGCATTTCTCTTCTTATCATTTGAGCATTATTTATTTGATAATTAATATGATTGATATAGAAAAGATTCCCATATATTTTTGCAGAACAAATAATATTTCCATTTCTACTAATTGAAATACCAGAATGGAAAGAAACAAAATATCATTGATTAATTAACCTTGAAACTGAAATCAAATTCTGTTTAAAATTAAAAACATATAAAATATCTTTCAAAACTAAAATCCTATTACAATCAAATAAAAGCTCCAAGTCTCCCACTGCTTCACCCTATGCTTGTGCTCTGTTGCCTACTCTAAGTCCATGCTCTTCTCTACTGAATTGTCTTATCTTACTGAACCCCTGCAAAGAGTTATAAATATGGTCAGTGGCTCCAGAATCAACAATCCAAGTAGATAATGACCTAACCATTAATAGAAACTCTAAGTGTAAAGAAATAACTGAAGAGGATTTGGCTAAGAAGTCCAAACAATCCTCTTTAAAGTGCCTCTTCTTGCCACACTTGAAACATTTGCACTTGGACTTGGTGTTGGGATTGGATGGATTGGGCTTGGATCCCTTAGACTGGATCCCTGCATTGTTCTGTGCCTTCTTCTTACTTAAACTTCTTGGGCTGGGCCCTAGTTCTAGAATATGAACTAGAATGAGTAACCAAAATATTTGATTTAGGCTTCATAATTTTCTTAGTAGCCTGGAATTCTTTTATCAACTCAATCAAAGATATACTCAACTTATTCATCTTATAATTTAACTTGAACTAAGAATATAAATTTGGTAAAGTCTTAAGAATCATGTCAATTTGGCTCTCAGCATCGATTGTTGCCCCTAGGACCTTAGCCTTCTCGAATTGAGCAATCATCTTAAGCATGTGCTCACAAACCGATGCCCTTTTAGCCATCCTAGTGTTCATGATTGCTCTAAGAGCTTCTTGCCTTGTAGGTCAGTACTTGTCAGCAAACATGGTGCACAATGATACATTGATATCATATGCAGTGGGCATGTTCTTGTGCTTAGATTGAAAAACACTAGACATGGAAGCAAACATATAGCATTAAGCTATTTCATCAGCTTTCTTCCATGCCTTCTCAGCCTGACGATCCTAGTCCGTAGAATCTCCCCTAATTTCAAGATAAGTGTCGGTCAGAATATACTTGTACTCGTCCGCAGTGAGTACTGTGTTTAGATTCCGTTTCCCGTCTACATAGTTAGGTCTAATTAACTTATTCTTCTTGAGAATAATGGACAAATGACTAAAGCCAAACATTTTTGTTGATTGGGAAAACACTTCATTTAGAAAATTGTTAATTTTGGAAAAACATATAAATGCACATTTAAAATTTATATTATTCCCATGATATGATTAACCTATTAAAACCATTATAAAAATATGAAAATTTTGGTTCTTAGAAAAATTGACAGAGTTTTGTGGGAAGGTTAACAATTTTCTAAGTTAAGTGTATAATCATTATAAATTAAACTTCTTTAATAGATAGTGATCCAGAAATAGTTCCATCAATAGGATGGTCGCCACTTTTACCAGCTACGAACAAGCCAGTATTAATACCTCCAACAATAGGCTGGTTGACACTAATACATATCTTAGGCTTTAATTATAATTCCTCTGTTAGTTTTAGATTCTCGTGAAAATCCATCCTATAGGGGGCCATGCTCAGAATGACGCAAGAAAATCTACACTCTCAAATAGAAATCCGTGATGGAAGGCATGGGGTCATTGGAACCCCCCTCCCACTTAATCTATTGAGAAAAATAGGTTTTGGGGGAAAACGTTTCAATACAATTTAATTGGTTATTATTAACTTTAGTGAAAGCCAAAAAATTCAAATATTATTCTCTATGTCATGGATAAAACTTTTTAAGAGAATAAACTATGAAATTTTTATTTCACCACTTAAGTAAAAACTTTTTTTTTTTAGGAACTAAATTTAAAATACTTAAATTCAAAATTATTCTCTATATTAAGGATAAAACCCTTTAGAAGAATAAACCATGAATTTATTTTTAGACTACTTAGTTCCATTTTAAAATATTTTTCTTAATTTTTTTTTTCCTAGAGAAAAATTAATTTCTAAAAAACTTTTGTGCATTTGATCACAAAATCAAATAAAATAGGCATGCTCTAAAAATAAATTTTTTACACTATTTCTAACATTTAATTCTTACGTGACCAAATAATGGAATAAATATCATAATAATAAAATTAAAATAATCTTGTTTAATCATAAGGTGGTTCTGACTTACTAACTATTTTCATGCAAAATTATTTAACACCATAAATAAATCATTGCAAGAAAATAACTTCGTGGGATATAGGATCCCAAAAAGAAAAAGAAATTACAAGGAAATGAAGAAAAAAGACCAAACATTGGGAAAATCGAGACCGGTTTGCTGAACTGCAGCCCACCCATAAAAGGACAAGCCGCAACCAGTTTCCCTCTAGAAGTTGGGGCTGGCCGCGGCAAGCTTTCACAAAGCCAGTCACGACTTTGCTCACAACCCTTCCAGAAAACCACGGTCGGTTCTGGGTGATCCCGTCCGGCTGTTGCTTCTTCCTTCTCCAGTTTTCTTTCGTTTGCTTTCCAAGAGATTTTGTGTATTGATCCAAGCATCGATTTCTTGTTACAAGAATTCGTAAATTGAATTAAAATACAATATCAATCGTCTATGCCTTTCAAAACAAGGTATACACAAATGCTACAGTAACCAATCAACAATAAATTATAGGTGCCTATGCCTCCATGTGCAAGACGTACATAAAATCTACCCATATAAAAAACCACGAGGGATCCATATAATCACAAAATCATTTTTGTATCAGTAAAGGAACAACTTTTTTTGGTTATTACCATAAGCATATTCTTAGATTATAACCATGGCTCTGATAGCACTTGAAAGACCATGAGAAAATAAAAATGCAGTGGAAATTGCAATTTAAAATTTTTTCCTGAACCAAAGTCTAGGAATACTTACTTTTAGGGCATTTTTCCTTGAATAACTAGAGTTGGATTCAAGTTTGATAGTGCTCCTAAACTAGAACGTCTACTTGTTCCACGGGTATACTAGCTAACTGTCGGCTCTTTTGCATCAAATACCTACTATGTTTGCTAGCTCTAGACCTTCCAGAGTATTCTCAGACCTCCTATGGACTTCTACTAGCAAAAGTAGAACTAGGATGAAGAAGACTAGAAGAAAAATGGAAGAGTTAAATATTAAAGAAAAACAAAAAAAAAAAGAATGACAAGAAAAATAGCGGCCTTGGTTTTGTTTAAGGAAAAACCTAAAAGCTATTTTTCCTTTCCTAAGGAATTCGGTCAACCCTTCACTATACTTAGAGCACCTATATTTATTTGAACAACAGCTTTTCTTTTCCTTTTCAAAAAGAACCACCGGGCCACCTTTTCCTTATTTTCCCTTTTCCCTTTTCCTTGTGTGGTAGCTACTCCAAGTTCCCAAACTTGTAGTCATCCCACACAAACCCTAGTAGATCAGGATTTTTCTTAATTAGTCTAAGATAAAGTAAATTAGCTCTTTTATTAATTAATTAATCTACTTGGATCCAATATAAACTTATCCAAGATAATTAATTAATAATCTAATTAATTAAATTAGTCCAATTAATTATTCTAGTTCAAATAAATAATTAATTGGACTCTTAAAATAATTTTTTCAATAATAAATTCACCCAATAAGCCCATATAGTAAATAAATTTACTAAGTTTATTTGAACTACTATAGGGACCAAAAAGCATATTATTCTTTTTCACAAAAATGACTAAAATATCCCTACTAACAAATAGCTATTTTTTATAATTAATTGGACTCTTAGAATAATTCTTTCAATAATAAATTCACCAAATAAGCCCATAGAGTAAATAAATTTGCTAAGATTATTTGAGCTACTATGGGGACAAAAAAAAAATATTATTCTTAGTCACAAAAATGACCAAAATATCCATGCTAACAAATAGCTGTATTTTATCATTTTAAATATTCCATTTATTACCATATAGAAATATTAGCCCCGAGAATAATATTACAAGTGCAATGTCTTCGATGTATAGGTGTAATGATGAAAATACTCCCTACGTAACATCTATCATTGAGATAGGAAAATTTCACTAATACATTTCTCAATAACATCTACTATCCTTTGATAGTTAGTCCAATAATCCATGACTTCTAGTATGTATCCACTTATCACAATGAGCTACCTAAAAGTGTACATATTTAGTCACATTTTTTAGGGCCCTAGATTATTTAGATTATCCCGGACAATTATAAGAGGGTGATTTCTTCATGCAATGAAGTATAGAAACTCTATTGTATAAGTTCATCTTAATTAACTAAAGTCATACACCCAACGTACAAGGTTATTTGCCTTGTGATAAGATCTCACCTAACATGCATCAATGTGTAAAAGTCCAACTTTATTAGACTATTAACTTATACTCAAGTCTTAGGGTACTCATCCATACAGTAGCTTCGATAAACCAATATTTATTTATTTTAATACTTTTATAAAGATTATTATCGTGTGGTCCAATTCTATGTATTCCAAATACACTTACACTATTGTTGTGAGTGGATCATTCACTGGTTAAAAGTAAAGCATTCCTCGTTAAGAAACCATAATATAATGATCTAAAACTTCATGAAATGTCCAATTCCATCAATCGATCAAGAACAATTTTTCTTATATGTTAATAGTCCATAATCTACACCTTACTGTGAAAGTATGACTCAATTATATAGATTATTTACTAACACATTTAGACCTTAATATACAATATATATGTAAAAAAATAACTATTAATGAATGAAACTTTTATTAGTTTTCAAAATACAAAAATACATAGGCCATTTTGAACATACATTCAAACAATATCATATTATAAAAGATCTCAATCCAATTCAACCAAAATATCACATTTTCAAGCCAAGAAAATCAAATAATAAAAACATAAATTTTCCAGTGAAAAGAGCAATTTTCCAAGTAACATAAAGTTGAGTTATTTACACAATTTACATGCAAAATTAACTTCATATAACTCCCAAGACATCATATAAATTTAGAGTAACAAGCCTCTTCAAAACCCTATGAAATTATAAGTGCAATTATTATAACACCCCATTCATTTACAAAGAAGTAAAAAAAAAAAATGAATTTGCATTCATGAGCATATGTGATCATATTATTATTATTGGAAAATATATTTATTTGTTTTAATTGCTATGATAGTTGAAATGCTCTAAATGTGAATACGATTATGTGCAATTATTTGGAAGTAATGTGAAGTTGTATGAGCTTTGTTGATTTAGAAAACTCTTCTTATATCTTTTGGAGAGCAAATTAAGTATACTTATTTATTTTAAACTAGATTAATTTCCCTAAGTACATTTTAATTTCTTCAAAACCCTAGTGTATCCAAATATTTTTAAAATGCCTATTCTTACCTTAATGATACTGCCATCCTAGCCATTGGATTTCTTTATGTCTTAACCATTAATTTATATTGGATACAAGATACTTCTTTTATAATATATATATATATATATATATATATATATATATATATATATATATACACATGGATTAGCCATTTAAATCACTTTTAATCTTATCCCTTGATTTCTACTTTATCCCCAAGCAATTAAATCAAGGCATTTGATCATCCAAATACCAAAATCAGAACCCTAAAGCCTCCTAACACTCCAAAATCATTCAGCCCTCTCCTATTATATACAAAAATTTATATTTCTTTTTCTCTCCAACTTCCTCTTGCCGCGACCTCCTTTCCTCTTCATTATTTTTCAAGTTTCTTCACTAAAACTCATCAATTCAAGTTAAATTACTAGTGATCAAGGTGTTTAAAATTTCTATTTGAAGTGTTTACAACTTATTTCAATAAGGTATGATCTTTGAACTTATCCATTTTGAAAAACTCTATTTTTATATAAAGAGCTATTTTGGTCAGTTGGGGTTTTTGAGAATAATTGATGATTGGTGATGTTCATGAGAAAAAGTTGTGGATTCAATGATGATTATGTCTTGTATTAATGATATATGATTGAATTTGGGAGTTTAGGATTGTTATGAAGGAGAATTGGTGTTGAATTATGGCTTTAAAGCTGAATTTAGGCAAGTTGGTGAGTTTAGTCCCTAAACTTTTTTACTTTGACATGGTTAGTCCTTATTCTTTTTTTATAGGTCCTCAATCTTTTTTATTTTTGTATACTAGGTCCCTCCGACCAATTTCCAGCAGGTCAACACAAATCAACCCGTTAATTCTAATTTTGACCATTTTAAAGAAGGGCAAAATTGGTATATTACTGTACACACTCCAGCTATACTCCTTAGCCTATCATATCTAATTTGAACAACCTCTACACTTCGGGTAGTTGGAAATGAATCAAATTCCTCATCCAACTCAACCGAATGAACAACATCAACATAGGAGAGATGAGTATCCATGTAAGGCAGATGGCGTGGCCTTTCCTTGTATCACTAGAGTCCCGCAGTAGCTATGGTAAGCCAGATATATGCAAGGCATTATGAGTTCAGGAAACATAGCAAAGATAAATAAAAAAAAAAAGCAATCATAAACAATGTGATGGTACACAGGCTTATGTTAATTGAGAAGAGACTCCAGCAACTTGCTTTTGTCAATTGCGAAGAAACTCCACACAATAGGCATCTCTGGCTTCCCCTTTTCCTTCCTTGAGCTTCATTAGCACAAGGTTAGTAGTGCCCAAAACTCCCATCTCAAGGACCTCGATGTGGGGCTTCTAGAGCTACATTGCCATTAGTCTTATATCACTACTATATGATGTGTTAAATTTGGGTATATAAAAATCATATAATTTTGAATCCATTCTCAATCAGGTTTAAATTAAAATATTAACCCCAAATTACACATATGAGTAAGTACACTCATTGTAAAGCATAATATGTGGCATTAACGAATATCGATCCTCAAGGAGTAACCACAATTAATAACTCTCATTCTATTGTTTAACCAAATAAATTTACAAATGCATAATAAATATAAGATGATACAAGACAATTTCAAGGAAAATCATGGAAGAGAAGAAATAGTAAAAATATGTATTTTTGATAGGAAAACTTCAAGACATGTCAAGATGTTATGCAAAATTCATTATCAATTCAACAACAATTCTAGCCCCAAGGATAATAATCATGAAACTCACTCGCTCTCAAGTTATGAATTTTCTATCTAAGGTAAAAGTAATGGACATCTCTATCTCATTAACTTCACACATAGATGCATTAAACACATTATCCAAATAATTTATCCAGAAAATAATATCCCTATCTCTAGGCAATATTGTTGACTTAACAAAGAAAAGAAATCAAAATCCCTATTTCTAGGGGGACAATAATATCTTTTTTCTAGCATGGAAGAAATTAACAACCTTATCTCTAGGTGAAATTAATCTCTCTTTAGTTACTTAGCCTTTACCCTTAATCTCTCTCTCGAGTTAATTAAGAGATCATTAGTATTGAATTAATTAGTTGGCACCCCTACTCTAACCTCTCTCTCGAGTTAATTAGAAAAGAACCAATTGATCCAACAAGATAATATGCTTAAGTAACCAAAATACTAGAAATATGTTATAAAATTAATCACAAAAGATAGTATTAACACAAATCAAAATCTTGAATTCAATTTCTCAAAAACAGAATAAAACAATTAACAACAACATTATTAAGAAGGAAGTACAACGAAAGTTAGAGAAATACTCATAGACAAGCCAAATCCCTAGCTTCAATAAACTTCCTCTCAACAATGGTCATTACCTTCCATACTTTCCAAGAAAATATTATATGATTGGAAGTATTTAATCTAAATAAATCACTATGTTTGTCTTGTACCCTTTTTCCTAACATTAATGGCCTCAATTTATAGCTAAAGAAATTTCCTAGAAGTCTAAAAGTTGGAAGAAGTAATTTCCAATTCCAATTTTGCAATTTTCATAAGCTACAACAATTCCACCGATATTGAAATAGGGAAGATCCAACACCGGGTCAAGTGCCTGAACTGGCGATAGGTTTACTCTGGAAATGTCGTATTTTTCTGTGCATTGGAAAGCTTTTATTTTCTTTGTTTTATTCTAGCCATGGAAGGCTTTTCAATAACCTGCCCAGGCTTTCCTTTTGTTTATTCCTCTAGCTGGCTCGTTGTTGTCTTGGCATGGCTTCTTCTTGGCTTGGCTTTACTTCCTTAAGCTTTTCATGCCATATTTTCCATTTTCATGACTTTATTTTGCTCTTCTTCGTTCCTCTATTTTCTTGCATTCATTTTTGCTCTATTTTTCTCAATTTCTACATAAAATCACAGGAAATCCTTTTTACAAGCAAAGTATCAAAATATAAGGGAATTAACTAGCTATTTAATCAAAAGCATCACAAAATTACCTCAAATAGCTATGAAAATATAGGTAAGTTTAGACTATACACATTCCCCCACACTTAAGCTTTTTCTTGTCCTCAAGCAAACACTTAAGACAAGGTTAATAAAATAGATTATCTCTAATAAATTTTTTTTCTATAATAAAGCCATGATTCTCCTTCAAACCTTAGACATAACGTTGTCATTCATTCATCCCTTTAAAAACCTTTTTGTAAAATCATACATTAAATCAAACATAACAAGGCACTTAAAGTTAAGTTAAACAAGCTTATACTTTAGTTTAAGAAAATTATTTTACCCTTCAAACCAAAAAATGGATAACACAAATTATATAAGTCAAGTTGTTTAACCAATTCCAGCAACCCAGATTCAAATTTGCACAATTTCAAGTAGCAAAATAAGGAAACACTACTCATTTTTCAATAACTTGGGGAATTGATAGTTTCAAGTGAATGGATTCCTTTTCACGTTCTGCATTTGCTTCCTTATAGTCATCATTCTTCTTTCTTTTTCTCTCATATTTTCTTCTTCCTTCTTGCCTTCGGGATAGGCTCATGAGAGTGTATCGAACAATACTTGCTACTTCTCCCTATATTAGCCCTTTTTTCAGCAAAAGTCTTTTTTTTTTTTTTTTGAAAGATAAAAGTAATTTTTTTCTTCTACTTATGTCTTTTTCAACTCACATATTTTTTTTTTCCACACCTTGTTTTTCTATGCTTGTTTTCCTCACATTCTTTATTCACAATGCAAAGTGATGTGTTTGAATTTAGGTATAAAAATCATATAAAAAAAAGCACATTCACAATCAAATTTAAATTAAAACGTTAATCCCAAATTACACATATGAGCAAGTGTACTCATCATTAAGCATAGCATAGGGTTTAAAACGAGTATCAATCATCAAGGAACAAGTATGCATTAACCACTTTTCTTTCATTGTTTAACTGACTCAATAAAGTAAAAAAGAATATAAAATAAAAGAATATATACATGTCAAGGATAGAGAATTATGTAATTCAAACCATTATTTTGACAATTATGACTTTAAAGTACCTAATCATTATCATAACTAATCATTCTCTTGGCATCATGAAGGATTAAGATAGATTCACTTCTTTTCCAATTCATGAAATTACTATCTTCTAGACAAATTAGCATCACATATCCTGTTTCAACTAATTCACCCAAAAGATGCATTAAACATAATCCTTGATTAAATCCCCATATCCTAGCAAATTTAAAATGTGAAACTAACTAATGAATCCATATCTTGGCATACATCAATTAACCTTTAATTACCTAATTCTTAGCAATTAACCCCTTTTCCAAGTAAGTTTATAGACAACAAATATGAAATTAATGAATTGAGACCACCATCAACCACTTTTCCAAGCAAGTTAATAGAAAGAATAAATAAATTAATCTCGTAATCAGTATAAGTAATTAAATACCAAGAATAACAATCAATTAATCAAAAGATTAAAGTAACTCTAAAAATCATAAATACCTAAAACAATGTCAAATTACAATAAAATAATTAATACATCATTGTTCAAGAAAAGAAAACAAAGTTAAAAGAAAGCTCTCATAGATAAGCCTCCTTTTTCTTTCTTTGTAAATTCTCTTGCACAATCCTCCTTGATTCGATGAATTCCTCCTTGAATTTGAGTGATTTTCTATTTCGCTCCTTTGAATCCATACCTTTTCCTTGTGTTTTCCCTCTATTTATAGGCTTTAGAAGTCCTAAATTCGTCCCTCTAGGATTTTTGGCCAACTAGAAGTAGGAAAATACTAAAGCTCTAAAATTGCCAAAAATGCACACGAAAATTGAGGCACCGCCTCTATACCAATGCACAGCCGGCACTGCCTGTCCTGCTTAGGGCCGGCACTAGTTGCATTCTACCTCTCTATCCGTTCGTCGATTTTTCTCGATTTCTGTGCCAAGTTCTTCTAGGTCATAGCCGGTGCCGCCTCTAGGCTTCCAACCGACGTCGGGTGTGTTCTGTTCAGGTCCTGCTTCATCGACTTTTCATCGCTTCGAAGTGTGTGACAGTAGCACGTGGCCGGCACCGCCTTTCCCATCCTAGCCGGCACCGCCTCTAGTCTGTCTAGTGATAATTTTGTCTTATTTTACCACTAAAATTTAAAACAATACACAAAATACCTTTCCAATGGTAAAATCTCAAATATAAAGAAATATGATCAGTTATTTTACAAAATGTATCACAAAATGACCTCAAATATCTAGGAAATATACGACTAATTTAGGCCCTATCACAAAGGTAAACAAATTATAAATCCATAAAATAAGAATTAATCAATAACTCTTTTTATATTTCATCACATCATCCATATCCAAAGAAGAGTAAAATAAAATCCAAATCCTAAAACATAACCAAAATTAACTTAAATTTTCATGACTTAACATATTCAACCTAATAAACAAGTTTACTCTAATAAAATCCAACCAATTGAAAGACAAAATCATATCCAAAGTTGAAAAGAAAATCATAACCTTATCATAGGCAAAACATTCTCATACAAAAAACCAATTAATCATGTAAAAATAAAAAAAGAAATTGTTCCAAATTCTTAAGAAAAGGGATTATAATTTCAAAAAGATGAACTTTGTAAAGCTTTGAATCCCTCTCCCACACTTAAATTGGATATTGTTCTCAATGGCCTAAAATATCACAATAAAGCATATCCAAAGAACCAAAAAAATAAAGAGGAAAAAACAATACTCCCCAAGGTAGATGAACTCCAATGAAAGTGAATTTCATCTTCTAAAAGCTGAAAGGTCAATTGTCATCAGAGTGGAGGGAATAAACTTAAAAAGAAAAATTAATCACACCAAGTAAAAGCATAAAAGAAATTAAAAGCGAAATAAAGGAAAATAAAAAAAAAGGCAGACTAAAAAAATAAAAGAAAATTAGAAAAATAAACAAAGCATTCAAGAACCCCTTGAAGTTGAGCCTCTAAATTCCTCCTTGACAATCCCAAAAGTGACACCAGTGATCTCTATGAATGTCCTGATTAAACTTGATATGGCACAGGAATACATCGTGTTTGGTTTGGTCCTAGGCATTGTTGCTTAACAACAAAGCTTTCAAAATAATTTTTCTAATGAAGCTCAAAACACAACTCCCTCTAAATTTTTCTTGCAACAATTTCTTCCACAAATCCACTCATAGTTACAAATAGCATAATTCCAATCCACAATTTCATTAACTCCAACAATGCAATCAAACACAAGGATAATATCAAAATAAGCTCACAAATTAGCCAAAATCATCATGAAGTTAAGAATTTCAGAAAAATGCAAGGCCATTTTAGAAGACATAAAAGCTCACATCAAATAAAAGCAACAATTATATTCCCAAGCCGAGTAATTTTTCCTCCAAATAAAAAATTCTAGGAAATTCTAGAGGATTTAGAAAAATTGAAGAAGATGGTAGGAACAAGACAACCGGTGAAGAGGAGCAGAGAAGAAGAAATGGGAAAGGAATTCTTGAGAGGGAACAAAAATGGAGACCTCGTCTACCTTCTTGTTGTGGCTGGCTAAAGCCACTGCTTTCCACTTGTTAGTGTTGGTTTTTTTTTTTTTTTTTTGCTTTTTTTTAAGGTACAAACTAGCGTAGGCCTTTGTTAGCTGGCGTTGGCATTTTTTGTAGAAAGCCTGAACTTTTTTTTCCTTTTGTTATTTATATTTTTTTAAACATAATAATACTAACTTTTTTTTTTCATAAACAAAATTTAACAACATGCATTTACACAACATATTGAATTCACAAAAATTTTCACGTACAAAATATATACAATAATAAAAAATTATTTACAATAATACAATATTTATTATACATATATATATAAATTTTTTAAAATGATAATAGCTAATAAAAATACAACAATATTCACTCTTATAATCTACTAGAAAAACATCATATTTTGCAATTACAGTTATTTAATATTACAACAAAAACAATTACAAGTGGGAAAAAAGAGATTTTATTATTATTATTATTATTATTATTATTATTATTATTATTATTATTATTATTATTATTATTATTATTATTATTATTATTATTATTATTATTATTATAAAGTCAACAAAATAAATCTACAAGCCCTACCCGGCTCTGATGTTTTAAAGAAAAGCCAAGCCAGGATTGATGAAAGCCGCGGCCGGCTTTATATATTGTTTTTATTTTTTTTATTTTGGCTTCTTTTCCATTTATTTATTTATTTTTTTAATATATCAATATGAGAATGATTTGCAACTAAAAAAAATGTAAAATTACAATAAACAAAATAACATGCAAGAAAATAATTTTACAATAATATAACCACAACAATGTAGTTTACAATTAATTACAATTACAATGATTATAATTATCATAACAATAAAAACATAAAAATTATAATGAAACTACAACATTATATTTGTCCTATAGCTTCTTCTTCTTCTTCTTCTTCTTCTTCTTTATAGCAATAAGAAGATAACAATTATATCATACAAGGAAAATGCATCCCTTGGGAACAACACAACAACATAAGGTTTACTTACAATAATTTTTTTTTACACAAAGTAAATATTAATACAACAAGAAAAGTATTTACATATTTACAAGGCTAAATTAATAAAATTCAAGCATTCATTATGTTACTCCTCGGTAATAGTATCAAAAACTTGATGCGTTAATCTTGGGTATTTAAAAATCATATGATTTTGAATCCATTCCCAATCAAGTTTAAATTAAAACGCTAACCCCAAATCACACATATGAGCAAGTGCACTCATTGTAATACATAATATAGGGTATTAACGAGTATCAATCATCAAAGAGTAACCACAATTAATAACTCTCATTCTATTGTTTAGGCAAATAAATTCACTAAGGCATAATAAATATAAGATAAATATGATACAAGACAATTTCAAGGAAAATCATGGAAGAGAAGAAGTAATAGAAATATGTATTTTTTATAGAAAAACTTCAAGACGTGGCAAGTTGTTATGCAAAATTCATTATCAATTCTACAACAATTCTAGCGCCAAGGATAACAATTATGAAACTCACTCTCTCTTGAGTTATGAATTTCCCATCTAAGGTAAAATTAATAGATATCTCTATCTCATTAACTTCACACATAGATGCATTAAACATATTATCCAAATAATTTATTAAGAAAACAATATCCCTATCTCTAGGCAATATTATTGACTTAACAAAGAAAAAAAAATCAAAGCCCTTATCTCTAGGTGACAATAACATCTTTTTCTAGCATGGAAGAAATTAATAACCCTATCTCTAGCTGAAATTAATCTCTTTTTAGTTACTTAGTCTTTATCCTTAATATCTCTCGCGTGTTAATTAAGAGATCACTAGTATTGAATTAATTAGTTGGCACCTCTTCTCTAACCTCTCTCTTGAGTTAAATAGAAAAAAAACCAATTGATCAAATAAGACAATATGCTTAAGTAACCAAAATACTATAAACATGTTATAAAATTAATCACAAAATATAGTATTAACACAAACTAAAATCTTGAATTCAATTTCTAAAAAACACAATAAAACAATTAAGAAAAACATTGTTAAGAAGAAAGTACAACAAAAGTTAGAGAAATACTCATAGACAAGCCAAATCCCAAGCTTCAATAAACTTCCTCTCAACAATGATCTTTTCCTTTCATACTCTCCAAGAAAATATTATATGATTGGAAGTATTTAATCTAAGTAAATCACTCTTCTTGTCATGTACCCCTTTTCCTAACGTTAATGGCCTCAATTTATAGCTATAGAAATTTCCTAGAAGTACAAAAATTGGAAAAAGTAATTTCCAATTCAGCAATTTTCGTAAGCTACAACAATTCCACCAATATTAAAACAAGGGAGATCCAACGCCGGGTCAAGTGCTTAAAACTAACACCGAGTTTATTTTGGAAATCTCTCGTTTTTCTATTCACTAGAAAGCTTTTGTTTTCTTTGTTTTATTCTAGCTGTGGAAGGCTTCTCAATAGCTTGCCTAGGCTTTCCTTTGTTTGTTCCTCTAGCTGGATCGTTGTTGGCCTGGCTTTACTTCCTTAAGCTTTTCGTGCCCTGTTTTCTGTTTTCATGACTTTATTTTGTTCTTCTTGGTTCCTCTGTTATCTTGCATTTATTTTTGCTCCATTTTTCTTGATTTCTACATAAAATCACAAGAAATCATTTTTACACGCAAAATATAAAATTTGTAAGGGAATTGACTAGCTATTTAATCAAAAGTATCACAAAATCACCTCAAATAGCTATGAAAATATGGGTAAATTCAGGCCATATCACTATACATTGTAGCCTCATCGAGCACATTGTAACCTCCTTCAAGGGATGCACGAAGGTGAATTCAGGAAGCAAATCTCACTATAGCTTTCGTCTCATTCTAGTTGTTGTACAGAATATCAAGATTAAACCACCTAAAGGTCATGAGCTTCTCATCTAACCTCCTTTCAATACCCATAATTGGCAATTAATAGCACCCTCTGCACAACCTCTTCCCTGTTTGGAGCTATGCGATCTTCAATAGAAATGAACAAGTAATGCTCAAATAGTTCAGCAACAACAAAGAGCAAGTCCTCATTCCAAATGGGATTTGAAAGGCTCTTGTTAGCCATGGGTGAAGATATTCTAGTCCTCAAAATCTAGTTCCCAACTGAACTTTCATAAAATATTCTAGGTTTCTCATCATTGATGACCCTTTTCTTCCAAAGTAACATCTTATGCCTTCACTCTCAAGTACCAAAGCTTTGGCAACAGATAGACCTTGGATTTAATTGAACACATACCATCCATGTGCACATTTGCTACCTTTGAATGCTATGCCTCGGTAAAAACTTCGCCACTTGAGTTCTAAACCATATGACCACCCTAACCTTGCATTTAGCCTTGTCACCTTTCTTATCCTCTATTCTGTACCACTGAGGCGCCAACTAACTATCACATGGAACCTTTTTGGGGACCTTATTAAGATCAAACTAAACACTGTCCAAAAAATCATCTTTGTTGATCTCTTTCACAAAAATCTATACTACTAAAGATTGTATGGAATCCTTCAAAAAGGAAAAAGCTTGGTACATTCAGCACCGTTAAAAGTTACTTGCTTTGTAATTCCCCTGTAGTTGCCAAGCTTCACCTCTACTATGAGTTCTCCACCACCAAAGATAGAGATTTCACAGGCCTTCACTACTAACGTACAAATATTGTAGCTCATGGCACCAATGTGTACAATAAAATACCAATTTTGCCCTTTTTTAAAATGGTCAAAATTAGAATTATTGGATTGATTTGGGTTGACCAATCTGAAATTTGTCTGAAGGACCTAATGTGCAAAAATAAAAAGATAGAGGACCTATAAAGTTAAAAAAAAAAGAATAGGGACCAACCATATCGAAGTAAAAAAGTTTAGAGACTAAACTCATCAATTTGCCATGAATCTATATTCTAAAAATGCATGATACGTGTGATTTAGCTTTCAATATCGAATATATGAATTAGGGATTTTACTAAATTCTAACTCTATATGATTCTACATTGTCCTAGGATCATTTCCCTGTTGGAATCATGTTATTTACACATCTGAGTGATTCCTATGATTTTCAAATTATTTTTCCATAGAAATGCAATACTTTGTTTTCCACAAAAATTTTTATACATAAATGAAACCCTTTCTAAATTTATTTTAATATGAATTTTGGATATACTAAACTACATGATCTATGAGTTATTTTACAACTAATTATTGCATTTGATATTCTAAATTATTTTCTATGAATTTCGCAAAATTATTGCCAAACTGTCTTTCAAAAGTTACAGTAGCGATACTCTTGTTTTGAGGAATTAATTAACCTATTTAGACATATTATTTTTTTACAAAATTTTTATAGTATATCCTACCCATATCATAGTTAATATCTATAAATTTTTATGGAGTTTTGTATAGTTTTGCTTATTGACTTAAATAACCCAAATTGCACTCTATTTAGCCCTATTTTACCCAAGCTGATTTGAATAAACTTAGAGAAAATCATGTTTTAGTTATGCAATAATCTTTTAATTATTTTTCTTTGATATAATGTTGATATAGGAAGGTTTTGACATAATTAATTTAGTACTTTGATATATATGTGAATATGTGACTGTATTATGTCACTTATGACAACTATATGATAGCCAAAAGACATTTAATGAGTTATTACATTGTAAAATTGCACACTCTATAAATTTATATGAAAGTGCCGAGTATAATGACATTCGTCTGTTATATTATATGAGTTTGATGTTTGAAGTTTCTATGTGGTTTGTTGTTGGGGTTTGGTAAGAGATAGGTTGTAAACCTAGAACTGACTAAGATCATGATTTATATGAAGGAATTATATCATGTTTGAGTTTATGAATAGGAAGTATACATGCTTATTTATGTTATAGTTTTGGAAGCTAATCAAGTTGGTGATCAAGTAAATTAAGTTAGATTTTCTATATTTTGCTTAGATTTGAGGTAAGTCCTTGCATTCATTATGAAAACCTTTTTGGTATGTGTAGGTGAATATTATCAATTCTTACACTATATAAATTCATTTTTATTACATGATACACTTTTATATTTATAAAATTAATGAGAATATTTATAAGCATGTTTTACCAACTCTTTCAATTATGAAATAGTTTATGAAAGATCACTTGGGCACATTTATTAAAGTTAAATAGTTGAGCTATATATGATAATTATGCATGTCAGACTATAGAATTTTTTCATGCATGTAGTTGCGGAAGTCATAGCATGAAAATTGTATATATATTTCGAATATTGGAATCTTTTATTTCAGATGAAGTGATGATTTAAAAATATGCCTTCTATGGATTTTGGGAAGTGAATTGAACAATTGAAACTTTTATTTTTTAGAGTTTTTAAATATTGTAGAGTATTTTTGGGATGTGAAATATAAATGTTTTGGAAAGTTGGGAATGGAGTTTTGTAAAGGACAATATGCCATTCGGTGAATGGAAAGTTTTTTGTTGAGCCACTTGAAGTTTGAATGTGAATCATTGAAAACTCAAATGGGAGATATTCCTACTAGCTTGGCAAAATTAAGAACGCTATCCAATGGATAGCCACCTCTAGATAGTTGACTCTTCTGAGTTAGGTGACAGTACTTGTGATAAAGCTGTCCTTAGCTAGTGACACGATTCAGTAAAGAACCGAAGGTTGGACATGAGACATCTAGATATTGTATAACCCGTGATATTTGAAGTTAAAGATAGTAGAATACCTCTATAAATAGGTGGCACACCTATCCAATAAATCTATAAAAATGAGAGAATATGGTATACCTCTCTTGGTAGGCGATGTTCCAAGGCTTAAAATTTTAAGATGTTTATTACTTGTTTCCAAAAGTTTTATAATGATGAATTTTTCACTATTATGAGATCATGTTCTGAAGTATTATTTTATTCTACTCTTGAGAGTATATATGTTTTCTTCCACGAGTTATATTGAGGAAAATATTGTGAAGGAATAAATTTGAGTTTATGAAACTCTAGTGGAATTTTATTCAAACATCATGAAAATGATTTCTGAGAAAAAATCACAATTGTACACCACAGGACTTACTAGGATTTTATATCTCACACAATTTCTTATCATATTTTTAGGGTGAATAAGGTGCTTGCGATTTGAAGAGCTTAATTTGGTGATTATATATTGGAATTTTATTTTGGCAAAACTTGTTTTTATTATTATTCGGATGTTTCTCTGTGTTTTTGGATCCAGACGTCGTGTAATGAATTCTTTATTTGTGTATGAGCTTGTTTATTTTAAGCTTAGATTCCGCGTGCATTTTATATATTACATTATAAAGACCCATTGTCGTTTAGATATGATAACATCCCCAACCCTTGGAGGGTTACATAGTAGTGGGGTATTACAATTATACTATAATTTGAATATTAATAAAGAAACCTTCAATAGTATTTTATTTTGCATGGTAATTATAATGACTTAAGCAATTTCAAATCTTCATGAATTCAACATATATAACAACATATATATATTTTAAAATATCTTGTAGTTGAAAGTTCCATAAAAGCCCATCAAAATCATAACCAAAGATTGCATTTTTAAAAGCTATAGAAACTTCTAGCAAGCTTACAAATTTCCATCATAAGGAAATCAAGTAAAAGATGGTGTCTTCTATTTATCTCTTGAAGAATCCTTGGAAAACCTTAAAGAAATAGCAAAAAGGAGCTTTCTTCTTCAACAATTAGGGTTAAGGTTCTTAGTTTTAGAGAATGAAAATTAAAGAGAGATGGGAGAGATGGGGGCATCGGCTAGAGAGAGAGTGAAGAGAAAATTGTTTTGCTTTTGAAAAATGAGGTTACGGACCAAAAGGGTTTGGGATTAGGATTTTGATTGTTTCTTATCAATGAAATATGTTGAATGGTTAGGATTAAATTCCTCGAGGAAGAGGTAAAATAAAGGATTGGGATTATTATCAAGATTGAGAGGTTAGGATTTGCTTAGATTAAAAGTTAGGATTAAATAAGATGTATATTGAAGATGAATTAGGGTTTGAAAGCTTTTTTGGATAAGAATTAAAATAGAAGGTTGAGATTATAAAGGTGGATGGTTGAGATTAATTAAGGTGGACAATTGAGATTAATCAAAATAGATGGCTAAGATTAAATTTCTTGGGAAGCAAGTAAAATAAAAGCTTAAATTAGGTAAGATGTATGCCTAAGATTAAATAAATAGATGGCTAGGATAATGTCAAAGAAAGTCTTTAAGCTAAGTTTCGGGTGGACGAAAATTTTTAAGAGGTTAAGAGAATTTAATTCCCATCCCTTACACATGAAGATATATAATTTTCTAAAAATAAATTCCAACTTTAATACTTTGCCCTAATTATATTATTGGGCTAAGATTATAGAGAAAATACTTATAAATCCTTTACAAAATAAAAAAAATAGAAATTTTCCTCATAAAAGATGTTTTCTCCCAAAATAATTTGAAATATATATTTCATGGTCAAAATACTTCACTCTCCAAGATAAAATTAAGTATTACTCATATTCACAATAGTAATACGGTTAAATACGTACAAGTAATTTACAAAATTCACAATTATAATTCACAACAAAAGGACAATTAAACATGTAAGGCACATAAATATGTTCTCAAAAATTATAATCACATAAAATACTCATGACTGAATGTTCACCTCCAATTCCAATATGAAAATGGGTAGGGTGTTACACTTTGATGGTTTAAAATTGAAAAAAAAAAAAATACATACAATTTCTACACACCTCATGGACATTTTTTCTTACAAAGGAAATATTTACTACTTGAAAGATCACTTTTTGTTGCAGAAAGAGATCTTTTCTAAAGGAATATATTGAATAATGTTAAAAAAAATTAAAAACCCCCACATAAAGCATATTAGAAAAAGAAAAAAAAAAAGGAAAACTCACACATACCAAATTAATCAATAATATTTTTATTCATTGTCAAAGGTACACTAAGTTATTTTATTTTTTCTTAAAAAAAAATCTATTAATGATAATATCAATTCAATACAATGATTCCTAGAAAGATAAAAAGAATGGATGTTCTTTTTTGTTTTGATCATGTGGTATATATTCTTTAAGCAACACAACTGCTACTATTTAGCTGTGTTACATGGAGAAATACTATATCCTCCTTAGCCATGAGAGGTAATGGAACTTCCATATCTAACATGTTTGACATGCTGCAAAGTTCTTTCTTTTCTAACAGTCTAACAGACGAAAATTTTATTAACGGTAAATGGTGCATTAAAACTTGAGCCTTATAGCTCGTAGCTGTTGCTTATCTAATACGCATATGTCCCGCACCTACCTAGGTAATACAACATAAGAATGGAAGCCATGCAATCTTATTGGAGTAGTTGTAATAGTAGGTTAGCTGCTTAGTTTCTGATATGGGCTAATTTAGTTATATTTTGCGTAGTTATTTAAGGCTCTTTTGTAATACATTTTGTAAAATAACTAGTCATATTCTTTCATATTTGAGATTTTACCCTTGGAAAGGTATTTTGATCATTATTTCAGGTTTTTGGATAAAATGAACCAAAACCGTCGCGAAATAGAGCCAAGGCGGCGCCGACTAGAAGCCTGGAACTGGCGTCGGCTGTACACTGGATGCACGGACTTCAAAACGATGAAAAAATTGGAGAAGCAAAGTAGAGTAGAGCCTAACTGGCACCAGCTGTAAGGCTGGAGGCGGCGCCGGCTGCAGTCTGGAACGTATGCGTAAAATTCGGAGAAAAATCAGCAAACGAGTGGAGAAACAGAACACAGGCGGCGCCGGCTCCAAAGGACCAAGGCGGTGCTGACTGTGGTCTGTTCCTGAGACAGTGCTACAACCTTTTGACGCATTTTTGAAAATCTAGGGAGTTTTAGCATCTTCCAACTTCTACTTGGCTAAGAACTTTGTACCTACGAGTTTAGGCACTTCTTAAGCCTATAAATAGATGAAAAACACAAGGAAAAATGGGAGAATTCATTGATCATCATAGAAAATCACTCAGTCTAAGGAGGAATTCTTCAAATTCAAGGATGGTTGTACAAGAAGGTTTTCAAAGGAAGAAGAATGAGGCTTGTCTATGAGTTCTTTCTTTTACTTTGTTTTCTTTTTCTTGACAATGATGTTTTAATTGTTTTATTGTAATTTGACATTATTTTAGATAATCATGATTCTTGAAGTTATTTGATCTTTTGATTAATTGACTGTTCTTCTTGGTATTTAATTTCTTAGGCATGTTCCGAGATTAGTTGGTTGTTTCTATTGCTAACTTGCTAGGCCAAAGAGGTGGATGATGGTTGCAATTGATTAATTTTCGCATTCATTGGTTGTTAACTTACTAGACCAGAGAGGTTAATTACTGAGAATTGAGTAATTAAAGGTTAATTGATGTTTGTCAGACCAAGGATTCATTGATTAATTTCATGTTTTAAATTTGCCAGACCACGAAAATTTAATTAAGGATTGTGTTTAATGCATCTTTTGGATGAATTAGTTTAGATAGACCAAGTGATGCTAATTTATCTAGAAGGTAGTAATTAGTTGAGACAGACCAAGTGATGCTAATTTACCTTAATCCTTCATGGTGCCGAGAGAATGACTGATTATGATAATAGTTAAGTTCTTGAAGATCATGGTTGTCTAATCAATGGTTTGAGTTGCATACTTCTCCATCCTTAACATGTACATATTTTTATTTTATTTTCTTTTTAGTTTTCCTTTTTATTTGATTTTCACTTTGTTGAGTCGGTCAAACAATGAAAGAGGGGTAATTAATATTTACTTGTTCCTTGATGATCGACACTCGTTTGAACCCTATGCTCAGTAATGATGAGTACGCTTGCTCATATGTGTGATTTGGACCCAACGTTTTAATTTAAATTTGATTGGGAATGTGCTTAGTTTTTGAATAATTTTTATGCCCAAATCTAAACGCATCAAGTTTTTGGCACCGTTGCTGGGGAACAATAGTATGAAAGCCTGAATTTTGTTGATTTAACCATGTAAATATGTAAATATGTAAATATGTATATATGTTCCTTGTATAAAGAAGTGCCATATTTTGTTGTTTGTATAATTGTATTTTACTTTCACTATATGTTGTAAATATGTAAATAGAGAGATACATATTAATAATAACTAACTTGTTTTTGTATGTTTGAATAAATTGTATATTTAATTATTTAATTTTACTAACCCAATGTTAATGTGGAATATTTGTAATAATAATATTTTTAATTTGTTGATTCTTACATCTATAATTTTGAGTTAATACTAACTCTTTTTATTTTCAAGTTTAGACTTAAGCTAGCACGATATTGGAGACGAACTATTTTATTAATTGTTTCTTTATTTACAATTTTTACTTTTATTTTAATTTAGGAATTCTTATTTTAAATGTATCGTGGTCATGCATTCAATTAGGATAGTTTTTAGTTGTTAAAGAGAGAGAGAGAGAGAGAGAGAGAGAGAGAGAGAGAGAGAGAGAGAGAGAGAGAGAGAGAGAGAAAAGAAAAAAATTAGTGTATTGATTGGCAAAATTACAAGCTCACATTGATGTTTTTGGTGAGACGCCATTAGAAGCATTAGTGAATTCTTTTGTTACCAATATAAATTCATTTGTTTAGTAGCATGAAGAAGCTTCCCAACGATGGTGCAATCTAAGGAAACAATTAGTTAAGATTGTTGAGAAGACTCATGAGTTCATGCTAGCCTATACACTTGAACAAGAGAATCTCCCACGAGAGGAGAGATCCTATGAGGGACAACTGTCCAATGTGGGAAGGGGGGTATTCAATTCTTCTCTATGTGCTAATAATCCAAATCTCTCTTTGTCACATGATTTCTTAGGCTCCTCTCTTTTCTTGGAGAATATGGGTCCAAATAATGAGGTGTTGACTTTAGCATACTTCAAGGAGTTGGATTTTTCTACACTATATCGTAAGAAGTCCTTGGAGGATGGAGGATGATGGAAATTTCTACCCTTCACCCCATTCAACGGGAGGTAACTTAGTTTTTGTAGATATGTCGAAAAGTAAGGATTTCCTGATCCCATTCTTAAGAACTCAATTTCTATGTTTTAAGGAGAATTTTAATTGTAAAAATTCTTTTGAAGGGTTAATTGGTGAGTTCAAAGTTGATGCATCTGTTAGATACTATGTGCACTTATATGTTGGAAAAGATATTTATGTGTCTAAAGGAATGTTAGAAAATAAGGTTTATATGTTTTGCTAAGATAAATCGTTTTCATGAACCTTCCATTTTTCAAAATCCTCCATTCTTCATTCTACATTCGTTATGCCTATCTTCTATTTTGAACTTAATTTCTTTTCAACATGTTTGATGAGGAAGCATGATGGGTGTAGAGCGTTTTTTTATTTTTATTATTTTAGTCTTTTTATTTAGTTTGTTTTCTTTTATTTAGGTATGTTTTTATTTTTATTTTTCTTATGCTTTTATTTGTGTTTTGTTTTATAGCTTGGACAAGCCCTTCTCTTTACCTCAAGCTTGGCCATCTATTGGAGCATTATTGCACTTGGGAAGTATTACTTAAACTTTCTACCCCTTTATTATTTTTGGTCCCTTTGAAGATGCTTTCTGGTGTTTATCTTTTGCCAAGGAGGACATTGTCCAATTTAAGTGTAGGGAAGTGGTTTGGTGATATACTTTGTCCAAGTTTTTATCAATTATCTTGGTGTTTTCTTAGTGGTGAGCTACTTTAGAAAATTTTGGTTTGAAAGTTCTAAAAATTTAAAGATTTAGAAGATTGAAACTTTTGGAGCTAATTTGGAATGGAATTTTGTTTTTCTAATCTCTTCTCCTTTATTTTTTTAGTCCCTTGGTATTGATTGTTTTGGTTCTATTTATTTGGCCATTGAGGACAATGTCCAGTTTAAGTGTAGGGAAGTGATTTGATTGACAAGTCTTCTACATACTCTTTAGCTTTCTTAGGAGAAGCTTTCTTGGGAACAAAATTAACAAAAATTTTCTGAGTTCTGAGAAATTTTCTGATTTTCTGGAGATTTCAAGCTGTATTTTTAGTGCATGTCTTTATGATGAATTATAGAGCATATGTTCTATATCATTTATAGCTTATGCATGACTTTTTGCACTCACTTGGGCAAAGTAATTCTTGATCAAATGCTTTGCATTATTCTTAAACCTGTTTTTTTTTCTCTAAAATTCATGGAGTATTCTAGAACTTACTTGAATACCTCTCGAGGCGAAATGAGAAAGACATTCATGATTTAACTTAGGGATGACGATAATAGGCCTTCTTTAGATAGTTTGAGCTTTTCAAGCCTACCTAGTGCTATATTATCCCTAGTGCCTATTTTGAGCTTAAATTGGTGATTTCTTTCTTTACAACCCGTCACAATATTTTGTTCATTACTTGTTCTAAGAGTTTGTATAGTTTCCAAATCTTTATGCTCTTCAAGGATGAAAGTGTATGTATGTTGAGGAGAGAGATCATGACTTGTTACTTTCAGTCATGGATCAATTACAATTGAAGCTGGGAAAAGAGAGGAAGTGGAATGAAAGGAAGAAGTGAAAGATTGAGAAAGAAAAGAATGCGAGCTGAAAAAAGATGAGAAAAAAGAAAAGAAATGAGTGAAGAAAGAAAAACAACAAGCTGCTAGAAAGAAAAGTAAATGAAAAAAGAAAAGAACAGCAGCAGAAAAAGAAAAAGAGGAGTAAAAGAAGAAAGAATTGAAAGAGAATTGAAGACAAAAAGAGGGAAAAATCACAAAAGGGATGGTGAGTGAACTGTAAAAGTAAGTTCATATAAGATACTTGCTACCATTGCTAGAAAATTGATTGATCTTGTGAGGAAAAGAATTGATGAAAAGAAAGAGCAATGCAGGATTTGCTTGAAATGCGTAAGGGTTGTTATATAAGGTTATGGTTTGATTGGTTCTTGGAATAAGAGAGCAAGAAGAGTTGGGAATTATAGGTTTATTTTGGTTATCCTTTTCTTGCTTACTCTCAGTTTTTCTTTGACTTTTGATGTTCCTATATCCTTCGTTTGTTAAGCCGCATTACAAACATTTAGCCTTACATTACAAGCTTAAAAGCCCTACTTGATATAAGTAGAATCATGATATGTCTCGGATTAGTAGAGAGAGTGTATGAAAAGTAAGCATATGGAATGCATATTCTTTTGAACTAACTTCTTTCTAACGGTTTGAGAATATTGTGAAGTATTGTGATGGTTCTACTAAGTCATTTATCACTACACAAGTCTTGCATTGCTGTGAAAGATTTAGTATTATATGTTTTATATTCATAAGTAAAGAAAGCATTGAAGATATATTTTGGGAATTGATTGAGTGATGTGAGTAAAACCTTGTGTTTTTTCTACTTGTTCTTGATGCTTTGCTTGAGGACAGGCAAATAGCTAAGTGTGGGGGAATATTATAGGGGCTAATTTGGTTCTATTTTGCGTACTTATTTAAGGCTCTTTTGTAATACATTTTGTGCAATAACTAGTCATATTCTTTCATATTTGAGATTTTACCCTTTGAAAGGTATTTTGGTTATTATTTCAGGTTTTTGGGTAAAATGAAGCAAAATCGTCGCGAAACAGAGCAGAGGCGGCGCCGGCTGGAAGCTTGGAACCGGTGCCGGCTATATACTGGATGCACAGACTTCAAAGCGATGGAAAAATTGGAGAAGTAGAGTAGAGCAGAGCCTAACCGGTGCCGGCTATAAGGCTGGAGGTGGCGCCGGCTGTAGTCTGGAACGTATGCGCAAAATTCGAAAAAAAATCAGCGAACGAATGGAGAAACAAAACACAGGCGGCGTCAGCTCCGAAGGACCAAGGCGGCGCCGGCTGTGGTCTGTTCCTGAGGCGGTGCTGCGATCTTTTGACGCGTTTTTGAAAATCTGGGGAGTTTTAGCATCTTCCAACTTCTACTCGGCCAAGAACTTTGTACCTACGAGTTTAGGTACTTCTTAAGCCTATAAATAGATGAAAAACACAAGGAAAAATGGGAGAATTCATTGATCATCATAGAAAATCACTCAGTCTAAGGAGGAATTCTTCAAGTTCAAGGAGGGTTGTACAAGAAGGTTTTCAAATGAAGAAGAATGAGGCTTATCTATGAGTTCTTTCTTTTACTTTGTTTTCTTTTTCTTGACAATGATGTTTTAATTGTTCTATTGTAATTTGACATTGTTTTAGATAATCATAATTCTTGGAGTTATTTGATCTTTTGATTAATTGACTGTTCTTCTTGGTATTTAATTACTTGGGCATATTCCGATATTAGTTAGTTGTTTCTAGTGTTAACTTGCTAGACTAAAGAGGTTGATGATGGTTGCAATTAATTAATTTTCGCATTCATTAGCTGTTAACTTGCTAGACCAAAGAGATTAATTGCTAAGGATTGAGTAATTAAAGGTTAATTGATGTTTGTTAGACCAAGGATTCATTGATTAATTTCATGTTTTAAATTTGCCAGACCATAGAAATTTAATTAAGGATTGTGTTTAATGCATCTTGTAGATGAATTAGTTGAGACAAACTAAGTGATGCTAATTTATCTTAATCCTTCATGGTGTCGAGAGAATGACTGATTATGATAATGGTTAAGTTCTTGAAGATCATGGTTGTCTAATCAATGGTTTGAGTTGCATACTTCTCCATCCTTAACATGTACATATTTTTATTTCATTTTCTTTTTAGCTTTCCTTTTTATTTGATTTTCACTTTGTTGAGTTGGTTAAACAATGAAAGAGGGGTAATTAATGTTTACTTGTTCCTTGAGGATCGACACTCGTTTAAACCCTATGCTCAGTAATGATGAGTACGCTTGCTCATATGTGTGATTTAGGTCCAACGTTTTAATTTAAACTTGATTGGGAATGTGCTTAGTTTTTGTATGATTTTTATGCCCAAATCTAAACGTAACAGTTTCCCTTCTTATTCACATGCTAAAAGGGTAGCAATGAAAATTTAGATAGAAGCCATGCAATCTTATTGGAGTGGTTGTAATAGTTCCATGGTCAAGAAAGCCTCCCATTTAGTTGACGTAACAGTATTAGAGAAACTGATTGAACAGAAACACTCTGAAGACCCTAGCGATAACACCACTTCAGGGCTTCTAGCAATGCCAAAATTTCTACCTTGGAATTTGACCATAGGCATGTACTCTTTGCAAAGGCAAATATGAAATTAACTTCCCTGGTCCAAACCATCCTTTCAATCCCAAATAACCAAGGTTGTCCTTAGCAGCTCCATCTCAACATTGAGAATGTACTCTAAAATGTCAAAATTCTACCATATGTCAACTTGATTATTTTGGAGAAGGCTCTTTCCTTTAGAAAATATGAAAGTGTAGCAACATATCTAGTAGAGGTCCATAGGCCACCTAAAAGGAAATATCCAAGTAAAATTCTGCAAAAACATTGACAGTTCATTCTACAGCCTTGGGAAGAAAAAAATCTATACTATTATAAAGGGAAAGTAACCTATTTTGTCCTTAAAATTTGGGACTCATAATATTTTCATTATTAATAATTTTCCGCCATTATGATCTCTAATAAAATTATAAACTGTCAAGTAGTTCCCAACTCTCTTTTTCAATATAAAATTTAACCAGAAAAATCACTCTAATTGCACGTAATCACTTGGTATGCCTATTTTTCTCTTAAGAGAAAAATCATATGTAATACAAGTGACTTCTTCTGATTAGAATTTATACCAAAAAAGAGATTTGGGACCACTTGGTAGATTATAACTTTATTAGGGATTATAATAGTAGAAAAAAATCACTAAGGATGAAAATATTATAAGTCCCAACTTTAGGGATCAAATAGGCTAATTTTCCCCATTATAAATAATATTGTTCCTTTCCTTCCAAGTAATCCAGAAGAATATTGTCGATATAAAGGTCCGAGCAAATTCTCTACTAGTACCAACATAGTCCCACTACTCATGCAAGAAGGAAGCAAGATCACCAATATCAGTGGAAAGCCCTTGTATAATAGCCATAGGCTGCCAAATCTATCTTTCCATGGGGCAATCAACAAAAATATGATGAGGAGTCTTAATGGTAGTGGAGCTAAGCACACAACAAGAAACAAGTTGAAAGCCAAGGAAGGAAATTGTAGAATCTGTTGGAATGTATGCCCTCCAATCCTATCTATCTAATGTAAAATCGATAAAAATGAATGAAAGTTTTGTTCTCAGAATTGTTTGTACTTATTTATTTTAATTTATGTACGATTTTATTGGAAAAGAACCATTGTATTTAAGTAAATGATCTATGTGAATTGATGTCTTTCACAGTAAGATATGGATCATGGGTTACTTAGCATATAAAAATAGTTCTTAACCAGATAATTAGAATGGGAATCTTAATAGATTTATGGTCATTATATTATGAATTCCGAATGGAAAATTACTTACCTTTAGCCAATAAGTAGTTCACTCACTTTATAGTACAAGCGTATTTGGTATACGTAGAATAGGACTCGTAGTAATAGTTTTCAAAGTCCTAAAAATTATAGAAACCCAAATTACTACAGTTACAGAGTGAACTAACATTCTACAATTTGAGTATAGGTTGGTGGTCTAGAGAAATTGGAAGCATATACTTTGATATACTATAGGTAATGTTCTATTGTAAGATCAATATACTCGTATGTTGGGTATATGTGACTAGTTAGTTAAGACAAATTCATGCAAGAAAGTTTCTATGCTCCTAAATGGAAAAATCATCCCTTTGTACTTGTTCAGGATAATCTATATAATCTAGGGCCTTGGTAACGTGAATTAGTATTGTACGTTTTTGGATAGCTCTCAGAAATAAGCGGGTATATATTGAAAGTCACAGATTATCAAACTAAATATCTAAGGATGGTAGAAGTCACTAAAAAGGTATTAGCGCATTTCTCCTGTCTCAATGATGGGCATTACATAGAGAGGTATTTTAGTTATTACACCTGTAAATTAGAGACATTGCTATATGCAGCATTGTCCTTGAAGTTAATATTTCCTTATGGTCATAAAAAAATATTTAAAATATAATATACAGTTTTCTCAATAGCAGGGGTATTTTGGTCATCTTAGTAGCTAAAGATGATGTGTCTTTTTTGTCCTCAAAATAGCACGTAAGTCCTAATTAATTTTGAACTGAGAAAATTGTCTTAATTAAAGATTATTTTATTTTATTGAAGATGTCTAATTTATTATTGGGCTAGAATAAAATAAAATTTTAGATAGATTAAATTTATTACCTAGTTTAATTGATTAATTAATTATTCAAGATTTGAACTCAAATTAAATAATTAAAAATTAACCTGGGCCTAAAGTAGGAATAAAGCATGGTAATTTTTCTTGGTCTATTTAGATTAGATTATTTATTTATGGGCTTTATTAGTCTAAGATTAAATAAATGATTAAAGGTTTATTATTTATTATTTTTATGTATTAATCCTTACATCTCCTACTATTGGCGAGGTGATGCTAGTTTTGGTTTTTTGGGCCTAATTAGTCTAAGGAAAAATAAATAATAAAACCCAATCCAATAGCATGGATGGAGGTCCATGGACTGGAGCCTGGTTTAGCTAGTTTACCCTAGTTAAACATCTTCTAGTTGAGATATAGAAATCCTAAAGATTGGTTATTATCTTAGAGTTACGTGAACCAAAAGAAGAAATATAGAACTCTTGTGCAAGCTTCTCTCTCTCTCTCTCTCGTTTTTCTCTCTTCTCTGGGTTTCTATTTTTCCATAAACAAGAACAGAGTTAAACTTCTTCTTGATACTACTTGTTAGTAGATTGTCAGGAAAACAAAGCCATTCCATTGCTCATAGCTTTCACCGGCTAGTTTAGGTGGTGGAATAATCTACGAATCAAAGACTCTTGTGCTCATGCAAAGACGGAGCTAACACCAAGTGGGTTTTGAGCAAAAAACAGAAACCAATGGAAGCATCCCTATAGCCATTCAAGCACCTGTTGTTGCAACCAAAGTAATCGCATCTTCACAATAATAAACGCAGAGGTATAAATTTTAAAAACTTCCCATTGTGCATCTCAGTGTTTGTTTTATTTGTCTTCTATGTTTTTTCCAGGATCCATGCTACAGAATCAGAGATGGAGAATTCCATTATACAATCTTTATAGAAAACCCCAAATTCTAGAAGACAATTTTTAGCCCCATAGTGAAGCTAAAAATGGCTTTATTGCCTGCCTCATCTAGGACACCAACGAACAAAACTAAGCATTAATCCTAAGAAATTTGGAGTAGCTACATGAACTAATATAAGACCACTACTAAAATCTGGCCTATCCCCTATGACAAATTTTGTCGGTGATTGGCAAAATTTTGTGGCTAATAGACTTAGCCATAGAACAACTACAGAAAAAAAATAATAAAAATGGGCGATATCTTTGTTGTCGATTAATCAACCATGAAACTAAGTTTCATAGGTGATCTGCCACGAAACATTTCATAGTCCTAATTCAAATTTCATAGTTGATGCAATTATATTGTTGTGATTTGAATTTTTTATGGCTACTTAATTCAATTCTTAATTTCACATATGTAGATTGGGAAATCATATATGTGAATAGATTATTAATGAAGAATAAAAGTTGCATGAAATTCTAGAAGTAAGATGATATAAATCTTCTGGATTATGGTTAAACCTAACTATAAGAATCTATAGGTTTTTAATGCATTCTTAGAAATTTTAATTAGAAAGATATTGCAAGCAATCAACATAAGGGTAGAAATTATACAACTTGAGAGATGATATAATTTAACTTAGGAGTTCCTCCTATCCAAGTATCTTAAGTTGATCATTAAATATTTGAATTCACTTAATTTTAAGAGTTTGGGGATACTTATCTAAGTCTTAGCCTTCATTGATTTTTATTCCTTCCTAATTGTAGTGTGTTGATTATTTTACTTTGTTTATTAGTTTATTTGTTAATTTACTTCAACATAATTTGGTAGATTAGATAATAGAAGGAAAGTGAGTAATAATACTTATGATATTTGAGAGAATGATACTTAATAATGTTTGTTGCTATAACTACAAGAGAACGATAAGTGCACTTACTTTTAGTTAACCATAGTATAAAAGAGGGACACCCTCAATTCCTTTTAACTATTTACATAGTCCAGAAAAGATCTATTGCAATATCATGGATGTTACGTGTTCTCAATTACCTAAGCACTAATTGAGGTAGGACCTTATATATAGATATCTATTTGTTTATGGTGAGCTAAAGTTTTGACTTTTATATGAAAACGTTGAGTCTCTCTTTATACATTGTTTCCATTCCTAAACAACACCACTTCGTCTTTGCACCTAGTTGGCTGCAAAAGATGCATTTATTATTAGTTGCTATATTTCTCTTGTTAACTAAGAAACTAGTTTTTGTTATGAATTTGATTCAAAATAGAATCAGTAAATATAAAAGCAAAGTAAAGATATTAGAAGAGGAGAGAAGAGAGAAAATCGTTTAGATACGATTTCATTGATTATTCGTTTGTTTACATATGACCCCTATTTATAGCGGTTTTGATAAAGAATCTAAAAGGTTAAGAAAATAACCTTAAAAAAATGAACGGTCACAATATACGAACAGTCGCATTATCTTCAAGATAACGAACAGTCACTTACTATTGTTAGGAAAATGAACAGCCACTTAACCTTTTATATTTCATAACACTCCCCCTTGGATGTTTATTTTCAATCATTTCGAAAAATGCCTCATTAAAAACCTTCATAGGAAAAACCCTGTGGGATAAAAACCTAGTGAAGGAAAAGAGTACACTTTCCGTTCTAGAGGGAATACTGCCTCATTAAAAACTTGACTAAGAAAAAATCCAGTAGGAAAAAATCTTAGTTAGGGAAAAAGAGTGCAATATACATACTCCCCCTCTTAATAACATCTTCAAGATGCATTTAAGTCTTTCAACTGACGCATTTCAATTTTATATACTAATTTTTCAAATGAAGCAGTCGGCAATGCCTTAGTTAGTAAATCTGCCAGATTATCACATGATCGAATATGTTGCACATCAATTTTACCTCTCTTCTGGAGTTCGTGAGTAAAGAAAAATTTTAGTGAAATATGTTTTGTCCTATCTCATTTAATATATCTACCGCTTAATTGAGCTATACAAGCTGCATTATTTTCATAAAGAGGTATTGGAATTTCCTTTTCAAAAGGTAATCCACAATTTTTTCGGATATAATAGATCATTGATCTCAACCACACACATTCTCGGCTTGCCTCGTGAATAGCTATAATTTCAGCATGATTAGAAGAAGTAGCTGCTATAGATTGTTTTGTAGAGCATCATGATATAGCAGTACCACCACATGTAAATAAATAACCAATTTGAGAACGTGCTTTATATGGATTGGATAGATAACCAGCTTCAGCATATCCAATCAACATTGGACTGGTTCTATTTGAATAAAATAATCCAAGATCCATTGTCCCTTGGAGATATCTTAGGACATGTTTAATCCCATTACAATGTCGACGTGTTGGGAAAGAACTGAATCTTGCTAATAAATTCACAGAAAATGCTATATCAGGTCTAGTATTATTAGTAAGGTACATCAATGCACCAATTGCACTAAGATATGGTACTTCAAGACCAAGTAGTTCTTCATTATCTTCCCGAAGTCGAAAAGGATCTTTATTTATATCTAACGACCTCACAACCATTGGAGAACTTAATGGATGTGCTTTGTCCATGTAAAACCTTTTTAGAACTTTTGTTGTGTATGTTGATTGATGAATAAAAATACCATCTTCTAGATGCTCAATTTGTAAACCATGACAAAACTTGGTTCTGCCAAAATCCTTGACTTCAAATTCTTGCTTCAGGCTATTTCTTGCCTTTTGGAGTTCTTCTGGAGTTCCAGTAAGGTTAATATCATCAACATATATCTCAAGTATCACAAAACCAAATCCAGATTTCTTAATAAAAATGCATGGACATAGTGGATCATTTTTATATCCTGATTTCAATAAATGTTCACTAAGACGATTATACCACATGCGTTCAGATTGCTTTAAGCCATATCATGACTTTTCTTTTGTAATCGAATGGAATAATTTCCATGAGGGTTAGAATTATATGCTTCAGGCATACTAAATCCTTCTGGGATTTTCATATAAATATCATTATCAAGGTTCCCATATAAATAAACAGTCACAACATCCATTAGACGCATGTCAATCTTTTCACGTACTACTAGACTCACAAGGTATCGGAGTGTAATTACATCCACCACAGGTGAATATGTTTCATCGTAATCGATACCCGGTTTCTGCGAAAAATCTTGTGCCACAAGTCGTGCTTTATATCTTACGACTTCATTATTTTCATTTCCCTTTCGCAAAAATACCCATTTATAACTAATGGGTTTTACACCTTCTAGTGTTTGGACTATAGGTCCAAAAACCTCACGCTTTACAGGTGAGTTTAACTCCGATTGAATCGCATCTTTCCATTTTGACCAATCATTTCTATGACGACATTCTTCAACTGATGTTGGTTCAGGATCCTCATTATCTTTTAACACTTCAAGTGCTATATTATATGTAAAAACATCATCAACAGTTATTTCTGTCCGATTCCAACTTCTGCCAGAAGTTATATAATTAATGGACATCTCACTATTCCGTTCACTATTTTCAGATATTTGAATCTTTTCATCAGTTTCTACTTGATCTCTTTTTCCTAATTCTTCAATTGGATCATTCTGATTATTTAACCCTCTTTTCTTTCAAGGATTTTTATCTTTTGAACCAATGGGTCGTCCACGTTTCTGACGTGTTTTTGATTCAGTAACTATAGGAATTGTATTTTGTCCTGTTGGGACTTTTATCCGAATATGAGCATCTATAGCTGGAATATGCGATTTAGTTATCCTTGTAGAGTCCGCAAAAGAATCTGGCAGTTGATTTGCAAGTCTTTGCAAATGAATGATCTTTTGAACTTCTAGTTCACTTGCGCTTGTGCGCGGATCTAAATAATCAATGATGTTATCCAGGCAAGCTCCTTTTTATGTGGTTTATGTTCTCCCCCTAATTTAGGAAACAAAGTTTCATCAAAATGACAATTAGCAAATCTTGCTATGAATACGTCACATGTTAATGGTTCAACGTATCTGATTATAGAGGAAGAATCATATCCAACATCTTTCCCCAACCTTCTTTGAGGACCCATTTTGGTACGTTGATTTGGCGCTACGGTACATATATAGCACACCCTAAAATTCTCAAATGAGCAATATTTGGCTCAGAACCAAAAGCCAATTGTAAGGGAGAAAACTTGTGATAACTTGTTGGCCTTATGCGCACAAGTGCTGCAGAATGCAAAATAGCATATCCCCAAGCAGTTGTAGGGAGATTTGTTCTCATTAATAACGGTCTAGCAATTAATTGTAACCGTTTAATGAATGATTCAGCTAGACCATTCTGAGTATGAACATGAGCTACTAGATGTTCAATAGTAATGCCAATTAATATGCAATAAGCATCAAAGGCTTGAGAGGAATATTCTCCAACATTATCTAGACGGATCCTTTTGATAGGATAATCTAGAAATTGTGCTCTTAAGCGAATTATTTGGGCAAGCAATCTCGCAAACGCCAGGCTGTGAGTTGATAATAAACTGACATGCGACCATCGGATCGATGCATCAATTAAAATCATAAAGTATTTGAATTGTCTACATGGTGGATTAATTGGTCCACATATATCACCATGAATTCTTTCTAAAAATACTGAAGACTCAAACTCCACTTTTGTTGGAGATGGTTTAATAACCAATTTCCCTTGAGAATAAGCAGCACATGATAATTTATCAGATGTCAAAATCCTTTGACTTTTCAAAGGATGACCATGCGTATTTTCAATTATCTTTCGCATCATAATAGCTCTTGGATGACCCAAACAGTCATGCCAAATGATAAATGTAGTAGGATCAGTAAACTTCTAATTTATTGAATGATGCACTTCAAATGCATGGATTTTTGTGCTATATAGGCCAGATGAAAGAGATGGTAGCTTTCTAATAAAGATTTCGGACCCGACATTATTTGAGTAATACAGAGATACTCAAAACCATTTTCTTCTATTGTTTCAATGTGATATCCATTTTGGCGAATATCTTTAAAGCTTAATAAATTTCTTCGAGATTTTGAAGAAAATAACGCTTTATGAATAACAATATTTGTTCCTCCGGGTAATACAATATTAGCTCTTCCGGAGCCTTCAGTCAACTTTACACTACCACTTATAGTATTAACATTTGTTTCTCCCATCTGCAAGTAGGAGAAATATTTTCTATCTTTCAATATGATGTGTGTTGTACCACTATCAATTAGACATATATCTTCAATGCCACTTGTGTATCCAATAAGTGGAATAATAGCCATCTGGGCATAACAAAATATTTATAAATTTAAATACTCAAACAATAAAAAAAAACTTTAAACGCTAATTACTATTACAATGCCAAAAATATAAAACATAAAAGAAACATATTAAAAGTAAACATCACCAATCAAATGCTCAATTCTTCCTTTAGAATGCTCAAATAAATCAAAACCAGAGAAAGATGAAGAAGAAGAAAAGACTTGGTGTTCCTTGAAGAACCACACGAGAGAGAGAGAAAGAAGAGAAGATCATAAGGGTTCTTGTGACTCCTGGTTTTTATAGAGTTGTTTCATGTGACTCTTCATCTTCCACTAGGGTTATATACCATATAACCGAAAAGCCACAATTCAAATAACCCTTCATCTGAGAATTCTAACATTATTCACTTCTGGGAATGGAGTAGAACCTATTGGTCGTGTTTCATGATTTTTCATTAATAGCTCATTATTTTGCTCAGCTACGAGAAGACAATATATTAATTCTGCATACTTTTTGAATCCCTTTTCTCGATATTGCTGCTGTAGGAGCACATTCGAGGCATGAAAAGTAGAGAAAGTTTTTTCTAATATATCCTCATCAGTAATATTTTCTCCACACAGTTTTAGCTGCGAACTAATTTTAAAAATAGTAGAATTATACTCACTAATGGATTTAAAATCTTGTAATCGTAAGTGCATCCAATCATACCGTGCATTTGGAAGGACGAACATCTTCTGGTGATCAAACCTTTCTTTTAAATTAGTCCACAAAATAAGTGGATTTTTAACGGTAAGGTATTCAACCTTTAAGTCATCATGAAGGTGATGGCGGAGGAAAATTATAGCTTTAGCATCATTTTGTGATGATGATGGATTTCCTTTTACAATGGTATCTGCCAGACCTATTGTAGCTAAATGCATTTCAGCATCTAGTGCCCAAGATAAATAGTTTTTTCCAGTAATATCAAGAGCGGCAAACTCAAGTTTGGTGAGATTTACCATGTGAATACAAAAGCAAATAGGAAAAGTACTTACCTTCCTCTTTTGTTATAGCCCGTGATGATAACCTTTAGTAAAACAGCTTCGGTAGAGTCTCATGCTGATAACATGTTGTGAATTTGATTCAAAATAGAATCAGTAAATATAAAAGCGAAGTAAAGATATTAGAAAAGGAGAGAAGAGAGAGAATCGTTTAGATACGATTTCATTGATTGTTCGTTTGTTTACATATGACCCCTATTTATAGAGGTTTTGATATAAAATCTGAAAGGTTACAAAATCTGAAAGGTTAAGAAAATAACCTTAAAAAATGAACGGTCACAGTATACGAACAGTCACATTATCTTCAAGATAACGAACAGTCACTTACTATTATTAGGAAAATGAATAGCCACTTAACCTTTCATATTTCATAACAGTTTCGTGTTTATATTTTATTCTTAGGCAAATGTTATTATGTCAAGGCTCAATAGTACTACAAGGTGGAAGATCAATCGATGACCATTGATGTGAGCTCAAAGGCCTTCATATATTCCGCAAGCTTTCCTTATGAATAGACTTTATTAATTAAGTGGGCTTGTTGCCATGGGTCATAGAGTCAATTGCTGCAAACTACATTAAGTTAAGGACTTATTACTAATTATTATTTTATATTAGGGATTTTTTATTTTCATTAAAAGATATTTCGTTCAGTTATGTGACCTTTGTTGAGTAGTTTCATGTCATACAAACATCTACATAGGCAGAGAAGCAAAACAACAGGGAAGATGAATCAGGGACAAGATTGGAATCAAAAGCTCAAAACTAAGGTGAGTTTAGGATGTAATTGTCCCTTAGGTGTTTATTTTTATTTTTATTTTTATTTTTTTGTTCTTAAGATTATAGTTTCTAATGTGGGAAGGAGTCTATGTAGGGTTTGTTTTTGGAATAAATTAATTTATGTCTAAATTATGATTTAGACCAAAATTTTGAGGTTTCTAGGTGGTTAGATACTCTTGGAAACCATAGGAGTAATGTTTTGACATCGTGATAGTCCATGTAAGGGGATGTAGTTTTCCTACATTTTTGGCTATTCCCTTTTGAAAAATTAAAAGCTTTTGAATTCGTGGAAATATTATATTGTAAGTATGAATTAGGATTAAGTATGATATATTTTGATTTCTATAATGCCAATGATATATGTATATATAAGTTTAATACTTTCCATATTATATATATGAATATGTGAAAAAGGTGAAATGTCTGTTGTAGTTATGAAGTTTGATTTATTGGAATGTATGATGCTTGTGGTTAGTTATAGTGAGGATACCTCGAACCTATATGAATTATGGCCTTTGTGCTAGGAAGATACAATACTTAGTCTCTATTCTGGCCTTCTCCTGATGGGATATAATACTTAAAAGACTAATATCAATTAATCAAGACCTTACCCCAAGTATATATGATTATCCTATCTATGATGTTTTGGAAGCGTTTAAAGTTTGGCAAAGGGTTTGTATATTAAAGAAGCATTTGGTTGTTTGGAGTAATTATTGGTCTAAAGTATTTTTAAATGTCTAGTACTTAGAATTCCCTCAAAAGTCCTTACTATTCTGAATGGCCTTGATGAAACCTTATTACATTTGAATTAATAGCTTCATTATGAATGTTTATTGTTGTTCAATACTTCAATCTTGATTCCTCATATTGGAATTAAGTTTTGGAGGTCCTATTACGTTCTCCTTGCTTTACTTTGTAGTTTGGACCTTGGGAACCTCTAGAATTCTATTGAAATTCATGTCCGAGTTGTACCATTTTAGATAGCAAGCGATGTTTCCCCATCCAACTCAATCGACACTGCCACCTTTCATAAGTTCTTGCTGCTAAGTTTCTTCGACCAAGCAGTGTCACTCCATTAAAAAGTACTAGCATTGGTAATGGTCATCTCAAGCAGTGCCATTTTCTTGAAATAGGTGACACCGCTTCCTTCTTCCAGTATACACTATGGGAAAATTTGCATTTTGTGATGGCTGCATTACCATCACTAATTGCGATGGCTTTGCGACAGCAATGAAAACAGCGACAAAGTTTGATCAACCATTGCAAAACCGTCACTAATTGCCACGAATTTGCGACGAATATTGCAAAACCCTCGCTACTTGTGGCGGATTTGAGATGGCTATTGCAAAACCCTCGCAAATTGGCGACGGTTTTGCAACGAAATTTTGTAATTATACATCAAAACTAAATAATTAAAAAAAACCATTGCAAAACCCTCGCAAATTGTGACAAATTTGCGATGGCTCGATAATAAATTTATTTTTTTTAATTTTAAAAGAAACCATCACAAAAACCTCGCTAATTGCGATGGAATTTTGTAATTATAAATTAAAACTAGATAATTAAAAAACCCCTCGCAAAACCCTCACAAATTGCAACGACTTGATAATAAATTTAATTTTTTTATAGAAAGTTTAAAGAAACCTTCGCAAATTAGCTATTGTTTAGTGATGGCTTTTGGTAATTATACTTAACACTAAATAATTTAAAAAGCCGTTACAAAACCCTTGCAAATTCGCAACAGTTTAGCAACGGCTTGTAAAAGCCGTCGCAAAACGCTCGCGAATTGCGACGGCTCAATAATAAATTTAATTTTTTAAAAGAACTGTCACAAAACCCTCGCAAATTAGCGACGGTTTTGCGACAGCTCGATAATAAATTTATTTTTTAAAGATTTTCAAAAAAATCGTTCTAAAATCCTTACTAATTGTGACGGCTCGATAATAAATTTATTTTTTTAAGATTTAAAAAAAATCATTGCAAAACTCTCACTAACACTAATCTAAAAAAATCTTTTAAAAAATTTAAAATTTGATTATAAATATATATAATATGTGTTGAAATAGTGGAATGCGCGAAAAGACATCGTTAAGTTGAAATATTTATGCATATATATAATATAAATATAATATTATTAAGTATAAATGTATATAAATATGTATATATTATTATGTAAATATGTATATGTGTGTGTGTATGTATGTATGTATGTATGTATGTATGTATGTATGTATGTATGTATGTATGTATGTATGTATGTATGTATGTATGTATGTATGTATGTATGTATGTATGTATGTTTGTTTGTTTGTTTGTTTGTTTATTAATATATTAAAAAGTATATTAACATCTTTATATATATGTTTGTATATATAATTTAAATATGCAATATTAATATATTATATATATGTATATACATTAATATGTAAATATATATATATATATATATGTATATATTAATACATATAGACATACATATACCAACATAAATAAATATGTATATATGTATGTTTATATATTAATTTTTATGAATAAGTATATATGTATATATTAATATATATGTATTAATATCTATATATATATATTATATTAATATATGTATTAATAGATAGCATATATATTATTTAAATATGCTATATTAATAAATGTATATATATTAATATGTAAATATATATATGTATGTATACATACATACATATATATATATATATGTATGTATGTATACATATATACATATATGCATATATACATATTTAGTTATGTTGGTATGTGTGTATCTATTTATATTGATATATATATAAATATATATATATATATATATATATACATATACATATATGCATAAAAATTAATACATACATATATATGTATATATATATATATATATCCATTAATACATTAATATTATATATATACATTAATATCCATATATTAATACATTAATATATACAAAGATATATATATATATATATATATATATTAATACATGCATTACTAGATAGAATATTAATATATATATTAATATATATGTATTAATATATAAATACTAACACTCATTTACACTAATATCTCCAAATATATATATATATATATATATATATGTGTGTGTGTGTGTACATAATATGTATCTAAAAAGAATCATATAATATATATGCTAATATATATTAATAATCTAAAAAGAATCATATAATATATATATATATATATATTACATATATATTTATATACATTAGGATATATATTAATATGTAATATATATATATATATATTTATATATATTTATTTATATTAGTACATATTATGTATTTTAAAAAAAATCATATATACAGTATAGATATGTACTATACTATATCTCATATCTAAAGTTTGGATATGAGTTTTTACTTTATTTAATTGAATTATAGAATGCGCAAAAGGACATTATTAAGTGGAATATTTTTAAATATATATTATATATATAATATAATATAATATTTTATTAATTAAAAGAATGTATTAATATATAATATAAATATATAATACAATATTCTATGTAATATAATATAGTATATAATTAAGACAAGGTGAAATTAAGCAGAAGAATTCACATAGTCTAGTGTTGGAGAACATGCTCTTGCATAGTAAAGATGCGGGTTCTACCTCTGTGTCTAGCAACAATTTCAATAATTATTAGTAAGGGAGATTGTGACGACCTACCGGGTTGGGGTTGGGTCGGAATCTGTTTCCGGGTCGGGTCGGGAATGGCTGCCTAATTTGGCCGGAGCCGATTTAATAATTAAATTTTTTTTAAATTAAAATTCGACGACTGGCACAAATTTAATAAATAATTTTTAAAAAATAAAATTTTAATAATTAATTTTTAAAAACAATTAAAAATCTATTGGAAAACCGTCGCTAACTCACTGTCACAAAACCGTCGCAAACATAATTATAAACTTAATTATAATATTATTAATTAAATGGCCGTCACAAATCCATCGCTAAAAAAAATCCGTCGCAAATAGCGACGGTTTTTCTTTGCCATCGCAAAAGTGACACCTTTTTTAGTTACGGACAAAACCATTGTAAAAAGCAATTTTTGCTGTAGTGATAGTTTCTTCATTTGAGCTATGCTTTCCACATTGTTGTATGTTATCTTATGCAAGAAATCCAATACCTAGAGTCAATTGTTTTGAAACACAAACGATTTTCATAAAAGATTCTTGAATGTGCATTTCCTTGTGGCTTAAACTTTTGGAAATTAATACTTATATAACATATTCAATTTCAGACGAGTCATTTTTTCTTACTGAGTTAGTGAGCTCATTCCTAGCAATAGCATTACCATTTTTGCAAGTTCTTAGTTAGAAAATAAGGAATTTGAAGAATGGTTTGATGAAGACCTTGAATAGTTGGAATTTGAGGTTGTAGCTCATGTATTTGGGTCATGTATAGATATTCGTTTGAGTATCAGTTTATGTGCTTAACGTTTCCTTAAGTTGTGAGTCTTAAATTGCTATATTTCAATAAGTTTTAATACTTCTGAATTCTAATATATACATAGAAACTTTGAATTTAAGTACTCACTATACTCACTAGTGTAGGTACTAAATATATTATTTAAATAGAATTAGTTTAGTATATTTGAGGTTCGATTTTCTATTTTAAAGTATTACCATGTCATCTTCAAGCGCAGGGTTTGACACTTGATGTCTGCATGCTTCTTTTGTTGTCATCTCTATCTGGGATTGTTCTTTTATTCATCTTTTCACATTATAGTTTATCATACGTAGCAAGACTATAAGCCAGTAGATACATGCACAGTGAGAATACTTATTGATTGCAATGATTATTTTATTGTAGTTTTATACGTGTAAAAATGAACATTTGTTCGTGTATTAGCAATGTCAATAGGGATTCAAATTTTAATGTAAATATGTGACTAGCAATAATTTTTACTGATCTGAAGATTATTTTATATTAGTTTTTATACATGGAAATTTTGTGCTTGACCTTCGATGTATTTTGTGCTTCACGTACCTTGTTATGATCATAAATAAACATTAGTTGATCTAATGCTCAGCATAAACTTTCAAGTGCTACAAAAAAGAGCAACCATGCCATCCAAGTCATTGTTATGCCCTTACTAAGTTTAGAGTAATAACATATAAACCCTTTCTTTTTTTTAATAGCGCCAATTAATTCCATTAGTTTATTATGTACTTTAGCAAACTTAGTTTTATTTTTCTACCTGCCACAGAATTTGTGTCATTGGGTAATAATAATATGATACAATTCGTGAACTTAATGTTTGATGACCATGAAAAATAAAATGAGAGTATAATTTTGTATTTTCATTTTTCACATATTTTGTGAAAATATGATTGGTTGTTTCAAAAAATATTCCCTATTCCCTATAAAGGTCTAAGGAATGGCAAGGACAATCTACACGATGACTTCCAAGGGTAAATTCTAAATAATATCATGCATTGATTATGGTAATATACTAATTTCTAAATAAGCGAGGTTGGTTTCGATAGAAGCTAACATTTTATCTTATGGCATCTCAATAATAGAAAGAAAGAGAAATTTTCTGGTAGGGAATGCCTTGCTTCAGAATAATGGAGATACCACTGTAGAATGGGTTCCTTTTAGGTAACTTTTAGGTTTCCTTCTGACAGGCTGATGACGATAGAAAATTTTCTTATTAACCTTCTGACAGGCAGATGACAATAGAAAATTCTGTGTGTTGATGTTGCCCTGTCATGGTTGCCATTAGGGGCATCCATTTAATCTGAAAAGTTTTGTAAAGTAATCTAGTACAAACTAAAGAACAAGGCTAATCTATGGTTGCTGTAGGCTAATATCTATGTAAGTTTAAAACTTCTCAGCCTTTGTGCCATGGTGTCTGCACGTCAAATTATTTCTGTTTTTAATGGCTCAAGGCTTCAAATGGTATGCCAAGCGTCTTGGGATAGATGAAGATCCGAGCTAAAATTATGCAAATTACAGTAAGCTTAAACCGTTGGATTACTGCTCCAATGGTAATTATGCAAATACTTTTGTTAAACAACAAAATTCTGCAAATTGTGTCTTAAGACTGGCCAAAATCTCCAGGCGTACTGCAAAGACGTCAACTAGCTATCAAAAAAAGCAAAAAGAAAATGAAAATTTTCAGCACCAAATGCATGCAGGTCATGCAGAGGATTCAAGATTCAACATTCTGATTTCATGAGAACTGCAAGTTGAAATGTTGCTCTATGCCCAGACTGCCATTTTCAGAAATAGTATCAAATATACAGAATTTGCTCCAGTCAATTAGAATTGTTCTCTGTAATGCATACCTTTTTGTTAGCTACGTTTTGGACTCAAGGAACTGCAACAGATGGTATGAGCAATTGAACAGAGGGACAAAGGGATGATGCTTTTGGCACAGAACACCTTCAGTATCTTGAAAGGTAAAAAGTTACTCCTTGCTGATCGATCACTTTGCATTGCTGAATGAATGCATCCTATGCATGCAGCAAAAATCTTGTTGAGACTAAGCAATAAGCATTGCAATACATGTAAGAATGATCAGTACACTTGCCATCTGTCAGGTATATTTTGTGTCTCTGGACAGCATGCTGCTCTCATTGGGAACCAGCCAGGACTATATGATATGCTTTGCAATGGGTAGTGCTCATATCATGTAATGTTCACACTGAGAACTCAGGGAGTGCAGACCAGAAGGGAGGAGAGAAGATGATCACAAGCCCCAGTAATAACAGCACCCTTTCCTTTGACCTGCAGTAGATAATTCAATGCTCCTTCAGTGATGATCTCACCGGGAATCAGCACTGGTACTCCTGGTGGGTAAGGACATACAAGTTCACCACATATTTGACCAACACTATCATGAAAGCTGACTTTTGTTTTATGAGCAAAGAAAGCATCTCTGGGACTCAAACTCATGCTTACGTTTTCAAATGGTGTGAAGTGCACAAAAGCATGCTGCTGATCTTTTGTGCATTTATTGGGTGCTGAAATGGCTGATAGATGCTTCAATCCTGAGATAAGCCTCAAAACATGCTCCCTTTGAGTCCCTAGGTTAAATGCTAGTGTAATAGATTGAGTTCCAACAAGTTCAGAAACAATACCAAAATCCCTGCTTAAGAAATCATCAGCTTCAAAACCAGAAAGACCAAGCTGTTGAGTGCCAATTGTTATTCGCAATGGATCGATAGCAGGAAAGTAAGAAAAATCTGCAATGTTAAAGACTGAGATTTTAGGAATTTTATCCATTAAAGTTCTTGCTTCAACAGCCAATCCAACTGCTCTGCTGAAAATAATTTCTGCACTTTCATTCAGTTGAGCCCTTGCAGCATCTAGTGATGCTAAAAGTAAATAATTAGGGCTACTACTTTGAAGTGTTTGAAGGCATCTGCAGATTTTGTACCGATCAACAATATTACCAGACATATGTAACATCGAGGACTGTGTCAGAGAACACAAAACTTTGTGCGTAGACTGTATAGAAAGATCAGCACCTTGGGAAAGGGCTGAGCTGGGCAATAGCTGATGAAATCCAAAGTGAGCCCCATGAGCCTCATCGACAATTAGAGGGATATTCTGAGAATGACATACCTGCGATATTGTAACCAAATCGCTACAAATTCCATGGTAAGTAGGAGATACAACAAGGACTGCAGCTGCTTTTCGACCTTCCGCTTCCAGTTCCTTGATTGCCCTCTCCACCTGATTCAATAATTACCTTAAGTTCCTTGACTGCACCCAAAAATGAAGGTACAGAATTCTATCATTCCTAATATATTTTGTCTTTAAAGAAATGACTTTACAATACGTTAATGAAACAAAAATAAATTCGCAGATGTTTTATGCTGCACTTGCCTGTGAAGGGGTAATGCAACCAGAAATATCCCAGTTGGAATCATAATGAGGCATAATGTACTTTGGCAATGCACCAGACACTACCATAGCAGATATGGCTGAGATATGAGCATTCCGAGGAAGAATGAGAATGTCTCCTGGAGAACACGTTGCCATAATTGCAGTCTGGATTCCACATGTACTACCGCCCACAAGGAACCATGTCTCTGATGCACCAAAAAGTTCAGCTGCCTTTTTTTGTGCTTCCAAAATAGGTCCCTCTGGATTAAAAAGGTTGTCAAGCTCTGGAAGCTCAGGTAAATCATGAAGAAATGGCTTTTCACCAATGAGACGGGTTAGAGATGATGGTGCTGCGTGTCCTCTGTTGTGTCCTGGGAAGTGAAAGCTTGCAGCATTTTCTTCAGCTGAAGCTTTTAAAGCACTAACTAGAGGAGGGAGCTTGTAACCTTCGACTTTTTGAGGGCTGTGAATAATATCAGTTGAGACAGATCCTACAAATTTTTGCTGCCACTTTAAGTTTTCATTCATTCTCAGCAACATGAGGAACTTATCCTACAAATAAATTTTGGATGCCAAAATTATATTTGAAGGCATTCTTATCCTTCCAAAAGATGAAAGTAATAAATTGAGCCTAGAAAAAAACTCAATTTAGTTTATTTGCTTGTATACTTCAAATCTTAGTGATAGCACAGGTATAAGTGAAAATTTGTATACGTCAAATTTGCAGCTAGGTTGCCCCTCAACACTTGGAAAAACTCACCATTACTTCTATTTATTGTAAGGCATTTAAGCGTATTTATTGCCGCAATCAGTTCATCATAAAAGAATCAATCTGGTGCACCAAGCTATATGCAACTAATGCCACAATGTTCAGATAAGCACAAAATTTAGGTCTTTTTGCACCTCCAGAATTAGCTAGCTTTTGGAAATAATATAGGTGGATCTAACCATGATGTAGCAAAATGTTTGAATTTGGAGAACCTAGAAGACATATGATGAGTGTTGTGATGAGTCTTTTCTTATAACAAAACAAGAAAAGGACCTTTGCTAGGTACTTCTGTTACATATGCAGCCGCTAGCAATAATTGCATTAGTGAAGTAAGAGGGAAAAACAAAAACAGCAATACCAATCAGTCATTATATCATTGGTGAAAATAATAACTAATAAAATATACAGTTGGATCTTTTGGTTCTGGGTGTTTCTCCTGGATGCTTTGGAGCAGCAGAGATTTTTGTACCTCCTGTGCTGCTTTAGGCTTACTCCGAAGTAACTATTACAGTTGAACCTAGAAATGACTGAAACATAACAAATATCCTTTTTGTTTTCTCCTAACACACTAAATTATCTCATGGCTAACCACTCTGCTACATATTGAACTGCCTGGGAGAATTGGAAATCAAACCACTCTGCCACATTTGTCAACCAGAAACTTATGCCAAACAAATACATTACAGCAAACAACTAGGTTGCAGTAAGCATACAAGCAAAGTGACAGCTTTAACGGTTTAAAGGACTGAAATCGAAAGAAAATGGATAATCAGATAGATCATAAATGAGATCAGTAAAGAAGGCCGTTGGAAATGCGAATTGAATCACGATATCTTATTTTAGTAGCAGATTACACTCAAATCTCAGCCATGCCATTGGAGTATCAACTACACCATTCTACTGAGCACTGAAATTATTAAAAAAATACAGAGTTACATCGAATTGCACTTAAGCTCAAAAGTTTAGGAAGAATCAGACACTCTGGGCCAATTTAGGGTATGACTTGGAACATTTTTTACACATTATGCATTTAAACCCGCTAATGCAACTCAAATTCAGAAAATAATGCAGCCCTGACCCAATTCTAAGTCCACCTTAAACTACATGCTCATCAGCTTCTTGATGTCAATAAATTTTCAGCAAAAGAATTGAATCACAGAGTATTATTATCCACTTCAAGAAACACAATAAGTCATCAAATTGCAAATTGCAACACAGCAACATAATCTTATTGATAACAATCATTATTATCCAACAACATTACGCAAATGTAAAGAATAAGAAGAGCTTTTTCCAAAATTCTTACTTTTGATGCACAAGCTTTAGGCCTTCCATTGTGTCTGCCGACCCAGCTACTCCCAAAACTCGGACTAACAATCTGACAAAACCCACAAAACGGTGTTATACAAATTCTGTTCGTCATCAGTGCGTGTGAATTGTGGCAAGAGCTTAACGAAAAAACTGTAAAGCTGAGACTCATCCATATGTGTTTGTATAGGGGAAGTAGACGCTACCATATCCAGAAGAAGAGCAGAAATCATTCTTGTAGTTGCTGACGGGAAAAGGGTCCAGAATTGGAATTGTGATAAGATGGCTGTTAGAACACTTGCGCTATGAGGGGTAGGAGCCGAATCGTAGACCAATTGTGGGCCGTGTACTCCAGAGTCGAGCCTTTTAAAAAGAATGGTTAAAAAGTTTTAGCTCAAAGTAATTAATGAAATTCCACACTAAATTTTTTTGTTTGTTTTAGAAATTTTAAAATTTTAAAACTTTTTTAGCAATTAAATGATTTTTTTGGGGTAAACATTTGGTTTAAATCATCAGTTCTAATTAGTTTCATGTAGGGTTGTATTTGAATACGAACAAATCGAGTATCATATTTTCGAGTTCGAGTTCGAATTCGAATATAATCGAACACTGTTCGAGTTCGTTCGATTATTGTTTGATAATATTCAAGCTCGTTTAAGTTCAAGTTCGAAAAACTCGATTAATGTTCGAGTTCGAATGGTTTGAATTCGTTTATTTTTTATTTTTTGTTTTAAATTTTATAAAATAATAGTTCAAATTTTAATTAAAATAATTGAATATTATAATATTAAATAAATATATAATAATATTAATATTATAATATAAGATTTATTAAGAATAAATCTTCATATTATAAAATATAAATAAAATAATTAATATAATATAATTAATTTTAAAAAATATATAATATATTCGTGAACATATTTAAATTCGTTCGTTTATTATTCGAGTTCGAATTTGTATTTGAGTTTGTTTATTTATTAAACGAATGAATCTTATTCGAATATGAACGAGATCGAACGAGTTTTTATTCATAAACGTTCGATTCGTTATAGGAGCCTTTAGGCGATTGTCCCTCCCCCTTTAGGTACCTAAGTACTGTATTCGGTTTTTGATTTTTTTTTTAATAAAATATATTTGAGACCTACATCACAAAAAAGTCTCTTTATAAAAAAAAAGAAAAAGAAAAAAAAGGCTTCATAGTCTATTCTTCTCAATAAAAAACTCTTAATTCTTAAAAATAAAAAACTATATATGAAAAAAATATTTATCCTTAAAAAGGAAAGAGATACTATGAAACAACCTGTAAAAATATTTTTTAAAAAAATCAAAATTTCTTATCAATTTATTGATTTTTAATTCTAAACATTTAAACTCTTTTCCAGATTCTATCAAATCATCCACTAGTTCTCCAATTGATTCATATTATTCTGTATATTGTGCGTACTTTGCTGGACTTTGCACCACTTGACGCTAGCCAGAGGTAATTATATTTATTTTTATTATTTTTTATTTAGACAAAAGCTTTATTAGATTTTTAGATTATTAAATATTATAAAGATTATTGGTTATTACTGTTGGTTAATTTTTAAAATTTTGTTATTGTTTTATTAAATCTTTTACTGTTTTATTTAATTATAATATTTTTATCTTTTTAATTTAATTGATAATTTTTAAAATCATCATATATTTGTATTCTTATTGTTATTTTTATTCATGAGTAAATTCCTCATTTATACTGTATTTCTTTTTTCTTTTTTTTTTACTTTGTGGCAAAAAAAATTTTCAAAAAATTAATAAGTAATTTTACCTCTTAAAAATTAGAAAATTAAATTAAAATTTTAAAAGACGAAGACTGTAAAATATTTTTGCCTAAGGCCCTCAAATCCTGGCTCTTATTTTATTTATGTACTGTCCATATGTAATATTTTCTAATGGCAAATCTGTCACTTTTTAACTTACTTGGCCATTCAAGAGAGAAGTGAAGATCGGTTGTGAAGAATGAAGATAAAATAATAAATTTACCTCTCAAAATTATTACACTTTTTCAGCACGTGAGATATTAGTCAATAACTTGATTCACACTTTAAAAATAACAAATTTACCTATCAAAATTGTAACACATTTTCAGCACGTGAGATATAACTTTTCAAAATTATCAAATTCTTTTTAGATAAAGTTTATATTAGAAACTCCTATAACTTTATTTGTTTGTTTCTAATAAAGTTTTCGTTTCCTTTTTTTTTTTTTTAAATTTCTGTATATATTGAGAAAACAGAAGTGATAGATTGGGTAAAAGATATACTTTAATTTACTTAGCTACAAAATTTTATATAAAAATTTCTAAAGTTAAGTTATCCAAATGCTCAAAAGTCCCATATAAAACAACCACATAAAAAAGTTTAGGGCATTGTTTCGTTTAGGAAAAGGAAGAGGCGAGAAATGACTTTGGGGAAGGGAGAGGAGGCCAAATACTTCATATAAAGGAAGTTTTTTTTTTTTTTAAACTTTTTTTTCATTTGGTATGAGAGAAGAGGGAGAAAGGATGAGGGAAAAGGAGAGAAAATCATTAATCTAATATTTTTTTCGTCCTTCATTCTCTTCCTCTTTATAATTTGTTAAATTAAAAGCAAGTCAATATTATCATTAATATTTTAATTTATTTTTCCTATTTCAATCCCAACCTCTCCAATTTAGGAGAGTAAGAAATGTTGAAGTGAAGGAGAAATTATGCCCCTTTTTAATTTACTTCCCTTTCACATTTTACTATCCAATACTAATGAAATAAAAACAAGACTAAAGAAAGTTAAAACCTAACCTAGTGTACAAAATGAACAAAAAATGATAATCTAAAAATAAATAGATTTTATTTCTAAAATAGTCATCCAATCGTTCATTTGATTAACGTCGATCCGCTACAGCTATTCATAGAAAAATCTACTCTCTCCCCTCTTACATTTCTGTTTGTATAGTCCATCTGATCAAGATAGCATCTTCATGTTCTAATTTTAGTATTATGTTGGAAACAACTTATCCTAATGATAAGAGGATTGTTGCTCGAGACCTAAGTCTCAAGTTCGACATTAAGTTACGTCCCATTCTTTTCTATTATCCCATTCCCCTCTTCTTGTCTTCCCCCCTCCCTTTCTAAAAAAAATAATTAAAAAGCTTTCAAGTCTTATCTATGTATCATATCTTGCAGAAGGTTTTTTGACCAAGAGCTTCTCTCAAGCTTTCAAACTCCTATTTAATTTTCTTAGATTTTTTTTTTCAAATAGTTTAAAATCTTTTGATTTGTTAGGAACATTTTATCCCCAAAAAATAATTCCTTAAATTTCATGGCTTAGTTTAAATGTCAAATTATTTGGAAGATAAATATGAATAGAAATCCAATTGTATGTTTGGATTGAGGGAAATGAGAGGATAGAAAAGAAGAGTACTTAGATGAGAGCAATAGAGAGAAGAGACAAGGAGTGAATTGAGAAGTTATTATATTTGGACAGTTAATAAAAGAAAATGGGGATATAAATGTTATGGAAATTGCCAAAAATCATTGACAATATTGAAGATTCATTTTTGGAAATTTGCTAAACTTGTTATTAGCAATGTTTGATACAAGGATATTCATGATGGATTAGGAAAAGGATTCCAGAAGATTTAGGAAAAATCTTGGCAAATTGATTCTAAAGATTATATCACAAAGACCTAGAATCCTATAGGAATTAAAATTGCAAAGATTTGGAAGCTTCAAGTATAATTCTTTTTAGCAGTCTCTTAACTCAATATGAAAGCAAACACTTTATTGTGAATTTCTATATAAACAATCCCAAGGAACCCTGATGAAGATACAAGATAGAAAAAAGACTATAAAATTTATTCATTAAAGAGTGATAAGTAATAGAGAGGGAATTTATGAAACTATTCCAAGTGTTTTTGGAGAATATACACTAATAAGGTGTTTTGCTTTCATTGTTAATGTATGCTCCATTATTCAAGTTGCTTGCTGCGTTTACAACATATCTTCAAGAAGAACTTGTATAATTCTTCTTCAACTTAACTATATTTCTAATGGAAATGTCTTGGAGTCAACAAAGTACCGTCGTGCTGCAACAACATAGATTGAAGAGGTTCAATCAAAGAACTTAGGTCCAATAAAGGTCTTCAAAATTTTGATATACAGAACATTGGCATGGTGTTCTATTAGAATCCAATATGAATCAATAACTAATTGAAATAAGTGTATTCCTTGTAACGTTTATTAAAGTTTAGCAGATCTTTTGCACTAGGTCAGGCCCCCGCATATATGGGTTTGATATAGTCTAATTGCGTTAGCAATTTACTATTTGTTGAACTTTTTATTTCTATCTATGAAATTAATGCAACATTGAACGAAAAGTTTAATAATAACATAATTGACTGATAAACCAAACCACACAACTAATATTAGAGTAGATCACCATGCTGATTTGCTATTAATTTAGTCAGTTAGATCTTGGAAGTTGGTTTGGAACAACATGTCTAGAATAATAGAAGAAGAATTTGTTACTCGACCTTTATTGCTAAAGGATGCAAATTATGCGTGTTGAAAAGCTAGAATGAGAATCTTCATCAAAAATCATGACAATGCTTCCTAGTAGATTGTTAAATAACATTGGAGATATAATGTCATGACAATACAAATGCCAAAGTATTAAATACTATCTTTGTTGCTATTGATCCTGATCAGTTCGCATTGATTTCAACATGTGAATTTGCCAAATATGCATGTGATGTATTGTAAACTGTGTACGAAAAGTACAAGTACTATTAGAATGTCAAAATTGCAGATGTGACATCACAATTTGAGGAATTAAAGAAGGGTAATCATGAAACCATTGTTATATTTAGGAGTAAGTTAAGAGATATAGCAAATTAGGGTTTTCAACTTGGCAAAAAGGATTTTGAAGAGAAACTGATGTTGGAAATATGTTCTCGAAAAATAAGAGCTTCTATAAATACATTCATTTTTTTCAATAATAATAGTAGTTTATTTAATAAATTTATATTCACATTTTTCATACATGAAAGGTCGAAGTATATTAGTAAATAGTCTATTTGTTTGGTCGTACTTCACAATAAATTATAGATCATGGTTACTTAACATATAGTTAAAAAAGCTTTTGATTGATTAATGAAATTGGATATTTTATCAAGGTTTAGATCATTATACTATAATTTTTAAGTGAGAAATGGTATACCTTTAACTAGTAAGTAGTCATCTCACACCAATAGTATAAGCATATTTGAAATACGTAAAATTGAACCATGTGATAGTAATCTTTATAAAAGTACTATATTAAATAAAGACTGGACTATTACTGCTATTGCATGGATAGATATTCTATGGTTTGAATATGAGTTAGCGATCTAGTGAAGTTGGAGATATATGTTTTGATATACTATAAGTGAAACTTCCTCCATGCAATCAATAGCCTTGTATATTAGATATATATCTTTAGTTAATCAAGACAGACTTCTATAATAGAGTTTCTATGCCTTTCTTCATGAAAGAAGTACTCACTCCCTGGTGACAGTTTAAGATAATTTGTGAAAAATCTAAGGTCCTAAAAAATGACTAAGAGTATTGCTTTAAATGTAGCTCCCTTTAGATAGGTAGTTACATTCTTGAAAGTCATAGATTATGGATTAGAGGTCAAATGATTGTAAAAGTAATTGAAAAATGTGGTAGTATCTATCAGTCCTATCTCAATGACGGATGCTACATAGAGGAATATTTTCGTCATTGCTTTTGTAAATCGAAGACAACGTTATTGCAATATTATCTTTGGAGGTCAATATCTTCATATGGTGATGAATAAAGATATTTAAAAAGAAAAATATATCTATTTAATTAGTAAGGATATTTTGGTCAATTAACTAGCCAAAGATAATATGTTTTTTGGCCACCAAGATAGCTGTAGAAATCTAAATGGCTATTTTAGTTATTACACAAATTATTTAGATTGTTTGAGGAATGAAAGAATTTATTTTATTCTAAAAATTCTATTAGACTAAAATAAGTAATTAAGTCTAAGATTAGTTCATGGATTTAATTAATTCATTCATTCATTTTATGAAATTCAAGTTAAAATATGAGTTTCAATAAAATAAATAAGGATTGGCTTAATAATTATATTGGGTTATGGATTTATTATTTTAGATTTTAATTAAACTAAAAACCTCAGATAATGAAATAAAGTATGCTAAAATTTTAATATTTTGAGTTTTAATAAAAGGCCCAAGACGAATAATAAAAGGTATAATTGGTAGATAAAATTCTAACCATCTTGAACTAGGGTTGTTGGGCCATGAGGGTTTATTTTAAACCCTCTAAGGGCCGACCAGTTGCAAGGTTGGAGGAACCCTTGCCGCCAACTTTCTTCTAATTCTCCCCCCCCCCTCTCTATTTTATTCTGATATGGGCTAAAATCATCACTATTTTTCTAGTTATTTGAGATTAATTTGATATACTTTTGATGTAATAACTAGGCATATCCCTCCCTATTTGACATTTTGCTTATAGAAAGTGTTTTTGATGAATTTTGTACCGAATTGAGTGAATTTCTAGAAAAAAGGTGAAATTTTCAGAATGCACCTGGTGCCAGGTCCAATATGAAAAAAACAGGGCAAACAGAGCAAAATCCAGGAGTAGAATAGAACACACCTGGTGCTAGGTAGGGTCGAAGCAACTCGGTGCCAGGTCCATTCTGGCCACGAGAATTTTGTGCATGAATTTAGTATTTTTCAAAGGATTTTGGTATTTTTCGAATCCTATTTGAACAAAGTTTTTCAAGAAACAAATTTTGGCAACAAATAAGCTTATTTAAACAAGAAAAACATAAGAGAAAAGAGGGAATTCAAGGATCCAAGCTAGCAAAAGAAGAATTAATTACTCCAAGGAGCATTGTTAAAAGGAGGTTTTCAAGAGAAGAAGAAGAGCTTATGTATGACTTCTATGTTTTATCCTTTATTTACTTTTCTAGAACAATAATGTGCATAATATTTTGATTGTTATTGGATATTATTTTGGAGATTCTAATTTTGAGTTAATTGGAATTTTTGATCAATCTATTGTTATTCTTGGTATTCAATTACTTGTTATAATTGGTTATGGATGTGTTTTCTTCTAATTGACTTGGGAAACAATGTTAGAAGTTCATTACATTGATTTCGTATTTGTTAAATCTTAATGGACTTGGAAAATGAAGTTAAGATTAAAGAACTAATGTAATCAAAGGTTAGTTGATTTCACCTAGAGTATAGGGTTATTGGCTAATTTCATATTTATGAGGTATGAGTTTAATGTACATTTTGGTTTGATTGGGAAATTGGCTAAAATAATCAAAAGATAGTGGTTTTATGGATTTGGAAAGAAGTGGAGTCTGTATAAGTGAATTCATGACTTGGAAAACGATTGAATTTTGCTTAAGTTCCTTCATGATGCCAAGATGACAATTGATTGTGATGAATGCTAAGTGATTCAATAGTATGTTTTCAAGATAATTAGCTAGTTACATGAAATTGCCTCATTAAGTTATATATGTATATTTTACTTGTGTTTTTTTTATTATTTTATCACTTTATTGGGTCGGTTAAACAATGAATGAAAAGTGTTTAATTGTGTACTTGTTCCTTTGAGGATCGATACTCATTAATTCCCTATACTATGCTTGTGATAAGTATACTTGCTCGTATGTGTATTTTGAGATTAATGTTTTAATTAAAACTTGACTAAGGGATGGATTTAAATTTGATAATTTTTATACAACCAAAATTTACCATCAAATTTTTTGCACCATTGTCGGGGAACAGTATCATAAAAGTTTGGATTTTGTTGATTTAACCATCTATGTATGAATGTACCTTAACTAATCAATTTGATTCAATACTATGCTTGTATGATACTAACATTATTCGTAAATATCACTAACTTTTATTTTTTTTAGGTACTTTATGAATATTTAAGTCTATTTATTAGTATATGATTTTGTTTTTTCATTTGTTTAAAATTTTACCATTCTTTATTTTTCTTTTTAATTTGATTTTTGTTTTTCTTTGAGTGCAAGGTTACTATCATCATGGACAATTATTTTTGGGCACAAAATCAAAAGGAGTTACAATGATGATAGATTGGCAAGATTACAAGCTCACATTAATGTTTTTAGTGAGACGTCATTAGAAATATTAGTGAATTCTTTTGTGACCAATACAAATTCATCGATTAAGGGATACGAAGAATCATCCTAACGAATGAGCTCTAAAAGAACACAATTAGCAAAGTTGGTTGATGAGATCTGCAATAGGGAATTGTGTACCTCTCCATTCTTGGAGGATAATGGTCCAAATGATGATGTGTTGAGTTTAGCATGCCTCAAGGAGTTGGATTTTTCAATGCTACATCATACGAAGGCCTTGGAGGATGGTGGTAATTTCTACCCTTCACCCTATTTAAAGGGTGGTAACTTAGTTTTTGTAAACCATAACTTCGAAAGTAAGGATTTCTTGATCCCATCTTTAAAATCTACTAGCTTTAAAGGGGAATTTTAATTGTGACAAATCTTTTGAAGGGTTAATTAGTGATTTCAAAGTTGATGCCTCTGTTAGATACCATGGGCATGTTGAAAAAGATATTTGTGTGTCTAAAGGAATGTTAGAGCATGAGGTTTATGTGTTTTGCTACACCAAGAAAAATTATTTTCATGCACATTATGTAAAACCCATACTTTTTGGAGGTTTTTTATTTATGGAGATATTTTAAAATTTGTTAAGGGTTAAATCCTAATACAATAAGAATTAGAATTCTATTTGGTTAATATTTTAAGTAAGTAGGGACTTAATTGAAATTATTTAAGAGTTGTGGAAACCCTACGATTTATTAAATAGAAAAAACTATGGAAAACATCGTTATTTTCCAATAGTCGTCAATAGACACAGAAAGAGAGAGACAGAGAGAGAGAGAGAGAGAGTTCAACTAGAATCTGAAGGAAAGAACACCATAGACTGTTATAGTTTTCAAGCGTCGATACTAAGTGGTAAGTAGGGATGAATCTCTTCAGTTTTCTTGTATGAATAATAGAATAAAACGTTTTTTTTTGTTAAAAATTTTCGAATAAAATATGATATTTTTTCAAAGTATAAGTTTTAATAATTGGTTAATATATGGTGTGTGTTTCAGTGTTTGTATGATATAGATACATGGTTTCATATGAATATACTTGATGAATTTGTTACTTGATGGATTTGTTTATGTTTATTTGAATATGATGCCTCAAAGGTGGGCTAAACCTTTTTGGAATAATGTTAAGATTGAATTCGTCTTTTTGAAATTAATGCAAGATGAAGTTTTAATCTTCATGGACCGCTAAGGCCGGGTTAAGCCTTTTTGGATTTTCCTAATTGAATAAGTTAATTTAGTTAGAAAAAGGTAATGGTTGTATGAATTTGGTGTCAACGAATGTTTCGATATGTTTTGTATTCATGGTTGTTTGCTGTTGTATGTTATGGAGGTATTATTTCTTAAATTCTTGTATTTTTCTCCATTAAGAAAAAGGGAAAGGAAAAAAAAAAAAAAGAGAAAAGACTTTGACAACAACAACAAAAATGCCAATGCTTACATCTCCGATGCTGAGCCCCGTACGAAATGCAAAGCCCCATTTGTAACAAAATGAAACAACCATAAAGCTTAGCATGTGTGCAAAAGTCAAATGCACGCATTATGGACACCCAATGGTTAAACAATAAACACCGGGTGCACCTAATGGCTACTGAGTGCATCCTAATCATTGGGCTTAGTATTATTTTTATTTGATGCGTTGTCAATGATCTTGTTGTTGAACCGATTCTGATTCTTTGTTTTGCTACATTCGGTCTGATTTTCTTTATATATGTATAGAACACTTAGATATATATATATATATATATATATATAAAATAAATATAGGTTTTATTGTATTTGTTTAATTTGAATTTTAGAAGTAGATAATAAAAAATAATTGAATGTATCTTAAGTGTTTGACATTATTGTGAGTTGAGAATAATTTGAAATCTTGTGATTTAATTAGGTGTTTGAGGTTTGGTTTGCGACCCAAGATATCTTTTCATGCTTTTACGAAGTTTGCTAAGTATACTTATATTAATTTTGTTAAATTAATTGGTATGAGTTTTGGAGCAAAAGAAACTAGTTAGTATATTTTTAAAATGTTTAAAATTTATATCCTATGAAAATAATTTGAGATTTTTGAGTTTGCTATTTTTATATAAACAAAAGTTTTATTCTCCTTATTATGTTATAAGAATAATTTGAAACTAAATGTTTGGTAATAGTTGATGTTTTTATTATTGTTATTATTATTTGTGAATGTAATTGTTAATATGGTGTACATGTACGTATATTATGTAAATGCATATAATAAACTATTCGGGAGAAGTGATTCAATACTACTTACTGAGCATGTGGTTGACTAACCCTTTAATATTTCCTCCTTTTAGATTTTAATGATGATCAATGGTGCGAAAGCCCTTTCTACTAAGATTGTGTTGGACGTATAGCACGAAGTCAAATTTTAGAATTTTGTTTAGTGACTTATGTTATCTTATTTATTTTAAATTCTACCTTTGTTTTTGTACTCGTTGAGACAAGTGTAAGAATTAGTTTTATGGTTTTGATATAATTTCTTTGTGGAAGACTTAATTATGAAATTATTTAGTTGTCATTTTGGAAAAAAAAAATATTTGGTTGTTTAAGTTTTGATGTAAGCTTCGTATTATTGGGTTACGACTTTGGTGGTACGGTCGTGCCACGTCCTACGAGCGCGGGGTGTGACACATTACCTTTTTCAAAACCTCATTGCTTTCTACATTCATAATGCCTATCTTCTACTTTGAGCTTTCATCTCTTTTCCAAAGGTTTGATGAGGAAGCGTGATGAGTGGAAAGAGTTTGTATCTTTGTTTTGGGTTTAGTTTTATTTAAGTTGTTGCGTGTCTTTTACCCCCTAGTAATAAGGAAAATATTTTCCAACTTAAGTGTGGGGGAGTGAGTCATGTCTCTATTTGCTTTCTTAGGATTTTTATTCATATTATTCTTTAGTTTATTTTTTACTATTTAGGTGTGTCTTTATTTTGTTATTATTTTCTTTGTGCTTTTATTTTTCTTTTGTAGGTAGGAATAAAGTCTTCTTGGATTAACCCTTTTTTCTATTTCTAGCTTTGATATCTATTGGAGCTTATTGTATTTGGGGAGTATTGCTTAACTTTCTACCTTCTTTATAATTCTTGTTCCCTTTGAAGATGCTTTCTTGTGTTAATTTTTTACCAATGAGGACATTGTCCAGTTTAAGTATAGGGGAGTAGTTTGGTGATATTCTTTGTCTAAGTTTTTATCAATCATTTTGGTGTTTTCTTGGTATTGAGCTACTTTGGAAAAATTTTGGAAAATGGAAAAATTTCTTGAAAACTTTTGAAATTGAAAGAAGTTACTAATCCGCAATGGAAGTATTTTCTTTTCTCTACTTCTTCTCTTTATTTATTTTGATCTTTTTGGCTTTGCTTTCATCATTATATTTTTAGCCATTGAAGATAATGTGCAGTTTAAGTGTAGGGTGAGAGTTTAGCATTGAAGATATTTTCCATATACATCTCGGATTTTTGTGAAATTTTGGATTTTTGTGAAAATTTTCAAAATGTTTGTGGTTTTCATTGCTTTAGCAAGGTTGTAATTATCTTTCTTACTTGGATATGAATTTTGTCAATCATTTGGTGGATTTTTTATAAGGAATTGTTTTATTGGATGAGATATTTTAAGACTTGAGAATTTATATTAATTTTATTTATTCATTGATGTTTGAGTATTATTTGACTCATCTAGTTTGAAAGTGGAAGATATGATGAATGTGGAAAAAGTTGTTGGTTAACTCTTGTATTATGGGGTTTAAACTTTGTTTAGCTTTGAGTTATGATAAGGAATGTGAAAAAAAAAAAAAATTGAGTGGAAAAACATTGTGGAAAAATGATGATTGTGAGTTGAAGTTTGAGAAAAATAAGTTGATTATTGTTTCCTCTTTGTTGATGAGAAAGTCTTGTTTCTGCTTGATTATGGGGGCCAATACGGATAGTGAAGAGAAATCCATTTATTATAGGCTATTAATTCTCAAAAGCAAAATAGAGAAAAAGAGAGAAAGATTGTTGACAAAATGATGAGTGATGATTATAAGGGGGCTAATACGGTGTATGAAGATAAATCCATTCACTTGAAGCTACCAATTTCTTAAGTCATGGAGAAAACTTTGAGAGAAAAAAAGTGGAAAGTTTTTCCTTATATCATGACTTGAGTTGTGCAAAGTTTGGGTTTATAATGCTTGAGTTGGTAGATAGTTTGACTTGTATGATTCATGTTATCTATGTTTTTTCTTGAAGAGTGAAATAATTTTCTTAGATTAGGGTATAAACTTGATTAATTTGACTTCAAGAGTTTTATTTGTCATGTCAAAATACTTCGAGTTATAATTGTTTTTAAAGGGTTAGATGAATGGCAAAAGTTTTATCTAAAGCTTGAAGAGAGGTTATAAGCTTTGTTATAATTTTAAAAGAATGAATTCTTTATTTTCTTGATTATTTTCTTGACTTAAGTGTTTTGCTTGAGGACAAGCAAAATCAAGTGTGGAAGTATGTGATAGGGTCTAAAATCATCACTATTTTTCTAGTTATTTGAGGTTAATTTGAGATACTTTTGATATAATAACTAGTGATATTCCTTCCTATTTGACATTTTGCTTGTAGCAAGTGTTTTTGATGAAATTGTGCAGAATTGAGTGAATTTTGAGCAAAAAGGTAAAATTTCCAGAATGCACCTAGCACCAGGTATTGCTACTGCACCAGGTGCAAGGTTCAATCTGGTAAAATAGGGCAGACAGAGCAAAATCTAGAAGCAGAACAGAACACACTTGGCGCCAGGTAGGGTCGAAGCAACCCGACGCCAGGTCCATTCTTGCCATGAGAATTTTGTGCATGAATTTGGTATTTTTCAAAAAATTTTGATATTTTCTGAATCCTACTCGGACAAGGCTTCTCAATCAATGAATTTTGGCATCAAAGAAGCTTATTTAAACAAGAAAAATACAAGAGAAAAGGGGAAATTAAGGATCCAAGCTAGCATAAGAAGAATTCACTACTCAAAGAAGCATTATTCAAAGGAGGTTCTCAAGAGAAGAAGAATAGCTTGTCGATGAGTTCTATCTTTTATCCTTTCTTTACTTTTCTAGAACAATGTCGTGCTTCATATTTTGATTGTAATTGGATATTATTTTAGAGATTATGATTTTGAGTTAATTGGGATTTTTGATCAGTCTATTGTTATTCTTGGTATTTGATTACTTATTATAATTGGTTATCGATGCGTTTTCTTCTAATTGACTTGGAAACTGATGTTAGAAGTTCATTGCATTGATTTCATTTTTGTTAAATCTTAATGGACTTGGAAAACAAAGTGAAGATTAAAGAACTAAAGTAATCAAATGTTAGTTGATTTCACCTAGAGTATAGGGTTATTAACTAATTTCATGTTTATGAGGTATGAGTTTAATGTCCCTTTTGGTTGTTTTGGTTTGATTGGGAAATTGGTTAAAATAATCAAGAGATAGTAGTTCCATGGATTGGGAAAGAAGTAGAGTCTATATAATTTAATTCATGACTTGAAAAATAATTGAATTTTGCTTAAGTTCCTTCATGATGCTAAGATGACAATTTATTGTGATGAATGCTAAGCGATTCAATATTATGTTTTCAAGATATTTGTTGAGTTACATGGAATTGCATCCTTGAGTTATATATGTATATTTTACTTATTTTTCCTTTTTATTATTTTATCACTTTATTTGGTTGGTTGAACAATGAATGAAAAGTGATTAGTGTGTACTTGTTCCCTTGAAGATCGATACTCATTAATTTCCTATACTATGCTGCGATGAGTATACTTGCTCGTATGTGTATTTTGGTATTAATGTTTTAATTAAAAATTATCTAAGTGATGGATTTAAATTTGATGATTTTTATACACCTAAAATTTACGCATCATCTTCCTAAAAAAAATTCTTTCCTACTTGTACCAATAACTTGATTTGTGAAGTTGATAGAATGCATTGGAAGGTTAAAAACTTTAGTTATGATACACATTTTATGCATTGGAGCATATGTTTTGTGGGTTTTCTAGTTGAAAAATACCTAAAGTTCATGAGTCTCGGATGACTTATTAATAAACCAAATCCGGTTACTGCCACGATTTCTTCTAATCCAAAAAAAAGAAGTACACATGCGATCCTAATCTCTGAAAAATTTTTAATTTTTTTTGCTACACTTGTGTGATATTCGATCTTGCAAGTGTTATTAGAGCATTGGTTTAACACCTAGGAGCTTACTTTGGGATAATAATCGGTAGTGGTTCCTTAAAAATTAATTTTTTGATATGCGTGATCCGTATGATTAGTTTTTAGATCTCTTGTAAACATTGCAAGTGGATGTATAGGTTCTTGTAATAACTATTTTTCTTTAGTTGTTGATTTTTCAGGTTTTTGATAGAATCTGATGTACATCTTACATGGGGAAGTGTATGCAATTGTAAAATTATAATTTAGCTTGAGAGCTTTTATTTTTCTCAAACTTTCAAGTTCTAGATATCAAAAGTCAGTTGGTACTAGTAATAGATTGAAGAAAAATTGCAAAAAATGTGACACGATTAAAATTAGAGTGTCAAAGCTTTAAACAAAAATTTCCGCGTGAACAAGACACCAAGTAGCGCTGCCTCTTCTAGGTCAAGTGGTGCCTCTTCTCAGATGCTATTGTCACTGGGTGATTTTTGGCAAGATGGCATTGCTTGCTTTGTCCCTAGCAGCGCTGCTTCTTTTCAAAATCTTCCGGGCCTTAGTGTAGAAAAGTTTTTTTTTTCTTGTAATTTTTTAGGAAACCAATATGTAATATTTAGTTTTTATGCATAACATTCATTTATTTATGTAAATAAAATGCATGAAAAAGGTAGTTGGAACCACCTTAAAATTAAACATGATCATTTATTATATATGGGTTTTGATCTTACCTTATTTAGTTACATAAGTTAAAAGAATAGAAAGAGTATGAAAATAATTTATTTTATTTTCTGCATCCTTTATTCTTTTATTGAGAATAAAGAATAAATTGTGTTTTAAAGTAAATATGGTAATTTGTTTTTTTTTCTTCAAAGTAAGATTCATCATTTATTTTTTTAAAAGTTTTGTACCCATGATATAAGAAAATAATTTGAATTTAGGAACTTTAAAAATTAATTACCTAGAGTATTTCTTGGAAAAAAAAAAATACAGGTAAAACCCTTTAAATAAAATATCAAGTGGGACAGGATTCAACAGTCCCATAGCTTCCAACCCATTCAATGTTAAGGATCATGGACTTTCTCGTGTCACCCTAAGAATGACCCTCTATTGGATGGAATTTTGTAAGAATCCAGGTTTAATGGATTGAGTCAAACTAATCTAAGGTAAGTATTATATTCGACAAACCTATATTGGAATCTATAATACTAGATTGTCTATAATTCATGAGAAATAGGCTAACTTACGTTCGAACTAACTTCTAAATCATGAGCTAAATGATTTAGTAGTAGATAGTTATACACTTAACTAGGAAAATTATTAACCTTCTTTTGAAGCTCTGTCAAAAGAACCAAATATTAACATTGTGATAATAGTTTAAATGTTTAATTATTATCAAGATAAATATTATATTCACTTTAAATGTATACTTTATGTGAATAGACACAAACTTATAATTTATTATCTGGTAGAGGCTTTTTTAGTCCTTTAGCCATTATTCTCAGAGAGAATAGGTTAATTGGCTCGAATTATGTAGATTAGAAAAGGAACTTGAACATAATACTCACTGTCGAAGATTATAAGTATTTTGTAACATAATCCTATCCTGAAATTGAGGAAAATTCCACCGCAAAAGATCGTAAGGCTAAAAAGGTATGGATGAAGGCTGACTAGATGGCTTGATGCTGCAAGTTAACTTTTATGTCTAATGTTCCCCAGTCAAAACACAAGAAAAAACCCATTGCTTATGATATAGATTACTCTTTAAGGATATGTTTGCTGTTAAAAGCCGAACCGCTAGGTAGGAAACACTTAAAGTAATAATGAACACCAGGATGATTAACAGAATATCAGTCAGAGAATATATGCTCAAGATGAATGTTTCTTTTGAAGAAGCCAAGATACTTGTGTAGGATTTCTAAATTAATTAAACAGATTAAACGCAGCGAAAAATAGCAAGAAATCCAAGCCATGGATCACGGGTTTGTAGTAGAAACGGGAACAAGAGAAGATCACGCTTATTACCTCTTGAAGCCGGAATTTAAATTTTTCTTGTTCCAAGAACGCATGCGCGATCCAGATCACAAATCCGATTCACAGCAGCTCAACTGAAGTCCAAGAAAGAACTCCCTCTAATGATAATCCACACAAGGTCGAACGCTCACAATCTCACAATTCTATGCTAGTAGAATTTAGGAGGCTAGGGTTTGATTAATAAGAGAGAGACGGCTAGGGTTTGATCAAGAGAGAGGCAGAGAAACGGTTTCTCTGTTATTGCGTGAATAGTTTGTGTCTCTCACCCTAAGGAAACCGTTTCCTTATATTTATAGATTTATAATTACAGTAAATTGTAACTTAGTCCTTCAACGTCTAATTGTCAATAAATTGGTCCTTGAAGTTTACTTAATTATAATTAGGTCCCATGAATTATAACAAACTTATAATTCACCTATAAATATATTCTCTTCTCTTAATTAACCCCATAATATTATCAAATAATATATTTGAGCATTCAAACCTTTATTGTGTGTGACCCATTAGGTTTCCTGGTCTTATTGGTAGCATAATATAATCCTTAATAAAATAAAGGATTAAATTTATTAATTCTCTAATTAATAAATCCATATTTAGCATATCAAGAGCGACATCTAGCAATGACTCTTGACCACCCAAAAGTCCAGAAAGTCAAGTGGCTTGACATGAACCTTTCACTAGCAAATTATCAGTACAATAAACTCCTTTCACCATACAATATCTCATTCGGTCTAGAGCATGGAATTAGTGCCAACTCCCTCCAGAATATTATTAATTCTGGCTCGAATATTTTAGTACTTGTTCAAGAAATCCATTACTCGATATGTGTATAAATTGGAACCATTTCAATCACATAGTCGCCTTGGCCAAGGACTTCATGAGTAATGATTTCTACAAGTGGCCTTGAGATATACTCTCCTACTATTAGGAGTGGTGAATCCTTTATTGACTTTCTCAATTACTTTCGTTTACTTTACGTTGTACCCAATATCCATCCCTTAGGCAGTCCTAGATAAGACTCTAAAGATTAGAATCAAAGTACAACGCTCGTTAAACAAAGTACCTTGGAGATCTCAAGTCTAAGGATAGTTGCACACTTGCTATAATGAGATTCTATCACTGGCACTAAATAGTTATCCAAGTGATTATCTTGTAGCTAGGTCATCCAATGAACTTGTTCGAAAACAAGCATCCACATGTTAATCCTGAGTATCCCAATACTCACGGATATGAAAACCACCGCTTAATCCAATCAAGAGATATAACAAGTGCCAGTCTTGGCGTATTAATAATGTCCCTTCTTATTAATACTATGACTGGGGATTATTTAAGTACAAACACTGCATAGTGTAGTAGGAATCTCACATCATGATTTCCTTAACACTGTGTTGTACTAGGGACTTTATCTAACTGTTTGTATACATATTTAGATATAACAATCAAACTGAAAGATAAAGAATGCCTCTTATTAATTTAATATGCAATATACATGGTACACGTGATTGCCTCTAGAGCACAACACTAACAAACTCCCACTTGTACTAGAGCCAATTATTCATGTATTGAATACCAAATGACTCAACATGTTTATCATGTTTCTTCTGGGAAAGCGCTTTAGTGAGTGGATCAGCTATGTTCTGATCCGTGGGAATCCTCTCTATCTTTACATCTCCTCTATCTATGATTTCTCTAATCAGATGATAGCGTCTAAGTACATGCTTGGATCGTTGATGAGACCGTGGTTCCTTTGCCTGTGCAATGGCTCCATTGTTGTCACAATACAAATGTATCGAATCAACAATGCTGGGCACTACTCCAAGTTCAGTGATGAACTTCTTGATCCATACTGCTTCTTTAGCTGCTTCAGAAGCTGCTATGTACTCTGCTTCAGTAGTCGAATCGGCAGTAGTCTCTTGTTTGGAGCTCTTCCAACTAACTGTTCACCACCTAATGTAAATACGTAGCCAGATTGTGATTTGAAGTCGTCCTTATAAGACTGAAAGCTGGTATCAGTATACCCTATTACTTGTAAATCACCATCTCCATATATCAAGAATACATCCTTAGTCCTTCGTAAGTACTTAAGGATATTCTTTACAGCCGCCCAGTGACCCTCTCCAGGATCAGATTGGTATCTTCTCGTCAAACTAAGAGCACACGATACATCGGGCCTAGTACATATCATTACATACATGATAGACCCAATTGCTGAAGCATATGGAATGCTACTCATGTGATCCCTTTCAACTTGTGTCTTTGGAGATATCGACTTTGAAAGGCTTACACCATGTGTCATAAGTAAGAATCCTCTTTTGGATTGATCCATGCTAAACCTTTTCAACACTTTGTCTATGTATGTAGACTGTGAAAGACCTAGCAACCTTCTAGATCTATCTCTATAGATCTTTATTCCCAGAATATATGTTGCTTCTCCAAGGTCTTTCATGGAGAACATCTTGGACAACCAAATCTTCACTGATTGAAGAGTGGAAACATCATTTCCTATAAGCAATATGTCATCTACATAAAGCAATAGGAAAATAACTTTACTCCCACTAACCCTCTTGTACACACAAGGTTCATCCATATTTTGAATGAAACCAAAATCTTTAATTGTCTCATCAAAACGGATATTCCAACTCCTAGATGCTTGTTTAAGTCCATAAATGGACCTTTGCAACTTGCACACCTTTGTGCTATTTTTGGATATGAAACCTTCAGGCTGTGTCATATACACTTCCTCAATCAGGTTTCCATTAAGGAAAGCTGTTTTCACATCCATTTGCCAAACCTCATAATCGTAATGAGTGGCAATGGCTAGGAGTATTCTTATGGATTTCAACATCGCGACTGGTGAAAAAGTTTTGTCATAGTCAATACCTTGTCGCTGACGATAACCTTTTGCTACCAAGCGAGCCTTATAGGTAACCATATTACCATCCATGTCAGTTTTCTTTTTGAAAATCCATTTACACCCTATAGGATTTATTCCTTCAGGTGGATCAACCAAAGTCCATACTTGGTTGTCATACATAGAATCTATCTCTGACTTCATAGCTTCGAGCCATTTGTAAGATTCTGAACTATTCAGAACATCCTCGTAAGTAGTAGGCTCATCGTCATCTATGAGCAATACGTCATTATGGTCATTTATGAGAAATCCATATCTCTCAGGTGCCATTCGTATCCTACTTGACCTACGAAGCTCTTGTGTGTTAGAAGGTTCATCTATTTGAATAGATACAAGTTCAGATTGGTTGATCAATATTTGTTTGCTCTTCTTGAACTTCACTAAGTTCAAGCTTGCTCCCACTATCTTCTTTGAACATGTACTCCTTCTTTAAGAAGATAGCGTGTTTTGAAATAAAAACTTTATTTTCAGAAGGAAGATAGAAGTAATATCCAAATGATTCTTTTGGATATCTAACAAACAAACATTTGTCAGACTTACTTTCAAGTTTGACTGACATTACCTTTTTAACAAAAGCAGGGCAACCCCAAATCCTTAAATGAGATAACTTTGGTCTCTTACCAAAGAATAACTCATAAGGAGTGGTATCAGCCATTTTTGACGGAACTCTGTTTAAAATGTAAACAGCAGTCTCCAGTGCGTACCCCCAAAATAATTTTGGTAAGTCTGCAAAAGACATCATGGTCCTTACCATGTCTAGAAGGGTTCGATTCCTTTGAGTATATGGTGGAGTCCATTGAGATAATATTCCGTTATCTCTTAGATAACTTAGAAACTCTTGACTTAAGTATTCACCTCCTCGATCAGATCTAAGAGCTTTAATACTTTTGCCAAGTTGTTTCTCTACTTCATTCTTGAAGTCTTTGAAACGGTCAAAGGCTTTAGATTTGTATTTCATCAAATACAAATACCCATATCGAGAATAATCATCAATAAAGGTAATGAAGTATTGATAACCTCCTCTTGCTTGTATTGACATTGGGCCACATACATCTGAATGTACCAGTTCTAATAACTCTTTTGCCCTTTTTCCTTTTCTTGAAAAAGAAGTTTTAGCCATTTTTCCAAGTAAACAAGATTCGCATGTGTCATATGATTCGTAAGTCATCCAGTTTGTATAACTTAGACACATGTTTTTCATTTACATGGCCTAAATGACAATGCCATAAGTAAGATGAGATTAAGTTATCCTTTTTATGTTTCTTTTTACTTATATTGAGAATTGGATTATATATGTCTAGAACATATAAACCATTGATCAAAGTTGCAGAACCATAATGAATATCATTTAATGAGAAAGAACAACATTTATTCTTAAAACTTAAATGAAATCCGAATAAGTCTAAACAGGCAACTGAGATAATGTTTTTCAACAAAACTGGTACAAAATAACAGTTTTGTAGTTCTAAACCTAATCCAGAAGGTAGATTGAGATGATAAGTCTCCACAGCTAGTGCAGCAACCTTTGCTCCATTTGCAGCTTGTAGGTCCACGTCACCTTTCTCTAACCTTTTACTGTCCTTTAGTTCCTGCTAATTATTGCATAAATGAGATCCACAACCGGTATCCAATACCCATATCTCATTATTAAAGGCAGTATTAATCTCAATCATAAACATACCAGGATTAGAAGTAGAAGTTCTTGCAAGCTTCTCCTTCTCATTCTCTTCCTTCACAGTCTCCAAGTAGGCCTTGCAGTTACGCCTCCAATGGCCCATTTTACTACAATGATGACATGGGCCTTTAGGGGCAACCTCCTTCTTCTTGACACCTCATTTGGGCTTAGTAGGAGTGTTCTTCTTCTTCTTCTTAGAAACCTTTTTCTTAGAAGATGAAGAACCTACTAACAAGATTGCCTTATCATCCTTTTTCATAGAAGACTCAGCAATCTTAAGCAGATTGATTAGCTCAGGTATGGTGATCTCAATATTATTCATGTGGTAGTTGATCACAAACTGTGAAAAACTACTTGGTAATGATTGTAGAATTAAGTCAATACTTAACTCATGATCCATTACGAACCTAAGAGACCCAAGCTTTTCCATGTAGCGCAACATCTGCAACCCATGAGTGGCCACTGAAGCACCCTCAACCATCTTAGCACGGAACAGTTGTTTAGAGATCTCATATCTCTCTGTTCTAGCTTGTTTGTCAAACAGCTCTTTAAGATGGAGGATCATTGATTGAGCATCCATATGCTCAAGCTATTTTTGCAGCTCAGGAGACATTGACGCCAGCATGATACAAGATGTTGTGTTGCTATCTTCTTTGTGCTTCTTGTGGACAGCATGCTTCAGCAGGAGCATCTTGAGCTGGAGGTGGCAGAATAGGAGCTTCTAGCACGTAGAGCAACTTTTCTGACTTGAGAACGATTCTCAAGTTTCTATACCAGTCCAAATAGTTTGATTCAGTGAGCTTGTTTGTTTCCAAGATGCTACGCAAGTTTAGGTTTGTCGACATGATGCAAATGACCTAGATGTAAAGATAGAATTATTAGAACATGTATATGCAAATGCAATGCAATTAATTAGGTCTTTAATTAATCGCATAATTATTCCACTATTTTTACTCAAACCAATAGCCCCCACTATTGATTCGGGAAAACCCGTTAGAAGCTTGCCTAGCGGACCGGTATCCAAATTCCTTAAGAATAACCTTGGGTTTGCCCAACAAGCCATCCTCAAGTTCATTGGTAGGTATCCAATACCAATTACATCGTATGTAACTACCGGATCATTGGGTGATTAACAGCTTTTAATCTTAAAGCCTTTTAGGTTACCCCAACTTTTCATCTAAATTTCTTTATGCTTGAGTTTGCCCAACCGGAATAAAGAATTTAGTTAAACCCGACCCATTAATCAGGAATTCAATTCCAAAGGAATTTAATTCCATAGCATGAACATGCCCGATGTCAAGTAGGCTTGAGTTTGCCCAACAACCTGGTTTTAAAAAAGGACTCTCGTTCTTACTATATTAATGGAAGGAATTAGGTTTAAAATTATTTGAGGGATTTGTTCCTTTTAGTGGTCTCATCGTTAGGCATGCATACAATTTATCAATAAGCAGCATAAATTGATAAATATGGTAATAAACAATTACGTGGCATGGTTATGGACTTTCTAAATTAATTTTCTTGAGCCACCAAGGAAATTAATATGGTCAACCCTATGTGTTCATGCATGATATAAGTAGAGGGTCTTACCATCTCATTTTATTTTGAACGCCATCTTCAAAATCTTGAAAGTAAAATTCTACCTCAATCTCACCTATATAATCTAATTACATAATTTCCTAAAAGGAGAAACCTCGAGTTACATTCGAGAGGAGTTAGATTAGAAGAGAATTACATCAGAATTTGAGAGAAAGCAGGGCACGCAGGCCCTATTTTATTAAAACAAAGCGGTAAAAAATGCATGAACAGATATAATTGGTTTTAGTCCATAACCATCCACCATGCCATTAACTATGCTTAAACAAAATAAACATATACGTTTATTATTCTAAAATCATTATTTTGGGAAAATAAAACAAATTCTACAATCAACATTTTAGAAAAATACATTAATTTTCAAAATCACTATTTTGAAAAATAAAATTGATTGTCTCAAAACTAATTTTGAGAAAATGATTTTGGGTCCTGTCACGCAACGATAACAGCGGGGTCAAGGGGCAGCGCCCCTTGCAGGGGTCAGGGGGGCAGCGCCCCCATGGAAAAATTTTTATTTTACCACCTCTCATCAAATGAGATTTTCTCTTTCAAAATTCTATTCTAGAAACCCCCCCCCTTTTTTAAACACCGAACTGAAACCACTGCGTGCGGCTTGGATTTTCTGCAAATTTTTGTTCAGTTCGGGGCTATTCCTAGATCAATCAAAACCAGTTTTTGACGTTGATCTTTGTTAATATTTATTAACAAATCATTGTGATCATTCTCACAATCAATTTAACAATCCAAATTGTTAAACGGAAGGCTTAATTACAGGATGAACATCAACTGAAGCCAAAACCTGAACACAGACGCAGAACCATTCTGCAATATTTTCGAAAGCATAAAACCCACAACGTAGAAGCGATTTCTGCAACCCAAATTATTCAAAACAAAACCCAGACGATTACATACAAACCATCAGACATGATCATACAATTAACATGCTATAATCATGCAATTTACATGCTTGAACAATTCAAAGCAATAAAACATCCCATTAAAATGTAAACCCGTAGGCTCTGATACCACTGTAGGATTTCTAAATTACTTAAACAGATTAAACACAGCGGAAAATAGCAAGAAATCCAAGCCATGGATCATGGGTTTGCAGTAGAAACGGTTAAAAGAGAAGATCACGCTTATTACCTCTTGAAGCCGGAATTTAAATTTTTCTTGTTCCAAAAACGCAGGCGCGATCCAGATCACAAAACCGATTCACAGCAGCTCAACTGAAGTCCAAGAAAGAACTTCCTCTAATGATAATCCACACAAGGTCGAACGCTCACAATCTCACAATTCTATGCAAGTAGAATTGAGGAGGCTAGGGTTTGATTAATAAGAGAGAGACGACTAGGGTTTGATCAAGAGAGAGGCAGAGAAACGGTTTCTCTGTTATTGCGTGAATAGTTTGTGTGTCTCACCCTAAGGAAACCGTTTCCTTATATTTATAGATTTATAATTACCATAAATTGTAACTTAGTCCTTCAACGTCCAATTGTCAACAAATTGGTCCTTGAAGTTTACTTAATTATAATTAGGTCCCATGAATTATAACAAACTTATAATTCACCTATAAATATATTCTCTTCTCTTAATTAACCCCACAATATTATCAAATAATATATTTGAGCATTCAAACCTTTGTTGTGTGTGACCCATTAGGTTTCCTGGTCTTATTGGTAGCATAATATAATCCTTAATAAAATAAAGGATTAAATTTATTAATTCTCTAATTAATAAATCCATATTTAGCATATCAAGAGCGACATCTAGCAATGACTCTTGACCACCCAAAAGGCCAGAAAGTTAAGTGGCTTGACATGAACCTTTCAATAGCAAATTATCAGTACAATAAACTCCTTTCACCATACAATATCTCATTCGGTCTAGAGCATGGAATTAGTGCCAACTCCCTCCAGAATATTATTAATTCTGGTTCGAATATTTTAGTACTTGTTCAAGAAATCCATTACTCGATATGTGTATAAATTGGAACCATTTCCATCACATAGTCGCCTTGGCCAAGGACTTCATGAGTAATGATTTCTACAAGTGGCCTTGAGATATACTCTCCTACTATTAGGAGTGGTGAATCCTTTATTGACTTTCTCAATTACTTTCGTTTACTTTACGTTGTACCCAATATCCATCCCTTAGGTAGTCCTAGATAAGACTCCAAAGATTAGAATCAAAGTATAACGCTCGTTAAACAAAGTACCTTGGAGATCTCAAGTCTAAGGATAGTTGCACACTTGCTATAATGAGATTCTATCACTGGCACTAAATAGTTATCCAAGTGATTATCTCGTAGCTAGGTCATCTAATGAACTTGTTCCAAAACAAGCATCCACACGTTAATCCTGAGTATCCCAATACTCACGGATATGAGAACCACCGCTTGATCCAATCAAGAGATATAACAAGTGCTAGTCTTGGCATATTAATAATGTCCCATCTTATTAATACTATGATTGGGGATTATTTAAGTACAAACACTGCATAGTGTAGTAAGAATCTCACATCATGATCTCTATCATGATTTTCTTAACACTGTGTTGTATTAGGGGCTTTATCTAACTATTTGTATACATATTTAGATATAACAATTAAACTGAAAGATAAAGAATACCTCTTATTAATTTAATATGCAATATACATGGTACACGTGATTGCCTCTAGAGCACAACACTAACAACTTGGTGTGGTTATTGATCTCGAGAGTCAAATAAACGCGGTTCTTGAAACTTTGTCAGAATTCTTTTCTCCATTTAAGTTAAACTATAACATAAATAAGATAAGCATGACTCTTTCAGAGTTAATAAAGGAGTTCCAGGCGACAGCAAAGATTATGAAACCTAAGCCTATAGCTTTAGTGTCAAGGGCCTTATCTTCTAGACTTAAGCTCAAATCTAAAAAATTTAAGAAAAAAAGAGGTAATACAGTTGGATCAGCTAGTGCTGGGGCTAATATTAAACTTAAAGGGAAGTGTTTCAAGTGCGGCAACAAGGTCATTGGAAAATAAAATGTCTGGACTTCTCAGTTAAGTGTGTAACACCCCACGACTACGTACCCTAAAAGGGCGGGGATGTCGCCCCGTCCCATAGGACAAGAGATCTTTAAAATGAGGTATAAAAATACAAAGGAAACCTCCAAGAGCTTCAACTTAGATAAATAAAGAAATACTCTTATTACATCAGGCTCAACTTGGAGCAAAACGAAATAAAAACAATTAAGCGTTCAACTGCTTAAACAATAAATGTCTCCTAAGTAAAGGTGACCATAATTAGAAAAACTTCAACTATCAATGCCTCGCTAACTCAGCATAGTCTATCTCCTGAAAATATGATGTAAAACAGTGTGAGAATAAATCTCAATAAGTCCTGTGTGTGCACATGGTGTTTTAAATAGTACGTGTATGCAAAGTGTAAAACATTTGTAGAAATAATTTGGCAAGTCATAAACAATCTCTTTCGCAAGGAGTGAGTTTTTCTCATTGTCACACTTTGTACAAAATAAATTCTCTACTCGAATAAACAGTCATGTCACCACACGTTGGGCTCCATGAGAACAAAATGGCCATGGCACCACACTTTGTGCACCTTGTTCAGACCAGATTACCACACATTGGACGTTCTGATCAAGGTGAGTGTACAGCTCACCGGGTGAGATACTCCTCCATCTCTACACCCAACAAAACCATCCAGGTGTCCACGCTAGGAATATAAATAATACCATACCAGGTACAAATACTAGCTCAGATTGGCCTGACCAACCAACACTGTCGCCTTTTCAAGTAGAGTTCATCTTCTGGATGTGGCCTCCTACCAGAAGACTTACGCTAGCCCTCTAAGACTAGTATTGTTAGCCTACCCTTATTGAGTACTCAACGAATATATTCGTCAATTCCTGATTCAAAATATCTCCACACCTTGGCTTTGTACAACGTGGTTTTTCTCTAAAAGAGTTTTCTAAAAATTTAGGAAAGAATAGTGTTCTTGATAAAATCATTAGTTTGACAAAACCGTTTAAAGAATAATCATCCATGTTTACAACCCAAATAATCATAGTTCAACAATAGCTTTACTAAGCTTCACAACATAGACTTGCCATCACAACATTTAACAAAAGAGTTTATGCAAGGACTTACCATCACAACATTTAACAAAAGAATTTATGCAAGGACTTACTTGATATGCCTCAGATAAACCATATAATATCATGATCATGGTCTCAATTAATTCAAACATGCTCTAATCTCATTTATTTTCACAACAATTCGCAATCCCCTATTTAATTCCAAGTAAACTATCCAATCCCCAAAGATCATATACCATGACCATATGTTCATCCCACTAATAGACATCATTAAACCTTACTTTCGGCATCAAGGGTGGGTATTCCCTTACCTTGCAACAACCGGGTAATGAGGTCTCGATGCTCCTATGGTGGTCGTCCCGAGTTCGCTTGAGAAGAAGAGAAAAGCTACCTCCTTTGCTCATCTTGACCGAAAATTAAAGAAGAAGATGAAATCAGCCTCTATGGGGCGTGATTTAAGGGAAGAAGAAGGAGAAAAGAATCATTAGAGAAAACGACATCAAGAGGTTGAGAGGATTTTTGCTTACCTTAAAGTGTGTTCAATTTTTTCTTAGAATAGTTCTTGAGTTTTCGAAAATTTGCAGAGAGAATTTGCTGGAATTTTTGTGTAGAATGGAGAGGATAGACGGCTGCTATGATTTAGAGTTAGAGAAAGTTGGTTTTGGGTTAGATGATGGTATTTAGAAAGGCTCCTAATGGCTTTAGGCTTCTTGGCCAACTAGGGCGAAAATTGCAGCTTGTGATGTCTCTCCTTGCTGCCGAATTTAGGTGAGTTTAAGAGAAGAAAATAATCTACAATTGCTCCCTTGTGCTGGCCGAAATATTGGTCAAGAGAAGGGCTGATTGTGTTCAGAATTTTGGGCCAAACAAGGAAGAGTTTGAGAAGGTTTGAAGAGCTAAAATTTCTGTGCGTGTGCAGTGGTTTTGCTGTACGAAATTGCTGAACAATAAGAGGAGAAATTCTGGTCTGTTGTAGCTGTGGTTCTGCCGAAATTTTCAGAGAAAAAATGAGGGTTTTGGGTGCTGAAAAATAGCTTAATCAGCTGGGGTTTTTCGGTGGGTTGTGTGTGCAGAATTTCGGTTGGAATAGGAGTATAAGGCTAGCCGAAATTTTCTGTACAAAGCTGCCGAAAATCCTGTGCATAAGCTGGACGAATTTCTGTGGTTTTGTGAGAATAAAATTCTGGTTTTGTGCAGCTAAGGTAATCTAAATTGATGAGGAGTATTTAGGTGCTTTGAGCTAGGGTTTGGAGAGTTGGATTGCACTTAAGGAGTGCTGGAATTTCGGACAGCTTGTGTTGACACAAAGCTGCCGAAATTCTGCTAGGATAAGGAAGAAAATCCTAGTTGAATTAGGGTTGAAATAAAAGTCTGATTTGCTAAGGGATTTAGGATAAGGTTTTCTAGCTTTGGAAGAGTTTGAGTTGAGCTAAAGTTCATCTACGAAGTGGCGGCACTTGCTGGAAATTTTTCCAGATTTTTAGCTAACATTCTAGGGTTAAAATCAACAAGGTTTCCTACTAGGAAAATGACTCTTTAATTCCAACTATCCATGGTAACATCCATTAAGCTAAAATCAAGTTGGAATTTTATTTATTATGTAGGGTTTTTTTTTTTCCTTTTTCGAAAATCCTAAAAAATAAAAGTTGAAAATTAAAAGTGAACTTTATTCATATCAAGGTCCTTAAATTTAGGGAATAAATATAGAGACTTATTTCCTTGGAATAATGACACTAAAATTCCTCTAGGTTTGCTAGATCTTTTCCGGCCAAGACATGGAAACTCTAAGGAAAGGAATTTTCAAGAAGAGAAACTAACTTCACAAAAGGTAGGATTCGAACTCGAGTCACCAAAGGAAATCACCAACCTCCCCGCCATTCCAAAACAACTCCAATACTAATTTTTTTTTTTCTACAATCAGTTCTCACCACCCCTCCAATACTCATCCTTCCAAATCTTCGACCAAACCTCCCTTATCCAAATCTTTAACAACACAACTATTTCACATCAATTAATTCAAATGCAAGAGCAACGAAAAAATTCACATGCATCCATGCAAATAAAATAATTCTAAGCTACCACATAAAATGCAAAATGCTATGCAATGCATGACTTTTCCCCATAGTCAAAGGTGGTTTTGGGTGGGGTATTTCAAAGAGCATATGTACAATTCTTTTCTTAGAATCTATTTTAATAGTTAGATCTTCATCCACTTAGATTGTAAATTCTGGAGCCACTGCCCATATCTATAACTCATTACAAGGGCTAAGGAAGATAAGGAGACTCAATAAAAGAGAGCATGCACTTTGAGTTGACAATAGAGCTAAAGCATCAGCGAAAGTAATGGGAAAGTTATTTTTGTGTTTTGATTCAAATAGGATTCTTCTTTTGAAGGATGTTTTATATGTTTCAGTTTTTAAATAGAATTTGATTTCAATTGCTAATTGATGGATCATGGCTATTTTGTTTCCTTCCACTGTGATGTAACAATTAGTATAAATGAAAATTTTATTTGTTCTGAAAATATATATGGTAACTTATTTCATTTGAATCCTATACGTTATCAAATAATTAAACCAACTAATAAGAATAGAAAGACTATAAGTAATGAATCGTATTTATGACACCTAAGATTGGGACATATTAATTATAATCAGATTCAAAGACTCATCCATGATGAGCCTTTGGGCTCATTGTGATTAGAAGAGTGGCTTCAATGTAATCATACCTAAAGGAGAATATGACTAAATAGTCATTCAACCAAAAGGTAGAAAGGGCCAAGGAAACTAGTGTCATTCATAATGATGTATATGGTTCAATAACTATAGTTAGAGATGGATACAAGTACTTTATCATATTCACTAATGATTACTTGTGCTTTTAGTATGTTTAGTTGATAAGGCACCAGTTTGATTCTTTTGAGAAATTTAAGGAGTATAAGGCTAAAGCAAAGCTTCAAACAGGTAAACAAGTCAAAGTATTGAGACTAGATTGTGATACAGAATATCTCATCAATGAGTTTAAGGACTCTTAATACATCATGAAAGACTATCTTAGATAACTATGCCTGAAACACCCAACAAAATGAAGTAAATGAGGAAAAGAATAGAACATTGCTAGAAATGGTCAGATATATAATGAGTCATGCATCTCTTGTTGGGTATTTCATGCATATCATATATGGCGCAGCGGAAAAATAAAATTGAGATACTATTTAAGGATTCGCATACGTGTGGAAAACAAGACATATAGAGAACAAAGGTAACAGCTTTTTATCTTTTTTTGAGCGTCTGAAAAATAAAAGTTTTCTCCTTCTTGTCTGAGGCGTGATCCAGCAATCCTCTTGATTAAACACCACGCGAGTTAAATGTCCAACCATTATAATCACAATGTGTGATTCTCTCTAACAGAAATCCACATAGAGGATTACACCCAAGCACCAAGATTTTTTGTGCTAGCAAAAAACAAAGTGGCGGCCAGGGTTCTTCTTGGTTTTTTTAGCAAAAACGAGAGAGAAAGAAAGAGGAAAGGCTTTTCCAACTGTTGGTTTTTTTTTTCGTGAATCATCCTCACCATTAGGGTTTCGTGCATATCCCTTATCTGTCACGAAAAATCACTGAAAACTAAGAATTCTAAAACAATTAGAATTCCTTAATTGTAATTGGAAATATCAAGTTCTCATAATTACAATTTGGCCTATAAATTATAACTAACTATAATTTAGTCATAACAACTTCTCTTTCTTGCAATTAACCCCACTATGTTATTAAATAACATCTTGAGTATATAATTCTCTATTGTGTGTGACCTATTAGGTTTCCCAGTCAATTGGTAACGAACATGAATTAATCCAAACGTCTTTAAGATTAATAATCTATAATTAATTAGAATTAATTATATCAATTCTAATCAGGATTGATTTATTAATTCATCAATTAATAAACTCATATTCCTAGATTATGAGCGATATCTAGTAACACATCATAACCACCCAAGAGTCCAGGAAGTCAAGTGGCTTGACATGAACCCTTCAATAACAAACTACAGAAATAAATAATACCTTTTATTAAAATAAAATGTGTCATATACAACGTTCAAGTGATTGCCTTTAGGGTATAACACTAACAAACTCCCACTTGCACTACAACCAATCATTCATGTATCTAATACGGACTAACTTAACATGCCTATCATGTTTCTTTTGGGATAGTGCTTTTGTAAGCGTGTCAGCTATGTTCTCATCCGTGAGAACTCTCTCTATCTTTATATCATTTCTATCTATGATCTCCTGGATCAGATGATAGCGTTGGAGTACGTGTCTGGATCGTTGGTGAGATCGTGGCTCTTTTGCTTGTGCAATGGCTCTGTGGACCAACAACGCTAGGAACCACACCCAATTCTGTTACGAACTTCTTGATTCAAACGACCTCCTTAACTGCTTTAGAAGCGGCTATATACTCAGCTTCTGTTGTAGAGTCGGTAATAATCTCTTGTTTGGAACTCTTCCAACTTATTGCCCCTCCGCAAAACGTAAACACGTAGCCAGATTGTGATTTGAAATCATCTTTGTCAGATCGAAAACTGGCATCAATATACCCGTTTATTTTCAAATCACCTTCTCCATATACTAAGAACACATTCTTAGTCCTTCATAAGTACTTAAGGATGTTCTTTACAACCACCCAATGACCCTCACCAGGGTAAGATTGGTATCTGCTCGTCATACTGAGAACACAAGATACATCGGGCTTTGTATATATTATAGCGTACATGATAGATCCAACTGTCGAAGCATATGGAATCTTATTCATGTGATCTATTTCAACTTGTATCTTGGGAGATATTGACTTTGAAAGGCTTACACCATGTGATATAGGTAAGGATCCCCTTTTGGATTGACCCATGCTAAACCTCTTTAACACTTTATCTATGTATGTAAACTGTGAAAGACCGAGCAACCTTTTAGATTTATCTCTATAGATCCTTATTCTAAGAATATATGTTGCTTCACCAAGGTCTTTCATGGAGAACTGTTTGGACAACCAAATTTAAACCATTTGCAAGACAGGTATATCGTTTCCTATTAGCAATATGTCATCTATATAAAGCAATAAGAAAATGATTGCGCTCTCATTGACCTTCTTGTATACATAAGGCTCATCCATATTTTGAATGAAACTAAACTCTTTGATTATTTCACCAAAATGGATGTTCCAGCTCCTAGAAGCTTACTTAAGTCCATCAATGGATATTTGCAGCTTACACACCTTTGTGCCATCACTGTATGTGAAACCCTCAAGTTGTGTCATATACACTTTCTCAGTCAGATTTGCGTTTAAGAAAACTGTTTTCACATCCATTTGCCAAATCTCATAATTATAATGAGCAGCAATGACTAGAAATATCCTGATGAATTTTAACATGGCTACTGGCGAGAAGGTTTCGTCATAGTCAGTACCATATTGTTGATGATAACCCTTCACCACTAGATGTGTTTTACAGGTAACTACGTTACCATCCATGTCCATTTTCTTCTTGAAAATCTATTTTCACCCAATAGGTTTAATTCCTTTGGGTGGATTAACCAAAGTCCATATTTGGTTGTCGTACATAGAATCCATCTCTAATCTCATGGCTTTAAGCCATTTGCCATATTTTGAACTGTTCAGAACATCCTTGTAGGTAGTAGATTCATCTTCTTCTATGAGCAATACGTCATTGTGGCCACTAATGAGAAATCCTTATCTCTCAGGTGCCAAATGTATCTTACTAGATCTACGAGGATCTTGTGTAGTAGAAGGCTCATCTATTCTCTCAAAAGATATAGGATCAGACGGTTTATCCTTATTTGTTTGATCTTCTTGAGCTTCACTAAGTTCAATTTACTCCTACTGTCTTTTTTGAGCATGTGCTCCTTCTCTAAGAAGACAGTATGCTTCGAAACAAACACTTTATTTTCAGAGGGTAAGTAGAAGTAATATCCGAAAGATTCTTTCGGATATCCTACAAACAAATACTTGTCAGACTTACTATCAAATTTGTCTGACTGTGGCCTTTTGACAAAGGCAGGACAACCCCATACTCACAAGTGAGATAACTTTAGTTTTTATCAAATAACATCTCAAATGGGGTAAAGTTAACCGATTTTGTCGAAACTCTATTTAGTATATAAACAGAAGTCTCTAGTGCATACTCCTAAAACAATTTTGGTAAGTCTGCAGAAGCCATAGTTCGTACCATGTCTAGAAGGGTTTGATTCCTTCTCTCAGATACACCATTATGTTGAGGTGTATATGATGTAGTCCATTGAGATAATATCTTATTATCTTTAAGATAACTCAGAAACTCTTAGCTCAAGTATTCTCCTCCTCGATCAGATCTTAGAGTCTTAATACTTTTGCCAAGTTGTTTCTCTATTTCATTCTTGAAGTCTTTGAACTTATCAAAGGCCTCAGATTTGTATTTCATTAAATACAAATACTCGTATCGTGAGAAATCATCGATAAAGGTTATGAAATAGTTATAACCTCCTCTTACTTGTATTGACATTGGGCTACATACATAAAAAAGTATGAGTTCTAATAACTTTTTGGCCCGTTCTCATTTTCCTGAAAAGGGAGTTTTAGCCATTTTACCTAATAAACAAGACTCGCATATGCCATATGATTCAAAATCAAATGACCTTAAGTCACCAAGCTTGTGCAACTTAGAAACACGATTTTCATTTACATGGCCCAAACGACAATGCCATAAGTAAGAGGTGTTAGAGTTATCTATTTTAGGTTTCTTATTATTTATATTGAGAATTGGATTATCCAAGTTTAGAACATATAAACCATTAATCAGAGTTGCTGAACCATAATGAATATCATTCAAAGAAAAAGAACAATATTTATTCTTAAATATCAAATGAAATCCATTTAAGTCTAAACACACAACTGAGATAATGTTTTTCATTAAAACTGAGACATAATAACCGTTTTGTAATTCTAGAACTAATCCCAAAGGCAGGTTCAGCTCGTATGTCCGTACAGCAAGTGCAGCAACCTTTGTCCTTTTTGCAGTACGTAGGTCCACATCACATTTCTCTAGCCTTTTACTATTCTTTAGTCTCTACAAGTTATTGCACAAATGAGATCCACATCTGATATCTAATACCCATATCTCATTTCTAAAGATAGTATTTATCTCAATCATAAACATACTTAGAGTAGAAATAGAAGTACTTGCAAGCTTCTCCTTCTGCTTCTTGTCCTGAATGGTCTCCAATTAGGCCTTGCAGTTGTGCCTCCAATGGCCCATCTTACCACAATGATGGCATGGGCCCTTGGTAGCAGCGTCCTTCTTGTTCATACCATCTTTGGGCTTCATAGGAGCCTTCTTCTTCTTCTTTTGAACTTTCTTCTTAGAAGAAGAAGATTCTACCATTAAAACTACATTGGAATCCTTCTTCATGGAGGACCCCGCAGTTTTGAGAAGATTGATCAACTCAGGAATGGTGGACTCAATTTTGTTAATCTGATAGTTAATCACAAATTGCGAGAAAATATTAGGTAAAAACTGTAGAATTAAGTTAATACTTAAGTTATGATCCATCGCGAACCCAAGAGATCCAAGATTATCTATTAAGCCTAGTATCTTTAGCCCATGAGTGGCCACAAAAGAACCCTCTACCATTTTATAATAGAATAGTTGCTTCGAGATCTCATATCTCTCAGTTCTAGCTTGGGCGTCAAACAGCTCTCGAAGATGTAGTATAATCGATTGAGCATCCATATGCTCATGCTGTTTTTGTAGCTCGGGAGTCATGGATGCCAGCATAATACATGATATTGTATCACTATTCTCCTTGTGCCTTTTGTGGACAGCATGCTCATCAGTGTGAAACCCGACCTAAAGCCAACCCTAGAGTAAGGGGGTCGGGATGCATATCATATATATATATATATATATATATATATATACATATATATTTGAATAATTTTTTGTACTTTAGAATTATGATTTATAGTCTAGAAGGCTTAGTTGTGCTTATTGAGTAGGAAGGGTAAAATGGTAATTTTACTTGAGGTCAAAATAGAAAGATAGCTTGAGGATTAAATAGAAAGAATATTTGGGAGAGAAAATAAGAACAAGAGTTATTGTGGTTTAGTGGTTAGAGCTTTGGAATTAATCTCTAAGGTCTTGAGTTCAAATCCCATCATTTAAGTTTTATTATGATTATTTTTTTTTTAGGTTGAATTTTTTTTCGGCCCTTGCATTCCATAAGTAGAAATAGGAGTGTTGTCCTAGGAGAGACATGAAGGAAATGTCCTAATCCTGTTCTTATGCCCTAAAAGAATTCTTAAGGGATTCATGTCCTTTTATTTCCTAACTTACCTTAAATTCTTTACCAATTAAGTTTTTTCAATTTATCCAAATCTATGTTTTAATTCTAGCAAATTTCAGCAAGGATTTTTTTGTCTTGGAATTTCGAAAATGGCTCTTAGAGGATAGAGTTTTAATTGAAAATAGGGAAGGAGTTAAGGAAGGTTCCCAAGAGAATTAATCTCCATGGTTGAACCTTCAAACTCCACTCTATAGTGTTCATCTTCTTTATGGAAGCAATCTGAAAATTTTTCCAGGTTCTTGGACAGTCTAGCCTTTGAAAATTTCAACCATCTTTCTTACTCAAATGCTGCTAGAAAAATGGCCAACTTATTTAGCTTGAAGACTAAAATTCTTGGCCAAAAACCGGACTGTACAAAGCTGTGCAAACCAGAGAAAAATTTTGGACAGCTTCGATGCTTAGCAAGCAAAAAACAAAGCTGTTTCTTCTACCCTTCAAACCAGTAGATTACCTCTGCTTTTCCTCCATAAAAAGGCTGGAAACCAGCCTTAAAAGACCCTCCAATACCTCTCCAAGGCTTCTGCAAATCGGCTGGAACATTGCAAAAAAATTGCACAACAAATTCCAACAAGCAATTCGAATTTCAAATCCGAAAAATTCCAGCCTTTCTCTTTCTTCAAGCCTTGTCCGAAAACCACCTCAAAATTCTGTGAAGTTAACCTTAGTCAGCCATGAACTGAACTCCATTACCCTCCTCCACTGACCTACACGATTGGACTCCATAGCCACTCCTCAAATTCTTCCTTCAATTACTCTAATCAAGCTTTCAATTGAAGTTAAAAAATTCCAGCAATTGCTCCATGAAAACTCCCTTGGATTAAGCTTCAAAAACTAGAAATTCTCCCACCATTGAACTCAGCATTTCGGCCAACCATATAGCTCCTTCAACTCTCATTCATTTCAGTAAAACCAATCGGCCATAGTAGCTCCAAAGAACCTCCATCAATCAAACAACATTACCATATCTTCTACCATAAAACACTCCATAAATTACTCCACTTGAATTTCAAACAACCAGATTTCTCTCTTCTCCCTAATCTGAAAATCAAATCATAGAAATCCCTCAATCATTCGGCCAACACCTTCAGCATTTCGTCCAGCACTTTCTCTCCAATTCTCTCCATTTTTCCAAGAACACCAAGAACACACACTACCTTTCTTCAAGCCTAAGACGACTCTAAACACCTTCAATCCCTTCCAAAAACTCTAGATCATGCCTACTCACTCCCTAGAGTCCATTTCTGGATTTTATAACATCAAATCTTGAAAATAAAAATTTGCAATCGGATAAAAAACCAGAATTTTTCTTGAAGTCTTAAGAACACCATCAAAGTAATCAAGAACAACTTTTGTTCATCTTCTTCCCTTCAATCTTTAACATGTCATACTAATACTCTCTCTCTCTCTCTCTCTCTCTCTCTCTCTCTCTCGTGGAAATGGTTGCTACAACCATGGCTGTTTTTCTTCTTCTTTCTTGGACGATTCAAGCTTCCTAAGCATGTGGATCTCCTTGAATCTTCATCGAGATAGTCATCAATCAAGTATTTCTCTTTAACCTTCTCTTTAATTCTAAAGTCATGTCTCTTAGATGTTGATGGAAAGGGATAGAATATGATCGGGGTTTGAGTATATGCTTATGTATGAAGGAATTGAGATTGGAGCATGAGAATGTTTGGCCATGGTTAAGTTTTATGAAATTTTTTGTGGATCGATGCATGTTCTTCGTGTCTTAAGTGAGTATGAATGTTTAAGCATGCTAGATATTATGTCACCTTTGGTGAATAGGGTATTATGTTCTTGTTTTCATTGAAGCTATGAATATGATTATGCTTGGTAGAGATTTGGCCATGTGATAGTAGGTATGGATTTAAGCGTTTATTCATGAATAGAATAGTTTGTTGATTGATGTTGGAGTTTATGTTCATGATTCTTGTTAGCAATAGGAAAATTATGATCATGACCTTATTGATCCTAAGCTATTTTAATTAGCCAATTTTAATATTATGATTTCCTCCAAAGATTTCGGAAACCCTAGGAAGTTGGAATTGGACTATTAAATGGAATAGTAATATTTTAGCCAAATAAATAATATTTTTTATTAAAGATAATATATATAAACATTTATATACAATAATAATAATAATAATAATAATAATAATAATAATAATAAATAAAGCATTTTATATAAGTAATAATAATAGGTAAAATATTAATCTTGTAGGCCATATATTCATAAATACTATTGAAATTTATTTATTATTTATTGATCAAAATTTAATAAAATTTATTTATTATTAATTTTATTTATTATTTTCTATCTATTGATTATTAATTAAGAGATTAGTAATAATTTATTATTTATTTTAATAATATCATCTAGGATTTAGGATTCTTCATCAATTAAACCATAGTTTATTTATTAATAACAACACTCAAGATTTGTATTTGAACCTATAACTTATTAGTAATTATTTTACAACCCCTAGTTATTTTCACTTATCAAGCTAGACTTATTTTATAAAACCCTTTATCATCTAGCCTTAAAGCTTAGGACATTATGGTCATGATTGTAATAAGTTGAATTAGGATTATTTATGGAAGTGAATATAGTTTGAGTATAACCATATGACTTGTGTTTACCCCAGGTGGGGTTAGGTCAGCTTTGGAAGATTTGTGAATTTGCAAGCAAAGGATCAGATAAACTCCTGCATAAACTTATTTAATGACAAAATGTTACATGACAAGCTAAATGTGAAATGTATGGACACTCATTTTGTAAAGGCAATTAAGGACTGTTTTCTTTCTTGTTTAGTCAAACAAATCATTTGAAAACTAAGCAAGCAGTTTTGCACAAACACTAAATTCTTTCTAAAAACCGATTTTGATGTGAATTTTAGAAACCCTTAATTGCTATTTCTAAGTAAAGCAATGTTTTATTCGTTTTCTCCCAAGTGGGACAATCAACGTTGAGTACTCAATAAGGGTAGGCTAGTAATACTAGTTTTGAAGAGTAAGAGTGAGTCTTCTGGTAGGAGGCCACCTCCAGATGATGAACTCAACTTAGAGAAGCGACAGTACTACTTAGTCATGCCGGTTCGAGCTAGCAAGTTTCAGTCAAGTAGACTATGTATTTTCGGAGTGGACAACCGGTATGTTTGAGTGTAGAGAAGGACTATTTTACCCGGTAGGCCGATCATCTACCTTTTTGTCAGTCTGCACAGAGTGTGGCATTCTGATTGTTATATGGTCATGGGGCCCAACGTGTGGTAACCCATGGCTACCCATTTGAGTGGTTGTATTTATTGTGTACACGTATGGTTTGAAAAGCAAAACACCACTCTTTATTTTTAATCCTTATTTGTTGCTTGTCAGCATTTTCTTCTATACAATTTTTACAACTTGCATACATGAACTGTTTTACTTGAAACACTCAAAGCACACACGGGCTTACTGAGATTTTTATCTCATCACCTTTTATGCCATGTTTCCAGGTCGATCCTACTGTGGAGATGAGTAACTAGATTGTCGCCTGCTTTGAAGACTTTGTGTTATTTATTTTATGTGTTGTTTTGAGAGATGATAGTGAATAATTTATTTTGGATTTGTTCCTGAATTTTTGGGTTGTAATAAGTTCAAATTTTAAAGTATTGCTTTTATTTTCGTGGTGTGACCTAGTTATAAAGACCCCTTGTCCTTTGGATGGAGTGACATCCCCGGCCCTATTAGGCCTAGGTAGTAGGGTGTTACAATCAGCATGAGCATCTTGACTTGGCGGTGGCGGAATAGGAGCATTTAGCACGTAGAGCAACTTTTCCGATTTGAGAATGATTCTTAAATTTCTATACCAGTCGAGGTAGTTTGATTTGGTTAACTTGTTGGTTTCCAAGATGCTACATGGGTTTAGGTTTGTAGACATGATGCAAGTGTCCTAGATATAAAGATAAAGAGGATTAGCTACTGTATATGCACATGAAATGCAAATAATTAGGACTTTAATTAAACGCATTTTTACTCCACTATTTTACTCAAATCAATAGTCCCCACTATTGATTCGGTGTAACACCCCACCTTTTTACTTTTGTTTGGCTACTCTTTGTAATGGGAGGAGAATTATATCAATGGCCAGAACAAAAGTTGATCAGTGTATTGCGATGAATACTTTGGTGAAATAAAATGTTGTCGGGACTTGGATATAATTATTGGATTTGTTATACTCGTATTCTTATTAAGATTTAAAAAATAATAATTTTAGGGTACTCTAGAAAGAGAAATTGATCAGTGCAATGAAACGCATGTTTTGGTGCGAATTATGCGATCTGGGATATCGGGGGTATTTTCATCATTTTGATTGCGCCCACGACTTTGAACACAAATTTGACCAAATAGAGAGGGAATTGAAGAATTTAAGTGTTACTAATGGACTCAGTGAAAATTTTTGAGTTGGATAGTGAAATAAATTATTTTTCCATTACGGACCCAATTTTGGTCATTTCTGAAGAAAATAGAAAATTGCGGTTCGAAATGGGACGTGCAGCTTCTTATGATTGGTGGATGAAAATAAGTGTCATTTAGTGATTGGTTAGTAAGGTCAAGTATTTCTATTTGATTGGTTGTAATAAGATGAGATAATTTAGAGGGCCTACAAGAAATAAATAAGAATGGCCCACAAGCATAAAAAGTTTGACCAAGTTGGACCACATTTTGACTTCATTTGACCAAGCTTCTTAGATAAGCTTTTACAAAGCATCCACCATAAGCTTTCGTGCAAGCTTCTTAGATAAGCTTTTACTAAGCTTCCACCATAAGCCTTCTTCTTAGCTTCCTATAGAAGCTTTCTAACACCTATAAATAGGGGAGAAGGGAGGAGAACAAGACTTGGAGCAAGAAGAGAGGAGAAGGACGAAAATGAGAGGAAGTATGGAAGAAAAGAAGAAGGAAAGGAGAAAGGGAAATTGAGAAAGGAGAGAGAAAGAGAGAATTCGAAAGATAGAGAGGAGAGAAAGAGAGAAGGAACAACAAGGAGATGCTTGGGTTGTTTAGCTTCTAAACGCAGCAAAGAAAAGGTAAGGATCTACCTTGCTTGAAGTAAAGTTATTACATAAAGCATGGAGATCATTTTGGTATACATATTATGAAAGGTTATGTATGAATTATTGAAACTAGCTAGGTGAAGTTGTGATAGGGCCTAAATTAATTATATTTTTTCTAGTTATTTGAGGCTATTTTGTGATATATTCTGTTCAATAATTAGTCATATTTCTTCATATTTGAGATTTTACCCTTGAAAAGGTATTTTGTGTATTATTTCAGATTTTTGGGATAAAATGAAGCAAAAACGTCGCAAAACAAAACCAAGGCGGCGCCGAACAAGACAGTGGAGCTGGTGTTGGCCATGTGCTATTGGCACGAATTTCGAAACGACAAAACATTATTGAAACAGGACCGGAACAGAACTAAATCGGCGCTGGCTCTAGTAACCAAGGCAGCGCTAGCTGCACTCTGGACAACATTGTGTGGAAATTAAGAAAAAATATTGTCCAACAACGGAAGAAACAGAAGACAACCGGCATCGGCTCCAATAGCCAAGGCGGCGTCGGCTGTGCTCTGAAGATAATACAGACTTTGATTTTTTTCACGCGATTTTTGGTAATCTATGGAAATTTAGTATCTTCCTACTTCTACTCGGCCAAGAACCTTAAACCAATGAGTTTAGGCACTTCCTAAGCCTATAAATAGATGGAAAACACAAGGGAAAGGGGGAATTCATAGATCATAATAGAAAATAACTCAAATCATAGGAGGAATTCTTTAATCAAGGAGGGTTGTGCAAGAAGGTCTTCAAAGGAAGAAGAGGGAGGCTTGTCTATGAGTACTTTCTTTTACTTTGTTTTCTTTCTCTTGAACAATGATGTTTTAATTGTTTTATTATAATTTGACATTGTTTTAGGTATTCATGATATTTAGAGTTATTTGATCTTTTGATTAATTGATTGTTATTCTTGGTATTTAAGTACTTGTGCTTATTACGGGATTTATTGGTTGGTTTTTTCCATAAATCGCTGAGACCAAAAGGGTTGATGAAGGTTTCAATTTATTGATTTCATATTTGTTGTCTATTAACTCACCGAGACTAAGGGGGTTAATTGATGAGGACTGAGTAATTAAAGATTAATTGATGTTTGCCGAGACCAAGGATTCATTGGTTAATTTCATGTTTTAAGTTTGCCGAGACCAAGGAAATTTAATCAAGGATTGTGTTTAATGCTTCTTTTGGATGAATTAGTTGAGACGAGACCAAGTGATTCTAATTTATCTAGAAGGTAATGATTTCATGGATTGAAAAGAAGTGAATCTATCTTAATCTTTTATGATGCCAGGAGAATGATTAGTTATGATAATAATTGAATACTTTAAGATCATATTTGTCAAGATAATGGTTTAAGTTACATAATTCTCCATCATTGACATGTATATATTTTTATTTTATTTTCATTATTTTCCTTTTTATTTCTTTTTACTTTATTGAGTTGATTAAACAATGAAAGAGAAGGGATTAATGCGTACTTGTTCCTTGAGGATCGACACTCATTTCAACCCTATGCTATGTTAATGATGAGTATGCTTGCTCATATGTGTAATTTGGTGTTAATGTTTTAATTTAAACTTAATTGGAAATGTGCTTATCTTTATATGATTTTTTATATCCAAATAAATACGCATCAAGTTTTTGGCACTGTTGCCGGGGAGCAATATCATGAAAGCTTGAATTTTGTTGATTTAACCATGTGAATATGTAAATATACGCATATGTAAATATGTAAATTTATACAATTGTTCTTTTCGCATAAAGGTGCTACCTTTTGTATCTTTGTAATCGTTGTAATCTTAGTTACTAACTTTGACTGGTATCTAATTGACTAACATACTTCATGTTATACTGTAAATACCACTAACTTTTGTATTTAAATAGTTTGGGAATGCGTGTGTTTTTATTTTCTTTATTTTTTATTTTTATTTTCGATTTGATTTTTGTTTTTATTTGAGCTCGAGATTGACATCAGCATGGACAACTACTTTTGGACACAAGTTTAAAGGAGCTACAATGATGAGCATTTGGCAAAGTTGCAATCTCGGATTGATGCTTTTTGTGAGACGTCACTTGAAGCCTCAACATATTCTTTTGTCACCAATTCAAATTCCTCCATTAAGTGGTATAAAGAAGTATCCCAATGATTGAACCATCAAAGAACACAACTAGCCAAGCTGGTTGAGGATGCCATAAAGGTCCATATGCTTGGTCAGGTGAATCTCCAAAGAAAGGAGAGAGAATATGAGGACCAATTGTCCAATGTGGAAAGGGAGGTATTCAATTATACTATACGTGCTAATAATTCTAATCTCTCTTTATCACAGGATTTTTTAGGTTCCTCTCAATTCTTGGAGAACAAGGTCCAAATGATGTTAAATTTATCATGCCTCAAGGAATTGGATCTTGCAATGCTACATCATAAGAAGTCCTTGGAGGATAGTGGTAATTTCTGCCATTCACCCAATTCAAAGGGAGGTAACTTGGTATTTGTAGATATATAAAAAAAATAAGGATTTCTTGATCTCATCTTTAAGAACTCAAATACTAAGTTTAAAGGAGAATTTTATTTGTAAAAATTCTTTTGAAGGGTTAATCGATGATTTCAAAGTTGATGCATCCGTTAGATACCATGTGCACTCATATGTTGAAAAAGATATTTATGTGTCTAAAGGAATGTTAGAGAATGAGTTTTATGTGTTTGGCTTTGCTGAGACAAATCGTTTTCATGAACCTTCCATTTTTCAAAATCCTTCATTCTTTCTACATTCATTATGCCTATCTTCTACTTGGAGCTTTAATCTCTTTTCCAAAGGTTTGATGAGGAAGCATAATGAGTGGAAAGATTTTGTATCATTATTTTATGAGCCACGTCTTTATTTGCTTTCTTAGGATTTTTAGTTTGTTTTCTTGTACTTTTGTGTGTCTTTATGTTGTTATTATTTTTCTTGTACTTTTCTTTTTTGTACTACTTTCTTTTGTTTTGATTTATTTTTCTTTTCTAGTTTTTATGCTTTGGTGTATTTCTTTTGTCTTTTTCTTTTTAGGTACTTTGACAATGCCTTTTTCTCTAAGACCTCAACTCTTTTGTAGAAGAATACCTACTGTAATGAAAATATTTTCTTTCTTATCTTTTCCCTTTTTATTTTTCATCCCAATGAAATTATTCCTTGTTCTATTTATTTGGCCATTGAGGACAATGTCCAGTTTAAGTGTGGGGGAATGCTTAGATTGAGAATTCTTCTATGCTTTATTCTTCTATAATTTATCCTTCTTGAAATTCTTCTTTGATCCTTGAGAGAGCAAAATTTTTTAAAATTTTTTCTGATTTTCTTTGAAATTTCAAGCTGTATTTTTAATGCATGTTCTTATGATAGATTATAGAGCATATGTTCTAGATTATTTATGGCTTATGCATGACTTATTGCATGCATTTAGACGAAGTAGTTCTTGATCAAATGCTTACATTGTTCTTAAACCTGTTTTGTTAGTGTTGTGCCCTAGAGGCAATCACTTGTACCATGTATATTGCATATTAAATTAATAAGAGGCATTCTTTATCTTTCAGTTTGATTGTTATATCTAAATATGTGTACAAACCGTTAGATAAAGTCCCTAGTACAACACAGTGTTAAGGAAATCATGATAGAGATCATGATGTGAGATTCCTACTACACTATGCAGTGTTTGTACTTAAATAATCCCTAGTCATAGTATTAATAAGATGAGACATTATTAATATGCCAAGACTGGCACATGTTATATCTCTTGATTGGATCAAGCGGTGGTTCTCATATCCGTGGGTATTGGGATACTCAGGATTAACGTGTGGATGCTTGTTTTGAAACAAGTTCATTGGATGACCTAGCTACGAGATAATCACTTGGATAACTATTTAGTGCCGTGATAGAATCTCATTATAGCAAGTGTGCAAGTATCCTTAGACTTGAGATCTCCAAGGTACTTTGTTTATTGAACGTTGTACTTTGATTCTAATCTTTGGAGTCTTATCTAGGACCGCCTATGGGATAGATATTGGGTACAACGTAAAGTAAACAAAAGTAGTTGAGAGGGTCAATAAAGGATTCACCACTCCTAATAGTAGGAGAGTATATCTCAAGGCCACTTGTAGAAATCATTACTCATGAAGTCCTTGGCCAAGGCGACTATGTGATGGAAATAGTTCCAATTGATACACATATCGAGTAATGGATTTCTTGAACAAGTACTAAAATATTCGGGCCAGAATTAATAATATTCTGGAGAGAGTTGGCACTAATTCTATGCTCTAGACCGAATGAGATATTATATGGTGAAAGGAGTTTATTGCACTGATAATTTGCTATTGAAAGGTTCATGTCAAGCCACTTGACTTTCTGGACTTTTGGGTGGTCAAGAGTCATTTCTAGATGTCGCTCTTGATATGCTAAATATGGATTTATTAATTAGAGAATTAATAAATTTATTCCTTTATTTTATTAAGGATTATTAATTCTAATATTGTTAGAATTAATTTATATTATGCTACCAATAAGACCAGGAAACCTAATGGGTCACACACAATAAAGATTTGAATGCTCAAATATATTATTTGATAATATTGTGGGGTTAATTAAGAGAAGGGAATATATTTATAGGTGAATTATAAGTTTGTTATAATTCATGGGACCTAATTGTAATTAAGTAAGCTTCAAGGACCAATTTGTTGACAATTGGACGTTGAAGGACTAAGTTGCAATTTATGGTAATTATAAATCTATAAATATAAGGAAACGGTTTCCTTAGGGTAAGAGACAGACCATTCACGCAATAATAGAGAAACCGTTTCTCTGCCTCTCTCTTGATCAAACCCTAGTCGTCTCTCTTCTTGATCAAAACCCTAACCTCCCGAATTCTACTAGCATAGAATTGTGAGATTGTGAGCATTCGACCTTGTGTGGATTATCATTACAGTGAGTTCTTTCTTGGACTTCAGTTGAGCTGCAGTGAACGGTTTTGGATAATCTGGATCGCGCCTGCGTTCTTGTTTCTGAAATTTTTGAATTCCGGCTTCACGAGGTAATAAACACAATCTTCTCATTTTTCTCGTTTCTATTGCAAACCTGTGATCCATTGCTTGGATTTTTTTGTTGTTTTTCGCTGCGCTTAATCTAATTATGTATGATAGAAATCCTACATGTTTTTCCACTAAAATTCATAGAGCATTCTAGAACTTACTTGAATACCTCTCGAGACGAAATAAGAAAGACATTCATGATTTAACTTAGGGATGATAGTAATAGGTATTCTTTGGATAGTTTGAGCTTTTCAAGCCTACCTATTTTTATATTATCCCTAGTGCCTATTTTGAGCTTACATTGGTGAATTTCTTTCTTTAAAACTTGTTATCATATTTTGTCCATTGCTTGTTTCTGAGAGTTTGAATAATTTTTCCAAATCTTTATGCTCTTCATGGATAAAAGTACACGAAGGAGAATGTTGAGGGAGAATACTTGGAGAAAGATTATGACTCGTTACTTTCAGTCATGTATCAATAGTTCTGTTGAGTTGGAAAGAGCAAGAAAAAGAAAGAAAAGAAAGAGAGAAGAAAGATTGAAAACAAGAGAAGAAAACTAAAAAGCTGCGAGAAAAGGTGGAAAGAGAGAAATTGAGAAAGAAAAGAACAGCAACAGTGAAAAACAAAAGAAGAGAGAAAAGAAAGAAAAGAGAACAATTGAAAGAAAAAGAAAAGAAAGATCACAAGAGGAATGGTGATTGAGCTTTAAAAGTTGAGTTCATATCAAGTCCTTCACACCATTGCTAAAAATTCAAGTGATCTTGTGAAAAAGAATAGAGAAAAGTTGATGAAGGAAGCGAAAGAGAAAAAAAAGATAAGAAAGAGAGCGAAAATGCAGGATTTGCTAGAGTTGAACTGTAATTGCTATACAAGGTTATGGGTTTTGATTAATCTTGGAGTAGGAGAGCAAGACGAGTTTAAAAATTATTGATACATCTTGTTTATCCTTTTATTGCAAACTCTCATCTTCTTTGATATTTGAATTTCCTATATCTTTCGTTTGACAAGCTACATTACAAGCTTTTAGCCTTACATTACAATATTAAAAGTCCTACTTGATCTAAGTAGAATCATGATATGTCTCTGATTAGTGGAGAGAGTGTATGAAGAGTAAGCTTATGGAATACATATTCTTTTTGAACTAAATTCTTTCCAATGGTTTGAGAATATTGTTAAGTATTGCGATGGTTCTACTAAGTCACTATTCACTTACACAAGTCTTGCATTTGTTGTGAAAGATGTAGTAGCATGTGTTTTATGTTCTTGAATGAAGGAAGCATTGAAGATATTATTTTTGATTGAGTGATTTATCAAACCTTGTGTTTTTCATACTTGTCTTTGATACTTTACTTGAGAACAAGTAAAGAGCTAAGTGTGGGGGAATATGATAGGGTCTAAATTAGTTATATTTTTCCTAGTTATTTGAAGCTATTTTGTGATATATTCTGTTCAATAACTAGTCATATTTCTTCATATTTGAGATTTTACCCTTGGAAAGGTATTTTGTGCATTATTTTAGATTTTAGGGATAAAACGAAGCAAAAATGTCGCAAAACAGAACCAAGGCGGTGCCAGACAGGACAGTGGAGCCGGTGCCGGCCATGTGTTGTTGGCACGAACTTTGAGATGACAAAAAATTTTTGAAATAGGATCGGAACAGAACCAAATCGGCGCCAGCTCTAGTAGCCAAGGCGACGCCGGCTACATTCTAGACAACATTGTGTGGAAATCAAGAAAATCATCCAACAATGGAAGAAACAGAACATAACTGGTGCCGGCTCCAGCAGCAAAGGCGACGCCGACTGTGCCCTAAAGATAAGACGAACTTTGATTTTTTTTCACGCGATTTTTGGTAATCTGTGGAATTTTAGTATCTTCCTACTTCTACTCGGCCAAGAACCTTACGCCAATGAGTTTAGGCACTTTCTATGCCTATAAATAGATGGAAAACACAAGGGAAAGGGGGAATTCATAGATCATCATAGAAAATCACTCAAATCATAGGAGGAATTCTTCAATCAAGGAGGGTTGTGCAAGAAGGTCTTCAAAGGAAGAAGAAGGAAGCTTGTCTATGAGTACTTTCTTTTACTTTGTTTTCTTTTTCTTGACAATGATGTTTTAATTTTTTTATTGTAATTTGACATTGTTTTAGGTATTCATGATATTTAGAGTTATTTGATCTTTTGATTTATTGATTGTTATTCTTAGTATTTAAGTACTTGTGCTTATTACGGAATTAATTGGTTAGTTCTTTCCATTAATTCACTGAGACCAAAGGGGTTGATAGAGGTTTCAATTTATTGATTTCATAATTGTTATCTATTAACTCGCCAAGACCAAGGGGGTTAATTGATGAGGACTGAGTAATTAAAGATTAATTAATGTTTGCCCAGACCAAGGATTCATTGGTTAATTTCATTTTTTAAGTTTGCCGAGACCAAGGAAATTTAATCAAGGATTGTGTTTAATGCTTTTTTTTGGATGAATTAGTTGAGACGAGACCAAGTGATTCTAATTTATCTAGAAAAAGAAGGTAGTGATTTCATGGATTGAAAAAGAAGTGAATCTATCTTAATCCTTTATGATATCAAGAGAATGATTAGTTATGATAATAATTGAATACTTTAAGATTATGTTTGTCAAGATAATGGTTTAAGTTACATAATTCTCCATCCTTGACATGTATATATTTTTAGTTTATTTTTATTATTTTCCTTTTTATTTCTTCTTACTTTATTGAGTCGTTTAAACAATGAAAGAGAAGGCATTAATGCATACTTATTCCTTGAGGATCGACACTCGTTTGAACCCTTTGCTATGTTAATGATGAGTACGCTTACTCATATGTTTAATCTGGGGTTAACATTTTAATTTAAACTTGATTGAGAATGTGTTTATCTTTATATGATTTTTTTATACCCAAATAAATACGCATCAAGTTGTGTGAAAATATGTTATGATTAAGGCTGCTGGTTTCGTTGTTATACTATGGTGAAATTTTCTGTTTTATTTATGACTGGAAATCAGTGGCTTTAAGGGTGTTAGAAGGAAAATTAAGTGAATTAATGGTTCCAAAGTGTTAAAGATTAAAGGAGAATAAAGGAAAGCATGAATAGTAGGTTTGGGGCAAAACTGCTGAGGCTGTTTTTGCCCAGTATCGTGATACTGGAACCAGAACTCTAAAAACAGCCTGTATTGAAATAAAGTTAAAGAGTCTTACGGTCGTTTTGGTATATCTTGGAGCTAAATCGGAGTTGTGAATTGAAAGTTATATGCAAAACAAATTGGTGTGTCAAACCAGTGCAATTTCGGAAAGTAGTCCAAAAATGGATGGACTTAAGGGTGATAAATTATGTGATTTTGGATAAAATAATTGGGGAAACATGAAGTGAATCACTTGTTTCTGAAGGGAGGAAGGATGTGGAAAAATGAAAATGAAAGAATTGATCAAACGATAGAAAAACGACGCGAATGAAAGTTGAATGTTTTCCTTGACCGTCGGCCTCATCGGCTAACCGTCGGCCCCCGTCAGCCAAACGATGGGTAAACATTGGCTAACCGTCGGGCACGTCGGCTGCCCATCTGCTATTTTTCGGCCAAACGCGAATTGATCCGAAAATGATGTTTGGTGTAGGTTTAGTGACAAACAGCAAACGAAATGTCAAAAACGGTAGGAGTGGAGGTTAAATGGCCGTGAACGGAAAGAGATGCTTAGGACACGAGGTGAGTCCCTTAGATTTCTAAAAACTCTTTCTAAAGTTAGTGTGCTTTGTTTTTCCGTGAAATGCTATATTATATATCGTTTGGAACATTTTATGGAAATATATTTGGAAACATTGAATTTAATCCTCTTTTGGGATTACAATTCTAGATTTCTTGAAATAAGTTCCTTTGAGAATCGGGTATTTGGAAAATGATCCAAATATCCTTATTGGAATGTTTTGTGAAAACCTTTGGAATTTGTTATTCGGTAAATGACCAAAATATCCTTATTGGAACTCTTATGAATATTTTTCAAATCGGGTAAGGGTAAAGTGACCCGAATACCATCGGAAAGTCTTTTGAAATTGGGTATCAATAAAATGACCTAAATACCCTTGGAAATGACTTTTGTGATCGAGTATGGGGAAAATGACCCGGTTCCTCTTGGAAACACGTTTTGATATGTGAATAAAACCTTTTATCTGGTTTCAACTTGATTTTGGAAAATGTAGTTTTGCCCCAAAAATATTTTGATTTGAAAATTCTGTGGGAATAGATAACTCTCTGGCCTGATTAGTCAGACGGGGTTAGTATTGTGACGTTGAGTACTCAGCAAGGACTTTGATCTTTGTACAAAATCATGTTAGAGATAGATGTCCCCAAGTAACCTGATCAGTTCTGGGGATTGTCTTCCTCCAAACAGTGCGACAGGACATTGAGATGAGTCGTCCTGGTTAGCCGTTTTGAGTCTGGAAATTGCCTATTGATTATAATGGTAGATTGTTCACATGATACCGAGCGGGGACTGTGAAACCCCAGTCAAAACCAATCTTAGAGTAAGGGGGTTAGGATGCATATCCTATTTTATTTCATGATTAAATATATTTTTATATGATTTTTATGTGCTTTGGATTTGAGTTTTATTGTCTTGAAGTCTTGTTGATGAGTATTGTGTGAGAGGGGCAAAATGGTAATTTTTGCCCGAGGTGAAAATAGGGAAATAGCTTGTGGATGGAATAGAAAATAATTTTTCTAGTGAAAATATGAACAAGAGTTGATGTGGTTTAGTGGTTAGAGCCTTAGAATTAATTATGGAAGTCTAGGGTTCAAATTCCATCATGGAAGCTTTAGCTTGATTAAATTTTATTTTTGCTTGGGAAGAAATAGTTTCGGCCTTATGAGCTTAGGGTAAGGTAGGGATGATGTCCTAAGAGAGAGACATGTTAGGAGTAACCTCATTCCACTCCCTTGCTCTACTCGAATTTCTTAAAGGGAATTCATTTTCCCTTGATCTTTGATTTTTCCTTAATTCTCAACTCCTTAGTTTAATCAAGATGTTCTAGCCATCTTCTTTCCAGAAATTTCAGTAAAGTGCTGAGGTCTTGTAGGATCAAAATGTCTTAGTAAAAGACTTCTTATGGTCTGAAAAATGTGGAAGAGTTGTGGGAAGTTCCAAGGGGAAAATCTCTCTAGTGAGTTGGCTGAAAATTCTCTCTAGCTAGCTTATCTTCTTTATTGGAATGAGCTGAAAATTTTCCAGCTTGCTGTGCCTTCAAAATGTCGAGTTTCTTAGATAGCATTCCCTCTCAAATGCTGCCAGAGAAATGGTCTTTAGGATCAGTTTGTAATCTGAAATTCTTAGCCATTTTCGGACTGCTTAAAGCTGGAGTAAAAGCAAAAAAAATTCTTGTACAAATCACAGCTTTGAGAGTCCAAAACCAAGCTGTTTTCTTCCAGATTTTGTTCAGTACCTTAGCCATGTTTTTCCTCTATGAAGAAGGCTGGAAACCATCCTTGAATACCCCTGAAATATCCCTTCAAACTCTCTGCAAGTTAGCTGGGAATGGCAGCCGAAAATCTGCCCAGAAATTACTGTTCAGCGAAAAACTGTGTAGGAAATTTTCCAGACTTGTTTCCTATTTCTTTCCCAGTCGAAACACCAACTTTATTCTGCAAAAACCTTCCTTAAACCTCCAGTAACAGAGCTCCATTGTTCACCTTAAGCTTCTGCATGAAATCCAGCAATGGTACCCGAAAATCCCTCCACCGAATCCCTACAATTTTGCTTGATTGGTTTCCAAAATTCCAGCCATCTTTGTTTAGCAACCTTCCATAATATATCACTCCAGTGACCAGACTTCTTCTTCATCATTGTGTACCTTAGTTTCGGCCACCCTAAGCTACCTTGAACCAGCTTTAATTCCTCAGAAAAAACTGCTCAACCAGTCGGCCATAGGAGACCTTCAAAGCTCTTCAATTATCAAGATATTTTAGAAATATTTATTTTCCAAATTCAATACCTAAAAATATTCTTCAAGGATTGTAACAACTAACCTTTCCTTTTCCCTTCCAAATCAGAGAAACAACTCCCTAAACCCTACAGAAATTCGGCCAGCCTAATTCCCTCAGAATTTTCGGCAGCTACACTACAATCTCTTAATTCCCTTCAATCTCCAAGAACACACACACTACACCAAGAACACCTACTACTTTCTTTCACCTAATACCCCTCCAAATCACCTCAAACCTTCACTAAAATCTCTAGATTTGACCTACTTACTGCTGTGAGTCCTTCGACACCATCCTTAACATCAAACTCCTCAAATCATCTTGCTACTTCAGATCAAAACCAGAAATTTCTGTGAAGGACAAGAACATCTTCAAGGTAAATTTACTCTATCAACTTCATCTTCTCCAAACTTGACCTCTAGTGAAAACCTATGTGAATAAACATACTAATGATCTCTCTCTCTCTCACTCGTGGCCGAAATTCCTCTTCCTTGGCCGGATGACTTCTTCTTCCATAATCATGCTCTCGCCATCTCCCTTGGACAAAGTTAGACATCTAGGAGTTGAGATCTACTCTAAACTCCTTCAAGGCATTCATCAATCAAGTAAGTACCTTCAATCCTTCTTTTAAACTCTAGAATTATGTCTCTAGGATGATGTTGATAGTAGGTGGATGGTGATAGGATTCGAGTATATATATATTATTGAGATTGAAGCATGAACATTTGTATGATTGTGAAGGGGATGGGATTTATGCATGGAAGGATTATCTTGATTGATTGTGTGATGATTTGAGGTTTGATGCATGAAGTATTTGAGATAATGCATGCTAGAGATTATGTCACCTTTGGTGAATATGATTTATATGCATGTTAGATTATTGAAGCCATGATCATATTTATGCTAGTGGAGGTTAGATCATGTCTTAATAAATTTAGATCTATGCTTATGTGCAAGATTTGGTCGATTTGATGAATGGAAGGATTGCATATGTTCTTGATTGTGGTTAGCCATAGGAATTTGAATCATGATCTAGTTGTCCCTAAACTAATTTTACTTCTTGAATAAAATATTCAATAAAATAATTTTTCTTTTGTATTTTCGAGAAAAACCCTAGGAAGGGTAGATTTGGACTATTATAAACAATAAGGATATTTTAGTCAAATAAATAATAGCTTTGCTAGAAAAATAATATATATATATTATTTAAAATAATGAAATCAATTAAAGCCTTTTATGGAAATAATTATGATTAGTGAAATATTTATTACTACAAATTTAATTATCATCTTTTAATCAAAACCCATTAAGAATTTATTTATTGTTTTTCAAGCAAGACTCATTAAATTCATTTTCAACTAATTTTAGCTATCAATTATTCTCTAACAACTAAAGTACTAATAAATCATTATTTTACCTAAAACTACTTAGGACTCTTGATCAAATACACTCTAAGTTTTCCTTAACAAGATTTAAGCTTTCAACTTATTAAAATTTATTTCCCAAACCATTAATTATTTTAAATATCACACTAGGCTCAACTTTTAAACCTATTTACTTATTGTTTAACCTTAAAGCTTGGGACACTAGAATCATGGTAGTAGTAAGTTGTGTTGACTTAAAATTGAGGAAGTGGTTTGTGGCTTAAAATTGATTGCGATTTGTATTTGTTCTGTGGGGTTAGGTCAGCTGTTGGAGACCTTTTATTTGTGAGCAAGAATCAGGTAAGCTCCTGCATAAAACCTGATTGATGTGAAATGTTTTTCTTATGGCAAGCCAAATGTAGAGTGTATGGATCCTCATTTATGTAAAGGCAATTGAGGGTTGAACTCTCTCTTATTTCAAGCATTTGAATTATTTAAAAGATAAGGAGCAGATTTGCCAAACCTAAACTCTTTCTAAAGCTGATTTTTACAAGGACTTTGGAAACCCTCAAAATGCCATTTTCATGTAGAACAATGTTTTTTTCATTTTATCCCAAGTGGGAAACGTCGTTGAGTACTCAATAAGGGTGGACTATTAGGACTAGTCCTTAAGGGGTTAGGGTAAGTCTCTCAATAGGTGGCCACCTCTGAGGGGTGAGTCATTCCCGGATAGGACGTCAGTCTAGTGGGTCGTGCCGGTCCAAGCTAGCAGTGTTCTTTTTAGTCAAATGACTGTATTTTATCGGAATGGACACCCGGTTATTGTTTGGGTATAGAGAAGAAGGATTATCTTGCCCAGTAGGCCGATCACCTACTTTTGTCAGTCTGCACAAAGTGTGGCGTTCTGACTGGCGGTATGCACAAAGTATGGCATACTGACCATCCGGTTGTGGGGGGCCCAACGTGTGGTAACCCATAATCCTTTCTTATGAGTGGTTGATTTTGTTGATCATATATGGCTGGAATAGCTAAAACGCTACTCTTGCTTTTGACTAATGTTTATTGCTTGCCAATATTTCTCTTATAAAGATTTCGCACTTTGTATCCATGAACTACTTTCACTAAACACCCAAAGCACAGACGAACTTATTGAGATTTCTGTTTCATCACCTTTTTCCCATGATTTCAGGTCGATCCTGCTGTGGGGATGAGTAGCTAGTAGTATCTGCCTTGGAAGAGATTGTTGTCATTTAATTCTATGTATTGCTTTGGGGAGATAAGAGTGGACAATTTTATTTATGGTTTTGTTTTGGGAATTCATGGATTTATTCTTGGATTTTTCTTTGGGTTGTAATAAAATTTTAAGTTAAAGTATTATTTTTATTCCGCAATTTTATTTGTGTGACCTAGTTATAAAGACCCCTTGTTCTTTGGAAGGGGCGACATCCCCGGACCTGGCGGGCCTAGGTTGCGGGGTGTTACAGGGACACTTGATGTGTTCAATCCCTTGCCACCTCGATGGTGACTGACGTCAGGATTTGGACCTCTGGCTTATGGTGGCAAGTAAAAGATCCCTAAGTGCAAGGTGAGGTACATTTTTATTCTCACCGTTCCGGCATGACACGGGTGACGAGCTGTAAGGCACAGTCCCTGGCATAAGAAACTGTATAGTCGAAGGTAAGGACTGCGGGACTTGCATACAGGTTGACCTTCTAATGGAGAAGTGCCTGTAATTTGAAAACTGGGACAATGATTTTAAAATTGAAATACAGTTTCCCAAAAATGATTGAGTTCTGAATACACTCTTCATTAAAGAGTTTCAGATTCATTTCTAATGAACAAATGATATGCTATTTCATGAAAGTTTTGTGTACTCTGCCTCTTTGATAAAACACTAGCACACACGGGACTCACTGGGTGAATTTTCACTCACACTTGTCTTTCATCTTACCTTTTTGTAGGATCCGGAGTTGGAAGAACCTACGGATAGAGGACGATACCACGGTGACAGTAGAATAGGTCTGGACGTTTCCCTTTTGGATAATACTTTGTTAGATTTTTCGTTATAAAGACCCCTTGTCTCAGTAACTGGACGGGGCGACACCTAGTGTAGATATGCTTCTGCTGTTACTCTTAGTAGAGGTGTTACATTTGGGAAAGCTCGTTGGAAGCTTTCCTAGTGGACCGGTATCCAAATTCCTCAAGAATAATCTTTGGTTTGCTCAATAAGCTACCATTGAGTTCATTGGTAGGTATCCAATACCAATTACATCGTATGTAATTACTGGATCATTGAGTGATTAACAGCTTTTAATCTTAAAGCCTTTTAGGCTACCCCAAAATTTTCTCTAAATTTCTTTATGCTTGAGTTTGCCCAACCGGGATAAAGAATTTAGTTAAACTCGACCCATTAATCAAGAATTTAATTCCATAGCTTGAACATGCCCGATGTCAAGTAGGCTTGGGTTTGCCCAACAACCTGGTCTTGAAAAAGGACTCTCGTTCTTACTATATTAACGGAAGGAATTATATTTAATATTAATTGAGGGATTTGTTCCTTTTAGTGATTTCAATAAATGACATGCATAAAAATCAATAAATCACAAAATTGATAATCATGGTAATAAAGCAATCACGTGGTATGGTTATGGACTTTATCCTAAATTAATTCCTTTGAGCCATAAAATAAATTAATATAGTTAACCCTATGTGTTCATGCACGATTTAAGTAGAAGGTCTTACCTCCTTGCCTTGTTTTGATTGCTATCTCCAAAATAAAATAATTCTACTCCTATCTAACCTATGTAAACTAATTGCATAATTTCTTAAAGAGAGAAAACCTCGAGTTACATTCGAGGGGAGTTAGATGAGAAGAGAATTACACAAGAATTCTAGAGAAGACAGGACATGCAGGCCCTATTTCATAAAAATCAAAACTGTAAAATGCATGAACATATATAATTGGTTTTAGTCCATAACCATCCACCATGCCATTAATTATGTTTAAACAAAATAAACATATAATTTTTATTATTCCAAAATCACTATTTTGAAAAGATAAAACAAATTCTAAAATCAATATTTTAGAAAAATACATCAATTTTAAATTTTCAAAATCACTATTTTGAAATGATTTTGAAAAAAATAAAATTTATCTCAAAACTATTTTGAGAAAATGCTTTTGGATCCCGTCTCTCATCAAATGAGATTTTTCCTTTTCAAAATTCTATAGAAAATTTATTAATTTCTAAAACAACTAGCACAACGCGAAACAGAGCAGAACCAGTGCCGGTTAGGATCCCGAGGCGGCCCCGGCTGCAGTCTAGTTTTAAGAAAATTTTTCCAGAAACGATTTCTGGACATCACGAAACAACACAAAATCAGCGCCGGTTAGGGGCCGGAGCTGGTGCCGGCTGTAGTCGGGAAGAGGTGGCGGGTTTTAAAAATTTTCCAGAAACAATTTCTGGAGCCTTCATCTTCTGCAATAGCTTGGTGAGAACAATTCTTAGCAGAATCTTTCTGTTTTCAAGCTCAAAACAACAACTAATTTGATAGTTTAAACAAAACAAAACAGAAAATTAGGATGCAATAGAAGGCAACAACCATGTTCTAGAAAATGTTTTTCTGCAAAAACTTGTAGCACATAAAGAAAACATTTTTCAAAATATGCTATAACTATTACACAAGTATATTATGCTACAGACCCAACCCAGAGTGCTCGAAATGATTTTGACTTGAGTAAAATAATTTTTCACAGTGAACAAAGTCATACACGAGTACATAAAACAGCTTTCACGCAAGAAACAATGTCTGCAAACCACACATAACAAGTCTCTGATACCATTGTTGGGTATCTCATGCATATCATATATGGCGCAATGAAAAAAATAAAATTGAGATACCATTTGAGAATCTGCATATGTATGGAAAACAAGATATATAGAGAATAAAGATAACACTTTTTCCCTTTCTTTGAGCGTCTAAAAAACAAAAGTTTTCTCCTTCTTGTTTGAGGCGTGATCCAGCAATCATTTTGATTAAACACCATGCGAGTTGAATGTCCAACCACTATAATTACAGTGTATGATTATCTCTAATAGAAATCCACATGGAGGATTACACTCAAGCACCAAGATTTTCTGTACTAGTAGAAAACAAAGTGGCGGCTAGGGTTCTTCTTGTTTTTTAGCAAAAATGAGAGAGAGAGAGAAGGAGGAAAGGCTTTTCCAATTGCTATTTTTTTTCGTGAATCACCCTCACTATTAGGGTTTCATGCATATCCCTTATATGTCACAAAAAATCACTGAAAATTGAGAATTATAAAACAATTAGAATTTCCTAATTATAATTGGAAACATCAAGTTCTCACAATTATAATTTAGCAAATAAATTATAACTAATTATAGTTTGGCCATAACAACTTCCCTTTCTCCCAATTAACCCCACTATATTATCAAATAACATCTTAAGTATATAATCCTCTGTTGTGTGTGACTTTTTAGGTTTCCTAGTTAATTGGTAGCGGACATGAATTAATCCAAACATCTTTGAGATTAATAATCTATAATTAATTAGAATTAATCATATCAATTCTAATCAGGATTGGTTTATTAATTCATCAATTAATAAACCCATATTCCTATATCATGAGCGATATCTAGCAACACATCATGACCACCCAAGAGTCCAGGAAGTCAAGTGGCTTGACATGAACTCTTCAATAATAAACTACAGTGCAATTAACTCCTTTCACCATACAATATCTCATTCGGTTTGGAGTACTAAATTAGTGCCAACTCCCTCCAAAATATATATTAATTCTGGCCCGAATATAATAGTACTTGTACCAGGAATCCACAACTCTAGATGTGTATCAATTGAAACTATTTCCAATACACAGTCGCTTTGGCCAAGGACTTCTTGAGTAGTAATTCCTACAAGTGGCCGTGAGATATTCGTCCCTACTATTAGAAGTGGTGAATCCTTTATTGACCCTCTCAACTATTTTCATTTACCTCACAATGTACCCAATATCTATCCCATAGGTAGCCCTCGATTTAGCTCCAGAGATTGGAATCAAAGCACAATGCTCAGCAAATAAAGTATCTTGAAGATCTCAAGTCTAAGGTTACTTGCACGTTTGTTATATTGAGATTGTATCACTGGCACTAAATAATTATCCATGTGATTATCTTATAGCTAGGTCATCCAATGTACTTGTTCCATTAACAAGCATCCATGTGTTAACTTTGAGTATCTCAATACTCACGGATATGAGAACCATTGCCTAATCGAATCAGGAAGTCTAACATATGCTAGTCTTAATGCATTAATAATGTCATATCTCATTAATACTATGACTAAGGACTATTTAAGTACTAACATTATACAGTGTAGTAGGAATCTCATATCATGATCTCTATCATGATTTCCTTAACATAGTGTTGTACTGGAGACTTTATCTAACAGTTATATTGCACAAAAGTAAACAAAAAAGAAATTGTAACATAAATAATGTATTTTTATTAAAATAAAATGTGTCATATACAATGTTCAAGTGATTACCTCTAAGGCATAACACTAACATCTCTTTCTAATTCCTTTTAGAGATATGCTCTAGAAACTACAGCACATATTCTAAATTTGGGACCTTACAAATAGTTGCTAGGACTCCTTTATAAGATGTGGACTGAACGAAAGCCTAATTTAAATCATCTAAAGATATGGAGATGTCCAACTTATATACTGATTAAGGGGGATAAGTTAGAATCAAAATCAGAATTATGCTACTTCATTGGGTATCTAAAAGGCACTAGAGATGGATATTTCTATCATTTTAAAGAGTAAAAAGTACATGTTAGTACTCGTACTAGATACTTAGAGGATGATAAAAAAAAAATATCTACTAGTGGTTCAAGTCAAATGGAATTAGAAGAGAATACGTGACCCTCTTTAGAACAAAATAACCCAATTGAAGAAACTAGGGAGACACTCTCTGACATTCCTATATAAATGGAGCCTATCATAGTAGGAAAGTTACTCATGTTCCAAAAGAATAGACTAGAGAGATCTTTGATATAGTCTCCGAGTATCAGGAACAAGATCCTACTAGGTACGAGAAGGCTATTGCTGACCTTGATGCAGATAAGTGACTCAAAGTATTCAATGTAGATATTAGATCTATACATATTAATCAAATTTAGGATCTTGTCACTACATCTAAAGAGATAAAATCCATAAAGTGTAACTGAGTATACAAGAGGAAAAGAGGAGTTGATGGGAAAGTTGAAACCTTCAAAGTAAGATTGTTGGCAAATGGGTTCAGTCAGAAAGAAGGAGTCGAGTATGAGAAACCTTTTCACCGGTTACCATGCTAAAATCCATCAGAGTTATTTTTACAATCGCTTTTTATTATAACTACGAGATATGACAAATAGATGTTAAAGATACCTTCCTTTATGGAAATCTTAGTAAAATCATTTATATATCCCAACCAGAGGAATTCATTGCTAAATGTAAAAAACACATGGTTTGAAAGCTTAAGAAGTCTATTTATAGACTTAAGAAAGCTTCAAGAGTATGGAACACATGTTTTAACGAAATTGTAAAGTCTTATAGTTTTGTTCAAAACGTAGATGAATCATGTTTATATAGGAAGTTGGATGGTAAGAATATGTCATTCTTGGATTATACGTAGATGATATTTTATTCATTGGAAATGACATAGGAATATTATCATCTATTAACATTTGACTACCTAGTTAATTCAATATAAAAAATTTGGAAAAAGTTAGTTACATTCTTGGAATAAAGTTTCGTAGAAATAAGAAGCAAAAAATGTTAGGCTTATCCCAGGTGTCTTATATTGACAAGATGTTTTCAAAGTATAGCATGGATCAATATAAAAGGGCACTAATACCCTTTAGATATAGATTGACCCCATCTTCCAAGCAGTATCCTAAGACACATAAGAATAAAGAAAGAAGGAATATAATTCCTTATACTTTGGCAGTAGAAAGTCTTATGTGTGTTATGTGTGATACAAGGCCCAATATCTAATATACTGTAGGCATAATTAGTAGATACTAGTCAAACCTTGGGGAGGCTTATTGGTAAGTTGCAAAGTATATACTCAAGTATCTCAAAGGAATGAGTGATTATGTATTAGCTTATAGTACTGATGATTTGATTCCAATCATATACACGATTGAAATTTTCAGGCAGATAAAGATGAATAGAAATCCACAAGTAGATCGGTGTTCACTTTGTCTAGAGGAGTAATTTTTTGGAGGAGTATCAATGTAACATCCCGCCCTGAGCCGTCCTAAAAATAGGAGGTTGTTACTATCCTTGTGAATTCTTAAATATCATATGAGAATTTTTATGAATTTTATAAAGCTATTTTCTTTCAAAGTTATTATTTGTGAAATAAATATTTTATGCAAAATATATTATATATTATGAATTATTGGAATCTTTATCAATTAGTGGAGGCTCCACTAATTATGGATTTATGTGAATTATTAGAAGATTTTTATGGATGTCCACCATTTAGTGGAGACACCATTAATTGAAATTAGTTGAAGATGATGTATGCCATGATGTATTTCATTAATTAGAGCTCTATAAATAGAGCTATTCTCTAAGCTTGTAACACACCATCATTTTGTGAAAGAAAGATTAGTGAAAGAAAGATTAGAGAAAGAATTGTGAGAGAAAGAAAGAGAGAAGTTTGAAGAGAAATTCTTGTGCAAAGAATAGTTAGAATTTTCTTAGTGTGTAGTGTGTAGATTTTATTCTAACACTACCCTAATTTTATAATACGTTATCAACACGAGTCTCTGCCGTTATGAAAGCCAGAAGACAGGTACGCATTTATTGATCTCGCTAAATTCGAATTTGTAGCCCTTGATATTTCTGGAAAAAAAAATTTTATGTTATACAAAAATGCATCTAAATGCTAAAAAAAAGGAGATCCATATGTCATGTGGATAAAAAGAAAGATTTGACCACCTGAAGATGGTCGTACTACCCACCGCACGGTATGAATGGTTGCACCCGAAGTTGCAAGATTGTAAAACCGTGAACTCCGTGATGTATAAAACTACATCTTAGTTAAAAATTTTACGTGAGAAAAAGTTATCGATGAAGTTATATTGGAGAAGACATTCTCCACTTTTCATGTCCTACAAGAACAATATCGAGAAAAAGGGTATCCAAAATTGACAAATTTAACATGAGTTATTATTGAGAAATCATGAAGCCGGATGAATCGGCTCAACAAAGACTCCTGAAGTGAATGTCGTTGGCTCCAGCAGAAGCCATCGTTATAGTTGTAGTTGTGGCAAGTGGCCGTGGTTATGGTCATGGACACACTCGATATTTCCCTTATCACGGAGAAATACCGCCACCGAAGTGGAACAGAAAAGATAATAAGGGAAAAAGATATTTCCATTAATAATAAGCATCACATCTTTTATTCATATCACTAGTGTTCATATGAACTTGATGATACATGCTTATAGTTGCTCTTTTGTAATTGAGCTGACAAATGTAAGATGAAGGTTCGTAATTGTTCTTTTTCAATATTTACATTAGAGGACGACAAACAATTAGTAATTATGGACTTCAACTCCTCTTTTTCGACATCCTCCTCCTTTTCTTTCCCCTTTGAGCCAGCATCGAGACTAGCAGCAGAATTAGCCGTAAAATTACTGCGAAATGAGTCTTGAGATTTTATGATCTCCTTAAGTTTATTATATTTCTTATTATATTTGACCTTGAAGCATGCTTGTCTCAATTTCTGTGTTTGGTCCTCTAACTGCGTATTAGGACTTTCTTCTACCAACTGTTTTTCACATTCCAGTATCGCAATGGCTTCTTTTAATTTCTTCTCAGCCATATGTCCTCCTTCTTCTTTATTTTGCATATCCTGTAAATCGAAGTGATATCATCGGTTATTTACTTATAAATCTTTCATAGTTTCATACTTGCAAATAATAAGTATGTATGAGAGAGAACCTGGACATTCTTGATTATGGTCTCCAAGCTCACCAATTTCCTGTGAGGCCATCGACGAATTCCTAACTCCCTACATCTTTTCTTGAGACGGGTTATGCCAATATTCAGTTCTTTGGCTGCGCTCTTGATTGGTAGGTAAAAGTACTGCGAAATTGTTTCTCTTGATAGTGTCTGGGAGTTATTGCCTTTCTTCTCTCTCTGCCTCTTAATCATCTTCTTCTCCCCAAGAATTTTGTCTGCAATAATATCTTGAACTTCGAATTATGCATTTCATGAGTACTTACTCCGACTTCGTTGTCAAGACCACTCATTATTTCTCCTAGAAAAATAAAATAATATCAGTAAAGGTAATACCATTCAAAATCCATGTTTAAATGGATAATAACCTGGAATCATATTCTGGCTTTGTTCAAAATCCATTAGAGAGTAGAATGGATCATGCACAAGCATATCCTCATTAAAAGGAATAGCATCAAGAGGAACAGTATCAAAAGCAGTCTCTTGTAGGGGCAGATCAACTTGGTCCAAAGCAGTATGTTCAAAACTTCCACTGATTTACATAAAAAACAAACCAAAAGAGAGTTTAATTTCATTATCAAGCACACTAAAAACAAATGGAAGCCCTCAAAGGTATTTCACCTGAAATTAGGAGGAAGCGGTTGGTATGGAAAAGAAAACATATCAAAATCTTCTGCGTTCGAATTAGGCAGAAGCGGTTGGTTTGAAAAGGAAAACGTATCAAAATCTTCTGTGTTCGAATTAGGCAGAAGCGGTTGGTTTGGAAATGAAAATACATCAACATCTGCTGCAGAAACTAAGTCAAAATTTGACCATGTCTCAAATGAATTACGAGTCTCCATATCTGCTTTATGATTTTTGTATTTGATGTTTACTAATGACTGATAACTGATATATATATCGATACATATATATATATATATATATATATATCTGTATGAGGAAGAAGAAGAGGTAGATGGTAGGTAGAGGGTCGGAGGAGAAGAAAAGACAAGAGAGGAAGAGGAAAAGTCGGTACCGGGAAGAGTGAAAAAAAAGAGATATTTTTCTTGATATTTTCTGCTTGTCATCATTTTCTTATATTTATTTTCTTATTCTCTTGTGAAATCATTATTCCCTAAATTAGGGGGAGAACCAAAACAGCATAAAGAAGATCTTGCTTGGACAACATCATTAAATTATCTTGATCCGCGCACAAGCGCATGTGAACTTGAAGTTCAAAAGATAATTCATTTGCAAAGCATTGCAAATCAAATGCCAGATGCTTTTGTTGACTCCAGAAGAGTTACAAAATTGCATATTCCAGCTATAAATGCTCCTATTCGAATTGAAATTCCAGCAGAACAAAATATTATACCTATAGCTGCTGAGCCAAAAGCATGCCAGAAGCATGGCCGACCTCTTGGTTCTAAAGATAAAAATCCTCGAAAGAAAAGAGGATTAAATGATCCAGAAGATCATATTGAATAAAAGAATGATAAAGACCAAGAGAGAACCGATGACAAAGAACCGAAGTTGATGAAAGTAACACTGAAATTTCTATCAATTATACCACTTCCGGTAGAAGTTGGAATCGGATAGAAACTGTTATTGATAATATATTTGCATACAATATATCTCTTGATGTTACACAGGATAATGATGATCCTGAACTAATATCAGTTGATGAATGTCGGCATAGAAAAGATTGGCTGCAATGGAAAGATGCGATTCAATCGGAGTTAAATGCACTGACAAAACGTGAAGTCTTCGGACCTGCAGTCCGAACACCGTAAGGTGTAAAACCCGTTGGCTACAAATGGATATTTGTGCGAAAGCGCAATGAAAAGAGTGAAATCGTCCGATATAAAGCGCGATTAGTAGCCCAAGGTTTTTCACAAAGACCAGGTATTGATTATAATGAAACTTATTCTCCTGTTGTTGATGCTATTACACTCCGATATATTATCGGTTTGGCAAGTACATGAAAAGATAGATATGCGCCTATTAGATGTTGTCACTCGCTTACTTGTATGGAAATTTAGAAAATGATGTTTACATGAAAATCCCCGAAGGATTTCATATGCCCGAAGCATATAAACATTATCCTCGTGAAAATTACTCCATCAAGTTGCGTAAATCATTATATGGCCCGAAGCAATCCGGGCGCATGTGGTTCACACGCCTTAGTGAATATTTATTGAAAGCGGGATTTAAAAATGACCAGGTATGTCCATGTGTTTTTATTAAGAAATCTGGTTCTAAATTTGTGATATTAGCTATATATGTTGATGATATTAATCTTATTGGAACTCCTGAAGAGCTCTAAGAAACAATTGATTATTTAAAAAGAGAATTCGAAATCTAAAACCAAATTTTGCCTTGGTTTACAAATTGAATACCTGGAGAGTGGAACATTTATTCATCAATCAACATATACAGCAAAAGTGCTAAAAAGATTTTACATGGACAAGAATATCCATTGAGTATTCCAATGATCGTCCGATCATTAAATGTGGATAAAGATCCTTTCCGACCTCAAGAAAATGATGAAGAACTCCTTGGTCCTGAAGTACCATATCTCAGTGCAATTGGTGCATTGATGTATCTTGCTAATAATACACGACCTGATATTGCTTTTGCTGTCAATTTATTAGCAAGATTTAGTTCTTCACTAACACAACGACATTGGAATGGAATTAAACAAGTCCTTCGATATCTCCAAGGTACAATTGATCTCGGATTATTTTATTTAAATAAAACCACTCCAACATTGATAGGTTATGCAGTTGCTGGTTATTTATCTGATCCACATAAAGCACGTTCTCAAACGGGCTATCTATTCACATGTGGAAATACTGCTATATCATGGCGTTCTACGAAACAATCTATAGCAGCTACTTCTTCAAATCATGTTGAAATTATAGCCATTCATGAAGCAAGTCGAGAATGTGTATGGCTAAGATTCATGATTCATTATATCCGAGAAAGTTGTGGATTATCATCAATCAAAGGTATTCCAACTCCTCTTTATGAAGACAATGCAGCTTGCATAGCTCAATTACGAGGAGGATATATTAAAGGAGATCGGACAAAACATATTTCACCAAAATTCTTCTTTACTCATGAACTCCAGAAGAAATGTGAAATTGATGTGCTACAAATTCGGTCATGTGATAACCTCGCAGATATTTTCACGAAGACTTTACCGACTTCAACATTTGAGAAGTTGAGATATAAAATCGGTATGCGTCGGTTTAAAGATTTAAAGGAATCATCTCATCAGGGGGAGTAATAAACAGACATATAGAATAGTGTACTCTTTTTCCTTCACTAGATTTTTTTTCCCACTGGGTTTTTATCTAGTAAGGTTTTAACGAGGCATATTCTTTATGTAATGGATGGACATCCAAGGGGGAGTATTATGAATTATTGGAATCTTTATTAATTAGTGGAGGCTCCACTAATTATGGATTTATGTGAATTATTAGAAGATTTTTATGGATGTCCACCATTTAGTGGAGACACCATTAATTGAGATTAGTTGAAGATGATGTATGCCATGATGTATTTCACTAATTAGAGCTCTATAAATAGAGCTATTCTCTAAGCTTGTAACACACCATCATTTTGTGAAAGAAAGATTAGTGAAAGAAAGATTAGAGAAAGAATTGTGAGAGAAAGAAAGAGAGAAGTTTGAAGAGAAATTCTTGTGCAAAGAATAGTTAGAATTTTCTTAGTGTGTAGTGTGTAGATTTTATTCTAACACTACCCTAATTTTATAACATTATATATATATATTATTTTTTTGGTAAAATATATATTTGATGTATTATATTATATTTATTTTGATAAGAAATATTATATTTTATTATATTTGATAAGAAGTAATATATTATATTATATTATATTTTCTAAGAAATCATATATTTGAAATATTATAAATATCATATTCTCACATGTACTGTATTAGCAAACATTATAATATCATATTTAGAGATTTAGAAAACAAAATTTTGAAATATTATATGTTATATGCATATTATTATTATTATTACTACTACTAGATTTATTGTTAGAAATATTTTATATATTTTATTCTATTTTATATTATATTAGGAAGACAAATCCAACTAATAATAAGAAGCAAAGTCCAACTTGGCTACTTAACCTTCATATTAATTTTATGGGGCCCACCCTTTAATAAAGTTACTTGAGGTGAACATGTGGACCAACAACTTTTAATAAAGTAAAATTATCTTAAGATTATCATATTTATTTTATTTATATTCTATTTATTTTTATAAATTTCTATTATATTCTAAAAACTTCTATAATGTTCTAAAAGTTTCTTTAATTTTCTAAAAGCCTTCATAAGCTTCTAAAGACTTCTAGATTAGGATGAGTCATCATTTTCTAGAAGCTTCCATTGCCTTCCACCATTTTCTATTATATTTTAAGGAGTTCTAATATGTTCTAGAAGGTTGCCACCTTTACTTTCTACATTAAGCTTGCAATATAAGCTTCTTAGGCCCACTATAAATATGAGTGAGAGGGAGGAATGAAATTGAGAAGAAAAAAGGAAAGAAAAGAAGAAAGGAAAGAGAGAAAGGAAAGATAGAAAGAAGAAAGGAAAACCGGGGAGAAAGCAAGAGGGAGGAGATTGAAACAAAGGGAAAAGAAGAGAGGGAGAGGAAGAGTTAGCAGGAACAAGAGAGAAAAGAAGAAGAGAGGATAGAAAGGAAGAAAGAGAAAGAGAAAGAGAAAGAAAAGGGAGAAGGGAGAAAGGGATTAGAACTTTAAAAGATTGTTTGCTTGAGGAATTAGCAAAGATGAGGCGAGTCCCCTTTATTTTAAATACCGTTATAGTAGTGATTTTCTTAAAATATACATGTCTACTTGATGATTTTATGAAACATGGATTTGTGAGTTACTCCAGGAATTCAATTTTGGAAAGAGAGTTTGGTTGGAAAATATCGCATTGCTTTGATCTTCGGCTTTGTGCCCGAATGTGTTATTATGTTCATAGGACTAATGTTCCTATGGTATTAATGTTATTGGTTGGACTGATATTCCTTCTGAATAATAAGATTGCAATGTGGCTTGCTTATTAAACATCTTTTAAGAATATAATTCCTGTGAGAGACCATTAATATCCATGTGAGAAAAATGTTTGTTGTGGACCAATATCAATTGTGAGATCTCATGTATGTTTACAAGTCATGATGTTGGAAATATTGTGTAACCCGTTTTATTTGAAAATACTCTCACTCGTTTTATGTGTGAGAATATGTTTGCACTCACACATTCTCCTATATGTTTTTAGGACCTATTGTATAAGTTGGTGATCAAAAAGATTTCTGAGAAGCGTGATGGAGTAGAAATATACAAAATTATAAGTTATATAATAATTCCACTGTGTTTTAAGTATTGATATATTATAAAGACCCCTTGTTTAGGAGATCAAATGCGACAACATCTCATGAGGACAAGGCTCATTACGAATGGAAATATGGGGGGTATTACAAATGGTATCATAGTCAGAGGTTTTCAATTTGGGAGATATAAATGGTATCAGAGATTTTAGGTGATTGATTTCGAGAATATAATTAGTATTAGAAAGTTAGGTAGATGGTTTTAGAAGATGATTTTGGTGACTATTTTAAGTTTGATATCTTAAGTTTATGGATTTTGAAAATATTATTGGTTAGTGGTTTGAAAGAAATTTGAGATTAATGATGTTGGAGAGGTTATTGGTATTTTCAAGTTTCGAGGACGAAATTTCTTAAAGAGGAGAGATTGTAACCTCCCGCCTTGAGCTGTCCTAAAAATAGGAGATTTTTACTATCTTTGTGAATTCTTAAATAGCATATGAGAATTTTTATGAATTTTATAAATCTATTTTCTTTCAAAGTCATTATTTGTGAAATAAATACTTTATGCAAAATATATTTTATATATTATTTGATAAAAATATATATTTCATAGGTTATATTTTATTTATTTTGATAAGAAATAACATATTTTATTATATTTGATAAGAAGTAATATATTGTATTATATTATATTTTCTAAGAAATCAAATATTTGAAATATTATAAATATCATGTTCTCACATGTACCGTTTTGGCAAACACTATAATATCATATTTAGATATTTAAAAAACATATTTTAAATATTATATTTATTATTATTATTATTATTATTATTATTATTATTATTATTATTATTATTATTATTACTACTACCACTACTACTACTACTACTACTACTACTACTACTAGTAGATTTATTATAGAAATATTTTATATATTTTATTCTATTTGATATTATATTAGGAAGACAAATCCAACTTTGTTAGTTCATCTATTTTTATAATAAGAAGCAAAGTCCAATTTGGCTACTAAATCTTTATATTAATTATGTGGGGCACACACCTTTAATAAAGTTAGTTGACGTGTACATGTGGACCCACAACTTTTAATAAAGTAAAATTATCTTAAGATTATTATATTTATTTTATTAATATTCTATTTATTTCCATTAATATCTATTATGTTGTAAAAAGCTTCTATAATGTTGAAGGATCCTCAACAAATCGACCCCCTTTGTTCAATGGAAACAATTATATATTTTGAAAAAATAGAATGAAGATTTATGTTTGTTCAATCAACTTTGAGTTGTGGAATCTAATTGAGAATAGTCTATTTGTCCTGTCAAAATTTGTTGATGGCAAAAAAGTGCCTAAATAGAGTGACGAATTTGATGCTAAAAACAATGCCAAAATGACATTAAACTTTCAAGTTATGAATATTCTGTGCTATGCCCTTGATGCCACTGAATATAACTGAGTTAATGGTTGTGATTCAGTCTATGATATGTGGAGATTACTTGAAGTCACCCATGAGGGGACAAATCAAGTAAAGGAATCTAAGTTGTGACTTTTAATTCATGATTATGAATTGCTCACGATGAAGCCAAATAAAAGTATAGCTGATATGTTTACTAGATTTACAAATATTACAAATGGGCTTAAAGACTATAGGGAAGTCTATTCCCTTGGTGAACAAAACAGAAAAATTCTAGATGCGTTGTCTAAGAGCTAGCAGCCGAAAGCTCTAGCTGTGGAAGAATCTAGGGATCCGAAATCCTTACCTACTGAAGAGCTAATTAGCTCTCTCCTAACACATGAAATGAAACTCAAAAGATTTCAAGAATCCGATGATCGTGGTAAAGGAAAAAGGAGAATAACACTGAAAGTTGAGAATAAGGAAGTTGAAAGTAGTTATTTGGATAGTAGTGATGAGACTAAAGTAGACACCGAAGAATTGGCCATAATTGCAAAGAAATTCAGAAGAATGTTCAACAAAAGAAACTTCAAAAGAGGAAAGAAATTCAAGAAAAGAAAGGGACAAATCTAATCATTTAAGCCTCAATACTATGGATGCAAGAGTACGGAATATTTCATCGCTGACTGCCCAATAGCTAAAGAAAAAAAGGTAGAATGCTTAAAAAGAAGAAGAAGGATATGAAAGCAAATAAGAGTAAAGGACTAATGGGAACTTGGGACCAAAATGAGTTCGAATTTGAGGAAGATGGAGACTCTGAAAATGAAACTGCAAACATATGTTTCATAGCAATGGAAAATGAGGTAAATCCCACTACCACTAATTCCATATCTGATTTACATAATTTTGATCATGAAAAGCATGATGATCCTAGTGAATTTCTAATTGACATGTTTCATGAACTGAAAAAGTTGTCTAGAAGAAATAAAGAAATGTAGATGAAAATTGATTTCTTATTAGATGAGAATACAAAGATGTTAAATGAGAACAAAGTCTCTCTTGAGTCACATATATGTGCAAATATGAGAAAGGATGTTATCATTACTGCCTTACACCATGTGTCTTTAGAAAATGAATGCTTATGTGATAAAATTCATTTTCTTAAAATTATGGTTACCAATTTTTATGATATGAAAAATAGAGTCAATAATCTTAATGCATGCATTGAAAAGTTTACAAATGGCAAAAACAACTTGGAAAAATTGCTGGGTGCTCAACACATAGCTGGAAACTGAAATGGCCTAGGTTATAGGCATGAGATCAAAGATAGAAATCACAAATCTTACTTTGTAAAAGTTGCCTCATCATATATGACACACAAGTATTGTACATATTGTGAAAAATCTGGACACAAAGTATCTAAGTGTTATGTTAAGAAAAAAGTGAAATTCAGTGTAAGATCTGTTAGTGTTGTGCTGTAGAGGCAATCACTTGTGTCATGTATATTGCATATTAAATTAATAAGAGGCATTCTTTATCTTTCAGTTTGATTGTTATATCTAAACATGTGTACAAACCGTTAGATAAAGTCCCAGTACAACACAGTGTTAAGGAAATCATGATAGAGATCATTATGTGAGATTCCTACTACACTATGCAGTGTTTGTACTTAAATAATCCACATTCATAGTATTAATAAGATGGAACATTATTAATACGCCAAGACTGGCACATGTTATATCTCTTGATTGGATCAAGCGGTGGTTCTCATATCTATGAGTATTGGGATATTCAGGATTAACGTGTGGATGCTTGTTTTGGAACAAGTTCATTGGATGACCTAGCTACGAGATAATCACTTGGATAACTATTTAGTACCAGTGATAGAATCTCATTATAGCAAGTGTACAAGTATCCTTAGGCTTGAGATCTCCAAGGTACTTTGTTTAACGAGCGTTGTACTTTGATTCTAATATTTGGAGTCTTATCTAGGACTGCCTAAGGGATGGATATTGGGTACAACGTAAAGTAAATGAAAGTAGTTGAGAAAGTCAATAAATGATTCACCACTCCTAATAGTAGGAGAGTATATCTCAAGGCCACATGTAGAAATCATTACTCATGAAGTCCTTGGCCAAGGGACTATGTGATGGAAATGGTTCCAATTTATACACATATCGAGTAATGGATTTCTTGAACAAGTACTAAAATATTCGAGCCAGAATTAATAATATTCTGGAGGGAGTTGGCACTAATTCCATGCTCTAGACCGAATGAGATATTGTATGGTGAAAGGAGTTTATTGCACTGATAATTTGCTATTGAAAGGTTCATGTCAAGCCACTTGACTTTCTGGACTTTTGGGTGGTCAAGAGTCATTTCTAGATGTCGCTCTTGATATGCTAAATATGGATTTATTAATTAGAGAATTAATAAATTTATTCCTTTATTTTATTAAGGATTATTAATTCTAATATTGTTAGAATTAATTCATATTATGCTACCAATATGACCAGGAAACCTAATGGGTCACACACAATAAAGATTTGAATGCTCAAATATATTATTTGATAATATTGTGGGGTTAATTAAGAGAAGGGAATATATTTATAGGTGAATTATAAGTTTGTTATATTTCATGGGACCGAATTATAATTAAGTAAACTTTAAGGACCAATTTATTAACAATTGGACGTTGAAGGACTAAGTTACAATTTACGGTAATTATAAATCTATAAATATAAGGAAACGGTTTCCTTAGGGTAAGAGACACAGACTATTCACGCAATAACAGAGAAACCGTTTCTCTGCCTCTCTCTTGATCAAACCCTAGCCGTCTCTCTCTTATTAATCAAACCCTAGCCTCCTAAATTCTACTAGCATAGAATTGTGAGATTGTGAGCGTTCGACCTTGTGTGGATTATCATTAGAGGGAGTTCTTTCTTGGACTTCAGTTGAGCTGCTATGAACTGGTTTTGTGATCTGGATCGCGCCTGCATTCTTGCAACAAGAAAAATTTAAATTCCGGCTTCAAGAGGTAATAAGTGCGATCTTTTCTTTTTCCCGTTTCTACTGCAAACCCGTGATCCATGGCTTGGATTTCTTGCTATTTTCCGCTGCGTTTAATCTATTTAATTAATTTAGAAATCCTACAAGAACAATTTAGAAAATTAGAGGAACCATTACTAACCCCCCATGTGGACCCAAGAAAATGTGGGTACCAAAAATCACTCTCCCTTCTCATGTATAGGTATATTCATTTGAGAAAATGAGCTTCATAAAGTGGTTCTTGGATAGTGAATGTTCAAGATACATGACTGAAAATGTAGCTCTATTGGAATATGTGAAAGCAACAAATGATGGATTTGTTGCCTTTGGAGACAAAAAGAAAGGAAAATTCTTAGCATAGGTAACATTGGTAAAGAATCTTTAACCATTATCAAACAAGTGTTATTAATTGATGAGCTGAAATATAACTTGCTTAGCATTAGTCAATTATGTGACAATGGTTGCAAAGTCATTTTTGAGAAAGATTCTTGCTCTATCATGGATAGCTCAAATAATGAAATAATCTTTGTTTCTAACTTGATTGATCTTATAGCTCATGATATTAGATGTCTTTCTGTGCATGACAATGACTATCTTTAGCATAGAAGACTAGGTCATGTATCTTTTGATTTGCTAAACAAATTATCCTTAAAAGAGCTTGTTAGGGGACTGTCCAAAATGAAGTTTGATAAAAGCAAAATAGATGATGCATGCCAATTTGGAAAGTAAATCAAAACTTCTTTCAAACCCAAGAAAATGATTTTTACCTCAAAACCTCTTGAATTAATACATATGGATTTGTTTGGACCAATGAGGACCACTAGCCTTGGTGGTAAGAGGTATGATTATGTTTTAGTGGATGATTTTTCAAGATTTACTTGGACTTTGTTTCTTGGACAAAAAGATGAAGTGTTTTCTGAATTCTTAAAATTATTTAAGCGCGTCCAAAACTCTATTGGATGCAAACTAAAATAGAGAATTTTACAGCAGTATATTTACATACTTTTGTGATGAAAATGGAGTTTTCACAACTTTTTAGTTACTAAAACCCCTCAGTAGAATGGTGTTGTTGAGAGGAAAAATTGAACTTTGCAAGGAATGACTAGATCCATGATTTGTAAAAGCTTTCTTCCAAAATATTTTTGGGCTGAAGCTGTAAATATAGTGTGCTATATTGTAAACCGAGTGATGTTGAGACATTTTCTAAGAAAAACACGCTTTGAGCTTATGTTTGACAAAATTCCATAAATTTCCTATTTTAAAGTATTTGGCTACAAATGTTTTGTTCTTAATACCCGAGATAATCTTGGAAAATTTGGTAGCAAATCTGATGAAGCTATATTCCTTAGATACTCTTCCAATAAAAAGGCATATATAGTGTACAATAAGAGAACTCTATGTGTGGAAGAATCTATACATGTCGTCTTTGATGAATCTAGCATTTATACATCAAGAAAATATGATGATGATGTAGGAAGCTCAAAAGAAAGAGGGAAAGAACAACACAAAAGCAACACTGCTGGACATTCATGCCAAAGAAGAAGAATTTGAGGAATAGCAAGCTGAACAAAGCATGCAAGAAACTGAAGAGCTCACTGATCAAGGACTACCAAAAGATTGGAAGTACAAAACTGGTCATCCAAAAGAACAAATCATTGGTGATCCTAGATGTGGAGTTAAAACTAGACGGTATTTTGTAGACAATTTTACTCTATTCTCTAGTATAGAACCTAATTGTATTGATGTGGCCTGGCATGATAATTTTTGGATAATAGCTATGCAAGAAGAGCTAAACCAATTTGAGAGAAATAAAGTTTGGAAACTCATCCTTAGACCACTTGATCATCCAGTTATTGGTACTAAGTGGGTTTTTAGAAACAAACTTGATGAAAATGGAGTAGTTGTTAGAAATAAAGCTAGACTTGTAGCCTAGTGATTCAATCAAGAAGAGGGCATTGATTATGATTACACATTTGCTTCCGTTGCTAGTTTAGAGTCCATAAGAATGCTGCTTGCCTTTTCATCTTTCAAAAATTTCATATTTTATTAAATGGATGTTAAAAGTGCATTTTTAAATGATTTTATTGGGAGAATGTATATGTAGAACAACATCCGGGCTTTATTCGTGAGTATTTTCCAAATCATATTTTCAAACTCTCAAAGGATTTTTATGGTTTAAAATAAGCCCCACGAGTTTGGTATGAAAGGCTTAGTAGATTCTTGCTCTTAAAAAGTTTTTCAAGAGGCTTGATCGATACCACACTGTTTATTAAGTCAAAAAATTCTAGTGATCTTCTTATCGTTCAAATTTATGTTGATGATATTATTTTTTGTGCTATTAATGATTCGTTATACAAGATGTTTGCTAAGACAATATAGTAAAAATTCGAAATGAGTATGATGGGAGAACTCAACTTCTTCCTCGGGCTACAAATCAAACAAACCAAGGATGGAATCTTCCTAAATCCAGCTAAGTATGCTAAGGAACTACTCAAAATGTTTGGTATGAATGAAGCCAAAGAAATTAGCATACCTATGAGCACTTCTCTAAAACTTGACAAGGATGAAAATGATAAGAAGATAGACAAATCTAAATATAGAGATATGATTGGAAGTTTACTCGATCTTATTACTAGCTGGCATGATATCATGTTTTTGGTTTGTCTTTGTGCCTGATTTCAATCATGCCCAAAGCAATCTCACTTATGTACCATGAAACACATCTTTAGATATTTGGTGGGAACATATGATTATGGTTTATGGTATCCTTATACTAACACATTTGATCTTATAGGTTATACCGATGTAGACTATGCAGGCTGTAAAGTTGAACGAAAAAGCACTAGTAATCACTGCCAATTTCTTGGACACTTTCTAATGTCATGGCTTAGCAAAAAGTAGGCCTGTGTATCCTTATCCAGAACCAAGGCTGAATACATTGCAGCTGGCAGTTGCTATGCACAAATTTTGTGGATGAAAAATACACTGTTTGATTTTGGTCGCAATTTTGATTGCGTACCTATATTATATGATAATACAAGTGCAATCAATCTCACTAAGAATCCTATTTAATATTCTATGACCAAGCGTATAGAGGTTAAACATCTTTTTATTCGGGATCATGTGCTCAAAGGAGATATATGTGTTGAATATATTCCAACTGATGAATAACTTGCTGATACTTTTACTAAACTTCTAGTCGAAGAAAGGTTCAATAATTTGAGAAGAGGTTTAGGAATTACAAAGATCATGTGACTAACATATTTGCCAAAGAACTAGTATTTTTACTTTGTAGAACCACTGAAGACACAGCTTTTAGACGAAGAGTTTGGACACACTATCTAGAAAACACGACTCCAAAATCACCTTAGTAGAACTGTCCTTATTCCACTTTTTGGACGAATGATTTTGGACTCAGTATAAGTCCGAAATATCAGAAGCTCTTAACTTATGAAAGCCAAACAATTTCTATTAATCAGCGAAAGAAAACGTGAGCCCATAAATGACTTTTCAAATTTTTCAAAAAGTTCATGCTTTTTTCAACACCTCTAAAAATCCTCTGATGTAAAGCTCCTGACCATACCTATCCTATCTAGAACCTAGGAAATCTCAAAAGTAAAGGCTTTCACTCTCTCTCTCTTGAAATTCCGAAATCGACTTGCTCTCTATCATTCTCAACTTCATCTTCTTTAAAACAGGACAAAAAAAATCCTTCATCTTCTTCTCACTTCTGGTATGATGAAAATAGAAAAATCTGATGAAGGAACTGCAAAAAGAACCAAGATGGGAAAAGCAATGGGTAGGAAAAAAGTTGCTACACCAGTGGTCACCAAGCAGAAAGAAAAGAAAATCGTCGAGAGAGCCTCACGATCAAACTCATCTATAGAGCATACCTCTCTAGAAAGTTCTGAGACACAAGTATCCCTCTTCATTGAAAAAAAAAATGTGAAACTGATTTCAATGATTGGCTATATAGGAATAGAATTGTGATTTCAGGATATTGGGTTGAGGCTGGAGATTTCTTAAATTTCTCTAATATTCTGAATATGTTTGAGAATCTGGGTTGGGGAGTGTTACTGACAGTAGCTGAGAAGTTGCACATCCCATTGGTTTGGGAGTTCTATGCTAATTTGAAAAAGGGGCGACTTGAGGAGACTGGAGGAGGGTTTATGGTGCAATGGTATAGCACCAAATTAGGAGGTATGAATGTTAAATTCCATCATAGACTGCTGAACTAAATTTTTAGTGTGAGAGATGGGGTATCCAGTTCTTTGAGATGAATAAGTTCCCTGAAGGGACAAACATTTTTTATTTGGGCAGATTTGAGGAAAGAGTTTTAGATGGGAAGAGTTTCAAAAACTCGGGTTATAGAAACACAAAATGGCTGAATGGCCCTAGAAGAGTCTTACACTATATGGTGTCGATTGTGGTTACGCTGAGCGTTGGGCATAAAACATAAGTAAGTATTATGCAAATGATACTAATGTTGGCTCTTTTTGAGGGATGACAGATCAGTTTTAGATTTTTAGTAGTAAAATTAATGATGCAGTCAAGGAAAACTTCACTTAAGGTACTTACATATGGCAATCTGTTAGCCAAAATATTAAGATAATTTAATATAGATTTAGACAAGTTTGGACTTGGGCAGATGAAAACAAGAGTGTATAACATGGAGTCTTTCAAAAGAATGGGTTTTGTTCTAGTGAATCAAAAATGGGTACTATTCAGAGATTTATCTAATGAAGAGAAAGAAAAAGTGCTATAAATCAAAGAGGAAGGAAAATGAATTGCTCAATCTGCAGGGACTAAAAGGAAAGCTAAAACTCAAGCTAAGTCTTCTAGCAAAGGCAAATAAGGGACTCAGGACAAAGGCATAAGTGAAAGCATTCTGGACGTAAAAATTCACTGGTTGTCAAATTAGATAGCCTTAGTTCAGAGATTGAAACTATTGGGAATAGGCTGACCTCAGTGGAAGAAAAGGCTAAAAAGGATGAACTAATGTCTACTCTATCAGCACCATCCCCAGAAAAGGTAACTAAAGAACAACCTATCCCTGAGGCTGAAAAAGAAGCTGCAAAAGAGCAGCAGGTTGAGGAAATAACAATCCCTGAGCAAGGAAGGGGTACATCCCCATATTAGCAAGATTTAGCATTCCCTGCCCCTATTGAACTCCCTATCTTATCTGGAAAGAGACAGAAGTATGTAGTGGTTAAGCGAAAGTGAAGCAGGGTTGCTGGACAACATTTCAGAAAGGGTGCCGGGTCCAAGATCGAGACTATTCACATTTCTTGAGTGATCGATTCAGTGGATTGATTTTCAGCCTCCCTCTACCAGAAACTCCTTACTGCTTTTCATTGAACAATTTTTATTTCTGCCCTAGTATTTGAACATTTTACCTTCTGTTTTTAAGCTACTATCTTTGCTTAGCTTATAACTGCTTAATATATATAATCTTCTCTGCATACTATATTTCTTAATTACTCTCCTTATTCTACGTTTTGATTGATGGCAAAAGGGGGAGAAAAATGGTAGTTGGGATTGTGATAGTGCACTAAGTGTGTGCACTTGGAGAAAAAATGGTGATTGTGCACTGAATTGTACTATGATGTGCTATTGTGATATGTTGTGCTATGCTGTTAATTCTGCACTACTGTTGACTGCTACTATTATTGATTATTATTGTGATTGTTCACTGATTAAACTAATGTTGGATGAACTGCAAATTAGATGTTTGTGCGGTGTTGTGCTATGGATTGGAAATATTTATTATGTTTTGGACTGCAATGTACTTGTGTGAAGACTATGAATATTTCGTAAGATGCTGCAAAACTCTTTATGGAATTCATGTTGGGATTTGGGTTGAATTAAACCACCATGCTATGCTAATTTTTTTTTCTATATAAATTATGATTTATGATCATGCACTGGTTATATATTGGTTTATGATAAACTTGATTTGTGATCTCTGGTTGATTATGATCATAGTTTGCTATCGTCTAAGAAGATTTAAGTGACTTATTGAAAACTAATTTGATATCCTGTTTTTTTTTTTTTTTTTTTTGTCAAAGGTGTTTTGAAGTATGTATAAAGGCATCATTTGAGATGGGGGCTGTTGATCAATCAGTTTTGAAAGCTATTATGATATGCTCTGTGTTAAAAATCTTAGATGATAAAGATAGTTATTCATATATCTTACATTGCTCAAAACTTTCCTTGAAGACTGAAATTTCTTGAGAAAACTAGGCTAGATCAAAATTTCAGAAAACTCGTTATTTCCTGCACATATACAGGGAGTGTTTTGGACACACATTTTCTTGATTTAAAAGTCCAGTCCAAAAATGAGTTTTAAAAAGGAGACAGTTTCTATCTAACTTTATCCTACTTTGGACACATGTTTTGGATATCCAAAACCTAACATCCAAAAGTTCCGAAGTCTCACTCCATCTAGTTTTGGATGTACATTTTGGAAGTCTAAAGTTTGAATCCAGTTTTCTCTCAAATCGCACTTCTTAATCTCATATCTTACATATGTTCATATATGCACATATTAAGGGGGAACATTTCATCTTATGATTTATTTACTATACCTTCTTGTGTACATATTCATACATTTTTTATTGTGGCTATTCTTTTAAGGAATAGTTGTGTGATAGAAGGAAGTAAGATATGAAGGTTGGTTGGGCCATAGGCTCATTGAGCCATGTTTATAAGTATATGCTTTAATTTCTTATCTTAATCTCATAAGCACTTTTTGAGTCTTATAATTAGAGATTGCACTTCAATGAAAAATATTCTTATTTCTCTTGGTCTAACATGTTTGTACTGTTCATATCATTATTCTTTATATCACAATCCCATCGAGTTTGTCATCACTAAAAAATGGGGAGATTGTTAGCCCTAAGGGTATTTTCCTGTGTTTTGATTTATGATAAACATTGACGAGGAGTTACTTGTGTGATCTACACGTTATAGGGTATGTTTGACCATAGTTCTTCCAAGGTGTTCAAATAAGATTGCTAAGAAACTCCTGAGCAATAGAATCAGAGAATGGGTGATCAAGTAGAAGATCAAGCTTAAGAGATTACATACCAAGAATTCCTTGTGGAAGAACTTTAGACTAGGAATTCTTGTTAAGGTATTATCTGTGTAAATTCCTAAGTCTTCTTTACCTTATTTTTTAGTTTAATTCTACCTTGAAGTACTAAAACAAAAATATTTCAAAGTTTTAAGTCTTTAAAATTTTGGATTGAGTAATTTGGGTGACTCTGCATCCAAAAACTTCGTCCAAAATTCTGTAAATAGTGTTAAATTAATTATACCTGAAAAAGTGCAATTTTGGATTTACATTTTGGATGTACCATCGTCCAAAACCCTGGCAAATCTAACAGCGAAAAACTAATCGTTTTCTAGCGTTGGAACTCTATTTTTTACCTCTATAAAAGGTTTCAAAACTCGATTTGAAAGAAGAATTTTATCCTATCCTTCTAAGAATCACTCTTACTTTATAGAATACAAAAATCTCCTTTTCATAGTGCTTCAAAGTGAAATCAAATTGTTTCAAAAAGGTAAAGGTGGTTTGAGCTTATTTGCTTTGTATATATACTTAAAAGAGTGAGCCATTTTCACTTCATTACTACAATCATCTTTGTTTATCAAGGTTGTGGTGTAAAACCTACTTGGGGTGAAGCTTGATTTGTTAGTTGATTGAGAGGTTTTGGTAAAACCAAGTGGTGATCCTCTTATGTATTTGGTATAGATTGATACTATGGAGTTGGGTAAATGAAATCTGGTTGAAAATCCTTAAGTGTGAGCTTAAGGTAGTGGATGTAGATCTTGGTAGATCGAACCACTATAAATCCTGTGTTACCTCTCTTTACATTTAATTTTGGTCAGTTGCGATCTTTCTTGCACAAAATTCTTTTTAATCTCTCAAAAGAAATCGTTATGGTTCTCACTAACTCATTTTCACTCTAGTATTAATTGCATCGTGTGTCCTTTTTTATTCAGAGTGTAGTTAATCTTTACATCATTTCGAAAGCCTCTCATTGTAGCAAGTCTCTTCGATCTAAAATTCTGAGGAGTTTCTCAAAACAAATTTTTCAAAGAGAATTTTAAATTTGTCAAAAATCTTATTCACCCCCTCTAAGGTTTTTCAGTATTAATGTTATTAGTTGGGCTAATGTTCCTTCCAAGTAATGAGGCCGTAATGTGGTTTGCTTATCAAACATCTTTTAAGAATATAATTCCTATGAGAGACCATTAATATCCATATGACAAAATGTGTTTGTTGTGTATCAATATCAATTATGAAATCTCATGTATGTCTACAAGTCATGATGTTGGAAAAAAACGGTGTAATCGGTTTTATTTGAAAATCACGAGTACAAATGGGACTCAGTGAGTGTTTTGTACTTACACATTTTCCTATATATTTTTAGGCCCTATTGTATAGGTTGGTGATTGAAAATTTTTCGAGAAGTGCGATGGAGTATAAATATGCAAAATTATAAGTTATAGAATAATTTCACTGTGTTTTAAGTATTGATCTGTTATAAAAACCCCATGTTTGGAAGATCACACGGGGTGACATCCCATTAAGATAAGGCTTATTACAACTGGAAATATGTGAGGTGTTACAATCAAACATTCTTGCATTGCTGATTTTGCTATAAAGGCTAAGTATGTAGCAACTTTGAAAGTGTCCAAAGAAGCGGTTTGGTTCTGATGTTCCTAATAGAACAAGAAGTTGTGTCTAACATGGACAAGTCGGTAATAATGTATTATGATAATTTTGGAGTGGTATTGCAATATAAAGAATTCAAAAATCACAAGAAGGGTAAGAATATAGAGAGGAAATACCATTTGATTCGAAAATTCATTCAGAGACGGGAGATACTGGTATATCAAATTTTCTTGAAGGACAATATGGCAGACCCATTTACCAAACTTTTGGCAGAGAAAGTGTTTCAGCAACATTTAGATGTCGTAGGGATAGGCATATATGGGCTATTTTAGTTTTTGTTGCGCAAGTAAGGGATTGTTGAAAATATGCTCCCAAAGACTAAGAAATTCTGTAAAGACATTCATTTTTACAATAATAATAGTGTTCTATTTAACAAGTTTGTATTCACATTTTCATAGATGAAGGTTCAACTACATTAGTAAATAATATGTGTTATGTTATATTTCACAGTAATATATAGATCATGGTTACTTAACACACATTTAAAAGGGTTCTTGATGAATTGATGAATCTGTGTACTTTATATCAAGATTTAGATCAATACACTATGGTTTTCAAGTGAAAAATAGTTTACCTTTAACCAATAAGTACTTCTCTTATACTAATGGTGTAAGCACATTTGGAATATGTAATACTAAACCATGTGATAGTAGTCTTTATGAAAGTATTATAATAAATAAATATTAGATTATTACTACCACTTCACTACAAAAAAGATGAGTATATATGACAGCCCTAAGACTATTGTAAAATGTCCTAGAGCCATCGTAAAATGTATACACGATGGCCCTATGATGGTTTTAGGGCCATTGCAAATATCGGTGTCATTTAATCATTTATATTCAATGACAGCAAAAGAACAACCATTTATAATATTTATGATGGCGTAAACGAAAATTTACTAGTATTATAGTTTAAAAACCTTAAAAGTGTAGCATATACAAAAAATATTTACGATGCTATATATGATATTTGATAAATTATCATATATAATATGCCATATACGATTGTCTAAGGATTGCCTTAATAGTTAAATAGACCATCATATATATATATGCCATATACGATGCTCCAAGGACCACCATTGATGATTAATTTTAAATGACAATCTTGGACCGTCATATATAATTTATAATAGTCTGAAGACCGTCGTAAATAATTTTATATTACTGTTTCTTAACCTTCATAAATGGTGAAAATATACAAGACGGCCTTTAGACCGTCTTATATAATATAACTACATAATATTAACTACATAATGTGCTTTTCAACTGTTGTAAAATGTTAGTATTTTATTTTAGTTTATCTTTTACCGTCGTATTTAATTTTTTTGTCATGATTAAGTAACTGTCGTATTTAAACCTATTGCAAATATTGACAATGTGACTTTTTCTGATTTATTTGCTCTATTACATTTTAAGCATACAAAATCAATTGAATAAATCAATAATCAAAATGAAAAAACTATTTATCCAAAATATATCATTAATAGTACCAAAAAGCTTCGTTACACAGTTGAATTGCAACATTATATATAAAAATAAAATAAAACAATGAATATCAACATTGATCCATCATATATTGTAAATAAAACTTAATTAAATCCTTTAAAAAAAAGTTTGGCCTTCAAAAAACTAAAGACAGAAAAGTTGATAGAAATATACCTACAAATCCGAATAAGCAACTTTCCATGTGAAGTAACTTTTGTACTTGTGTAAAAATAAAAAAGAAGTAAACTAATACTATAATAACAGTGGTCCACAACCATTTGATCATAGGAATAACCCGAATCTAATAGAACAAATACATAGATTGCTAACTTTCAATAATACATATCCACTTTCAGGAAAAGAGGTAAATGTAAAAATACTTCAGAACCAACAAAAAGGCCCATAATTTAATTCAAATACACATGTCCAATCACCAAAACATGTACAATCAAAGAATTTTTCTTTTACACCATTTTACGTCAATATAATGGGAAAACAAGAAACTAGTAAGAGATTAAAGATACAAGCACCAACGACTATGAAAGTATTCATTCAAGCAATAATGTTTTTAGGATTGAAGACAAGTGACTATTGAATGATGAAATTAAGTTATTTGTTATGAGGTTTTGCCACATTCTCATCTATTCTCTTGCTGAATTCTTCTTTCGTGTGGTTCTTTCCTTCTGTTCATCTTAAACTATGTTCTTTTCTATTCTAAAAATTCTATCACAGATTCCTAAATTAAGCAACACCTAATCAGCCACCACTTAAGCTGAATTAATGTTGCATCACATTTTCTACAACATAAAATGTGGTATCTAGAGACCTAAATTGATAAAACCAAAATTCTTTCGGACATAAATATGATGGCCAGCAGAGATCATGCCTTTCAATCTTTTCGTCTTTTCTAAACTTAGATTTGTACCTCCAGAACATAATTAATTTGAATTAGACATTGTATTGAAAATTTCAAATTTACTTGGTTCAGTGTAACCAAGGCTTCTAACTCCATTAACAACTTGGCTAAAAGGCTTCATATTCTCTGCCTTACTTATTACGTATGCTAGCGTACCTATTAAAGATAATCATCCATAAATATTAACATTAAAATCCCCCATATCATCAAGAGATATATGGCAAACAAGAAAATATAACAAATTTAATAAGAAGTACAACATTGACAAAGTAATATTTACTACTACTCAAACTCCCAATAACTAATCCTAACATCCTAAATAAATTCACTCTATAGCAAATCTCCAATAATGATGAGAATCCAAGTGCTCATTGTTCTTAGCATAATGATTATTTCATGAAGCAATTCTTTGATAAGAAATTTAACTTGAATATCACAACTTTCTTTGAACAAGGAAATACAATTAGGAAGAGGCGGATATACAATCCAAAAGAGGTAGATATATCTATAGGTATAGGAAGCTTTCAGTCTCAGGTACTATAATAACAAAGAGATCAAATAAAAAGCTCATCCAAGTTCCCTATTGACTAGCTATTTTAGCACGTCCAATTTGACCTACTTAAGAACCTTTTAGTATCATAAACTTCATACAAATAGAAAGATTTCATTTAGTTGATGAGTTATGTACAATCTGAAACAATGATCTAAATGTTGTGCACTTTTGTACTTTTCTAATTAGGTGCTTCAAAATAGTAGCACAAAGACGGCATAACAAGATCAATAACAAGATCTATACTATCTATATAATTATTTCAGGGATAATACAAAGAAAATGCATGGGATTAATAGTAGTGTTCATCTTCAATTGACTGTAATAGAACATCTAAAAGTATTAGAGCATATTAGTGCCATACACCTATCATAACCATGTAAATTAGAGGGAGCTCCTATAAAACATCAACAACAACCATTTGATCAGGTTTTAGTTCTATGTATACAAAAACCAAACCAACCAATTCCTCTATCTCCAGTAAGCATAGTTTGCACTTTTTAGCAATGGTGGTCGTGTGAAAGAGATTTCTCTGTCTACTGGTCCAAACATATTTTTCCAAACCAACTTTCAAGATCTTACTTGCTATGTTAATAGTAACTCTAACATGGTGACCTAGCTTTGATACACTTGTAAGGTTTGGCTTGTCAAACTCCTCTGGTTTTGTTAAACTCTCTATTAAGGTTATGTCAATTTGACAGACACTAATATAAAGAGTTTAACAAATACAATAAATTGGTAACATAGTTTGGCTAACAAGTCTATGTCAACAGGTCCTAGACCAGTAAAGAAATCCATTAAAACTTTTAATGAAAGTACAACAATTACACTTATCTCAAGCATCAAATGATCCCTAGTGGACTTTGATAGAATATGTCAATGGTGTTCATCTGTTAAGCTTACCTTTTGTTAGACCTAAATTCACGATTAAACACCTTTCAATCTTCATTGCTATAGTAGTTTGGTACTTTGTTTAACTCTAGAAACCTTCCCACCAAAAAATATTTGATTTGAGGAAGATATAGATTGATTCAAATCCCTCAAGAAGATTGTATACTATTGTTACTAATAACTTGAACCGGAAGAATACTTTATCAGATGTATTTAACACTCTTTTATTAATAATGTATGCTTCTCAACTACTCAGAATATCTTCATGAATTTCCTTTCCTATTTTTCATGACCAAACTATAAAGATCCTTATTCAAATTTTGTGCCTCTACCTTATGTTTTCTCTTCTTCTTTGGTCACTATTATATACTGCAATAGAGTAGTAGTTTCCTTGTCAAATTAAGAATTTGTGTTAGCCTTACAAATTCCTAAATCTTTACAACTCCAATCCTACTTAGATTTCAAATTCTTTCACTTACAAAATCTCTATTAGATTTTCAGTAAAATTCATCCAAAAATCTCTAGAATCCATTTTGTAACACTCCATATTTCCATAGCGTAGTGGACTTAGCTTCGTGGGATGTCATCTCGTTTGGTTTCCTAATCAAGGGGTTTTTATAACATATTTAACTCAATATATAGTGGAAATTTTCAAAAATACTTTTATTAATCACAAGAGAATACATAGAGTCATATCTTAGATACAAAAACTCAAAATACAATAGATCCAAGATGTAGCATGAGCCTCTGGGAGTCCACTTTACTTCTGCTACGCCTCTAGTCCTAAAATTTTAAAATAGAAATAACACATGTTCGTGTTAGGATTTGTGGACTCCTAAATGCAAAAAACATCCACAAATTCTTTTCGAGGACCCAAGTAAATGATTAAGAGGATATAAAGATTACAGAATTACCTCTGTTCGGCGTAATCAAAGTCCTTTGATTCTGATTTTGCTATCGTTCGTGCAACTCAAACGATCATCAGATGCTGTAGTGTGTGAACGCCCTCTATTGGATACACACGGTGAACTAATTTGTTACCCTGAGAGTGCTAGCACCTAGGGTTTGAGAGGCTTGTTTTTTTTTTTTTTTTTTGGTGAATGGAGGCACGAATATTTTTAACAAAATAGATCCTTTGAGAAGATGGCTAAGGTTTTCTTAAAACCCATCCGAACCTCTTGGACTCCAACTCTGATAATATTTTATCATATTTTATTTTAAATTTAAATTAAATTAAAATTGATATGATAAAATTCTGCCATTATCTTAGTAATTTAACTAATTAATTTACTGAGTCAGATTCTTACAATCTGGACATCATCCAGATACATCGAATGCGAACATATTTCTAGATTCACTGTGTCTAGTAAATTTTCTAGGTTTGATTAATTTAGACATATTTTCAGATTCATTGAACTTGGTTACCAAAAAAAAACCTAACAAGTTCGCTTATTGTGTGACCTTATAGGTTCATTTAACACTGGCAGTGTGTCCAAATCACATTTAAATGGCCTACAATAAGCGGTTTCTAGCAAAATATTATAACCATCCAGGTTAAATGAAGATCAGTGATTTCTTTGAACCAAACCATAATTTTTATTTAGTCTTTTTGTCACACGATATCCAGATTAAGCATAAGGCATGGAGCATGTCATCCTTATTAAGCTTAATCAATTATTTCTTGATCTCATAGTAGATTATTCAAACAAATGATATCAATATCTTAGATTGATATATTTGAGCACGACCATACATTTTAACAGTCTAACTTATCAAGGGGCCCATGGATATCTCTCCTATAATTGAGAGGGACAAATTCCTTCACTATCACTCATATTCCTCTCATTGATTTATTCTATATCCAACAGTAGTCTAATTTATTATCTGGTTAAAAATAACTTTAGACAATGTCAAAATATAAAATTTATCAAGTAGGAAATTAGGATAAATTTAAGTCGAAGGACTTTTAATATCACTGTGGCTAAAAAGTACTTATGACATGTTCTATGAAGCACTCTCACAATGGGTCATGTCCAATATAATATTCTCTAATATTTATTTATATTTTGACTTAATATTACATATATCCATGACTAGTAAAACATAGCCATCAAGTCATAAATATACTACTCTTAATTTATTATTGTTCGACTAATAATAATCGACTAGGAACAGTTTAAGAATAGTAATTGTATTGATTGTAGGGTTTTACTATCAAGTCACATACTTGATGACCACAAAACTAAATGCATTATTCATGGAAAGAAATTCCTCGTATTATTACATAATACATAACGACCATACTATAAGTACAAATTGACTCTAAGGCATATCCCTAACAGTTCGAGCATATGGCTCAGTGAGTCCCGTGTGTGCTAGTGTTTTTCCACTAAAAATAACTTATGAAGAGTAATCTCTAACATAGACAAAAAGTCTAAAAATTCTCGTGTGAAAACATTCTAAAACAGATATTTAGGGGTTTCGAGTGAAAACATACTGATTCAAGTATTCAAGAGTTCAAAATGAAAATATACGGATTCAAGTATTCAAGAATTCTAGTTTAAAATATTCTTATTCCAATATTCAAGTATTCAGATATTCAAGTATAGTCAGTGCTTACGCCAAGTAGTCAAGTTAGTGCATACGCAAGTATTGTGCTTGCACTAAGTAGTATGCTCACGTAAAGAATTGTGTTTACGCCAAGTAGTATGCTTACACTAAGTATCTAAGATAGTGCATGCACGAAGTATTCAAGTTAGTGCATATGTCAAGTATTCAAGTTAGTCATGTATTATACACAGAAAATGTCATGTTCAAGAATTCAAGATTCATGATGTTCTTAGAAATTCAAGCTTCATAATTTTTTTTTGTAAGGTTCCCAAATTCATGTAGAAAACTCGTACTTGAGGATACCAAGAATACATTTTCCATATTAGGAAAATACTTTACTCAACCAGGATTTGGAATTAAAGGAGTCACACAAGATGTTTCATTTTCAAGATGTTCAAGGTATCAAATACTTGGTAATGCTTTCAAGTTCAAGCATAAGATTTATGTCATGATGTATCAAAAAACATTTAACATGAAGACATTTGACCATTTAGAAAAACAATTAGCTAAATGAGGTTTGAAAAAAATGGGACTCACCGTATGTCCTAATTTGATGTAGTAATATATATATCGTTTCTAGCTTTGCAGGAAGCCTTTAGAGTAGATAGCTTACATCGAGAGTCATTCCAAACATCACTTAGCATTTATGATCTATAACCAACATATTTTTGTTAATTGAATATTTCCATAATCAAATTGCTAGTTTCTATATTTATTCTTTCTTATTCGGAATAAAATAGATACTTGGATGGACCAAGGTTCGCTTATAAATCCCTTTATTTCTTCTCTCAAACAAGTATACAAAGCCTTCACATGTTTTCTTGATACCTCATGCATCCAATAATGCATAAGGAATTAATATGTGAACGTATCCTTCATAAACCAAATTCTGTATTTCTTCCTTCTTGGCACACTTATTTGTTTATAATATAACTTTCAATTCACAAGTCCGATTAATGTTACATTAGTTCCAAATGTCTCCAATGTAACACCCCACTACCTAGGCCCATCAGGGCCGGGGATGTCGCCCCGTCCAGAGGACAAAGGGTCTTTATAACTAGGTTACATAAAAATAAAATAAAATAAAGACTTTAAAATTAAACTGATTACAACCCAAAAAATAAGTACTGGAACAAATCCAAATAAACTATTTGCAACAATCTCTCAAAATATCACATAAAGTAAATAACATGAGTCTTCAAAGCATAGGCAACATCTAGCTAATGACCTCCACAACAGGATCTTCCTGAAAACATGGTATAAAAGGTGGTGAGATAAAAATATCAGTAAGCCCGTGTGTGCTTTGAGTGTTTCAGGTAAAATAATTCATGTATGCAAGTTGTAAAAGTTTCATAAGAAAAAGGTGTTGGCAAGCAATAAATAAGTGTTGAAAATAAAGAGTGGTGTTTCACTTTTCAAACTATATATGTGCACAATAAATACAACCACTCAAATGGGTAGCCATGGGTTACCACACGTTGGGCCACATGACTAAATAACAGTCAGAATGCCACACTTTGTACAAGCTGACAAAAGGTAGGTGTACAGCCTACCAGGTGAGATACTCCTCCATCTCTACACCCAAACTTACCGGTTGTCCACTCCGGAACACACAGTTCACATGACTGAAACTTGCTAGCTCGGACCAGTATGACCTACCGGACTGGCATCCTATCCAGGAAGGACTCACCCCTCAGAGGTGGCCACCTACTGAGAGACTTACCCTAACCCTTCAAAGACTAGTCCTGGTGGTCTACCCTTATTGAGTACTCAACGTTGATTGTTCCACTTGGGAGAAAATTGATCAAACTTTGCTTTATTTGAAAATAGCAATTAAGGGTTTCTAAAAGTCTTGTCAAAGTTGGGTTTTAGAAAAAGTTTAGCGTTTTGTGTAAAACTGCTTGTTTAACTTTGAAATGATTTGCTTAACTAAAATAAAAAGGAAAACACAATCCTTAATTACCTTCACAAAATTAATGTCCATATACATCATATTTGGCTTGCCACAATAACTTTTTGGTCTTCACAAAACTCCATGCAGGAGCTTACCTGATTCTTTGCTTGCTCAACTCAAACGTTTTCCAAGGCTGACCTAACCCCGCCTGGGGTAAACACAAAACATAAGGTTACATTCGAGCTATACCTGCCTTACATAAATAATTTCTTAGCTCAACTAGTTACAACCATGACTAGCCATGACCCTAATGTCCTAAGCTTTAAGGCTAGGTGATAAAGAATTTTATAAAATAAGTTTTAGTTGATAAGTTAAAATAACTTGGGATTCTAAAATAATTGCTAACAAATCATAGACCCAATTAATAATTCTTGAGTGTTATTTTTACTAAATAAACTAAGGTTTGAATATTAAGTCCTAAATAGTACTAATAAATGGTGGTTTGAAAATAGCTTTATTATAAATAAATATTTAATTACAAATAACCTTTAATTAATTTTTAAATAGATAATAAATAATTAGTAATAAATAAAATTAATAATGAATGAATTATTTTAAATTTTAATTAATAAATAACAAATAGATTTTAATATAAATAATATTTTATTTATTGTAAAGGATTTATTACTATATATATTATTTTTAATAAAAGATCTCATTTACTTGATAAAGAAAATATTAATATTTTAATTAATAAACCACTCCAAATTTCCCTAGAGTTTCGAATTTTATAGAGAAAAATATAGTAGTATTCTATTCAATGTAATAAAATTTGTTAATAAAAATAATCTATCCTTAACAAGAAAATACTTTTTCTCCATGATTTTCCTATTGCTATAAAGGATTCATGATCACATTCTCCATCATCAACAATATATTAATCCATTCATGAACATACACTTGAACTATCTCATACCATCACATGGCCAAAATCCTACTAAGAGTAATCATCAATCATGGTTTCCATGGAAAAATAAGAACATAAAAGCCTAATCACCTTTGATGTCATAATATCTAATCATGCTTCAAACCTCCATAAAATTCATTAAGCATGAAGAACATACATTGATTTGAAAGGAAAACACATACATCCTAGTCATATACAACAATCATCATGTCCTAACTCCAACCCCTTAATCCACATGCATATACTCAATCCCTTATCCATATTTCATTCTTCCTATCAATATCTAAGAGACACAAATACTGAATTAAAAGAAGGATTAAAGGAAAAATACTTGATTTGATGAACACTTCGATGAAGAATTAAGAAGGTCCACGCGATTGAGAGCCATGAATGATCCAATGGAAAAACGACCATGGTTGATGGTTGATCAACCATTTCGGTTGGAAGAGAGAGAGAGAGAGAGAGAGAGAGAGAGAGAGAGAGAGCATTAGAACAGTACAATCGAATGGAAGAAGATGAACAAGAAGGTTGTTCTTAACTTACCTTGTTGATGTTCTTAAGACCTTCAAAGAAAAGTTAATTTTGATCTGCTCGAAAATTCTTGTTTGCGAGGTTTTGTGTTATAAATACCAGAAATGAAGTTTAGAGATTAAATGGAAGTGATTTGGAGTATTTGAAAGTGATTGGAGGTGTTTAGAGTAGGGTTAGGCTTGAAGAAGGTTAGTGTGTGTTCTTGGTATTCTAGGTGAAAATGGAGAGAATTTAGAAGAAGTGCTGCACGAATTTTGGTAGAAGGCTGGCCGAATGGTATGGAGTGAATGAGGGTTTCGGATTTCAGCAAGAAGGAGAGAGAATGATCCGATTTTTTTGAAATTTAAATGGAGGAAATGGTGGAGATGTTTAAGGTAAGAGGTTAGCTATGGTGTTTTGATCAAGAGAGGTTTATATGGTCTTCAATGGTGCTAGCTGAACATGGTGGTTTTGCTGAATTGATGGAAGGTTAATGATGCTCCAAGGCTGGCCGAAATTCAGTCTTAAATGGCAGAGGAAATTCTGGTTTATTTGCCTAATACAAGAGTGATTTTAATGGAGTAAAATGCTGAAATTATTTGAAGTTCAAAAAGAGTTTGAATGGAGTGATCTTAGGAGTGTTTTGTGGTGTGGCTATGGAGTCCTTATGCTCAAGGTGAGTGTAGGGTTAATGGCGTCCAATCTACAGCTGAGCAAGGTTCAATTTTACAGAGGTTGAAGGTGATTTTCGGCCTAGGCTAGAAGGGAGCAAAGCTGGAAAAAAAAAATCTGGTTTCATGGTTGTTCTTAGTTTCGAAGATTGCAGATTTTTTTGTGCAGAATTTTTGCACTCACTTGGCTCGATTTTCAGAGGTTCTTCGGGGGTGTTTGAGGGTCTTCCAAGGATGGTTTTTCAGCCTTATTTCTGGACAAATATAGGGAAGTTTTGCTGGCTTGAAGATGAACTAAAAACAGCTTCATTTCCTTGATTGGAAGTGGCGAAATGCCCAGAATTTTTCTTGGTTTGGTGCTGTTTTGTGCAGTCCGAAAATTGCACAGTTTTTCCATATTTCAAGCCACATGAAATGACCATTTTCTTGGCAGCAAATGAATGGGTTTATTGGCTGTATTTTCGAAGAAGTGGTCTGCAAAAAATCTGGAAAATTTCCAGATTTTCCTTCACTAGGATATGAACAACATGAAGATGAGTTTGAAGGTGCTTTCATGGTGATTGATTTTCTCTTGGAAGCCCTTCCTATTTCTCCTCCTACTTTCGGCCAACTTCCCAACCTCCAAAGCTGACTTTCGAATTTCATGGTGGAGGGATTATCACAGATTTTTTTTTTTTTTGGAATTTAAAAGAAAGGATTTAATGGTTTCAAATTATAAAGATGTTAGGACAAGCTAGAGGTAATAAAAGGACAAGAATTCCTCTAGAATTCTTTTTAGGACATGAGGATAAGATTAGGACATTCTCTTCATGTCTCCCCTAAGACAACATTTCTATTTCCATGAAATGCAAGAAAACAAAAATTTAAACGTAGTTAAGATAATCATGACAAAAGCTTAAATGATGGGATTCGAACTCATGACCTTAGAAATTAATTCACCAACCTCTAACCACTAAACCACCCTAACTCTTGTTCTTATTTTCTCACCCACATATTCTTCTTGTTTAATTCTCAAGCTATCTTCCTAATTTGACCTCAAGCAAAATTACCATTTTACCCCTCCTACTCGATAAGCATAACAAAGCATTTTAACCAATAATCCACAACTCTAAAGCACATAAAATCATTCAAAAACATATATATTCATGCAAAATAATATGATATGCATTCCCGATCCCCTTACTCTAGGGTTGGCTTTAGGTGGTGTTTCACATCCTCCCCTCCTTAGGAGAATTTCGTCCCAAAATTCAGATGCACCTTTATCTCAGATCGGGATACTTCCGCTTCACCCATTCTTCTGTTTCCCATGTGGCATCTCGCGTGCCATGATGCTCCCACTGCACCTTTACCATCGGAATCTGCTTGTTCCGGAGAGTCTTGATACTTCGGTCCAATATCCTTACGGGTTTCTCCACATAGCTCAGGTCGGGTTGTAGCACTAACGGCTCATCGTTCAACACATGCCCGGGATCGGCATTGTACTTCTTCAACTGCAATACATGGAATACGTCGTGAATTCCCGTCAACCCATCTGGCAACTCTAATCGGTACGCCACTGGCCCAATTTTCTCTTTAATTGGAAACGGACCCAAATATCTCGGATTCAGCTTTCCCCCTTTCGGGTGCTTCAGAATTCCCCTATTTGGTGTTAGTTTTAGGAACACACTGTCTCCCACCTGAAATTCTAACATTCTCCACCTATTGTCTACATAACTCTTTTGCCGACGCTTGGGCCTAAAGGAGGGGTGAATGTGATGCCCCAATCCCACATTAGATTGGGATAAGAAGTATGAATAGTATATAAGAATGGGCCTAAATACCCATTGTCAACTTGGGATATCCATTTTGACCCAGCGAGGATGGCGGCCAAGTAGTTGATCGTGGGTGCTGTCAGGCCCATAGTTGCGCTCCCGGGTCCATGGACACGAGGCGTGACATTTGGTATCAAAGCAGGTAACCAGCCCCGGTATAGGAACTAAGTGCTACACTGTGCGCGGTGGGAGCCACCTCTAGAATCCCATACCGCTTAGTTGGTCCTGGGTTTGGCCCCTAAAGTATGGGCCCAGCGAGGACGCTTGGGCCTAAAGGTGGGGTGAATGTGATGCCCCAATCCTACATGGGATTAGGATGAGAAGTATGTATGGTATATAAGGATGGGCCTAAGTACCCATTGTCAACTTGGGATATCCATTTTGCCCAGTGAGGACGGCGGCCAAGTATTGACCGTGGGTGCTTCCAGGCCCATAGTCGCGCTCCCGGGTCCGCGGGCACGAGGCGTGACATCCAAGATATTCTTTTATAATTTCCAACTCATAAAATACCAATTCCTACTTCCATTTCATTCAATTTTATTGATAACATTTTAGTTCTGTAATCCCGCAACTAAACTGGCAGCTATTGGTATTTATGTCATAAATTTTTATCTACAACTCTAAATCATGTCAATTTAGTCCCAAAATGATCCTAAAAGATTTAGCTACAAGTTTAAGATCATATCTAGGGTTCTAGAATAATCAACCAATTCATACAGTTTATTCCTTCTTCAGATCTGCACGAAAATTCTTTAAATCAGAATTTCTGTTTTTATTTCCTTTCTTTCACATAACCAATTCTCCTTTTTTTTTTTTTTTTTGTTACATAATATACATATCATTGAGCTCTCCAATACCTTGTTTATGGTTTAAATATCACATAAAACCCTCTAGTTTCTATTATGAAAAAAACAGTATGTCACTTGTGCAAAAATAACAAATCAGCAGCCAAAAACATGAATTAATCCATTGTTTTCTTCAACAATTAAACATGTTTTACTTTAATTCATTCTTCCAGCTTTACAGCCATGATTAATCCTTCGAACTACCTTCAAAACCCCTTTAAACATCACACAAAGCACAACTTATACACCTCCAAACACACTGTCACACACAGCCCACAAAACAGCTTCAAAACATAATCATCCTTAAGAAAAATTCATAATTTCAAATAATTTTCCAAAAAAAATCATACCAAATTAATCTTTGCAAGCTACTTAACAGCTTTAATTCAAGATGTTAAATTATTTACCTTGTGTATAATGATATTTGAGCCTGGAAATGCCTAGGTTTCCTTCTTCTTCTTCTTCTCTCTCTCTCTCTCTCTCTCTCTCTCTCTCTCTCTCTCTCTCTCTCTCTCTTCTTTTTCTTGTTTTTCTTCCATCTTCCTTTTCTCTTCTTTCCTTCTCCTTTCTTGCTGTTTTTCCAGCAGCAAATATTGCCAACCGGCCTTCTTATCTTCTATTTATAGAAGATTTAGTCTCATGGTTAAATGGCTAATTAATGGCCCAAATGACTTGGTAGAAGCTTATTGGCCCATGTGTGTGTTTAGGTGGCTACTTAGGTGGCATTAGAAGTTATAAGAATTTCCTAGAAAGTCTTGGATGATTTTTCATGCAGCCAACCATGGAACTACACTTAGCCTCATCAACCAATCATTAAATAACACCTATTTCCTCCTTGCCTTGGCTGGTTTTCTTGATGTCCACCACCATTCTTATGATCAAATTGGTCACAAGGTCAACCAACAATTAATGTTAATTGTGGCTATCCATCCAAGTATCATTTTCTTATTTGTTTTTCACTTCCTTAACTATTCTTTATTCCTTATTTGATAAGCCTCATGTGTATAAATATTTCATACATCCAATCTCTTTTTTACACTTGTTTTCATCCACAAATCATATTGTGCCACATGTCTCAATTTTGGCCTTTTTTATAGCTTTTCTCAGGAATGAACTAAAATTCGGGTCAGTATATATTCCAATCAAAAAAATATTTTATTCCACAAATGGAATCTATGTATTTTATTGAACTCAATGGTGGGAATTAGAATTCTCAAATTCTTTTTCAGTTTTTCTCAATTTGCAGTCAAAATTCCAATCACGGTAAAAATTACAATAATATCCCTAAAAACTTATTTTATACCAAAACATCCATCTCATTGCATTGACAAACTTTTGTTCTGATTCTACACCCAAATTCTTTTTCTATACAAAGTAGTCATTAGTTGAACTACAAAAATATGGGTAGAACAATCTCAAAATTCCAATGATGTCCCTGAATATTTGTATTGCTCCAAAACGTTCATCTCATTGCACCATTCATTTCTTGTTCTGGTCATTTATACAAATTCTTATTCTATACATAATAGTAGCTGATTAAAATACAAAGTGAGGGGTATTACATCTTCCCTATTCCAACTAAATTATTACAATATCATAACCTTTCCAATATTGCAATTTCTAAAACAGCTTTAGTTCTGTCGAAAATTCAACTCTAATTCAATTGCAATTCCTTTGATCAATCCTATAAGGATTATTATTCTTCAATATTTTGGGATTCACTTTCCTAATCCAACACTAATTTGTTTTGCTCAAACATACCCAATAATGCATCAAGAAATTTCCGCAACAATCTCCCCCTTTGACATTGTTTGATGCAAAACAATATTTAGGAAGGTGTCTTCAACTATCATCAAGAGTTCTTCAACATGAGCAAAGTTATTTAACACGAGATACCACAATGACCATAGATAACAAAATTCTACCTGAATATCAACTTTTCCTAAGTACAATAGTGTCCTTGTGCATTTGCAACCTTACATTTTAAGCCTTGCCTTGTTCTCCCCTTTTTTGCAGAAAAGATGGCTAAACCATCATTATTAATCAAGGAGAGAAGTAATATCATCTCTTTTGTGAGGATTTGATTTGTTTGCCAAATCTGTCATGATCCTTATATTCTTTTGACATTGGTTTCCAACTTTGATGTTTCACATATTGCATTTGTCGAACTCAATTCTTGTAACATCTTGTAATTGACATGACCCAATTTTTTATGCCACAAGCCTACCTTATCCTTTATTGTAGCTTTTAGAGAAGTATGAGTAGTATGTGCTTTGAGGTAATTCTTTCTAACTCATATACGTTGCACTTTTGGTATTTTATTGCCTTAGTCAAACTCAAGTTTGACAAGCTTCCTACCATATCAAAGATCTTTGAACCTCTTTAAATAATGTTTCCACCTGTGACCTGCAACAAAATAATAGTTACAATAAATAGGGAATTTCTTGGGTTTAGGTTTAAACTTCCTCAATTGTCCTTTCTTCTTAATAACTTTCGAAGTTTGTTTTTCAGTAGCAGCCTTGTTGAACTTATCATAACCAAGTCCAGTTTTGTCATGAGGGTGTCTTCGAAATGAAAGAACTTCATCCAATTTTGTTGTTCCTGTGTTCAACCATTTGATAACTTGCTCATAATTCTCCAACTTGCTCAAATTACTGACTTTCAAGCTTTGTTAGACTTGCTGTTAAAGTTTTTCCATCTTTTGTTGTTGTGAACAGTTCACTTATTGAAGCCTCTAAATTTCTTTTTTTCAGCACCTTGTTCAACTGTGCAACCTCAAGCCGTTTTGAATATAACAATTCATGCTTTTCCATAAGCATTGCATGCTTATTGTCAGCATCATCAAGATCACTATCAGAATCACTATCTTCATGAGTTGAACTCTTTTTGACAACTGCATTGAATGCAATATTATTGATTTGACCTTCCTCATCATCTCTATCAGTATTATATTTATCAAGATATTTAAAATCCTCTTCATCATTTATGCGTATGATTTGGTGTATAAAAATCATTCAAATTAAATCCATCCTTATCTAAGTTTTAATTAAAATATTAATTCCCAAATTACACATGTGAGCACGTATACTTATCGCAAACATAGTATAGGGAATTAACGAGTATCAATTCTCAAGGAACAACTATCAATAGTTACCTTTTATTCATTGTTTAACCGAATCAATAAAGTGATAAGATGATAAGAAGGAAAATAAAGAAAAATATATATAACTTAAGGATGAAAGAATATGCAATTTAGACAAATATTCTTGAAGACATGACAATGAATCACTTAGCAAATATCACAATAAATTATTATCTTGGTATAATGAAGGATTTAAAATAGACCCACTTTATTTGCAATTCATAGAATCACTATCTTCTAGTTAAATTAGTTAACATATTTTGTCTCAATCAATTTATCCAAAAGATGTATTAAAATTAATCCTCACATAAATCCCTATATTCTAGGTGATTTAAATTATGAAATTAGTCTATGAACCTATATTCAAGCAACCATCAACTAATCGTTGATTACCCAAGTTCTTGACAATTAACCCATTTTTCAAGCAAGTTAAGAGATAATAAATATAAAATTAATTAAATTGAATTCATTATCAACCATTTTTCAAGTAAGTTAAAAATAAGGACTAAACAATCAATTCTGTAGTAAAAATAAATAATCAAACCCCAAGACAAATAATTAATTGATCAAAAGACTAAATTGACTTAAGTAATCATGAATCCTAAAATAATGTCAAATTACAATGAAAACATTAATCACATCATTATTATAGAAAAAGAAAAAAAAGGTAAAAGAAAGAACTCATAGACAATCCTTCATTCTTCTCTTTGAAAACTTCATTGAATAATAGCTCTTGATTGATGAATCTCCTCATTTTGTGTCTGATTAGAAGCTTTGATCCTTGGATTCATATGTTTTCCTTGCTTAAATAGTCTCTCAAGAGGCCAAAATTCATTCCCTAAGAGTTCGAGGCCGAGTAGAAGTTGAAAATTGTCAAAACTCTTAAGAAATTCCCAAATCCAAGCAAAACAAGAAAACTCGCCATCATAGGGTAGAGGAGAGCCAGTGCCGGCTGTGCACTGTGCCCAACATGCTCTATTTTTCTTCAACAAAAATCCCTTGTTTCAAAGTGTAGCCAACACAAAACGCCGGTGCTAGCCGGGCACTGCTCGACGACGCGTTTTTTTGTCATTTTTCCCTTTTTCTGCAATAAAACACCAAACACCTTTCCAAGGATAAAATATCAAATATGAAGGAATATAACTAGTTATTGCATCAAATGTATCACAAAACATCCTCAAGTAACTAGAAAATTATTGATGAATTTAGCCACATTACATTCCCGCATACTTAAACCTTTGTTTGTCCACCAGCAAAGTACTTTAAAACAAGAAAAACACGACAATCTTTTAAAAAGTTCAATTACAACAAAGCCACAATTCAAACTTTAAATATGAACTTGCCATTAGTTTTAACCCTTTGAAAACATTCACGAATTGAAATACTAGATAAGACATACTAAGGCCCTTGAAGCAAATTAAGTAAGTTTATACTTTAATCTAACAAAATTATTTCACCCTTCCAGCAAAAACGTAGATAATATGAATTATACAAGTCAAGCTATCTACCAACTCAAGCATTATAAATCCAAAAATTGCACAATTCAAGTTATGATTTAACCAAAAAACTCCAATTTTTTCTCTCAATTTTTTTTTTCAATGACTTAAGGAATTGATAGCCTCAAATGAATAGATTTCTCTTCAGGCACTGTATTAGCCCCCTTTTAGTCATCACTCATCATATTTTTTCAACAATTTTCTTTCTTTCTTTTGCTTTCGAGAATTAATATCCTCAAAAAAGTAATTTTTTCTTCACTATCCGTATTGGCCCCCATAATCAAGCAAAAAGTGCTTTCTCATCTTCCAATATGAAACAATTTTTTTTTCAACTCATAATTAGTTTTTTTCACTCAAATTTTTTATTTCCTCACATTTTTTATTCACAACTCAAAGTCAAGAAATATTTAATCCCACAATACAAGAGTTATATAACAACTTTCCCCACATTCATCACATTATCCACTTTCAAACTAGATGAATGAAATAATATTCAAACACTAATACATAAATAAGATTAACCCAAATTCTCAAGTCTTAGCATATCCTATCTAATAAACCAATTCATTGTTAATAAAAATCCACCAAGTGAATGCCAAAACTCATATCCCAAGTACGAAAATAACTACAACCTCATTATAAGTCAAAGCAATGAAAACCCAAAATTTCACAAAAACTTTAGCCAAAATGTAGCCTAATGCTAAATTATATGGAATATACCGTCAATGCTAAACTCTCTGTCCACACTTAAATTGGACATTGTCCTCAATGGTAAAAAATAAAACAATGAAAGCAAAACCAAGGGACCAAAATAAATAAAGGGGAAGAAGAGAGGAAAGAAAATACTTCCATAACGAAGTAACTTCAACACATGAGAATCTATCACAAGGAGTCATTAGGGAAATGTACCTAAATAAAAGCACAAAATAAATAAAAATATAAAACATAAATCTAGAAAAGGAAAATAAAATAAAAGAAAAATCAACGAAAAGACATCCTAAGAAAAGTCATGAAAATAAAAAGATAAAAGAAAACTAAAGAAAATAAACAGGGATCAGTAGAAGAATGCTCAATCCTCCTCCTCATCATCATCCATGTTATCAGCCTCAACTACATGGCTACCATCACCTCCTTAAGATGTAGGCAATCGCTGCATTCATTGTGTCCATTGTTATTCTTGAGCATCTTACCTCCTAGTGAGGGCAGTTACGGACTCACGAAGCTAAAGCAATATCTCTGTTTGTGTCTCCATGCCCACTCTCAATTGCTCCAATCGACCCCTCACCTCAGCCTCAAAGTCAGTCCTTGATTGGGATTGGCCACCACTAGCATGAACTCGAGGTGGTGATGCAGGATGCTCCTCCTGTATAAGTGGAAGCTTAACTTGTCCCGAGTGCTGCACATCATAAAACCTTAACCATCGTCTCGCTTCAGAACTGTACTAATAACCACAACTAACTAATGTTTGGTCAGTGACCAGATCTCACTCAGTATGGTGTTAGTAAATTCCCCCTCAAAACTAATACTAAAGGCTTCCAGAGTTTTCATGATCACAAGGGGGAAAATAAAGGCTTTGGTGGAAATGCAAGAATGAACCTCATCCCCCATAGATTGGATAATCAAAGGAGTAAGCGGAATGGGCTGAGTGTGCATCATCCTATAGAGAATATAAAGGTCAATTACACAGGACCCATTAAACCCACTAGCCTTAGGAACAACATTGTAAGAAAAGATATAGACTAGGGCACATAGGTTGGCTTCGAGATTATTATTAGAACAGAAACCTACTTGCCCTACTAGACCTCTCCTGTACATTGTTAAGGTGGCTCTAGTATCACACACTCTCCACTCAGGGTCAGAAATTATCTTGTGATTGTGGTGAACTACAGCTAACCAAGGTCCTTCATTATTAACATGTAGGATGGTAGCCAGTCTCTCTTTATCCACAAAGATAGGGGTTCCTTTTACCCTGGTCTCAATGGTCTCAAGATGGTTATTTTGTTTCTGGACCATATTAGCATAGAACTCTTTAATCAAAACAGGGCAATAGGGTCATTTCAATTAAACTATAGGCCCTCACCCCAATCATTGAAATATCAGTCCTAACTTGAGGGCACAATCTAAAGAGAGTGGAAAGATGTGTTTTATAATGATTTTATTAGTAGGCCTCTTGGAGTACCACTCTTGATAGGAAGGATCAATAAAATTAGTAGGGTGTAAGAACATGAGGTCTATAGATGTAGGGGTAGAAAAAGGTGAGGCTCTAGGCCTTTTGGAAGATTAACCTTTTTCTCTAAGCATGATGAGGGGGTGTGAAAGGTAGGCTAATCTAACTAATCTTGCTTGCACAATGGAAAGGGCCACTGGTTTGTCTATCCAGCGAATCAAATTGGCTAAAGGTGTGCGTTCATGAGCCCCCGATGGTCATACAAATTAATCACTGATTCAGAACAACAATCAGGAGAATATCAAGAAAACGTGCCAACCGAGCATCATATTCGTTCAAGAAAAGCCAAACGTGTAGTGATTTTTACTGCTAACAAGGAGAATACTGACTCTAATACTAATAATAAGGATACTAATTGAAATATAGCTGCTACACCAAAACTAGGTGCAAAGAACTAATCAGATTGACCCAGTGTCACTAAAGGATGTGAAAGAGGCACTATACCAATATAACAACTTATCCCAATAAGATCAATCCACCACAACACAACACCACACACAGCCCTCAACAATCCACAATTTTTAGTCAAACCACAACATCCTCCATCTATATTATCAATTAATCCTAATATCCTTTCGAATCCTACAAAAAGAAATACAGTACTACAATTCAAACCACCAAATAATTCCCAACTAGTACACAACCTGATCATATCATAAAAAATATGTCCATATTTTGATTCGTGAAGAATGCATCATGGCCAATACTATTATTTGTTTAACATGAATTCATTATCAATGCAATAGCCTAAAAATAGCCTACATATGATCAAAAAATGGAATATGTGCTAGCAAATACAATCCGTGAATCATACTCTCATGCTATTTTAGTCATAATAGAGCTATCAATTCAATCAAATTCAACCAACAACTCTAAATCATACAACTTTCATCCAAAAATAGTGAAAATTCCATGGCAAGATTTTAACTGTAAGAATGCGTTCTCTAGTGCATGGGCATGCAAAATGTGCAATCTTTTTGAAGAAATATTCACTTGGAATAAGAGATTTGAAAGTGGGTTCTTAAAGAAAAAGTTGAGATTTTTGAAGTTTTAATCTGTAGATTCAACAAAAACAAGGAGATTTGATGTTTGGTTGATGTTTTTGAAGGCAAAGTTTAATTTAGTGGTGTTTGGAGATGAAGAAACGACACCAATTAGAGAGAAAAATTAAGGGAAGTTGGAAAAGTTTGAAAACAAATTGCCAAATCGGCCATTTAGAGTGAAGCCCGACATGCGCCGGCTCAGTGCACTTGGGTGGCGCCAGCCCATGTCCCATTTTTTTTAATTAGTTAATTATTGAAAAAAATAACCATTAAAAACACAAAATCATGAGAAAAATGCCATTATTCTAAAAATAAAAAATACAGAAAAATAAACGAATGAAAGCAAAAATTAAAAAGACGTCCTAATTAAACAAAAATCAAATCAGTAAAAATCATCTTTTTCCACGGTCTTGATCAAGTGGGTTTGTTTTAGTATTCTTTAGAAGAGATCTTGTTTGACAGTCTTCAAGATGTTTGGCCGATTGCCCAATTTGATTTTCTAGACTGTGCATGGATGCCTCCAAATTTCATGTCACAACATCCACTCCTTGGAACCTTGCCTCAGTTGAGCTCACTATCTTGTAAACCAATTCTTTTAATGATATCTTTGATGGTAGTGCATTGTAGGGTAAGGAAGGTTGAGTCCTTTGATTGCCACCAAAATTAGAAGGCCTAGGTAGGTATTGATTTGTCCACAAGAAATTTGTATGGTTCCTCCAACCCGGATTGTATGTGGCACTATAAGGATTATTGCCTTGTCGCCCATTACCCAAACACAGGTTGTTCTAATGAATCTTGGGATGAACCCATGATTTGACACTCATAATTAAGATGCCCTTCTGCACAAAAGTCACAATTAATACTCATTACCTGACCTAAAAAAGGGGTCATTACCATTTGTTCCATTTTCTGTGTAAGTGCCTCAACCTTAGCTTCCAGAGCAGCCACAACATCAACCTAGTACACAACTTGAACATGAGCCCTATTCCTCGGATTGTCCCAGGAGTAGCTATTCATGGCAATATTCTCCACCAACTCATATACTTCCTCTGGAGTCTTAGAATTGATAGTCCCTCCAGCAGAAGCATAAACTAACTGTTTTAGGGTAAAGTTCAACCTACTATGAAAAATCTGCATTTGCATTCCTAGCTTAAACCCGTGAAGAGGACACTTTCTAAGAATCTCCTTCCACCTTTCCCAACAATCCTAAAGACTTTCAAAATTGAACTATTGCAAGGCAAAAATATCTGTCTTGAGTTGGTTGTTTTAACTGGGGGAAAGTACTTTGCCAAATATTTTTTAGCTAGCCCATTTGACGCGTAAATTTTGGGTGTATAAAAATCATCAATTTTAAATCCATCCCTTAGTCAAATTTTAATTAAAACATTAATTCCAAAATGCACATACGAGTAAATATACTTATCGCAAGCATAATATAAGGAATTAATGAATATCGATCCTCAAATGAACAAGTACATACTAATCACTTTTCATTCATTGTTTAACCTGTAAACTAAATTGATAAAGAAATAAAAATAAAAATAAAAATAATATACATATGTGTGTGTGTGTGTGTGTGTGTGTGTAATTCATGGAGAGAAAAACATGTAATCAAATAATTATTCTCAAAAGCATGACATGAATTATTTAACACTTTTCACAGCCAATTATTTTCTTGGCTTCATGAAGGAATATAAAGTAAAATTTAATCGTTTTCCAAGTCATGAATCCACTTATCTAAAAGCCACTTCTTTCCCAATCCATGGAATTACTATCTCTTAATTAAATTAGCAGATTTTCCAATCGCACTAAAATAACCAAAAGATGCATTAAACTCAATCCCTTATAAACATGAAATTAGCCAATAAACCTATGCTCTAGGTGAAATTAACTAATCTTTGATTACTTAAGTTGTTTAATTTTAACTTCGTTTCCGAAGTTCATTAAGATTTAACAAATGTGTAGAATTGATTAAATTAGACTCATCCTAACTTCGTTTCCCAAGTCCATTAGATATAAATTTAATTCCATCAACCTATCAAATAAAATCAAGTAATCAAATGCCAAAGAAAATAATTAATTAATCAAAGAACCAAATTAACTCAAAATCATTAAATCCAATAATAATATCTAAATACAATTAAAGAATTAAAATCATCATTGTTCAAGAAAAAGAGAACAAAGGAAAGAGATAAATACTCATAGACAAGCTTTACAATTTCCAATGAAAACTCCTCCAATCATAAATGCTCCTTGAGTAACTCATCTGGAGAAAATATTGGTGATGCACTCTAAAAAATATGTCTAAGTTTCTACATTATGGACCCCCCCCCCCCCCTTTTTCCAAGGTAATTGGCCTTTATTTATAGGCTTACAAAGCTCCAAAAGGAATCCTAAGTATAGAAGAAGTAATTTCCTAAAAATTCAAAACAAAAAAGGAGTAGTAATTTTTCTATTTGAATTCTAAATAAAAGTAATGGAGGTCCACTGACTTTAATTGTGAAAGAATTGGACACTTGATTTTGTCTTTTTGCACTGAAGGCCAATTCTTGTTATTTGTTGAAATTGGTTTCAATTTGAGCCACACGGAATTGCTGAAACTGCCAATTTTCTTTGATGCCGAGCCATCGCTGAGCTATGGAGTGAGCCATGCGAATTCATCTCTTTTTGCTATCGGCTTCTCCGAGCTACTGACTGAGCCGCACCAAACCACCCACAGTTAACTTCTTTCTTCTCCTTATCATGATATGCTTTTGTCTTTTTCCCTTCTTTTTGTTTCGTTGCTTTTCTTCACCTTGGCCCACCAAATTTGTTTCTTTTCCTCTTCTTGCTCCCCCCCCCTCCCCCCTTTTCTTGAGCTGTGAGCCGCGTTTTTAGCCTTAGTTGCTATTGTTTCCTTTTCCTTTTTAACCAATTTCAATTGCTCCTCTATTCCATTTTATTTTTTTCCTCTGCAATCCTCTGTTCTCTAGTATAGGACCGGTGTCAGGTCTATCTTCTTGGCCTAGTGCTGGGTCTATTCTGGAAAATTACACAATTATCTCTAAATTTCACCTATTTTTACATAAAATTACAGAAAAGCATTTTTATAAGTGAAATATCAAATAGGAAGGAATATGACTAGCTATTGTATTAAAAGTGTCTCAACTAACTAGGAAAATAATGATGATTTTAATCCCTATCAATACCCCCACACTTGATTCTTTACTTGTCTTCAAGTAAATACTTAAACAAAACACTCAAAATAATTTATTTTTTTTTTCATATTCATCTATAACAAAGACATTTTTTTTTCCCCAACCTTAGATAAAAATTTGTCATTCATTCAACCCTTTAAAAACCTTTGTAAACTCATGCATTAAATCCAATAATCCCAAGGCCATCAAAGTTAAGTTAAACAAGCTTATATCTAGTATAAGAAAATTATTCCACTCCTCAAGCAAAAGCATAGATAACATAAATCATATAAGTCAAGTCATTTAACCAATTCAAGCATTATAAACTCAATTTTACAAAACTCGAGTTAGTGAAACAAGGAAAACACTCCATTCTCTTTTTCTCCTCTCAAAAAATTTTTTCTCAACAACTTAAGAAATTCATAGCCTTAAATGCATAGATTTCTCTTCATACACCGTATTGGCCCCTTCTTGGTCATCGTCTTTTTTTAGCATTTTTCTCTCTTTTCTTTTTCTTACCTTTTTTCTTTCCTTTCCTTCTTGCCTTCAAGATAGCCTCAAGAGAGTATGATGCTTTTTTGTTTCTTTTCTTCCACTCATCGTATTAGCCCATTTTTCAGCAAAAGGTCTCTCTCTCTAACATATATTTTTTTCAACTCAACATTTTTTTTTTTCCATCTCACATTTTTTTTCTTTTCATTCAATTTTTTTTTCTCACATTCCTTATTCACAATACAAAGTCAAGTAAACTTTAAATCTAGAATACAAGAATTAGTTAATAACTCTTCTCATATTTCATCATATCATCCATATTCTACTTAAAGAATAAAATAAAACTCAAATACCAAATATAACCAATGTTAACTTAAATTCTCAAGACTTAGCAAAAATCTAACATAATACACAAGTTTACTTTTTAATAAAAATCCAACCAATTTGAATGATAAAATCATATCCAAATTGAAAGAGAAAATTATAACCTTATCATAGGCCAAAAACAAATTTCAAAACTTCAACAATTTCAAAAATTCAAACGTATATCATTGAAAATCACAAAGATGCACTTGAAAAAATATTAAATCTCTCCTCCACACTTAAATTGGACATTGTCCTCAATAGCCTAAAATAACACAATAAAACATAACCAATGGACCAAGAATGTAAAGAGGAAAAAGAAAATAATACTCCTCAAGGCAGATTAGCTCCACGAAAAGAGAAGTTCATCCTTCAAAAAGTGGGAAGAATTATTGCCAACGAAATTCAACCTACAAATAGAAAAATAAACACCCAAGTAAAAGCCTAAAGAGTAATTGACAGAAAATAAGATAAAAGCTCAATAAAAATCAAAGGAAAAGAAAAATAGAAAGTCAATGCCTCTAAGTCTCCCTCGAAGTAGAGCATCCAAACGGGCCTCTAGATTGTCCAGAAGAACCACCAAATGGACCACCACGACCTCCAAATGGATCATGAGGTCCTCCTTATCTCACACTTTGTACATAGTTCTCTTTTTAGTGAAGAACTTTTCCAGACTTTTGATGCTCAAGAAAAACAAGAAGAATATCCAACGTAGATAGCAAAAGCCCAATGTCAACCAACTTCAATCATCACAGCAAGATAGCACAAGGAGGCTCTATTTTCCAAGATGTCCAGATTGGCAAATATTTAGAAAAAAATACATAGCTAAATTTTGGAAGCAATCACAAGACTTACAATCCATTCTATCCATTTTTCTACCATCAAATAAACTGAACAAAGAGATGTCCATGTCCAGTAAATTTTTCCTCAAAAATACAGATACAAAATGCCAGAAATTTAAGAGGGTAAAATCTCCCTTAACATGAAGAGAGTTTTTCCACATTCCCCAACGTATGAGCTTTAGAATTTTTAATTCATGGGGAATAATTCATAGAAGAAGAAGAACATGGTGAAAAAGAAAGGAAGAAGACGAATGTAGTGACATAGACCACAAAGAAAGGAATTTGGGAGGGGGTTAGTTCTTCACGGGATAAACAAGAGACAAAAACAAGAAAAGAAAAAGGAAAAGGAAAAAGGAAGGAAAAGACAAAATAGGAAGAATCTAGGAAGAAAAGAAAAGGAGTAAGGAAACAAACGAAAAAGGGATTTTTTTTTTTTTTATTGTTGTGTTTACTGTTAGGCAGTGCTGGATCGGTGCCCATGCCATTTTCTAGCCTACGCCAGGTCAGCTCTGGTCCTTTTTTTTTTTTTTGTGCGATTACTGTTGGGCAATGCTAGACCAGCGCCCGGGCCATTTTCTGGCCTAGCGCCAGGTTAACTCTAGCTTAATTTTTTTTAAAAAAAAAATAGGAACTATCCTAATTGACTACAGGAGCACAATACATTTAAAACATGAATTCCTAAATTAAATATTAAACTAAAATTATAAATTATAAATAAATAATAAATTCAATTCAATTCAATCTGTCTAAAATATCGCGTCAACAAAAGTCTAAACCTAACAAGAAAAAGAGTTAGTATTGTCTCAAAATTATAGACATAAAAATCATCAAATTAGTACACATATTTCACATTAACATTAGGTTAGTAAAACTAAATAACTAAATATACAATATACATAAACATCTAAAGATAAGTTAGTAATTATGGACATGTATCTACTTATTTACATATTTACGTAGCTAAATCAATGAAATTCAAGCTTTCATGATATTGTTCCCCGATAGCGGTGCCAAAAATTTGATGTGTAAATTTTGGGTGTATAAAAATCATCAATTTTAATCAATCCCTTAGTCAAGTTTAATTAAAACATTAACCCCAAAATATATATACGAGCAAGTATACTCATCACAAGTATAGTATAGGGAATTAACAAGTATCGATCCTCAAAGGAACAAGTACATACTAATTACTTTTCATTCATTGCTTAACCTATAAACTAAATTGATAAAGAAATAAAAATAAAAATAAAAACAATATATATATACTCATCGAGAGAAAAATATATAATCAAATAATTATTTTCAAAAGTATGACATGAATTATTTAACACTTTTTACAACCAATTATTTTGTTGGCATCATGAAGGACTATAAAGTAAAATTCAATTGTTTCCCAAGTCATGAATCCACTTACATAAATTCCATTTCATTCCCAATCGATAGAATTACTATCTCTTAATTAAATTAGTAGATTTCCTAGTTGCACTAAAATAACCAAAAGATGCATTAAACTCAATCCCTTATAAACATGAAATTAGCTAATAACCCTATGCTTTAGGCTAAATTAACTAATCTTTGATTACTTAAGTTCTTTAATCTTCAGTTCATTTTCCAAGTCCTTTAAGATTTAACAAATATGTAGAGTTGATTAAATTAAAGTCAACCTAACTTCATTTCCCAAGTCTGTTAGATATAAATTTAATTCCATCAACCTATCAAATAAAATCAAGTAATCAAACACCAAAGAAAATAATTAATTGACCAAAGAAACAAATTAACTTAAAACCATAAATCCAAGAATAATATCTAAATACAATTAAAGAATTAAAATCATCATTGTTCAAGAAAAAAAGAACAAAGGAAAGAGATAAATACTCTGTAACACCCCACTACCAAGGCCCAACAGGGCCGGGGATGTTTCCCCGTCCATAGAACAAGGGGTCTTTATAACTAGGTCACATAAAATAAAATAAAAGAAATACTTTAAAATTAAACTTATTACAACCCAAAAATACATGAACAAATCCAAAATAAATTGTTTGCCACTATCTCTCAAAACATCACATATAGAAAATAACAAAGAGTTTTCAGATCATAGGCAACAAATCTAGCTATTGACCTCCACCGCAGGACCGTCCTGAAAACATGGTAAAAAGGTGGTGAGATAAAAATCTTAGTAAGCCTGTGTGTGCTTTGAGTGTTTCAGGAAAAACAGTTCATGTATGCAAGTTGCAAAAATTTCATAAGAGAAAGTGTTGGCAAGCATTAAATAAGTGTTAAAAATAAAGAGTTGTGTTTTGCTTTACAAACCATACATGTGCAAAATAAATACAACCACTCGAAGAAGTAGCCATGGGTAACTACACGTTGGGCCCCATGACGATATAACGTGCATGCTGACAAAGGGTAGGTGTACGGCTTACTGGGTGAGATACTCTTCCATCTCTACACCCAAACTTACTGGTTGTCCACTCTGGAAACACACAATCCACATGACTCAAACTTGCTAGCTCGGACCGGCATGACCTACTGAACTGACATCCTATCCGGGAAGGACTCACCTCTCAGAGGTAGCCAGCTATTGAGAGACTTATCGTAACCCTTCAAAGACTAGTCCTAGTAGTCTACCCTTATTGAGTACTCAACGTTGCTTGTCCCACTTGAGAGAAATTTGATCATACATTAATTACTTGGAAATAGCAATTAAGGGTTTCTAAAATTCTTGTTAAAGTTGGGTTTTAGAAAGAGTTTAGCATTTTGTGTAAAACTGCTTGTTTAATTTTCAAATAATTTATTTGACTAAAATAAAAAGGAAAAATAGTCCTTAATTGCCTTTATAAAATGAATGTCCATACACTTCGCATTTGGCTTGCCACAATAATTTTTGGTCTTCACATAATTCCATGCAGGAGCTTACCTGATCATTTTCTTGCTCGAATTCAAAAATCCTCCAAGGCTGGCCTAACCCCACCTAGGGTAAACACAAGGCATAAGGTTATACTCGAGCTATACTTGCTTACATGAATAATTTCTAGCTCAACTAATTACAATCATGACCTTAATGTCCTAAGCTATAAGGCTAGATGACAAAGAATTTTATAAAATAAATCTAGCTTGATAAGTTGATGTGTTTGGATTTGGGTATAAAATTATATAAAAATTAAGCACATTCCCAATCAAGTTAAATTAAAACGTTAGCCCCAAATTACACATATAAGCAAGCGTATTCATCATTAACATAGCATAGCATTCAAACGAGTGTCGATCCTCAAGGACCAACTATACATTAATCCCTTTTCTTTCATTGTTTGACTGACTCGATAAAGTGAAAAACGAAATAAAAAGAAAAATAAAATAAAATAAAATATATACATGTCAAGGATGGAGAATTATGTAGCTCAAACTATTATTTAGACAAACATGATCTTAAAGGACTTAATCGTTATCATAACTAATTATTCTCTTGGTATCATGAAGGATTAAAGTAGGCTCACTTCTTTCCCAATCCATGAAATCACTATCTCTTAGACAAATTAGCATCACATACTTTGTCTCAACTAATTCACCCAAAAGATGCATTAAACACAATTCTTAATTAAATTTTCATACTCTGGCAAACTTAAAACATGAAATTAACCAATGAATCCATACTCTGGCAGATATCAATTAACCTTTAATTACAAATTCTTAGCAATTAACCCATTTCCCAAGCAAGTTAAGAGACAAAAAATATGAAACTACTAAATTGAAACCACCATTAACCCCTTTCCCAAGCAAGTTAATGGAAAGAAACAACCAAATAATCTCGTGATTCGCCCAAGTAATTAACTACCAAGAAAAACAATCAATTAATCAAAAGATCAAATAACTCTAAATATTCTGAATATCTAAAACAATGTCAAACTATAATAAAACAATTAATACATCATTGTTCAAGAAAAAGAAAACAAAGTAAAAGAAAGCACTCATAGACTAGCATCCTTCTTCTTCCTTTGAAGACCTTCTTGCACAACTCTCCTTGAGTTGAAGAATTCCTCATTTGATTTGAGTGATTTTCTATGATAATCTATGAATCCTCCATTTTTCTCTTGTGTTTTCCATCTATTTATAGGCTTAGGAAGTGCCTAAACTCGTTGGTGTAATGTTCTTAGCCAAGTAGAAGTAGGAAGATACTAAAATTCCACAGATTACCAAAAACCGCGTAGAAAAATCAAAGTCCCCTCTTTTCCTCAAAGCATAGCCGGCGCCGCCTTGGCTGTTGGAGCTGTCACCGGTTGTGTTCTATTTTTTCCATTGTCCACTGATTTTTTTCTTGACGCATTATTGTCCAGAGTATAGCCGGCGCCACCTTGGCTACTGGAGCCGGCGCCGGTTCTATTCTGTTTCAGTCTTATTACAACAATTTTTCGTCGCCTCAAAGTTCATGTCATCAGCACATGGCCGGCGCCGCCTCAATTCTGTTTTACGACGTTTTTGCTTTGTTTTACCCTTAAAATCTGAAATAATGTACAAAATACCTTTCCAAGGGTAAAATCTCAAATATGAAGGAATATGACTAGTTATTGAGCTAATGTATCACAAAAGAGCCTCAAATAACTAGGAAAAATATGACTAATTTAGGCCCTATCATATTCCCCCACACTTAGTTCTTTGCTTGTCCTTAAACAAAGTATCAAAGACAAGTAGGAAAATACAAGGTTTCATCAATCACTCAATCAATTTCAAAATAATATCTTAAATGCTTCCTTTATTCAAGAACATAAAATACATGCTACTATATCTTTCACAACAAATGCAAGACTTGTGTAAGTGAATAATGACTTTGTAGAATCATCCCAATACTTAACAATATTCTCAAACTATTGGAAAGAATTTAGTTCAAAAAGACTATGCATTCCATAAGCTTACTTTTCATACACCCTCTCCACTAATCCGAGACATATCATGATTCTACTTAAGTCAAGTAGGACTTTTAAGCTTGTAATGTAAGGCTAAAGACTTGTAATGTAGCTTATCAAACGAAGGATATAGGAGATTCAAATATCAAAGAAGCTGATAGTTTGCAAGAAAAGGATAAACAAAATATACCAATAATTTTCAAACTCGCCTTACTCTCCATTCCAACAAGTAAATCAAAACCCATGACCTTGTTTAGCAATCACAGTTCAACTCAAGCAAATCCTGCATTTTCACTCTTTTTCTCATCTTTTCACTTCTTTCATCAACTCTTCTCTATTTTTCACAAGATTAATCATATTGTCAGCAATGGTGTCAAGGATTTGATATGAACTCAACTTTTACAACTCAATCACCATTTCTTTTGTGATCTTTCTTCTCTTTTGCTTTCAATTTTCTTATTTTCTTTCTTTTCTCTCTTCTTTTGTCATTCACTGTTGCTTTTCTTTTCTTTCTCAGTTTCTCTCTTTCTTCTCTTTCTTTTAGCAGCTTTTTGTTTTTCTTTTCTTGTTTTCAATCTTTCTTCTCTTTTTCTTCTCTTTCTTTTTCCAACTCAACACACCTATTGATACATGACTGAAAGTAACGAGTCATGATCTTTCCAAGTATTCTCTCTCAACATTCTCCTTCATATACTTTCATCCATTAAGAGCATCAAGATTTGGAAAAGTATTCAAACTCTCAGAAACAAGCAATGGACAAAGTATGATAACGGGTTTTAAAGAAAGAAATCAACAATTTAGGCTCAAAATAGGCACTAGGGATAATATAAAAATAGGTAGGCTTGAAAAGCTCAAACTATCCAAAGAAGGCCTATTACTGTCATTCCTAAGTTAACTCATGAATGTCTTTCTTATTTCATCTCGAGAGGTATTCAAGTGAGTTCTAAAATGCTCTATGAATTTTAGTAAAAAAAACAGGTTTAAGAATAATATAAAGCTTTTGATCAAGAACTACTTCGTCCATGTACGTGCTAAAAGTCATGCATAAGCCATAAATGACCTAGAACATATGCTTTGGAATCCATCATAAAGACATGCATTAAAAATACAGCTTGAAATCTAAAAGAAAATCAGAAAAAAATTTGAAAATTTTGCTCACAAGAAGGATAAAGTATATGCATAGAAGAATTTTCAATAGAATCACTACGCCACACTTAAACTGGACATTGTCCTCAATGGACAAATAAATATAACAAGGAATAAACAATGCCATGGGACCAAAAATATAAAGGAGAAGAGATAAGAAAGATAATACTACCATATATTGTGCAATGTGCTGTACAAGAGCTGAATTCCTGAAGAAAGAGGCCTTGGCAAAGTACCTAAAAAAGAAAAAATACAAAAGAGCACACCAAGCATAAAAACTAGAAAAGAAAATTAAATCAAAAATAAAAGGAAGAAAATAGTACAAACAAAGGAAAGAAATCAAAAACTAACTAGAAAAGACATTAAAAGAGAAAGAAAAAAAACAAGAGTGAACAAGAAGAGAAAATGTGGCACAATCAGTCCTCCTCCTCCTCATTATCATCATCAGCCGGTGCAGAAGTTCCCTCGCCACTATGTTGCCTGGAAGAATGATGCCTCAATTCCGCCAATTGCTGCTCCATAGTAGCTTGCTGTCTCATCATGTCATCCATAGATCCCTGCAAGTATAGGAGCATCTCCATTTGTTGGGCTAACTGTCCCAGCATGGTAGTCTCAAAGTCAGTTCGGGGATGGGATTGAGAACTGTTAGCTCATGCACGTGCCGGTAGCGGTGGTTGCTCTTCCTCCACGGTGGGTAGCCTAACCTATCCGGGATGTCGGACCTTATGGGGGTTAGCCATTTTTTCAATTCCTGGTTGTACTTGTACCCACAACTTGTCAGTGTTGGTTCTGTCACCATATCGTGCTCAGTAGTAGCCTCTATCAATTCTCCCTCAATACTAACACCAAAGTCTTTCAAAATTTTCATTATAACCATAGGGAAAATGAAGGGTTTTGTAGAGAGACGGTGATGAACCACATCCCTAATAGATTGAATAATCAAGGGTGCAAGAGGGATAAGCAGAGTGTTCATCATCCTATGCAAAATATAAGTGTCAATAAGGCGAGTCTCATTAAAACCACGGGTACGGGGTACAACATTGAATCCAAACATATAGACTAGAGCTCTAAAGTTGGCAGCAAGATCATTGTTCAAATAGAAACTATGGGCTTGAAAGGCGTTATGCTTATACAACCCTAGAGTGGCTCTAGTCCCCTTGGCATCCCAATTGGGGTGGAAAAGAATTTTTTGATTTTTCACGTCTATTCCTTGCCAAGAATCTTCATAAAACACCTGGAGGAGATTAGCTAAGTGATTTTGGGTGATGATAATAGGGATTCCTTTCACTCTCGTCTCAATATGGGGAAGGTGTTTATTGCTCTTGTCAACCATGTTGGCATAAAATTCCTTAATATGCACTGGACAATACTTCCCTTTTAGCTGTACTATCGAACCCCATCCTAGCCTCCTAAACATCATTCCTAACTTAAGGGCATGATCGAGGGTAGGTGCGAAAGTATGCCCTACAATGATTTTATTGGATGCTCTCCTATTGTACCATTCCTCATAAGATGGATCGATAAACCAGGTTGGTCTAAGGGACAAAGGATCAATGGATGAAAGGGCTGAGGAAGATGAAGCTCTCGCCCTTTTAAAGGAATGACCCCATGCTCGAGACATGTTATCAAGTGAAGAGTGGTGAAAATAGAAGGATAGAACAAATGAGCTCAAAGAGTTAAAACGGGGTGTAGCTACCCTTTGCAAACACAATCCTCAACTTTCACTCAACCCTCAACCAATCTCACAACCACAAAGCCCAAACTCCTTCAATGTATATAACACTCCAATCAACAATCAATTCAATCCCCTCTAATCAATTCAACACAACCTGCAACAATACATGTAAAGCTCACTGTAAAAAACGTGTTGAATATCCCCAATGCATCCAAGTATACATGATCATATGAATGAAAGCATTATCATGGTAGGATGTGAAAAATAATGCAAGTTCCATATGTAGCAATTATTCAACCATCATAAATAGCCACAATTCTAACCTTAGATATATGCATGAAGTTCCTAATGATCATATGCATGGATCAAGCATCAAGAACCATTAACTCCTACTCTATCCAAAATCATAAAGCTTAAGGAGTAATGCACAATTCAAGATAACATAAACAATCCCAACTTTTGGGCCAAAATTGTCCCTAAAATTAGAAAAAATCATCTACACCATTTTAATCATGGAAATTGAATAAAAGTCATACCTTTGTGTTCATGTATGCATGGGCAAGCAAAAGATGGAAGCTTTTTGCAGAAATCCAAGCTCTTTGCTTGTGGATTGAAGGTGAGATTGTTGTGCAAAATGGAAGATTTTAATATTTTTGATCCGTAGGATCAACAATAGAGAGGTAGACAGATGTTATAGGAGTGATTAGGAGGTGAAAAATTAGAATTTTGGGAAGTTGGGGAGGTGAAGCCGGCACAGGTTAGAGAGAATTTTAGAGGGATTTGGAGATTTTGAAAGACAAAGTGGCCAAAATAGCCTATATGTTGTACCTTACCTGATAGGAACTGGCGCCAGTCCTAGCCCTAGCCGGCGTCGGCCGCATTCTGTCCAGTCTCCATTTTTTTTTTTTTTTAAACTAAGGAAAAAAAAAAGAACACACAATAATGATGAATAATGTACTCTAATTCATGAAAACAACAAACCAAAATGACAGAAGTAAATATTGTCTCAATCACAAAACTAAAAGTAAAGTAACCGAAAAAGATAGCTTCAATGTTTTCTATAGCTTTGATCTCGTAGATTTTCCTTAGTGTTTCCTGGAAATATCCCGGCTTGACGATCTCCCAGTAATTTAGCTAGTTGACCAATTTGGTTTTTCAAGTTGCGTATGGAGGCCTCTAGGTTCCTTGTTGTAACATTGACCCCTTGGAACTTAGTCTCCGTTGTACTTACCAATTGGCTAATCAATTCTTCCAATGGTGGCTTTGAAAGTGCTACATTATTGTTCATGGGGTTTTGGTTCCTTTGATTTCCTCCAAAACTGAAAGAACCCTACCTAGGTTGATTTCCATTACTCCAAAAGAAATTATGGTGATTTCTCCAACCAGGATTGTAGGTAGAGCTATACGGATTGTTACCTAGTCGGGCCACTTGTTCCGGGGTTTCTTAGAGTGATCCCATATTTTGGCATTTATGATTTGGATGTCCCACTCCATAGAAATCACAACTTATGCTTAACACCTGGCCTTGAGGCATCACCGTTTGTTCGATCTTTTGAGTCAAGGCGTCCACCTTGGCCTCTAATACTCCCACAACATCCACCTTGTGTACTCCTTACACATGAGCTCTAAACCTTGCCCTTCTCCAAGAATAGTTATTAGAAGCTAGATTTTTAATAAGATCGAATACTTGTTCTGGGGTCTTATGATTGATGGAACCCCCTACAGAAGAGTCCACCACTTGGCGTGTTGTGAACATGAGGCCATTCAAAAAGATGAGCACCTGCATTCCTAGCTCAAATCCTTGGTGTGGGCATTTTCTCAGCATCTCCTTGAATCTCTCCCAACTTTCATATAAAGGCTTAGAATCTAATTATTGGAAGGAAAATATCTCATTCCTATGTTTGGCTGTCCTAGCTAGAAGGAAATCTTTGGCCAGAAATTTTTCAACTAGGGCATTCCAAGTAGTGATGGAACCCGTAGATAAAGACTTTAACCAAGATTTGGTTCTATCCTTCAAAGAAAAAGGAAAAATTCTTAACTTTATGGCATTCTCAGAAACACGATTCATCTTAAAAGTATCACAAATCTCCAGGAAACTAGGTAAATGAGCATTGGGATCTTCTTCAGGTAGCCCATCAAATTGAACTATGTTTTGAACCATTTGGATAATGTTGGGCTTTATTTCAAAATTATTTACATCCACCCTAAGCCTAGTGATACTCGAGCCTGTGCCCGAGATTGTGGGTTTTACAAAGTTATCCAAAACCCTCCTATCGTTTCCAACATTGTTATTTTGAGCACCATCCATGTTGACAATCAAGTTCCTTTGGATTGTCCGGCGGATCTTTGATAGTGTTCTTTTGATTTCAGGATCAAAATCGACTATCTCGCATTCAGATTTTCGGGTCATGTACCAAGGATAACACCTAAAAGAAAACAAGAAGCAAGTTAGATAACACAATTCATGATTAAAACAAAATTAAAAAATTACAAAGTTAGTCAATAGAACATAGTCAAAGTTAATAGGTTAGGTTACAAGGGTATACAAAAATACACAAAATACAAAAGATAGCACCGTTTTGCAAAAAAAAACAATTGTACATATTTACATATTTACATGGTTAAATCAACAGAATCTAAGCTTTCATGCTATTGATCCTTGACAACGACGCCAAAAACTTAATGTGTTTGGATTTGGGTATAAAATTATATAAAAAACTAAGCACATTCCCAATCAAGTTAAATTAAAACGTTAACCCCAAATTACACATATGAGCAAGCGTATTCATCATTAACATAGCATAGTGTTCAAACGAGTGTCGATCCTCAAGGACCAACTATACATTAATCCATTTTCTTTCATTGCTTAACTAACTCGATAAAGTGAAAAACGAAATAAAAAGAAAAATAAAATAAAATAAAATATATACATGTCAAGGATGGAGAATTATGTAGCTCAAACCATTATTTAGACAAACATGATCTTAAAGGACTTAATCGTTATCATAACTAATTATTCTCTTGGCATCATGAAGGATTAAAGTAGATTCACTTCTTTCTCAATCCATGAAATCACTATCTCCTAGACAAATTAGCATCACATACTTTGTCTCAACTAATTCACCCAAAAGATGCATTAAACACAATTCTTAATTAATTTTTCATACTCTGGCAAACTTAAAACATGAAATTAACTAATGAATCCATACTCTGGCAGACATCAATTAAGCTTTAATTACTAGTTCTTAGCAATTAACCCCTTTCCCAAGCAAGTTAAGAGATAACAAATATGAAACTACTGAATTGAAACCACTATCAACCCCTTTGCCAAGTAAGTTAATGGAAAGAAACAACTAAATAATCTCGTGATATGCCCAAGTAATTAAATACCAAGAAAAACAATCAATTAATAAAAAGATCAAATAACTTTAAATATCATGAATATCTAAAACAATGTCAAACTACAATAAAACAATTAATACATCATTGTTCAAGAAAAAGAAAACAAAGTAAAAGAAAGCACTCATAGACAAGCTTCCTTCTTTTTCCTTTGAAGACCTTTTTGCACAACCCTCCTTGAGTTGAAGAAATCCTCCTTTGATTTGAGTGATTTTCTATGATGATCTATGAATCCTCCCTTTTTCTCTTGTATTTTCCATCTATTTATAGGCTTAGGAAGTGTCTAAACTCGTTGGTGTAATGTTCTTGGCCGAGTAGAAGTAGGAAGATACTAAAATTCCATAGATTACCAAAAATCGCGTAGAAAAATCAAAGTCCCATCTTTTCCTTAGAGCATAGCCGGCACCGCCTTGGCTACTGGAGCCAGCGCCGGTTGTGTTTTGTTTTATCCGTTGTCCGCCGATTTTTTTCTTGATTTCCACACATTATTGTCGAGAGTATAGCCGGTGCCGGTTCCATTATGTTCCGGTCTCGTTTCAATAATTTTTTATTGTCTCGAAGTTCGTGTCAGCAGCACATGGCTAGCGCCGGTTCTTCTGTCCTGTTTGACGCCGCCTCGATTCTGTTTTGCAACGTTTTTGCTTTGTTTTACTCTTAAAATCTGAAATAATGCACAAAATACCTTTCCAATGGTAAAATCTCAAATATGAGGGAATATAACTAGTTATTAAGAAGAATGCATCACAAAAGAGCCTCAAATAACTAGGAAAAATATGACTAATTTAGGCCCTATCATAAGTTAAAATAACTAGGGTTCTAAAATAATTACTAATAAGTTATAGGTTCAAATAATAAATCTTGAGTATTATTATTAATAAATAAACTAGTGTTTGAATATTGAATAATACTAAATCCTAAATAATATTAATAAATGGTAATTTTTAAATAGTATTATTATAAATAAATTAATATTTAATAGATAATAAATAATTAGTAATAAATAAAATTATTAACAAATGAATTTTGATTAATAGATAACAAATAAATTTTAATATAAATAATATTTATGAATATAGGTAAAGGTTTTAACTTTGGTCTATAAGGTCATTAATATTTTATTTATTATTATTTATGTAAAAGATCTTATTTATTACCATATATATATATTATTTTTTTTATAAAAGATATTATTCTTTTGACTAGTAAAATATCAATATTTCATTTAATATTCTATTTCCAAAACTTCCTAGGAATTTTTGAAATCTTTAGAGAAAAATATAGTAATAATTTTAATTAAGGTAATAAAATTTGTTACTAAAAATAACCTAAAATTAACAAGAAAATAATCATGATTTCCCTATTGCTAAACAAGAATCATGAACACATTCTTCAACATCAAACAATAACTAATCCATTCATGAACATAGGCTTAAATCAACACATGCTATCACATGGCCAAATCCCTACTAGGCATAATCATAAACATGGCTTCAATGGAAATAAGAACATAAAAATCCTATTCACCAACGGTGTCATAACATCTAACATGCTTCAAATATCCATAATTTCCTTAAGACGTGATGAACATACATTGATTCTCAAGAAGATCCATATAGCTTAAACATACACAACCATTCTCATGTTCTAATCCCAACCCCTTCATTCACATGCATATACTCAATCCCCCATTCATGTTCTATTCTTCCTATCAATATCTAAAAGACATGAATTCAGAATTTAAAAGAAGGATTAAGGAGAAATACTTGCTTGATGATTACTTTGATGGAGATTTAAGAAGGTCCACGCAATTGAGAGTCTTGAATTGTCCAATAGAGGAGAAAAACAACCATGGTTGTTGATCAGCCATTTCGGCCGAGAGAGAGAGAGAGAGAGAGAGCATTTGCATGATTCATTGAAGGTTGAATGGAAGAAGATGAACAAAGGAGTTGTTCTTGATTACATTGATGATATTCTTGAGACCAAAAAAAAAAAAAAAAGTTTTGATCCGAATGCAAATTCTTGTTTTCGCAATTTGGTGTTACAAATACCAGAAATGAATACTAGGGAGTATGTAGGGGTAATCTGGAGTATTTGAGAGGGATTGGAGATGTTTAGAGTGGGTTTTGGCTTGAAGGAATGTAGTGTGTGTTCTTAGTGAAAATTGAGAGAGTTTGAGTAAAATGCTGCACGAAATCTGGGAGACTGCTGGCCGAATAGTTTAGGGAGTTTAGGAGTTTCGGTTTTCAGCTTAGAAAGGAAGGGAATAATCTAATTTGTTTGAAATTCAAATAAAGGGAATTGAGGAGTGGTTTGAGGTATATGATATGTTAATGGTGGTTGATTGATGGAGGTTTCTTGGAGCTTCAATGGAGCCGGCTGGATTGGTTTGTTTTGCTGAAATGAATGAAGATTGATAAAGCTTTAAGGCTGGCTAAAATTTAGAGCTCAATGGCAGAGGAAATTCTGGTTGTGTAGCTTAGTACAAGGGTGTTTTCAAGGAGCAAAATGCTAGAAATTTTTGAAGTTCAAATGTAGTTTGAATAGAGTGATCTTAGAAGATATTTGAGGTATGGTTATGGAGTCAAAGTGTTCAAGGTAAGTGGAGAGGTTAATGGGGTTCAGTTCATGGCTGAACAAGGTTCATTTTACAGAGATTTGAGGGTGGTTTCTTCGGTCTAGGCCTAAGGGAACAAAGTTGGAAATTTTCTAGTTTCATGGTGTTCAAGGCTTCGGATAGTTTGCGGCATTTTTTTATGCAGAATTTTTGCACTTCTTCAGCCCGATTTGTAGAGGATTTGGAGAGGTGTTTAAGGGTCTTTTAAGGCTGGTTTACAACCTTCTTTCTAGAGGAAAAGTAGAGGAGTTTTACTGGTTTGATGACAGAAGAAAACAGCTTCATTTCCAGGTTGAATGTCAGTGAAACTGCCCAGAATTTTTTCTTGGTTTGTGCAGTTTCTGTGCAGTCCGAATTCGCACTGGAATTCCAATCTTCAATCTATATGAATTGGCCATTTTTTTGGAAGTAAATGATAAGAAATCTTGCTGTGTTTTTTGAAAATTAGGCTGCTCAAAAATCTAGAAAATTTCCAGGTTTCCTTCATCAAGAACAATAGAGATGAGTTTGAAGGTTCAACTATATGATTGTTTTCCCTTGGGAACCCTTCCTAACTCCTCTCATATTTTTAGTCAACCCTCCAATTTCCAAGATCAATTTTCAAAATTCAAAGCCAAGAAATCCTCACAGAATTTTCTGGAATTAAAAGATAAATTTTGATGAATTTTGAACAAATTTAATTTGTGAAGATGTTAGGACAAGCTAGAGGTAATAAAAGGACAAGAATTCCTCTAGAATTCTTTTTAGGACATGATGATAGGATTAAGACATTCTCTTCATGTCTCCCCTAGAACAACATTCCTATCTTCAAGGAATGTAAGAAAATAAAATTCAAACTTAACTAAAATAATTATGAATAAAACTTAAGTTATGGGATTTGAACCCATGACCTTAGAGATTAATTACAAAGCTCTAACCACTTAACCACACTAACTCTTGTTTCTTATTTTCTCACCCCAATATTCTTCTTATTTAATCCTCAAGCTATCTTCCTATTTTGTCCTCAAGCAAAATTACCATTATACCCATCATACTCAATAACCATAACTAAGCCTTTTAACCTATAAATCATAATTCTAAAGCACATGAAATCATTCAAAAATATATATATTCATGCAAAATAATATGATATGCATCCCGACCTTCTTACTCTAGGGTTGGCTTTAGGTGGGGTTTTATATACTCATAGACAAACTTTTCAATTTCCAATGAAAATTCCTCCAAGAATCAGTGCTCCTTGACTAATTCCTGTAGAGAAAATATTGGTGATGTACTCTAAAAAATATGTCTAAATCTCTACATTGTGCCCCCCCCTCTTTTTCTAAGGTAATTGACCTTTATTTATAGGCTTACAAAATTCCTAAAAGAATCCTAAGTAAAAAAGAAGTAATTTCCAAAAAATCTAAAACAAACAAGGAGTAGTAATTTTTCTAATTGAATTATAAATAAAAGTAATGGAGGTCCATTGACTTTAATTGTGAAAGAATTGGACACTTGATTTTATCTTTTTGCACTGAAGGCCAATTCTTGTTATTTGTTGAAATTGGCTTCAACTTGAGCCACACGGAATTGTTGAACCTGCCGAGCCATCATTGAGCCATGAAGCGAGCCATGCAAATTAATCTCTTTTTGCTGTCAGCTTCTCCGAGCCACTGACTGAGCTGCACCAAGCCACCCACAGTCAACTTCTTTCTTCTTCTTATCATTATAAGCTTTTGCCCTTTTCCCTTCTCCTTGTTTCATTGCTTTTCTTCACCTTGGCCTACCGAATTTGTTTCTTTTCCTCTTCTTACTTTTTTTTCCTTTGCCTGAGCTGTGAGCTGTGGCTTTAGCCTTGGTTTCCATTGTTTCCTTTTCCTTTTTAACTAATTTCAATTGCTCCTCTATTCCGTTTTATTTTTTCCTTTGCAATCCTCTATTCTCCAGTATAGGATCGCCGCCAGGTCAATCTTCATTGCCTGGTGCTAGGTCTGTACTAGAAAATTACATAATTAGCTCTAAATTTTACCTATTTTTGCATAAAATTACATAAAAGTATTTTTATAAGTGAAAAATCAAATATGAAGGAATATGACTAGTTATTGTATTAAAAGTGTCTCAAATTAGTCTCAAATAACTTGAAAAATAACGATGATTTTAACCCTTATTACCATTCCATGTGGTGATGGATCCTACTAGTAAAAATTTTAAAAATGATTAGGCTCTATCCCTCATGGGAAAAGGAGAAAGCCTTAATTTTATAGCATTCTCCGAAACACCATTCATCTTAAAGGTGTCACAAATCTCCAAGAAGCTAGTAAGATGTGCATTAGGGTTTTCATCTGGTATCCCATCAAATTGTACCATATTCTGAATCATTTGGATAATATTGGGTTTAATCTCGAAATTGTTGGCCTCCATCCTAGGTTTAGTGATTGTTGAGTCTATACCTAAAATTGCTGGTTTAACAAAGTCATCCATAGTCCTCCATTTATTCGATTGAACTGATTTGCTTTTCCTTCTGCCTGACTGCCCTCCGTATCCTTGTCAAAGTTCTTTCAATCTCAGGATCAAAATCCACTAGTTCTCCATAGAATCATTGGGTCATACACTACCAGCTAAAAATACAAGAAACATAAGATGATAAGATTACAGTATTTAAACATAATTAAGTGCAATGTTTCACATGAACTAAGTTAGTAGTTAGGATACATATATACATACAACAAGATATGGTACTTAGTTACACAAATAACATCTATACATATTTATATATAGATATATATACATATAAACATGGTTAAATTAGTGAAATCTAAGCTTTCATGATATTGTTCCCCGGCAACAGTGCTAAAAACTTGATGCGTATGATTTGGGTGTATAAAAACCATTCAAATTTAAATCCATCCCTAACTAAGTTTTAATTAAAACATTAATCCCTAAATTACACATATGAGTAAGTATACTCACCACAAGCATAGTATAGGGAATTAACGAGTATCAATCCTCAAGGAACAATTATCAATAGTTACCTTTCATTCATTGTTTAATGGACTTAATAAAGTGATAAGATGATAAAAGCAAAAATAATATATATAACTCATGGATAAAAGAATATGCAATTTAGACAAATATTCTAGAAGACATGATAATAAATAAATTAGTAAATATCACAATCAATTATTATCTTGGTATCATAAAGGATTTAAAATAGACCCACTTCATTTGCAATGTATAGAATCGCTATCTTCTAGTTAAATTAGTGAATATATTCTATCTCAACCAATTTATCCAAAAGATGCATTAAAATTAATCCTCACATAAATCTCTATATTCTAGGTAATTTAAAGCATGAAATTAGTTAATGAATCTATATTCTAGCAATCATCAACTAATCGTTGGTTACCTAAGTTCTTGACAATTAACCTTTTTTTCAAGTAAGTTAAGAGATAACAAATATAGAATTAATTAAATTGAAGTCATTATCCACTCCTTTTTCAAGCAAGTTAGCAATAAGGATCAAACAATTAATTTCATAGTAAAAATAAGTAATCAAATCCCAAGACAAATAATTAATTGATCAAAAGACTAAATTGACTCAAGAAATCATAAATTCCAAAATAATGTCAAATTATAATGAAAACATTAATCACATCATTATTCTAGAAAGAGAAAACAAAGATAAAAGAAAGAACTCATGGACAAATCCTCCTTCTTCTCTTTAAAACCTCCTTGAATAATGTCCATTGATTGATTAATCTCCTCTTTTTGTGACTGATTAGAAGCTTTGATGCTTGGATTCATATGTTTTCATGTGTTTTCCATGCTTAAATAGGTTCCCAAGAGGCCAAAAATTGTTTCCTAAGAGTTCTAGGTTGAGCAGAGGTTGGAAAATACCAAAACTCTTAGGAAATTTTCAAAGCAATGCAAAACAAGGAAACTCGCCGTCATGGGGCAGAGGAGAGCTAGCGCCAACTATGCTGGGCAAGATCGGCGCCATCCTTGCACTGTGCCTGATGTGCTCTTTTTTTCTTCAACAAAAATCCCTTTTTCCGGAGTGGGGCCAGTGCCAGATGCGCTCCTTACGGTCGGCACCGGTCGAGCACTGCTCAGCGACGAGTTTTTTCGTCATTTTCCCCTTTTCTGTGATAAAACACCAAAACACCTTTCCATGGGTAAAATATCAAATATGAAGGAATATGACTAGTTATTGCATCAAATGTATCACAAAACATCCTTAAATAACTAGAAAATTATTGATGAATTTAGCCTTTATCAATCATCACTTGGAGTCATGTTGAAATACTTAGTCTTTATCTTATTCTTAAGATTACCACAACCAACCCGAATATGACAAATTCCACCATGTTCTCTGCATTTAGGTCTTTTCAATGCACTCTCACTTTCTAAAAATTTTTCAAGCATCGCTTGTTGAGTCCTAGATTTCTTGTCGAAGGACCTGTTGAATAGCTTGTTGAACTTTTTTGTTTCTCTTCAATATCTTGTTAAACTATTTTGTCAAATTACCAACTTCATTAGCAGAATTATTTTCAAATTCTAAAGTGATAGGGGCCAAATTCATTACTAGTTTCTTAGTTATTTGATATTAATTTGAGATAATTTTGATGTAATAATTAGGCATATTCTTTCCTATTTGATATTTTGCTTGTGAAAAGTGTTCTGGATGAATTTGTACAAGATTAAGTAGATTTCGAGCAAAAAATTAGAAATTCTAGACTTGACCTGGTGCTAAGTCAAGTACCATGCCAGGCACTAGGCCTGCTCTGGAAAAGCAGAGCAAAAATAGGGCAAACATTGAGGAAAACACCAGAATACACCTGGCACTAGGTTTGTCGAAGTGACAAGCATCAGGTTCATTCTGTCTAGAGGCGGGTTTGTGCGCGAATTTGGTATCTTCCAAAAGATTTTGATATTTTCTAAATTCTACTCGGACTGGACTTATCAAGCCACGAATTTTGGTGTCAATGAAGCTTATAAATACAAGAAAAATACAAGAGAAAAGTGCGAATTGAATGATCCAAGCTTGCTACATAATGTTCAAAGATAAATTCACCACTCAAAGGGGCATTGCTCAAATGAGGTTTCTAAGAGAAGAAGAATGGCTAGCCTATGAGTTTATCCTTTATCCTTTGTTTATTTTTTTAGAACAATGATGTGCTTAATGTTTTGATTGTAATTGGATATTGTTTTAAAGATTATGATTTTGAGTTAATTGAAATTTTGATCAACCTATTGTTGTCATTGGTATTTGATTACTTCTTATTATTGGTTATTGATGCATTTTCTTCTAATTAACTTGGGAAATGATGTTAAAAGTTCATTGCATTGATTTCATATTTATTAAATCTTAATAGACTTGGAAAATAAATTTAAGATTAAAGAACGAAGTAATCAAAGGTTGGTTGATTTCACCTAGAGAATAGGATTATTAACTGATTTCATGTTTATTATCATATACAATATATGAGTAATTATTAAAGGAAGAGTTTAATGCATCTTTTGGCTATTTTAGTGTGATTGGAAAATATGTTAAATTAATTAAGAGATAGTAATTTCATGAATTGGGAGAGAAGTGGAGTCTACATAAATGAGTTCAAGACTTGGGAAACGATTGAATTTTACTTTAAGTTCCTTCATGATGCTAAGATGACAATTGATTATGATGAATGGTAAGTGATTCAATATAATGTTTTCAAGATAATTGTCTAGTTACATAGAATTGCATCCTTGAGTTATATATGTATATTTTGTTTATTTTTCCTTTTTCATTATTTTATCACTTTATTTGGTCGATTAAACAATAAATGAAAAGTGATTAATGTGTATTTATTCCTTTGAGGATCGATACTCATTAATTCCCTCTACTATGATTGCGATAAGTATATTTGCTCATATGTATAATTTAGGATTAATATTTTAATTAAAATTTGGCTAAGGATGGATTTAAATTTAATGATTTATATACACCTAAAATTTACGCATCATAAAGCCATACTTTTCTCTTTGGATTTTAAATGAGATTCAAGATTCATTTCATAGGTCTAAAGAGAACCTATTAACTCGTCCAATTGTATTTCTGATACATTTTGACATTTTTCAATGGATGCAGCTTTAGGTTGAAACCTTGATAGTAAGGATCTTAACATCTTCTAAACCTATCTCTCTTCTGTCACCTATCTTTAGCTCCTCAAATTGAGTTGTCAGTAGTTGCATTTTTTATCTCTGAACCGTACTAATTCCTTCAAATATTATTTGTAATTTATCCCATCTTTCTTAGGAGATTCACAAGTGGAGATTAGTTTATATTCTTCACTTATATTCTTCTTGTCTAGCTGTATAAAAGATAGTATTTAAGGCTTTAGCATTAGCATTTACAAGTTGACCTTCCTCAGTTGGCCATTTTGAGATTAGTTTCTTCTTGGATGTTCCAGCACTAGTACCCACCTTCGTTGGTGGTTTCTTTTCAACGTCAATCACTTCTATGCAGTAATATCTTAGTTTTGGATAAAGATTCCCATCCTAGTCTTCCAAAAAGCATAATTTGTACTTTTTAGCAATGGTGGTCGTGTGACAGAGTTTCTTTTGTCTGTTGGTCCAGACATATTTTTCCAAACCAACTTCCTGGAACCTATTATAGTAATAGCAACTCCAACATGGCGACTCTAATACCACTTGTTAGATTTGGCTTGTCAATCTCCTGTAGTTTTGTTAAACTTTATGTGAAGGTTATGTTAGTTTGACAAACAGTAATATAAAGAGTCTAAAAAATACAACAAAGTAGTAAAGTAGTTTGGCTAACAAGTTTACATCTACAAGTCCTAGACCAGTAAAGAAATCAACTAAAACTTTTAATCAAAGTACAAGGATTACACTTATCTCAAGTATCAAGTGATCCTTAGTGGACTTTGACAGAACACATCAACGGTGTTCGTCTATTAAACTTCCAAAAGACCATTTGCTAGACCCATCTCTATGATTAATCAATCTTTATTGCTATAGTAGCCCCATTCTTCATTTGACTACAAAAAAATTCCCACCAAAAAGATATTTGATTTGAAAAAGACATAGATTGATTCAAGTCCCTGAAAAAGATGTATATTTTTGTTGCTAATAACTTGAACCGAAAGCATACCTTAACAGAAGGATTCAACACTCTTTATTAATAATGTATGCTTCTCAACCACTCAGAATATTTTCATGAATTTCCTCTCCTATTTTTCATGACTAAACTATGCGGATCACTCTTCAAATTTCGTGCTTCTACCTTGTGTATTCTATTCTTATTTAGTTGCTATTGTATACTACAATAAACTAGTAGTTTTCTTGTTAAATTAGGAATCTGTGTCAGCTTTGTAACTTTCTAAATCTTTACAACTCCAATCCCACTTGGATTCAAAATCTTTTACTTACAAAATCTTCATTAAATATTCACTAAAATTCATCCAAGATTCTCTAGAATCCCTTTCATACTCTAACTGAATTATTACTGTTGGAATGTATGCCCTCAAACTATGTATCTAATGTAAATTTAATGATGAAACAAATAAAATATTATTTTCAAAATTGTTTATGTATCTTTATTTTAATTTATGCACATTTTTTTGTCGAAAAAGGTCTATTGTGTTTAAGCAAGTGATTTATATGAATGGAAGTCTTTCACAGTAATGTATGGATTATGGCCTACTTAATACATAAACTAAGTTCTTAACCAATTGATTAGAATAGGGATTTGATAAGGAAAAAAGTTATTGTACTATGAGTTCCAATTGGGGAATGGCTTACCTTTAACCAATTAATAGTACTCATACTTCATAGTATTAGCGTATTTCGAATACATAGAACTGGACCATTGTAGTGGTTTCTCAAAATACTAAAATAAAAAACCCCCAAACTACTACTGTTACATGTGGATTGATATCATATGGCTTGAGTATGAGTTGGTGGTCTGGTGAAATTGGTTGCATACACTTTGACGAGGTTCTATCATAAGACCAATATACTTGTATATTGGATATGTGTAACTAGTTAGTTAAGATAAACTCATAAAAGATAGTTTCCATACTTCTAAATCGAGAAATTATCCCTTTGTGATTATCCAGGATAATCTATATAATCCAGGGTCCTGTGAACGTAACTTAGTAGTGTTCACTTTTGGTAGCTCCCAGAAATAAGCGGCTACATACTGGGAGTCATGAATTATTAGACTAGATATCTAAGGATAGTAGAAGTTATTGAGAGAGGTGTTAGTACATTTTTTCCTGTCCCAAGAATAGGTGTTACATAGAAGGGTATTTTAGTCATAACACATGTAGATCGCAGGCATTGCTATGTGCAGCATTGTTTTTGGAGTCAATATTTCTTTATGGTAATAATAGAAGATATTTAAAATGTAAAATATAACTATTTCTGTAGTAGGAATATTTTGGTCATTTTAATAGCCAAGGATAATGTGCCTTTTGATCCTCGAAATAGCTCGTAAGTCTTAATTAATTTTTGGGCTAAGAAAATGGTTTTTTAGAAAGAGGAGTTATTTTATTCAAATTTTCTAATTTATTATTAGTTAGAATAAAATAAAAGGTCCAAAGAGATAATAAATTAATTATCTAGTTTAGTAGGTTAATTAATTATTTAGGCCTTGAGCTAAAATTGAATAATTAGAATTAGCCTGGATCTAAACTAGAAAAATCTTGAAAATTTATTTTATTATATTTAGGTTAACTAAATTATTCATTTATGATTTTAAATTAGTCCAAGAATAAATAAATTAATTAAAGGCTAATTCAATAGACTAGACTAAGGGATCCAAGCACTAGACCCAAGGCCAGTTCGTTTTGTGCTAACCGGCTAAGTCATTTGAGTGGATAAACTCCATGGATATGTATTCTATTAGGGTTCGAAATCCTAGTGATACATGATCAGCGTGGTTGGAGATATCTGCCATAGACGTGACTATTGCTCACAAACTCTTTCTCTCGTTGAAAAGGTTTTCTCTGGTTTTCCTTGTCTTCTGCAGTAGAAGGAAAAAGGAATACCATCTGTTGCATTTCAATCATGCAATAACAATTAATGCACAGCAAAAATTAAAATGAAATTCACGCAGTAGGATCACTCGTATGTAATTTAATGGGTTAGGAAAGGGAAGAAAAATTCATTACCTCAAAAATGTCGCTTTAAAAAATTTCTTCGTATGCACGAAACCCTTTCATAAACTTGTTCAAACACGAACTACCAAAATCCCAAGTGTATGAATTTTTCTAACACAGTCCACATGAGGAATTATACTTAATCAGCACCAAAAACTATATGCAAGTAGGTCTATATTTGGCACCATTTAGGGTAAATATTTTCAAGAAGAAGAATAAAAGAAAATGGCTATAGAGGATTTTCTTTAACGAAGACGACTGAAATTTTGTTACACACCAGAGAACTATTCTCTGTATCTCTCTTTACCACCTTAAAGAAAAAACTACAAATACCTCCGTCAGTTTCCTAAACAATTTAGGAATTGATTAATTAAGCCTTTTAAATCATGGGCTTGGACTTTTAAAAATTATAATTTGACCCTTTGAATTATGATAAATTTATAATTCACCTATTAGGATTTAATAATTACAATTCAAACTCAATTAATTATAATGCTTTACAATTAGCCCATAATAATTATTTTTCTCACAAATTAATCTCAAATATTATCATATAATATCTTATGTACCAATTCCTCTATTGTGTGCGACATATTAGGTTTTATAGTCAATTGGTAGCTAATATGAATTAATAATCCTTAATAATTAGAATTAACTTACTAATTCTAATTAGGATTATTTTATTAATACTTTAATTAATAAATCTATATTTAGCATATCAAGAGCGACATCTAGCAATGCATCATGATTGCACAAAAGTCCAGAAAGCCAAGTGGCTTGACATGAATTTTTTATAGAAAAACATCAGTGCAATAAACTCTTTTCATCATACTATATTTCATTCAATTTTAGAGTATAAAATTAGTGTCAACTCCTACCAGAATATAATTAATTCTAGCCCAAATTTATTAGTACTTGTTCTAGAATCTATTACTCAATATGTGTATCATTTAAAACTATTTCTAACACATAGTCATCTTGGCCAAGGATTTCTCGGGTAATAATTCTATACAAGTGGCCGTGAGATATACGCCCATACTATTAGGTGTGATGAATCCTCTATTGACCTTCTCAACTACTTTCGTTTACTTTTCATTATACCTAATATCCATCCTATATCTAACCCCAGATAAGACTCCAAAGATTAGAATCAAAGTACAACGCTTGATAAACAAAGCATCTTGGAGATCTTAAGGCTAAAGATACTTGCACATTTGCTATAATGATATTCTATTACTGGCACTACATAATTATTCATGTGATTATCTCATAGTTAGCTCATTTAATGTACTTGTTCAAGTAACAAGCATTCACACGTTAATTTTGAGTATCACAATACTCACATTTGTGAGAACCATCGCTTAACCAAATCAAGAAGTATAACATGTCCTAGTCTTAGCGCATTAATAAAGTCCTATCTCACTAATACTATGACTAGGGATAGTTTTAGTATAAGTATAGCATAGTATAGTAGGAGTCTCACATTATAATCTTTATTATGATTTCTTTAACACACATTGTGCTAGGGACTTTATTTATCAGTTTTATATATATTACACATAAAAAGAGAAAACTGAAAGATAAAGAATGCCTTTATTAATTAAATGTGCAAAATACATAGTACATATGGATTGGGTTAGGGCATAATTCTAATAATCTCCTACTTGCATTAGATCCAATCATTCATGTATTGAATACTGAATAATTGAACATACCTATCATGTTTTGTTTTTTTTTTTTTTTTAGATAATACCTTAGTCAGTAGATCAGCTATGTCCTGATTAGTGAGAACTCTCTCTATCTTTTTGCCTTTTCTATTAATGATTTCTCTTGTCAAGTGATAGTGCTTAAGTATATGTTTAGATCATTGATGAGACAATGATTCATTTCCTTATGTAATGGCTCAATTATTATCACAATACAAAGATATTGGATTAACAACGCTAGGCACCATTTCTAGTTCTATCATGAACTTCTTGATCCAGTAGCTATTTCAGAAGCCGCTATGTAGCTTTAGTGGTTAAATTGGCAGTTGTATCCAGTTTAGAACCTTTCCAACTAATTGCCCCACCACCTAAAATTGAACACATAGCCTGATTGGGATTTGTAAATATCCTTATCAAATTGGAAACTAGTATAAGTATACGCTTTAACTTATTTGAAGAGTAAAGGTATCATTTCCTATTAGCAATATGTCAGCTACATATAGCAATAGCAAAACAATTGCACTCCCACTAACTTTCTTGGATACACAATGTTCATCAATATTTTGTATGAAACAAATTCTTTAATTATTTTATCAAAATGGATGTTCCAACCCCTAGAAGCTTGCTTAAGTCCATAAATGAACTTTTATATCTTGTACACCTTAGTGTGATATTTGGATGTGAAAACTTTAGGTTATGTCATGTACACTTTCGTAGTTAGGTTTCCATTAAGGAAAGCTATTTAAATATCCATTTACCAAATCTCATAGTCATGTTGAGCGAAAAGCGCTAGGAGTATTTTAACAGATTTTAGCATCGCTGCTGCTAAAAAAGTATCATCATAGTCAATACCTTATTATTGATGATAACCTTTAACTACCAATCGTGTTTTATAGGTAATTACATTACCATTTATGTTGGTTTTCTTTTTAAAAACCCACTTGCACCCTATGGGTTTTATCCCTTGGGGTGGGTCAAATAAAGTCCAAACCTAATTATTGTACATAGAATCTATTTTTGACTTCATAGCTACAAGCCATTTGTCAGATTCTGAATTTTTCAGAACTTTCTTATAAGTGGTTGGCTCATCCTCTTCTATGATCAATACGTTATTGTGGGTACTTATGAGAAATTCATATCTCTCAGTTGTCGCATGTATCCTACTTGACTTACGAGGTTCTAGTCTATTAGAAAGTTCGTCTATTTTGTCAATAGACTCGGGATCAACATGTTGATCATTGTTTATTTTTTCTTCTTAAACTTTACCAAGTTCAATTTTACTCTCACTATCTCCCTTAAGCATGAATTCCTTTTCTAAGAAATCAACATGCTTAGAAACAAATACCTTATTCTCAGAAGGGAGATAGATTCTTTTAGATATCCAACAAACAAACATTTATCAGACTTATCCTCAAGTTTGTCTGATTTTGTCTTGTTCATATAAGCAGGACATCCCCAAATCCTCAAGTAAGTTAATTTTGGTTTCTTACCAAAAAATAACTCATATGAGGTAGTATTAACCGTTTTTTATGAAACTCTGTTTAAGATATAAACAACTGTTTCCAGTTCATATCTCCAAAAATAATTTTGGTAAGTCTACAAAAGCCATCACGGTTTGAACCATACCCACTAGAGTTCAATTCCTTCTTTTGGATACACTATTATATTGAGGGGTATGCACTAGAGTCTATTAAGATAATATCTCATTATCTCTAAAATAACTTTGAAACTTTTGACTTAAATATTTGCATTTTTTATCAGATCTTAGAGTTTTAATAGTTTTATCAAGTTATTTCTCTACTTCATTTCTATATTCTTTAAACTTGTTAAAGGCTTCAGATTTATATTTCATTAAATACATATACCCATTTCAAGAATAATCATCAATAAAGATTATGAGGTATTGATAACCTCATCTTACTTGTAATGTCATTGGTCCACATGCATTACTATATATTAGTTCCAATAATTCTTAGCTCTTTTCCCTTCTTAGAAAAAGAGGTTTTAGTCATTTTTCTTAGTAAACAAGATTCAAAAGTTTTAAATGATTCAAAATTAAATGAGCCTAAGTCACCATATTTGTATAACTTAGAAATGTGATTCTCATTTACATGGCCTAAATGACAATGCTATAAGTAAGATGGGGTCGTGTTATCTTTCTTTAGTTTCTTATTGTTTATATTGAGAACTTGATTTTCATATCTAGAACATACAAACCATTCATAAAAGTTGCTTAATGGATATTATTTAATGAAAAGAACAATTTTTATTCTAAAAAATCAAATGAAATCAAAATACATCTAAATAAGCAATTGAGATAATATTTTACGTAAAAGTAGTACATTGTAGTAGCTTTCTAGTTCTAGAATTAATCTGAAAAACATGTGTAGATGATAAATCCCTACAGCAAATGTAACAACCTTTGCTTTTTTTGCAGTATATAGGTCCACATCACCTTTCTCAAGCTTCCTACTACTTTTTAGTCCCTGCAAGGTATTTCATAAATGAGATTTACATTCGATACCCAATACCCATATCTCATTAGTAAAAGCAGTATTGATCACAATTATAAACATATTAGGAGTAGAAGTAGAAGTGCTTGGAAGCTTATTCTTCTCCGTCTTTCTCTTAAGTTATTCCAAGTAATTTTTGTAGTTGCACATCCGATGACCCATCTTGCCACAATAATGACATGGGCTTTTGGTAGCTGTCTCCTTCTTCTTCACATCACTTTTGGGTTTAGTTAGATTCTTCTTCTTCTTCTTATGAACTTTTTTCTTGGAACTAGAAGAATTTACCTATATAACTATATTTTTTCTTTCTTCATGGAAGATTTAGTAGTTTTGAGAGGGTAGATCCACTCAGGAAATGCTCTTGTTCACCTGGTAGTTAATCATAAATTGTGAAATACTACTTGGAAAAGATTGTAGAATTAAATTAATACTTAATTCATGATCCATCACAAAACCAATGTTTAGTAGGCTTGGGTTTGTCCAACAACTTGATCTAAAAAAAGAACTCTTATACCAACTATATTAATGGAAGACATTAGATTTAATATTATTTGAGGGATTTAATTATTTAATTAATGGTCTCATTATTTGGCATGCATAGTTTCAACACATTAACAAAATTGTGATAGACTCAATTACATGGCTTGGTTATGACTTTTCTAGATTAATTTCCTTGAGCCAAGTAGGAAAATAATTTTGGCCAAGCCTATGTGTTCATGAATATTTTGAGAAGAAAGTCTTACCATCTTCTTACTTCGTCTTGGTCGCTATCTCCATAAGCTCATAAAATAATTTCTATTCCTATCTAACCTATGTAATCTAATTACATAAATTCATAATGAAGAAACATCGAGTTATATTTTAGATGATTTAGATGAGAAGAGAAATTAGAAGAGAATTATAGAGAAATGTAGGACTCACAGGCCATATTTATTCAAAACAACATAGTAAAAATGCATGACACAATATTAATTAATCAAAATTAAATGGTCTAAGTCCATAACCAAGACAACATGCCAAGAACATTCTTAAAACATATTAAGCAAAATAAATATGCATAAAATAAAAATCCCAAAATCATTATTTTGGAAAAAATAAATTGTTAGTCCCAAAATCAAATTTTAGGAAAATTTCTATGTCCAAAATAAATTTTGGAAAACTTTTGGGTCCTTAGTTAAATACAAAAAGAGAAAATTAAAAAAAATTAATAGTGTGAAATTTTTTTATAATTATTTTCTATTTTCCCATAAATAATTTGTTGCATCAAATTTGGGATATAAAAATCACGCAATTTTAAATCCATCCCCAATCAAGTTTTAATTAAAATATTAATCCTCAAATCACACATATAAGCAAGTATACATATCGTTAAGTATAGTATAGGGAATTAACGAGCATCGATCCTTAAGGAGCAACTACCGTTAGTTATTTCTCATTCATTGTTTAACTGATCAATTAAAGCGATAAAGAATAAGGGTAAAAATAAAAATAAAAATATACATGATGCGTAAATTTTGGGTGTATAAAAATCATCAAATTTAAATCCATCATTTAGTCAAGTTTTAATTAAAACATTAATCCTAAAATACGTATACGAGCAAGTATACTCATTGCAATCATAGTATAGGGGATTAATGAGTATTGATCCCCAAAGGAATAAATACATACTAATAACTTTTCATTCACTATTCAATGGCCCAATAAAGTGATAAATAAAAAAAATAAAGAAATATATATGACTCAAGGATGTAAAATATATACAATTTAGACAATTATCCTAGAACACATCATAATGAATCATTTAGCAATTATGTCAATTAATCATCATCTTGGCATCATGAAGAAATATAAAGTAATATTCAATAGTTTCCCAAGTCATGAATCTACTTATGTAGACTCCACTTCTTTCCCAATCTATGGAATTACTATCTTTTGATTAAATTAGCAAATTTCCCAATCAAACCAACATAACCAAAATATGCATTAAACTCAATTCCTCATAGACATGAAATTAGCTAATGACCCTTTGCTCGTGGTGAAATCAACTAATCTTTGATCACTTTAGTCATTTAATCTTAACATTGTTTCCCAAGTCCATTAAGATTTGACAAATACGAAATCAATGTAATGAACTTCTAACATCGTTTCCCAAGTCAATTAGAAGAACCTGTATCAATAACCAATAATAACAAGTAATCAAACACCAAAGATGATAGACAATTGATCAAATAACCAAAATAATAGAAAATTATGAATCCCAAAATAATGTTAAATTACAATGAAAACATCATTGTTTAAGAACAAGAAAATAAAGTTAAAAGAAAGCACTCATAAACAAGCCTCATTCTTCTCATTTGAAGACTTTCTTGAACAATCCTCCTTGAATGGTAAATCTACCATTCTTTGATTAATTGGAATTTTTACTTTGCATTTACTACTACTTTGTCTTGTATTTCCTCTTAATTTTATAAGCTTCTTTGATGCCAAATTCGTTGCTTGAAGAGTCTTAGCCAAGTAGGATTCGGAAAATACTAAAATCTTTGAAAAATTACTAAATTCATGCACAGTACTTTCGCCTCTCCAGAGCGGACCTGGCCGCGAGTCCAGTTGACACACCTTGTGCCAAGTGTGTTCTATTTTTCTTTTGAAGTTTTGTTCTATTTTCCCTGTTTGGCAAGAATGAACCTGGCGCCGGGTGCACTGACTGGGCCTGGCGCCAGGTGCATTTTGGAATTTGTTCACTTTTTACTTGGAATCAACTTAAATCTACACAAATTTGTCAAAAACACTTTTTACAAGCAAAATATTAAATATGAAGGAATATGCCTAGTTATTAGCTTATCACAACAAAAGTATCTCAAATTGACCTCAAATAACTAAGAAAATATATGATTTTAGCCCCTATCGCTTACCCCCACACTTGAACTTTTGCTTGTCTTCAAGCAAAACACTTAAGTCAAGAAAATCATCAAGAAAACACAAACTTTTCTCATTCCAAAATTTTTTTAAACATAACAAGGATTATAAATTCCCTTTAAACTTTAGATAAAACTCTTGCCATTCATCAAACCCTTTGAAAATAATTACACTTTGAAACACTTGACAAGACATCACAAAACTCTTGAAGTCAAATTAATCAAGTTTATACCTTAGTCTAAGAAAATTATTTCACTATTCAAGTAAAAATATAGATAGTATGAATTACACAAGTCAAGCTATCTACCAACTCAAGTATTATAAATCCAAAAAAATGCACAACTCACGTAATGATGTAAGGAAAACACTCCAATTTTTTTCAATGACTTAGGGAATTGATAGCCTCAAGTGTATGGATTTCTCTTCATACAACATATTGGCCTCTTTTGTAGTCATCACTTATCATTTTTTTTTCAACATTTTCCTCTCTTTTGTTTTTGGGAATTATAACCTCAAGAAAGTGGATTTCTCTTCACTATCCGTATTGGCCCCCATAATCAAGCAAAATAATACCTTCTCATCTTCAAAGAAACAACAACAATCAACTCATTTTTCTCAATTTTTCAACTCACAAAAATTTTTCACAAATTTTCCATAATCTTTTCTCCCAAAGATCTTTTATCTGCTCATATTCTTTATCATAACTCAAAGGTAAGTAAAGTTTAAACCCATAATACAAGAGTTAGCCAATAAATTTCCCCACATTCATCGTATTCTCCATATTCAAACTAGATAAGTCAAATAATACTCAAACACCAATGCATAAACAAGATTAATCCAAATTCTCAAGTCTTGAAAATATCCTATCCAATAAACCAATTCCATAAAAATCGACCAAATGAATGACAAAAATTCATATACAAATAAGAAAAAGAATTACATTCTTGCTAAATAATGAAAACCACAAAAATTTTGAAAAATTTCATACAAAAATGATATGGAGAATATCTTCAATATCTAAACTCTCCCACCACACTTAAATGGGAGATTGTCCTTAATGGCCAAAGATACAACAATGAAAGCAAATCTAAGAAGACTAAAATAAATGAATGAAGAGAAGAAAATACTTCTATTACACAGTAGGTCCAACATGTGCGATTCCACCACAAGGAATAGTCATGAGAGAAGTCATAAGAGTACCTAACTTAAAAGAAACAAAAAACATAAATCTAGAAAAAAAAATAAGAAAAATAAAATAAAAGCAGAGAAAAAGAAAAAGAAATAAAAAGGACAAAAGGAAAATCATGAATCATAAAGGGTAACATCGAAATGCTCTAAAATGCTAAGTTTTTCACCTAAATATGGTTTCAATCGACTACTATTCACCTTAAAAATCCCTTTAGTTGGATGACAAACCTCAATAACTCCAAATGGACAAACTTGATGTATCTCATATGGCCCCGACCATCTTAACTTCAACTTATCCGGAAAAAGTCGAAGCCTAGAATTAAACACTAACACTTTATCTCCTTCTTTAAACTCATAAGGGTATCAAATATGCCTATCATGCCAATGTTTCATCTTATTTTTGTAAATCCGCAAATTATAGTAGGCATCATTATGCCACTCCTCTAACTCATTCACTTGAAGTAATCTCTGTTGTCCTGCAAGGTGAATGTCAAAATTGACAAGTTCAATTGCCCAATGAGCCCTATATTCAACTTCCACTGGTAGGTGACAAGATTTTTCATACACCAATCGATAGGGGGTTGTACCAATAGGAGCTTTAAAAGAAGTCCTATAAGCCCAAAAAGTATCATCTAACTTCAAACTTTAATCCTTCCTTGTATTATTAACCACTTTTTTCAAAATTCTTTTTAACTCTCTATTAACAACTTCAACTTAGCCACTAGTTTAAGGGTGATAGAGAGTAGCAAACTTATGGGTAACACCTAAATATTTGAGAACTTTATCCAATTGGGTATTACAAAAGTACGTTCCCCTATCACTAATGAGTACCTTAGGTATACTAAAAAATGTGAAAAGTTTTTTAAGAAATTTGACTATAACCCGAGTATCATTAGTAGGCAAGGCTTGCGCCTCAACCTACTTAGATACATACTCAATCACAACTAAGATGTATTTATTACTCAAAGAGTTAGGAAAAGGGCCCATGAAATCAATCCCCCAACAATAAAAAATGTCACAAGCTTGAAAAATTTGCAATGGCATCTTATTATATTTAGAAATATTACATGTACATTGACACCTATCACAATTTTGAACAAGCCTATAAGAGTCTGTAAAGAGTGTTAGCTAATAAAATTTGGACTCAAGTACCTTTTTTACCGTGTTGTTTGCTTGGTAGTGGCCTCCCGCTGGTCCTTCATGACAATGTTTCAAGATATCCACAGTTTTCATAAAATCCACACATCTCCTAATGATTTGATCCGTACAACACTTGAACAAGTAAAGATCTTTCCAAAAGTAATGCTTCACTTCGTAGAGGAATTTCTTCTTTTGTTGTAATGTGGAATCCTTTAGAACAATTCCTGCAATCAATTAATTAGCAAAATCTGCTTACCAAGATGTTTGAGACATCTCACCATTAACAAATAGAAGTTGTTCATCTGGGAAGGTGTCATTTATATCTCCTTCTGTCAAAAGTTTTATGTTAGGATTTTCCAACATAGATAAGTGATTCGCAACTAAATTTTCAACTCTCTTTTTGTCCCTAATTTCCAAGTTAAATTCCTGCAACAATAAAACCTATCTTATCAATCTTGGTTTGGAATCAGGCTTGGTTAGTGGGTATTTAAGGGTGGAATGGTTTGTATACACAATGAATTTGGACAAAACAAGATAAGAAAGAAATTTATCAAAAGCAAACACTCTTGCAAGCAATTCTTTCTCTATTGTGATGTAATTCTCTTGTGCCACCATAAGAGTTTTGCTTGTATAGTAGATTGGTTGAAAATGCTTATTTCTTCTTTATCCAGGCACCACGCCTGTTGCATAATCATTTGCATCATATATTAATTCAAAAGGAAGAGACCAATCCGATGCAATTAAAATTAGAGAATTTATCAATTTCTTTTTAAGCATATTGAAAGCATTGAGACATTTTTCATCAAAATTAACACTAGAATCTTTTTCAAGTAAAGAAGTTAGAGAAATTTTTGAAAAATTCAAGATAAACCTCCTATAAAAACCTACATGACCAAGAAAGCTCCGAATAGCCTTTACGGAAGTTGGAGGAGGGAGTTTCTCAAGTGTCTCAATCTTTGTTCTATCAACCTCAATACCTTTCTCTTGAAATCTTATGTCCTAATACTATAGATTCTTGCACCATGAAGTGGCATTTTTCCCAATTAAGTATGGGGTTGGTCTCTTCACACATTTGATGCACCTTTTTCCAAGTTGGCCAAACACAAGTTAAAAGCATCACCAAAAACATAGAAGTCATCCACAAATACCTCTATAATGTCTCTCACAAGCCTTTTGAAAATAGCTATCATACATCTTTAGAAAGTTCTGGGACTATTGCAAAGACTAAAAGATATACATCGATATGCAAAAGTACCAAAAGGGCATGTAAAGGTAGTCTTCTTTTGATCCTCCGGTGCTATGGGAAATTGAAAGTAACCGCAAAAACTATCTAAAAAATAATAAAACTTATGTCGGGCTAACCTTCTAACATTTGGTCAATGAAAGGGAGAGGGAAATAGTCCTTCCTAGTTGCCTCATTTAATCTCCTATAATCAATTGAAACCCTCCAACCGATTACCAATCTCATTGGGATCAACTCATATTTTTCACTTAGGCTCACAGTCATTCCTCCCTTCTTTGGTACCACTTGTGTTGGACTCACCTAAATACTATCAGAAATAGGGTAAATGAAGCCAAAACCTAAGAGTTTAATCACCTCACCTTTTCCCACATCATTTATATTTAAGTTCAACCCACATTAGGGTTTCACTACAGGTCTGGATCCTTCTTCCCACAAAATTTTGTGAGTACAAAAGGAAGGACTAATTCCCTTAATATCCGGTGATTTTTCATGCGATAACTCTCTTATATTTTCCCAATAGACTTTTGAGATGATCACTGACAATTTTTCTCTGTTAGCCAAAAATGCATATTCCAAGTGCTCGGAGAGGTCTTTTAGATCTAATTCCAGTGGTTCCTCAATGGATGATTTCATCCTTCCCAAATTGTTGTTGGAATGTATGCCCTCCAGATTAGGTTTCTGATGTAATTATCGAATTTATTAATAAAAGAATTTATTTTCAAAATTTATTTATGAATCTACATTATATTTGTGCACGATTTATATTTGAAAAAGACCCATTGTGTTTAAGTAAGTGATCTATGTGAATGGTGGTCTTTCACAGTAAGGTATGGATTATGGGTTACTTAACACATAAACGTTTGTTCTTAACTAATTGATAAGAATGGGAATCTCATCATGTTTATATTATTATGTTATGAATTTCAAATGGGAAATACCTTATCTTTAACCAGTGAGTAGTCCACTCATTTCATAGCATAAGCGTATTTTGAATTCGAAGAACAGAAACTATAATAATAGTTTCTAAAAGTACTATTTAGAAGAAACTCAGACTACTACAGCTACAACGTAGACTAAAACTCTACCGCTTGAGTATGAGTTGGTGATTTGATGAAGCTGGATGCATGTACTTTAATATCCTATAGTTGAGGTTCTATCATAGAGCCAATATACTTGTATATTGAGTATATGTGACTAGTTAGTTAAGACAGACTTGTACAAGATAGCATCTGCGCTATATCGCCCCTTGTGACTGTTCGAATAATCTAAATATCTAGGGCCCTAGGGAACATGACTTGGATGTTTGCTTTAGAGTAGCTTCCTTGAAAAGCGAAAACATTCCAGGAGTCGTGAATCATTGGACCAGAGGTCTAAAGATAGTAAATGTCTTTTAGAAAGGTGTTAATACACTCTTCCTCTCTAAATGAACGACAATGCGTAGAAGGGTATTTTAGTCATTACACTTGTAGGTCGAAGACTTTGCTAACACAAAAATATCCTTGGGGTCATTATTTTCTTATGGTGATATTAGAAAATATTTAAAATTCAAAATACAGCTATTTCTATAGCAAGGCTATTTAGGTCATTTTAGTAGCCAATGCGATGTGTCTTTTGGTCCTCAGAATAGCCCATAAGTTTTGATGGTTTTGGGTTGAGGGAATGGTCTTGTATAAAATGGATTTTATTTTATTCGAGTAGTCTAGTTTATTTATTGGGCTAGAATAAAATAAAAGGTCCAAAAAAGGAGAATTATTTATTGGCCTGATTTAGTTGGTCAATCAATTGTTCAGGGCTTGAGCCCAGATTGAATGATTAAGATTGGCCTGGTCTAAATTAGAAAAAAAAACAAAAGGCTTGAGGTTTATATTGGCCCATTTGGGTTAACTAATTAATTTAATTATTGGGCTTGTATTAGTTCAGGAATAATTAAATTGAATTATAGGCTTAACCCAATGAACTGAGCCTATAGGTTAAGTTTAGTCTTGTTGATGACTTAACATGACATGGGCCTTAGGGCTTTTCTGATACTACCGCCTCTCTTTAATTTTGAATGCCCGGGTAATAGCTTATTATCAAGGCAGTTGGGATTCAAGAGGATAGAGGTAGATTACACGGTACTGCATTTTCCTCTAGCCGTTTTCTTCTTCTCTCTGTAGACTATGATTTATGTGCTATTCAATAGCAAGAATAGAGATGCAATACCTTTCTGATTAATGCTTGATAGCATTCAGTCAGAAAAGGAAGATCATCTTCTGCATTCTTAGCCTTCACCAAGCTTTCAGGCACGGGTTATATTCCGAAAGACCTGAAGCATAGCATTGATGCCCAGAAGAAGCTGACGACTTGCGGGAAAATAGCTTGAAGAAAGGATCACAAAACCAGAAGTGGTTCAGACAGGATCGCTGGCACCTCCTAGATAAACGATAAAGCGCAGAGGTAAAATAGCTCTTCTGCTGCTTTTTTCTGCGTTTTTTTATTTTTATTTTTTGACATGCTTTTGTGTGTTTCTTTTCTTGCCGTATTTACCTTCAAGTGGTATTAGAGCTAGGTTTTATATGGCAATATAGGATGCATGTTAGTAAATAAAAATAGTCGATGATTGTTTGATCATAATCTATAAACCTTTGTGTTTTTTAGTATGGGTAGTTATCGCACTATACATCTCGCGGTTGAGATATAGAAATGTCTGTAATTATTTTTTGTGGCTTTCATACTATTTGTGTAAGCCTATAATTAAAGGTATAGGCATTTGTGGATTGTTTTGGATGAATTCTGGTGAACTCTGTGTAAAAAACGGAGCAAAGAAGCTTCTAAAACATAGGAGAAAAACGAAGAAGAAGAAGTACTGTAGCAGTCGAGCCGTCGGAGCTGAGCCGGCGCTGCTGATGTGAGGGGAGCCAAGGCTACCCAAGGCAGCCGTGGCTTGGAGCAGCAACTGGGCCTGAGATGGCCTTGGCGCACGACCGCGTGAGAGGAAGCTTCCTCGCGGAAGCTTTTTTCCTCGTAGAAGCCGTGGGCACCCACCCAAGATGGTGGTCTGTAGGTTTTCCTATAGGCCATGATCCAGTGTGATGGGTGCACTAGACTAGAATATATATATATATATATATATATATATATATATACTAGTTTTTGGTCTCATACTAGGCAAAGTTATTTTATTATAATAGTTAATATTCTTTGAATATTTTGCATGAAAAATAATAGTAAAAGAAATTTAGGATTAAAAAAGACCATTAATTAATTAATTAATGTGTTTAATTCTATTATTTGGACACTTAGGTTAAACGAATAGAAAAGCATGAAAACGTTTACAATTTTCTAGCATGCTTAATTCTTTTCTGTACCCTTTTTTCATGTTTTCTCAAAGGCCAAAGTCGTTGAGAAATTTCTGACAAGAAAAACATTTTTCAAATTAAAAATGGTTATTTTTAACTTAGACAAAAATTAATCATTGGATATTTTCTCAAAGGATTTAATCCTTAACATAGAAAATATTTTGAATTTAGATATTTTTGTAAGTTAAAATAGAAATCCATTTTGTTTTATTTTTGCACTAGAAAATTATTTTTGTCAAATTAAATTTGAGACCAAAGTCTCTAGAAAGTTTAAAAGGAAATTTTTGAAAATCATTAAGTTCTTAACTGTGTAAAATAAATTCATAGAAAATCTCTTAAAGGATTTTACCTTGACAGAGAGATTTATGAATTTTGATATTTCACAAAGAGTTAAGGGATACATAATGGGTTATTTTCTTTAAAAACTCTTATTTTAAAAGATTAAGTGGGAGAGGGGTTCCAACGGCTCCACGGCTTCCATCACGATCCTCATTAGAGATCGTGGATCCCCTCGCGTCACCCTGGGAGTGAACCGTATAGGATAGGGATACTATAAGGATCTAGAACTAATGGATGGATATAATTAATAATTTAGGACACGTGCTATGATCAGCCAGCCCATGTTGGAGGTTATAGTGTGAGGAATGTTCGTAGAAAATGAGAAGAAATAGCCATCCCAACGATGGAGTTATCTTCTAGATCATTACCTAGAAGGAAATTAATTTGTGGTGGTTAATACACTTAATTTAGGAAACTGTTAATCTTTTCAAGAAGTTATGTCAATTTTCCTAATAGCCAAATTAATCATATTAAAGATAATAGTGATAAGGTTAACTTTTATTAGATTTAATATGAGGATAAAGTGCACAATTTATTTTTATTTTTTCACAAACTGAGATTTCTTTTATTTTTTATTTTTTAGAAATGGTTGGTGGAGTTTCTTTTAGTCTTTTGGCCTTTATTCTCCGAGAGAATAAGTTAATAGGTCTAAATTATGTGGACTGGAAAAGAAACTTGGACATGATACTCACAGTTAAGGAGTATAAGTATATCCTCAATGAAACCTGCCTTGTTATCGAGGAAGGCTCCATCGATGATAAGCGTGAAGCTGAGAAGGCATGGAAGAAAGCTGACGAGATGGCTTGTTGCTACATGTTGGCTTCTATGTCTAATGTGCTCCAGTTCAAACACGAGCACATGGCCACTGCGTACGACATTATCTAGTCATTAGCTATGATGTTCGCTGATAAGAGCCGGCGCGCAAGGTAAGAAACTCTTAGGACGATCATAAACACTAAGATGGTTGAGGAAGCATCAATCAGGGAGCATATGCTCAAAATGATTGCTACTTTCATAGAAGTGGAAGTCTTAGGGGTTGTTATTGACCCTAAGAGCCAAGTGGATATAATTCTCGAATCTCTACCGGGCTCTTTTGCTCAGTTTAAGTTGAACTACAACATGAACAAGTTAAATATGAGTTTAACTTATTTATGAAAGAGCTTCAGGTGGCGGAGAAGGTCATGAAGCCACAGTCCAAGGCTATGATTGCTAGGGCTTCTTCTTCTAGAACTGGGCCCAAGCCTAAAGAGTTCAAGAAGAAGAAAGGAAATGCAGTAGTCCAGCCCAAGAACCAGCCCAACAAGCCAAAGGACAAGTGCTTCAAGTGCGGGCAGAAAGGACACTGAAAAAAGAAGTGTCAAGAGTTTCAGGCCAAGAAAAACCCTACAGGTATTATTCTCTATCTAGAGTCAGTTTCAATAGTTGGATCAACTTTCACTTGGATTGTTGATTCTGGAGCCACTGATAATATCTGTAAGTCTTTGTAGGGATTTAGAAAGATAAGAAGACTCCAAAAGAGGGAGTATGGACTACGAGTAGGAAATAGAGCATAAGTATGGGCCCTTATAGTGGGAGAACTATATCTTATTTTTTATTGTAATAGAGTAGTTATTTTGAATGATATTTTATATGTACTTGGATTTAGATAGATTTTGGTTTCAGTTGCAAAACTTATAAATCAAGGATATTCTGTTTCTTTTCATTCTAGTATTACTATCAGTAGAAATAGAAAAGTTCTTTGTTCTAGGCACATGTATGAAAACTTATTCTTCTTAAATCCTACAAACAATTAAATAAATAACGCTTAATTTGAACCTTTAAGTAGGAAGAGAAAAACCAATGCCAATAACTCATATCTTTAGCATCTAAGGTTGGGTTATATTAACTCAATCAGGATTTAGAGGTTAATCCAAGATGGGCTCTTAGGCTCATTAAAATTGAAAAGTTGGTCTCAGTGTGAATCCTACCTTATGGAAAAAATGACCAAAAGGTCGTTCACCTAAAATGCTGATAGAACCAAGGAGATATTGAGCCTTGTTTATACTGATATGTATGGTCTTTTGTCTACACCAGCTAGAGGGGGTTTTAAGTACTTCATTACTTTCACAGATAATTCTACAAGGTTTGGTTATGTCTATCTGATGAGGCGCAAGTCTGACTCTTTTGACAAGTTCAAAGAGTTTAAGGCTGAAGTGGAGCATCAGACAAGTAAACTAATCAAAACCTTATGATCGGATCGTGGTAGAGAGTACCTCCTCAATGAATTCAAGGATTACATGGTACATCATGGGATAGTATCTTAGCTCTCTGTGCCAGGGACACCCCAACAGAATAGAGTAGCCGATTAATGGAAATAGTCCAAAGTATGATATCTCATGCTACTATTCCGGTCTCTTTTTGGGGATATGCCCTGGAAATAGTGGCATACATTCTAAACTTAGTACCTTCCAAGTCAGTACCTAGGATGCCCTATGAGATGTGGACTAGGCGTAAGTCAAGTCTGAATCATCTCAGGATATGGGGCTGTCCAATTTATGTACTGATCAAGGGAGATAAACTAGAACCAAGATCAGAATTATGCTATTTTATTAAGTATTCAAAAGGGATAAAAGGAGGTTACTTTTATCATCCCAAGGAGCAAAAAGTACTGGTAAGTACTAATGCTATATACTTAAAGGATGATCAAAGTATTTCCACTAAAGGTTCAACAAGGTTAGAACTCGAGAAGAAGTTATCTTCGAAATTAACTTCTTCAGACCCGATTGTGGAATAAGAAGAGGCACAGACTCAAAAACCTGTACAAACGGAGCCTCATCGTAGTGGTAGGGTATCTAGGGTTCCAAAAAGATGGACTGTAGAGGCTTTTGAGCTGATCTCTGACTATCAAGAGCAGGATCTCACTAGATACAAGGAGGCTATTGCTAATGCCGATCCAAATCTTTGGAAAATTACTAAATTCATGCACAGTATTTTTGCCTCTCCAGAGCAGACCGGCGCTAGGTCCAGTCAACCCACCTGGCACCAGGTGTGTACTATTTTTCTCTTGAAGTTTTGCTCTGTTTTCCCTATTTGGCTACAATGGACCTGGCACTGGATGCACTAGCTAGGCCTAGCGCCAGCTACATTCTGGAATTTGTCCACTTTATGCTCGAAATCAACTTAAATGTGCACAAGTTTATCAAAAATACTTTTTACAAGTAAAATATCAAACAGGAAGGAATATGCCGAGTCATTACAATAAAAGTATCTCAAATTGACCTCAAATAACTAAGAAAATAGTGATGATTTTAGCCCTTATCAATACACAACTCTAGGAGAGGAAAACATGTAATTAGATGGATATCTTTGAAAACATGACAATGAATCATTTAGCAAATATTACAATTAATTATTTTCTTGACATCATGAAGGAATAATGTAGAATTCACTACCTCTCGAGTTGTGGTTTTATTATTTCTTAGTTAATTTAATGAACATCTCTATCTTAGTAAAATAACTAAAAGTTGCATGGAACACAAGTTCTTGACAATTATCCATATCTCTAAGTGATAAATGCATGAAATTCATTAATTCCCCTATCTCTAGGTGAAATAAAAAACCTTTGATTGCTGAAATTCTCGACTTAACTTCTCTCTTGAGTTAATTAAGAAAATAAAATTAGAATTGAATAATTAAAACTATCTCCTAACTTCTTTCTCAAGTTAATTAGAAGAATAGTCCAATCTCATCAATTCATCACTAAAAACAAGTAATCAAATCCCAAGAATAGTAATTAATTGAACAAAAGACTAAACTAATTCAACACCACAAATCCAAGAATAATATCTAAATATAATAAAAACATTGATCTCATCATTGTTTAAGGGAAAAAAAACAAAAGTTTTAGAAAGAATTCATAAACAAGCCCTCTTCTTCCTTCCTTAAAGACTTTCTTGAAACAATGACCCTTAAGTGATGAATTCCTCTTTTAACGAATGATTTCAGCTTTGATCCTTAAATTCATATATTTTCCATCAACTCTTCTTGTTTATATAAGCCTCTTAGTTGCTAAAAATGCTTTAGAGAAGTCCTAAGTCATACACAAGTAGAATACCAAAAGTTCTCTTTAGTACTTTCCAATCTTTTGTAAAAAAAAGTGCAAATCGCCTCTGAACAGACTAGAACCGGCACTAGTTCACCTCATCTGCACTAGCGCTAGTTCTTCTCTGGAAAACTATGATTGCTCTGTATTTTCCCCTATTTTGTCTTGGAATTCTAGAACCCCTCCCCTTCGCTGCTTCGGTTTCTCGGGGCCGGCACTGGGGCTCCACTGAGATCTGTCGTTTTAACTTCAATTTCATCAATTTCCATATAAAATCACAAAAAATATTTTCCATGGGCAAAATATCAAATATGAAGGGAAGTGGCTAGTTATTAAATCTAAAGTGTTACAAAATAACCTCCAATAACTAGAGAAATAAAGGTAATGTTAGGCCCTATCACATTCCCCTATACTTAACCCTTTGCTTGTCCCTAAGCAAACACTTAAGACAAGGCAAAATAATGCTACTATCTCAACATAAGTCCATCCATAATAAAGCCCCAATTTTCCTTTAACCTTGAACAAAGGCTTGTTATTCATTCCATCCTTTAAGAAAATATTTGCAAACTCATGTATTAAAACAAATATCCCTAAGGCCCTCAAAGTTAAATTAAACAAGATTATACTCAGTACAAGAAAATTTATTCCACCCTCTAAGCTAAAACATAGATAATATAAATTATACAAGTCAAGTCGTTTAACCAATTTCAACCATCATAGAATCAAATTTGCATGACCTAAGATAGCAAAATGAGGAAACAGTCCATTCTTTTTTTCTTGAAGACCTAGGGAATTGATAGCTTTCAGTGAATGGGGTTCTCTTCATTCACCACATTAGCCCCCTTATAGTCATCATTTTTCTTCTTCTTTCTTTTCTTTTATTCTCTTTCACCTTTGAGATAGCCTCAAAAGAGTGAACCAAACAATACTTACTACTTTTCTCTATATGGATTCCATTTTCAATAGAGAACTTCTTTTTTTTTTTTCATTAAAAAAACATATTTTTTCCATTTTCATGCATGTTTTTTTCCTTTAGAGGATATGCGCTTTGCATTCCCGAACCTCACTGTCCTTATTCACAACTCATGATTAAAGTAAATTTAATCTCCAAGAAACAAGAAGTAATCAACAAATTTCCCCATATTTCATCATATCATCCATATTCAAACTTAAGGAGCGGAATAAAATTCAAATACTAAAACATAACCAAGGTTAACTTAAATTTTCAAGATTTAGCAATACTCAACTCAATACAAATGTTTAGTTTAACAAAATCTGACAAATTAAATGATAAATTCTTATCCAAAATTAAAAAAATAAATCATAACCTCATCATCAACAACCAAGCCAATTTCATTTAAAAAAATCAAATATAACCTAAATATTCTCAAAATCTAAATATTCTCAAAATTTCAAGAGGTTTCAAGAAGATGCACATGGTGAAAGCATTAAACTCCTCCCCCACGCTTAAATTGGACATTGTTCTCAATGGCCCAAAATATAATACTAAAGAATAACTAAGCGACTAAGAAAAATAAAAGGGAAGAAGATAAGAAAAGAGATACTTTCCATAATCATAAATTTCCACAAAAGAGTTGAGTTCTATCCGAAGAGCATTTTTCCTTGATAAAGATGAGTCACCTAATCAAAATAAACAAAACACTCATAAAACTAGAAAAAGAAACTAGACATAAAAGTAAAACAAAGGGAAAAATAGAAAACATAAGAAAAGTCATGAATATGTAAAGAGAAAAATAATGCTAAAATAAAAGTGATCAATGGAGGATCTCAATCATCAGTCTCCTCAGTAGCATCATCATCCTTAGCTATGCCATCATCCATAGCCTAGCTAATAGAAGTTCCTCCTGCCTGTCCAGAAAACTGCTGCATCAATGTAGTCAATCGCTACTCCTGAGCATTCTTTCATTTATGCATATCAGCTATAGAATCTCTAAGTTGGAGAAGAATAGTCGTCTGAGTCTCTATCCCGAGTTTAAGCTGCTCTATCTAGGTGCACATCTTAACCTTGAACCCAGTACTAGGTTGTGATCTCAAATTACTAGCATGTGCTCGAGACTATAGAGAGCTGCTCCTTCTCATCATCTGAAGGCATCTCCTCCATCCCGGGGTGTCGGACCTTAAACGGTCTCATCCAACATCGCTCGCTCTCATGATACTTCTACCTACACTGAACTAGTGTATGTTGAGTCACTACATCTCTCTTCGTAGTGGTCTCAGTTAACTCCCCATCACAACTCACTCCAAATGCTTGAAAGATGTGCATGATCACCAAAGAAAAAACAAAGGCCTTAGAGGAAAGGCAAGAGTAGACCATATCCCTCATGGACTACACAATCAAGAGAGTAAGTGGAATAGGCTAACTATCTATCATCCTAGGGAGGATGTACACATCAATGACTCTAGTCTCATTAAATCCATTAGCCTTAGGCATAATATTAAACGTAAATATATAGACTAGCGCTCTCAGCTGGGTTTGTAGATCATTGTTAGAGAAATAACCAGGAAAAGTAATGGGTCCTCTACTATACATACCCAATCCCTGACAGATGTCATTAAAGCTCCACTAAGGATCAAAGATAATCCTCTAGTTGTGATGGTCCACAGTTACCCAGGGTCTCTCATTGTTAACACTTAGAATAGTGGCTAATCTAGCCCTATAAAACTCAATGGGAATCCTCTTAATCATAGTAGATATAGTCTCTGGGTTATTCTTTTTCTTGTCCTGCATATTGGCATAGAATTTCTTGACTAGCACACGACAATAAACTTTCTATAGTCAAATAATAGCCACCATCCCAATCTCCTAAACATGGCAGATAACTGAAGAGAATTGTCAAGGGATGGCTTGAAGGTCTTTTTGACTATAATCTTATTATTAACATGGCTCTGGTACCAAATCTGGTAGGTAGTCTCATCAAACTGGGTAAAATGTGCAAGAAAGCTCAAAAAAATGAGTAGAAGAAGATGAGGCTCTGGACCTCTTGGAACATGGACCCATCTTTTTTGGTCTAGACATGATATGATCACTCAAAGAAAAGACAAGACAAGAGGAAAGGAGTAGGCCACAATTCAAAATAAAGCCACAACCTTTAATACAAGCACAACTCTCAACTAAACTTACAAATCAATATACACCCAACTCCATAAATCTCAACACCAAATCAATTCACCAATCCTGCTCTCATCAGCATGCCTTGAGAGGAGGCCACCATTTGTTCCATTTTTTGTGCTAGTACCTCAACTTTAGATTCCAAGGCGGCTATGACATCAATTTTGTGAATTCCTTGAACATGAGTCGTAGACCTTTGGTTGCCCCATGAGTAATTATTCATAGCTATAGTTTCAACCAATTCTGTAACACCCTATATTTCCATAACGTAGTAGGATGTAACTTTGTGGGATGTTGCCCGTCCGATTGCTCAATAGGCAGCGAAAATTTTTTCAAAATAGAAAAGTACAAGAATTTAACTTCTGATACATACACTCAAGGGTATAACAGGTCCAAGATGTAGCATGAGCATCGGAGAGTCCACTGTGTTTCCGTTATACTTCTGGTCCCTAAAATTTTCAAAAGAAATAACAAATGTATGAGCGTAAAACTCAGTGAGTCCCTGTGTACTAGTGTTTTCAACTGAAAAGATCTTATGAAGAATAATCTCAGCATAAGCTAGTTCAGAAATTCTCGTATGAAAACATTCTCAAAACAAGTATTCAAGGATTTCAAGTAGTGAAAACATGCTGATTTAAGTATTCAAAATACTAGTATAAAATATTCTAATTCAAGTATTCAAGTATAGTTAATACGTAGGCCAAGTATTCAAGTAAGTGCTTACGCCAAGTATTCAAGTCAGTACTTAGGCCAAGTACTCAAGTTATGTTTACACTAAGTATTCAAGTTAGTGCTTACGCCAAGCATTTAAGTTAGTACATACACCAAGTGTTCAGGTTAGTGCTTAAGCTAAGTAGTCAAGTTAGTGCATATACCAAGTATTTAAGTTGGTCATATATTGGATTAAATGATTGACAGGTTCAAAAAAATCAAGGATTCAATATTCATATTGCTCATCATGTTTCCAAATCCATATAGAAGGCTCGCACTTGAGCACACTAGGAAACCATTTTTCATATCAGGAAAACACTTTACCAAAATCAAGATTTATAAATTGAAAATATCACACGAGATATTTCATATTCAAGATATGCAAGAAATGAGTGCTTAGTAATGCTCTCAAATTCAAGTGTACCAATCATCTCATAATTTATCAAGAAAGTATTAATTATATTAGGAAAACACATGATCGTTTCAGGAAAACACTTAGCTAAAACAAGATTTAAAAAGCAGTGGGACTCACCACGTGTCCTAGCTCAATGTGATGACGTATATAGTACTCTTAGTCCTTTACGAAGCTTTGAATATAAATGACCTCTATTGAGAATCATTCCAAACCTCACTTATCATTCTAAGGTACGACCAACATAAAACTATTATATGGATAGAAAATATTCTAATTTCTTCTTTCTCACTTCTTCCAACCAAAATGAGAGAAATATTTGAAATAATCAAAGGCTCATTAATTCATTTCCCACCTCTTTGTTCAAACAAATATCCAAGGTTTCCATATGTTCTTGTGATCTCTCTTTCATCCATTAATACCAATAAAACAAACTTGAGTTTATTTCTTGCCAAATAAAATTCTGCATTTCTTCATTCTTGTCACCCTTGTTTGTTTATATTATAACTTTTGATTCATAAGTCCAGTTGAAGTCAAACATGTTCCAAAATGTCCTCAAGAATTCCTTTATTATTTCCAATTCATGAACCACTGATTTCCCTTCTCATTTCATTCAGTTTTGCTTACAACTCCTCAGATTCTCAATCCCGTCACAGTTTTGGCAGCTTGTAGTATGTTCATCATAACTTTTTATTCACAACTCCAAATCATGTAAACTTGGTCCCAAAATGATCCTAAGACATTTAACTACAAGTTTCAGGTCATGAGGTTCCAAATGAACAAGCCAATTTGTACAGTTTATTTGTTCTTCAAGGCTGCTCGGGATTTCTTCAAAACAGAATTTCTGTTTTTCTTTCCTTTCTTCACACCGTCTATTCTGTTTTAATCCTAACAACTATATAACACTTAAACCATCTTAAATTCCATCATAATGGCCTTCATTTCTCTGACTTTCAGAGATACTTAACCCAGAAAAATCACATTTTCCAATATCAAGTTCAACAAGTGCAAACAACAACATTAACAATTCATTTTCTTCAACAATTAATAATTTCATATTTCCTTTCCATTTCTTACACCTTTACAGCCATGAACAACCACCCAAACCACCATCAAAACACCTTCATATACCTTATAAAACATTGTATATAAACCCTCAAACAAACCGGCACACATATACACACATCAATCTTCATTGAATATAGAAATCATGCTAGACAAATTCACAACTTTCATATTTTCCTAACAATATTTATACCATAATAATCCTTGCAATGAAATCTACAACTTTAATTCATGAAGTATAACTTTTTACCTTGTGTATGAGATCTTGTAGCTTGATTTTGCTCCAAGAACACACTTTTCTCTCTCTTTTTTTATTTTCCTTGATTTTTCTCAACTTTTTCTCTTATTTTCTCTCTTTTTCTTCTCTCTTTCTTTCCTCTCTTATAGCTGCACAAAATCTAGCTATTTTCACAGCATTTCCACTGCCATTTGCTAGTCAAAATTGTGACTAAATTGGTCATACATTGTGGCTAACTTTACACATGTCATTTTCTCAAATTTTCACCATTTTCCTTATTATTTCTTAAGCTTATTTAATAAGCTTTTCTAATTACATAATCCCATAAATATTTCACTCTTCTAATGGTGTTTTGACACTTGTTTCCATCCACCAATCATATTCGGCCACTTGTTTCAATTTCGATCGCATTTTAGAATTTTTCTCAGAAATAAGAAAAATTCGGGTGCGTATTGAAAAAAAAATATTTTATTCCACCAATAAATTCTATAAATTCTACTGAATTCAATGGTAACTTTCAAAATCTTCAATTCTTACTCAATCATACAAAATTTACAGTCAAAATCCTGATCGCAGTCAAAAAATTATAAAAATGCCCCCGATAGCTTAATTTATACTAAAATACTCATCTCATTACACTGATCAATTTTTATTCTTACTGTACCTTTAAATTCTCATTCTACTAGAAGTAGTCGCAATCTAAAGAGTTAGGGTATGGGTAGAACAAATTTAAGAATTCCATTTAGGTCCCCATAATTTCAAATTTTCAATAATGCCCTTAAATATGTATATCATACCAAAACGTTTATCTCATTATACTAATCATTTCTTGTTCTGGTCACTTTTGCAAAATTCTTATTCTATACGTAGCAGTAACGATTAAAGTACAAAAGTGGGTGGTTGTTATAAATTCATACAACTCCTTCGAAGTCTTAAAATTTGTTATACCTCAAGTAGATGCATTAATCAATTGTTTCGAGGGAAAATTCAATCCACTATAAAAAATCTACATTTTCATGCCCAATTGAAACCCATGGTGAGGACATTTTCTCAACATCTTCTTCCACATTTCCCAAAACTCATAGAAGCTCTCAGACACTAATTATTAGAAGGCAAAAATATTGATTCTCAGCTTAGCTATCCTAGTTGGAGAAAAATATTTGGCTAAGAATTTCTCAGCTAACCTACTCCAAGCAGTGACCAATCCTATAGGCAAAGATTTTAACAAAGATTTGGCTTTATCCCTAAGAGAAAAAGGAAAGAATCTCAATTTAATAGCATCTTCTAACACACCGTTCATCTTAAAAGTATCACAAATCTCCAAAAAACTCGCAAGGTGGGCATTAGGGTCTTCATCCGGTAACCTATCAAATTAGACCATGTTTTGGATCATTTGGATAATGTTGGATTTTATTTCAAAATTTTTTGCTTATGCCCTTGGTCTAGCAATACTCGAATCTGTACTCGAGATTACAGGTTTAGCAAAATCACCCATAGTGCTTCTATTTTTCTTGTTGAACTAAATTGATTAGCCTGTTTTTTATATGCCTTCTAATTCATGTTAAAGTTCTCTCGATCTTGGGATCAAAATCCACTATGCTTCTTGTGATTTCTCTGGTTAAAAACCAAGACTAATCCTGCACAAAAAATAAGTTTTGTAAATTTACAACTAATCAATTAAGTACACTGAACACACACGATACAACAATTAACACATAAATTCACAAATTATATAAATATATGGCACCGATCTACACAAAGAACATATATACATATTTACATATAGACATATAAATATGGCTAAAGCAATGAATTCTAACCTTTCATGATATTGTTCCCTGGCAACGGCGTCAAAAACTTGATGAGTCAGATTTGTGTTATAAAAATCATGCAATTTTAAGTCCATTCCCAATCAAGTTTTAATTAAAACATTAATCCCCAAATCACACATATGATCAAGTATACTCATCATTAAGTGTAGTTTAGGGAAATATTGAGCATCGATCCTCAAGGAACAACTACCGTTAGTTACTTCTCATTTATTGTCTAACCGATCAATTAAAGTGATAAAGAATAAAGGTAAATATAAAGACAAAGATATACATAATTCTAGGAGAGAGAAACATATGATTAGATAGATATTTTTGAAGACATGATAATGAATCATTTAGCAAATATCATAATTAATTATTGCCATGACATCTTGAAGGAATAATGTAGAATCCACACTCTCTCGAGTTATAATTTCACTATCTCTTAGTTAATTTAAGGACATCTCTATCTCACTAAAACAACTAACAGATGTATGGAACACAAGTTCTTGATAATTATCCCTATCTCTAGGTAATAAATGCATGAAATTTTTTTATTCCCCTATCTGTAGGTGAAATCAACAACCTTTGATTACTGAAATTCTCGACTTAACCTCTCTCTAAAGTTAGTTAAGAAAATAAAATTAGAATTGAGTAATTAAAACTATGTCCTAACCTCTTTTTCAAATTAATTAGAAGAATCCAATTTCATCAATTCATCACTAAAAACAAGTAATCAAATACCAAGAGTAGTAATTAATTAAACAAAAGATCAAACTAATTGAACATTACAAATCTAAGAATAATATCCAGATATAATAAAAACGTTGATCTCATCATTGTTCAAGGAAAAAGATAACAAAGGTTTTAGAAAGAACTCATAGACAATCCCTCTTCTTCCTCCCTTGAAGACTTTCTTGGAATAATACCCCGTGAGTAATGAATTTCTCTTTTAATGAATGATTTCAGTTTCGATCCCTGAATTCATATGTTTTCCATCAACTCTTCTTGTTTATAGAGGCTTCTTGGTTGATAAAAACGCTTTAAAGTAGTCCTAAGTCATGCACAAGTAGAATACCAAAAGTTCTCTTAGTTACTTTCCAATTCCATGTAAAAAAGAAATGTAAACTGTCTCTTAACAGACTAGAGCCAGCCCAGTTTACCTTCTCTAGGCTAGCATCGGTTCTTCTCTAGAAAACCATGATTGCTCTGCATTTCCCCTATTTTGCCTTGGAATTCTAGAACATGTTCAGTGCTGGTTCAACTTCTCGGGGCAGGCATCGAGGCTCCGCTGGAAATCCGCTTAACTTCAATTTCATCAATTTCTACATAAAATCACCACAAAAAAAAAACTTTTCACAGGCAAAATATCAAATAGGAAGGGAATTAGGTTGTTTTTAAATCAAAAGCATCACAAAATAACCTCAAATAACTAGGGAAACAAAAGGTAATTTTAGGCCCAATCACAATTTCCTAGGGAAAAACTAAAATCATTAAGTTCCTTTTTTTCTTCTTGCTGAACTATTCAACTTTCAAAAAAATAAGTTTTTTCCCCCGATTTTCTGGAAACAATTTTCCTGAAACAAAAACAAGAAATTTCCTTTTCTAGAAACAATTTTCCTATTTAGTTTTCACAAAATAGATTTGCGTTAAGTGAAAATTTTAGAAAATCATGTTAATGTAAATCAACATGTCTTCCTACTAATTTCACTAACAAAACATAGCAAATCAATACGTTCAAGGATTTCACTAAAAAAAAAAAAAACTTTCACTGTAGTTGAAAAATTACAATTTTTGTTTTTCTTAATTGAACAAAACCTTTTGTCCAAAACCATATGATCACTATCATACAAATCCTAAAATTAAACGCCATAACAATAAGCGATGCATACAAAGTTTCACAAACTATTTCTAAGACCAATTTCAATAACTTGTATGCATAGTATTAAATTTTTTTTTTTCAGAAACCTAAAATTTTAGCAATCAAAATGTTTGTGAAATAATTTTACAAATCCAAACATGTTTATGAAATTTCATAAACTTGAGCATAATCGTGAACTCAATTTCACAATATAAATAAAACCCATGAAACACATACAAAATGGCTCTGATACTACTATTAGATTTCGATCATGCAATAACAATTAATAAGTGGCAGAAATTAAAAAGAAATATATGAAATAGGATCAATCATATGTAATTTAATGGGTTAGGAGAGGGAAGAAAAAAATTTCATTACCTCAAAAATGTAGCTTTCAAAACTTTCTTCGTGCACATGGAACCCTTCCGTAAACTCATTCAAAAACGAACCACCAAAATCTCAAGTGTAGGAATTTCTCTAACACAGTCCACAAAAGGAACTCTACTCAATCGGCGCCAAGAACTGTATGCTAGTGGGTCTATATTTGGCCACGTCAGGGGTTAATATTTTTTACAAGAAGAATAAAAGAAAAAGGCTACAGAGGATTTTCTTTAATGAAGGCGACTGAACTTTCGTTACACACTAGAGAACTATTCACTATATCACTCTTTACCGCCTTAAAAAGAAAACCACAAATACCTCCGTTAGTTTCCTAAACAATTTAGGAATTAATGAATTAAGCCTTTTCAATCATGGGCTTGGACTTTCAAGAATAACAATTTAACCCTTTTAATTATAACAAGTTTATAATTCACCTGTAAGGATTTAATAATTATAATTCAACCTCAACTAATTATAATACTTTATAATTAGCCCATAATAATTATTGTTTTCTCACAAATCAACCCCAAATATTATCATATAATATCTTGTGTACCAATTCCTCTATTGTGTTTGACCTATTAGGTTTTCTAGTCAATTGGTAGCTAATACAAATTAATTATAATTGCTATAAAATTAATAATCTTTAATAATGAGAAATAACTTATTAATTCTAATTAGGATTAATTTATTAATATTTTAATTAATAAATTCATATTTAGCATATCAAAAGCGGCATCTAGCATTGCATGCGTTATAACTGCCAAAAGTCTAAAAAATCAAGTGGTTTGACATGGAGCTTTCAATAGCATAATATTAGTGTAATAAACTTCTTTCCTTATACTATATCTTATTCGGTTTTAGAATATGAAATTAGTGCCAACTCCTATTAATTTTGACCGAAATATTTATTAGTAATTGTTCCAGAATCCATTACTCAACATGTGCATCATTTGAAACTATTTCCAATACATAATCACCTTGGCCAAGGACTTCTCGAGTAATGATTCCATACAAGTGGCCGTAAGATATACACCCCTACCATTAGGAGTGATGAATCCTCTATTGATCCTCTCACCTACTTTTGTGTACTTTTTATTGTACCCAATATCTATTCCATGGGTGGCCCCAGATAAGGCTCCAAAGATTAGAATCAAAGTACAACGTTGGATAAACAAAGTATCTTGGTGATCTCAAGTCTAAAGATACTTGTATATTTGATATAATGAGATTTTATCACTAGTACTAAATATTTATCCATGTGATTATCTCATAACTAGGTTATCCAATGTACTTATTCAAGTAACAAGCATCTACTAGTTAACTTTAAGTATCACAATACTCATGGATGTGAGAAGCACTCCCTGATTAAATCAAGAAGTATAACACGTGCTAGTCTTCTTGTATTAATAATGTCCTAACTCATTAAAACTATGACTAGAGATAGTTTAAACACAAGTACAACATAGTGTAGTAAGAATCTTACATCATGATCTATATCATAATTTTCTTAACACTATACATTATGATCGGGACTTTATTTATCAGTTTTATACACATACACATATAAAGCGAGAAAACTAAAGCATAAAAATGCCTTTATTAATTAAATGTGCAAAATACATAGTACAAATGGATTGGTTCTAGGGCAAAACTCTTACAATCTACAATCTTCTTCACACTGTTTGTTAGCTAATAGTCATGGGGATTAGAGACCAAAGTTCCTTAGCCTTATTGTTTTTCACCGGCAATATTTGGTGGAGGATATATTCCGAAGGATCATAGATCTTGCATTCATACAAAGAACAAACAGAAGGCTTAAGGGACATTCATCAGAAGCTACGGTGTAAATACCAATGGTAGAACAACCAAATACTTCTACATAGCCTAAGCAGTCTAAAAGTTTCCCAAAACACAATGGTATTGTAAAATATAAATCTTCCGTTGCATGTTCTCTGTGTTTTGTTTGCCACAATCATACTTTCAATTGGTATCAAAGCGTTTGTTTTTGGCAAACGTAGATTGCATACTTAGGCTAATAAAATCAGCAACTATATTTATTTGTTTGACTTGAGATCCCGCATGATTTTATGATACGGATAGTCTCGCGAGTGGAGACATAGGGTTACTTCAATTTAATGGGTTTTGTAGAAATTGTGTAAATCTTGTGATTAAGGCATAGGCGGTTGTTATTTTGTTGAGAGATTTAATTTTTTCTTGAGTTTCTGCAATCAACTGAGTGCCTGAGGATCGATCGTAGAGAGAAAAATTGAACAACTAGAAGAAAAACAATGTAGAAAGTTCTCTCTTAGGATACACCAACGATTGGCTTAGGAACCAAGCCAAGGCCGACTTCGCCTTGCAAGACCAAGCCAGTCTATGACTTGAGAAAGCCAGTCGCCAGCTTGGGGAGTAAGAAAGGGAAAGCCAGCCACGAATTGCATTGAAAGAGGCAACCATTTCTATTTTTCAAGAATGCAAGCTAGTCCATTGCTTGGCATAGCCTTGGAATGGCTATGAGAGACAAAAATGAAGGTGGTCGTTGCCTTAAGAATAAGCCATGGACCGTCTCGGTCTATGGTTTTCATGGTTCGGGCAGTTCTTCAGGTACGAATCGGGTTAGCAACTTATTTTTCAGAAGAATTGTTGTTTTAACATTTTCTCTATAATTTCTTTCTATTTTTGGTAACATATCACACGAGGTTACTTTATGTAATTTTTTAAAAATACTTTGCATGTAAAAAGTAGTAAATGGACTAGGATTAAAGAAGATCATTAATTAATTGAATTAATGTGTTTAATCCCTTTATATGGACACTTCGGGTTTAAGGATAGAACATGCATGAAAACGTTTATAGTTTTCTAGTATACTTTTTTTCCCAAGTGCACGTTTTTCAAGAACAAAGTCTTGAAAATATTTTGATAAGGAAAAATATTTTTTTAATTAATAGGTTTATTAATTTAGGAGCAAAAGTAGTCTTTGTTTATTCTTACAAAGGTTTTCATCCTAGACATGGAGAATATTTGGATTTAGATATTCAATGTAAGTTAATAGAAAAACCAATTTAATTAATTTTCTTTAGAAAACGCTTTTATCATAAAACTAGAGACCAAAGTCTCAAGAAAAGTTTTAATAGAAAATTTTTGAAATCATTAAGTTTTTAACTCAAAATAATAATAATAATAATAATCCATGGTAAATCTCTCAAAAGGTGTCAACTTTAATATAAAGATTTTATGGTTTTAGATATTTTATGAAAGTTAATGGAAACTTCATAAAGTTTTTCAAAAGGATATTTTTCTAAAAAAAAACCTTTATTTTAAAAGACTAAGTGCGAGAGGGGTTCCAACAACTCCATGGCATCCATCACGATCCTCATTAAAGATTGTGAGTCTCCTCATGTCACCCTGGGAATGAGCTAATTGATAGACATAATTGATACTCAGGATACATACTGTGATCAACTAACCCATGTTGGAGGTCATAGTGCAAGGATTATGTATAGGAAATGAGAAGGAATGGTCATCCCATCGATGGAATTATCTTTTAGATCATTATCTAGAAGGGTAGTCGATTAGTGGTGATTAACACATTTAGCTTAGAAAACTATTAACCTTCCCACGAAACTATGTCAATTTTTTTTAAGAGCCAAAATAATTATGTTATAAATAATAGTGATAAGGTTAGCTATTATCAGTTTTAATAGGAAGATAAAGTGTACAAATTATTTATTTTTACACAAATTGAGAATTTTACTTTTTTTTGAATTTCAAAATTGGTTGGTAGTGGTTCTTTTATTCATTTAGTCGTTATTCTCTGGAGAACAACTTAACGGGTTTAAACTATGTGGATTGGCAAAGAAACCTGGACATAATACTCACAGTTTAGGACTATAAATATATCCTGTATGATCCTAATCCTGAGACTGTGGAATGTTTCAAAAAGGAAGAGCGAAGGGCTGAGAAAGTATGGAAGAAGGATGACAAAATGACTCGTTGTTATATATTAGTATCCATGTCAAATGTGCTCCAGTCTAAATACGAGCACATGGCCACTGCCTACAATTTTAGCACGTTATTGGCCATAATGTTTGTAGACAAAAGTCGACCCGCAAGCCCGAAGGCTTATAGGGCGATCATGAATACCAAGATGGCTGAGAGAACAATAATCAGAGAGCACATACTCAAGATAATTGCTACTTTCGAAGAAACAGAAATCCTAAGGGTTGTTATTAACTCTGAGAGCCAAGTGGACATGGTTCTCATGACTTTTCTAGACTCCTATTCACAATTAAAATTGAATTACAATATGAACAAGTTAAATATAAGTTTAACAGAATTGATGAAGGAACTCTAGGTAGTGAAGAAAGCCATGAGGCCACAATCTAAGACTTTAAATCATCTTCTTCTAGGACTGGGCCTAAGTTCAAAGAGTTCAAGAAGAAGAAGGCAAAGCGAATGGCCTAGCCAAGAAAAGCCCTACAAGTAATGCTTACTATCTAGAGTTAATCTCTATAGTTGGATCAAATGCCACTTAGATTATTGATTCTGGAGGTACTAATCATATCTATAACTCTTTATAGGAGCTTAGAAAGATAAGGAGACTCCAAAAGGATAAGCATGGACTCCACTTAAGGAATAGAATGCAAGTGTAAGCCTAAGTAGGGGGAGAACTAGAACTTATTTTTTTTTATTGTAATAGAACAATTTTATTGAGGAATATTATATATGTACTCGGTTTTAGACGAAATATGATTTCAGTTGCAAATCTTATAAATCATAATTATTCTATTTTTTTCTATTCTGCTATTACTATGAGTAGAAATAGAGAAGTGTTATGCATTGGGCACAAATATGGTAATTTATTCTTCATGAATCCTATTAATAATCAAATAAGTATTGCTCAAAGTGAAACTATAAATAAGAACAGAAAAGATAACATCAACGACTCATATTTATGGCATCTTGATGCATGTTTTTTATGTATTGGAAATAGTATCAACAAATACATATAAATCAAGTACTAAGTGATATATGTGAATGGAGGTATTTCACCGTAAAGTATAGATCATAGGCTACTTAACACATAAAACTTAGTTCTTAAACGGTTGATCAACATGGGGATCTGACCAGGAAAAAGGTTATTATACTATAAATTCTAATTGGGGAATGGCTTACCTTTAACCAGTAAGTAGTCATCTTACTTCATAGTATAAGCCAATTTGGAATGTGTAGAACTGGATCGTAGTAGTAGTTTCACTAAAATAAAAGGAACCCAACTACTACTACAACGTGAAATGATACTCTATAGTGTGAGTACAAGTAGGTGGTCTAAAAATGCTGATAGCATATACTTTGATGTACTGTAGGTAAGGTTCTATCGTAGGACTAATATTATATTAGGTATATGATCAGTTAATTAAGACAAACATATATAAGATAGTTTCTATACTCCTAAATGGATAAATCATCCCCTTGTGATTGTCCAGTATAATTTATATAATCCAGGGCCCTGGGAACGTGACTTAGTATTGTAAGCATTTGGGTAGCTTCCAAAAATAAGAAGATACATACTAAGAGTCATGGATTATCGGACTAAATATCTAAAGATGGTAGAAGTCATTGAGAAATGTATTAGTACATTTCTCCTATCTCAATGATGGGTGTTATATAGAGGGTTATTTAAATCATAACACATGTGAGTAAGAAAGATTGCTATACACAACATTGTCCTTAGAGTCAATATTTCCTTATGGTAATAATAGAAAATATTTAAAATATAAAATATAACTATTTCTATAGTAATGGTATGTTGGTCATTTTAGTAGCTAAGGATGATTTGTCTTTTGGTTGTCGACATAGCCCGTAATAGGAAATATTTCAATGATGAGTGTTACATAGAGGAATATTTTAATCATAACATTTGTAGGTTAGAGAGGTTACTATACACAGTATTGTCCTTGGAGTCAATATTTCCATATGTTGATAATATAAAATATTTAAAATATAAAATACAACTATTTCTATAGCAGTAGTATGTTGATCATTTTAGTAGTCAAGGACAATGTGTCTTTTGGTTGTCGGAATGGCCCGTAAATCCTAATTAATTTTTAGGCCAAGGAAATGATTTTTCAGAGAAAAGACTCTATTTTATTTGGATAGTCTAATTTATTATTGGGTTAAAATAAAATAAAAGGTCTAAATAGAGAATAAATTAATTATCAGGTTTAATAGGTTAATTAATTATTTAAGGCTTGAGCCTAAATTAAATAGTTAGGATTAACCTAGGTCTAAAATAGAAAAAGCTTAAGAAATTATTTTAGTCCATTTAGGTTAATTAAATTATTTATTTATGGACTTTTATTAGTCCAAGAATAAATAAATAAATTAAAGGCTAACTCAATAGATTGGACTAAGGGATCCAAGCACTAGACCCCAAGCCCAGTCCAGCTTGGGTTAACTAGCTAAGTTGTTTGAGTGGGTAGACTCCACTGATATATATTCGGCTTGGGTTTGAAATCCCAGAGATATAGAGATATGTGGTCAGTGTGGTTAGAGATATCTCTTATAGACGTGACTCTTGCTCATAGACTCTTTCTCTCTCGTTGAAAAGGTTTTCTCTGGTTTTCCTTGTCTTCTCCTGTAGAAGGAAAACTAAGGAACATCTTCTTGAGACTGCTTGTTAGCAAATTGTGAAGAGGATTAGAGACCAAAATTCCTTAACCTTATTGCTTTTCACTGGCGGTATTAGACAGAAGATATCTTCCTAAAGATCATAGATCTTGCATTCATGCAAAGAAGAAGTAGAAGGCTTGCGGGATATTCACCAGAAGCTACAGTGCAAATACCAGTGGTAGAACAACCAAATATTTCTACACAGCTTAAGCAGTCTAAAAGTCTCCCAAAACGCAAAGATATTGTAAAATATAAAGCATTCGTTGCATGTTTTCTGTGTTTTGTTTACCACGATCCTACTTTCAATTTTATCATCAAATCCTTATCAATATTGCAATTTCTAAAATAGCTTCAGTTCTATAGAAAATGCCTATCAGACGCCAACTTTGACAATGACAATAAAGCACCTTGTTTTCTTGTTGAATTAGGATATTGTCTAAAAGATACTCATCAAGATCTTCCATATCTTTATACTTAATCCCAGAAATATTCTATGACTTCAAGTATGATCTTCACTAAGATTTCAAATTTATTTCTCAAGATTTTTTTCCTAATTCAATTCCAATTTCTTTGATAAATTCTATATGGATTATATTCTTTAATCTTTTGGGATTCACTTTCCTAATCTAGGTCCAATTTATTTTGTTCAAACATTAGCAATAATGCATCAAGAAATTTTCATAATAGTAATTTTATGCCATGATGATAGACATGTGATATTAATACATTCTTCAAATTGTAGAAGGGCACAATACCTAAAAACTAAATATACAAATGCACAGGAAAATCATTATAGAAAATTAAAGGTACAATCCTTTTTCTTCGTTGTTCATTAAGTATGAATTGTTATTGAGACATAAAAGGTAAATTATTTACACAATTTAATAGTTATGGTGGCATGTTGTGCACTGTTAACAAGCCTGCTAGGCATGAGCTATGAGTAAGTGATCAAAGAAAATAGTCTTGTCCAAATATAGTAGGATGAAATAAAAGAGATGCATATTTGATAAAATTTACCTTGTACATGTGTAGGCTAATTGGATCCACCACAAAGACATGGGAACTCTCAGTTTAGCCCACAAGCTAAGCAGCATACATTTCTTGCTTTGATTTACTTTATCCTCCATATTACACTCAAATTAAACAATATAAATAGTATTATTTACATCAAGTTTGCTTCCCCATATCTTCTTCCTTCCACATACATTTCTCCCCTACTATATATAGTGTCAAAGTTATGCAAATAGCAAAATGAGATTCTTCCTTCTCCTACCTATTAAAATTTGCTAAACTTGCTCATCCCAAAATATATACTATAATCCCATGTGTTGTAGTTCTTGAAAAATTTAAAAAAATATATAAAATCATTACAACAATAGTCCTTGAAAGAAGTATTTCTAACCAAAAATAATAATTATTATAAACTACTTTCCTTGTTAGAGCCTAAGACAAGCAATGGTCTATTTACAAAAAAACAAATGTTATACTTATTTTAATAAGTTATTTCCCAATAAATCTCTTCTTGTCCATGCTCTTCATAGCCTTTTCATTGTTTCTTGATTGTGCAACATTCCCTATAAATGTCCACAGCTTGTCTTGCTAATTGACAATTGTATCACTAGTATGCTACTAATCACAATTTCTTAGATTAGTTTAATAATTGGTGTTTCACAATAAGGTACAGTAAATAATAAAAGGTTATGTTGTATCACCCTACAAAAAAATAAAAACATTTCTCTCGATTAGGTATTGATAGAAATAAATTGAAAAAGATTATTAACCTTTTAAGATATACATATCTTAACTGAATTGTCATTAACTCTAGTAGTATTGTTTACTACTATCAAGCAGGTCATTTCAAAAAATGTAATAAAACAAAGGCATAATAGTAGGCATTTATTATAAACACAAAGATATTATGGTACTAATTAGATCCACTTAACTTGAATTAATGTTGAACCCTTTCCGTTCGCATTTGTGTTCTAAATTCATAGCATGCAAAAGATTTTTCTTTTACTAAACCTACTTGATAGTATTTGAAAAAAAAGTATATGTAAGTAGAAATAATTTTAACTATATTATCTTGAATGAAGTATATTGATTACAATTTGCTTATGGCTAAATAGAAAATTGAGATTTTGTTATGTTCCCAGCACCTAAAAGCCAAATCTATTAGCAGAACTTGGGGGAACAGCCAAACACTTCATTCAAGAGAACAAAAACAAGATTATGAACCTAAAACTAAATTAGGAAATAGTCTATAACAATAATGGACATGTTAACTAGACCTGAGAAACCAATGTCAAATTGTTTGAGAAATAGATTGACTGAGCGGAGAGAATAGGACAAATATTAATGTAATTAAATTGAGTTAGACCTAATAAAGTTACATCAAGAAATATTGCTTTCACCACCAAGGGGCTTGTGGACACCACCTAAAATTAGTCTCAAGTCTATGAACATTGAAATGAAGTCATTTTTTCATTTCTCAATAATGAAGGATATTCAATGCATAAGTGGTAATTTTTAGAGTATGATCATCTTAGTAATACTTCTACAAAGTATTCCCTAAGGATATTAAATGCATAAGTTAGTCTATTTCGTCTACATATATTCCATGGCTTACCCAGAAGAAATAATTAATGTAGAGATTTTAATATAAAAATTGTCTCTTTCATAGTACTATATCTTTCTTGATTCTTCAGGTCTATCAAAAGATTAAAATTTTCAATCGAAAAACACAATGATGATAGCTAAAAAGACAGATATGAAGTCATAAAATACCCCAAAATCATGTCATTTTGGTTAAAAAAAGTAGAGCTTTTAGGTGCTTCTGTCACCTTCTTGCCACAAGTTGTTTTCTCGCCGGAGTAGTTTAAAAAGCATATCTTTTAGGCACTCTATCACAATTTTACCAGATTACATGAATGTTAAAATAGGAGGGATGCTTGATGTCTTATAATGTAGGAAAATTCTCTATTTTAGGGGTCGACAAGAAGGCAATCGAAATGGTGAAACTCCTTTCTTAGTTAAAGGTTTGCTCAGTAGAAGGGACGACTTTGTCTCCCCAGAAGAAGAATAGCCCACTGAAGAAGAATAGCCCACTCTCTAGCCGACTGTGAGGATTCCTTGGGTAAGGAATCCGAAGCAATGAAACCAACTAGAAGAAATTCCCTTTTCCTTATGTCCTTGCCGCACAAAGTTGCCTTCTTACCGGACTAAGTTACTTTCTCGCCAAAGTAGTTCCAAAAAACAGAGCTTTTAGGCACTGCGTATGGACTGGGGGAGAAGGAAAATTTTTGGTTAAGTAGACTATCAGACTTTGGGTAAAGGTGATTGCTAAATTCCTTTTCTTTTATTGCCTATTTTATGTAGAAGGCTCCAGTACATAAAGCCATTTTTTCTTCCAACGAGCTACTTTTTTTTTCTTTTTTAATTACTTAATAGATGTATTAGTATATTTTCTTCGAACTATATATTAATTAATAATTTTCAAGTATATATATTTGCATAAATACAATATATTGCATTTAATAATCGCCAATTACACATGATAAAATTCATACATATTAAATAATTGTATATCTATGAAAGTGTTCACATATTATATATATTATTACACATATAAAAATTTAGTTATATATCATATATATATATATATATATATATATATATATATATATAGTTTTATTTGAATCCTCTCCCTCATTCTCAAAGAATCACCAAGTATTCTCCTATCTTGTCTATTTAGTTTTTCTTCTCCAAATAAAAAATAAACTTTAATAATCAAAATTATAAAGTTTTATTTGCAAAAATAAATAAAAATAAACCTAAAATAATAAACCTAAATAATCTAAATAATAATATTTTATTTAATAAATAAATAAATAAATAATAACCTTAAATAATCTAAATAATAAACCTAAACAAATAAACCTAAGTAATCTAAATTATAAAATTTTACTTGGAAAAAATAAATAAATAAGAACCCTAAATAATAAAACAAAATAAACTTAAACAATAAATCTAAATAAATAAAGCTAAATAGAGATGATGAAATGAACACTTGACGAATTATTGAGAGGATAGATTTGAGGAAGAGGATCCTGGGGCTACATAAAGTATATATATACATCAACACATAGCTGATCATCTTATATGTTATACAAGACATGGATATTCTACGTGACATATTAACAATCCAATTGTTGGATCTATTAAAGAAACTAAAAAATGCCAGAAAATAAAATATAAAGGTAATCGAAGGTAGTTTGATTGAGCGATCTTACATCATTCATATTCTTAAGACTACAAGATTTGAGAACTTAATCAATAATTATAAATCTGCCTCGCAAATTCAAAATCCAATCATTAAACATAATAGATAATTTGAATATGTTATGTATACCAATTTGTGCAGACAATATAAATTAAAAGAGATGTTGTACATTCAAAAACCTATTTATGACGGTCCACGGACCATTGCATATAAGAGCTAAATTCTTTTGTTGCGGCTAGAAACCGCCATAAATGCACCATCATATAAATATTACATATTTACGATGGCCTAAAACCACCTTAAATATATAAATGACCGTTGTATAAATCATATTATATATAGTTCTAGGATTGTCATATATACTAATTTAAACGACGATTTTTTGGGGGTTGTCGCATATAGTTTTTTTTTTTTTTTTAAACCACGAATCGTTGTATTTGACATAATATATATGATGGCTTGTCTAAAATACTACAATAAATATGATGACCACGTTTACCCGTTGTATTTAGTTGTAATTATTAGTGTTATGCCGTATAGGACAATCACTTGTATATTGTATATGGAACATTTATATAATAAAGGCATTCTTTATCTTATCAGTTTGTTTCATTTATGCATCATGTTTATGTAACTATTAGATAAAGTCCCAACTACAATATTATGTTAAGGGAATCATGAAACAGATCTTGATGTGAGATTTCTACTACACTAGATTGTGTTTGTACTTAAATTATCCCTAGTCAGAGTATTAATGAGATAGGACATCATTAATGCGCTAAGATTAGTACGTATTATACTTCTTGATTGGATCAAGCGGTGGTTCTTACATCCGTGAGTATTACAATACTCAAAGTTAACACGTGGATGCTTGTTAAGTGAACAAGATCATTTGATGACTTAACTATGAGATAACTGCATAGATAACTATTTAGTGATAGTGATAAAATCTTATTATAGCGAATGTGCAAGCATCCTTAGATTAGAGATCTCCAAGTTACATTGTTTACTAAGTGTTATACTTTAATTCTAATCTCTGGAATCCCTAGAAGACTGCCTATGGAATGGATATTAGGTACTACATAAAGTAAATAAAAGTAGTTGAAATGGTCGATAAAGGATTCATCACTCCTAATAATATGGGTGTATATCTCATGGCCACTTGTATGAAATCATTACTTAATAAGTCCTTGGTCAAGGGGACTATGTGTTGGAAATAGTTTCAATTGATACATATGATGAGTAATGGATTCTGAAACAACTACTAATAAATTCAGGTTAGAATTAATTATATTCTAGTAGGAGTTGTCATTAATTCCATACTCTAAAATTGAACAAGATATTATCTAATGAAAGGAATTTATTATACTGATATTTTGCTATTGAAAGGTTCACGTCAAATCACTTGACTTTCTGGACTTTTAGGTGGCCATGATGCATTGCTAGATGCCGCTCATGATATACTAAATATAAATTTATTAATTTAAAAATTAATAAATTAATCCTAATTAGAATAAATAAGTTAATTCTAACAATATACAAGGATTATTAATTCTATTATGATAGAATTAATTCAGATTAGCTACCAATTGACTCGAAAACCTAATAGGTCATATACAATAGAGGAATTGATACTCAAGATATTATTTGATAATATTACAAGGTTAATTTGTAAGAAGAAATAATTGTATGGGTAAATTATAAATAGTTATAATTTGTTGAGGTCAAATTTTGATTACCAAAAACCTATGGGCCAAATCACAATTAATAAAACCTAAGGCCCATAATGGAATAACCTTATTATTGTTTCCTAAAAGGGTTTAGGAAACAGAAAAAGGGTTTTTTGTGTATGTCGGCAGATGTTTTCCAAAACATGTATGTATGTATGTATGTATGTATGTATGTATGTATGTATGTATGTATGTATGTATGTATGTATGTATGTATGTATGTATGTATGTATGTATGTATGTATGTATGTATGTTCTTGTTTTGGACACTGGTTTTGTGAAAATGCCAAGAGACACGCACATCAATATTTTTCCCCTTTCTACCTTTTGGGAAATTCAATTTTCTCTAAAATTTCTTCTCCAAATTAAGACTCTAGCCACTATATTATTTTTCTAGCAGAAAACTTTAGTGGTTCTTGAATACATCATCATATGGATTAATATTAGAGAAATTCCTATCCTTGGAATTTAGTGGTTCTTGCTTGGACAAACATTATGGGAGGGTTCCACATGTGAGGAATAATTTTAAAAGCTACGTTTTCAATGTAACGAATTTTTCTTCCCTCTCCTAACCCGTTTAATTATATAAGAATGATCTTTTAAGTAGATTTTGTTTTAATTTCTGCTGCGCATTAATTGTTATTGCATAATCAAAATCCGACAGTGGTATCAGAGTCATCTCATATGTGTTTTAGGGATTTATGATTGGTTTTGAAATTATTTCAAAACTAAATTTGTCATTATTAAGCTGTTTTATAAATATTCTAGATTTTGAAATTGTTTCAAAATTATATTTGGATATGTGAAATTGTTTCACAAATATTTTGATTTTAAAATTTGTTTTAGTAGGTTGATTTTAATCATTGTGATGGTGATCACACTGACTTGATAATAGAGATTAACATGTTTTTCAATGCCAAATCTAATAAGGAAATTTGTTTCTAAAACTAGATTGAAACAATGAAATGAAAAAAAAAAAGGAAAATAACAAAAATATATATATAAAATACCTTACCCAGTGGCCAGGCGACCTAGGAAAGCCTTCCTAAGCTGCGTAGGCTACTACCAGGTGGACTAGAAAGGTCCTAGGTTGCCCAGGCAGCCTTTAGGCAGCCTAGGACCTCCTAGGCTGTCCAAGGGTGATGAGACTCCACTTCATCATGAAGGTCAAGATAAAGGAGGGGGAGGTGTGGTCATGCAAGAACAAGGGCCGGTGACGAAGACGGACGAAACTCGTCCAAAAAGGAAGCCACCAGAAGACAGCCGGCGCTAGCTCCAAGCAGCCAAACCGGCGCCGGCCTCATTCTGCTCAGCAACAGGTTCATTCGTTGTTTGACCGCCCGAAGACAGAATACAGCTGGCGCCGGCTGTGATGCCCAAACTGATGCCGGCTGCACCCTGGGCAGCCAATGATTGCTTCACGTTTCAATGCTTTTCTCCGATTTTTTTTACTTTTAATTGCTTATAAAGACTTATTATGACCAAAAACTGTAATTAAACCTCAGGGATTACTTAGCTAGGGTTAGGATAGTATAAATAGCACCTTTAGTGATTTGAAAAGAGAATACACTTCTTTTTAACTCAAATTTAAGAAGAGAATCTTGAGAGGCCCTAGCCTCTTTGTTCATCTTGTTCAAGACCAAGCTAAAGGGTTAGTCCTCCTTTTGTAAGAGTCTATAAATCTTTTGGATAAACCAATGTTATTTCTTTGAATGAGTCTTAGTTGCTTTGTTCTTCTAAGATTTGTTTGAAATCCAATATTTGTGTGCCTATTTTCTCTATTCTATTTGTTCTTGTTTGCCTTTGTTGCTTCAAGGATATTGGTGTGAGATTATAGTAGAACTTTCCACTCGTCTTAAGGGTCTTTGAGGCTTTGTTCTTCAAGGGTTTGAAAGAGTGTAGGTAGTTATTTAATTTTCTCCTTTTTGGTCACAAGTATCTCTGTTTTTTTGTCCTATTGTTTGAACTGAAACATAGCCAACAAAATCACCCACAACACCAAGAAAAGCCGCCTAATAATTCGTATCAAAGAGTTTGGTATTAGAGCAAGGAAAAGCTTGATTCCCATCAAAGCTTGAAAGCAAGAAAAGGAGCCTTACAAAATGAAGAAAAAGAAAATAGAGAAAAATCTCGTCACTCAAAAAATTGCTTCAAAAAGGTCCTTAAATCTTTGTTATATCTTGATTTTTTTTTTTTTTTTTGGTTGGTAAATTGCTCCTTGATGTTGTTATAATCCTTAGGAACAAATTTATCTTGTAAATGTGGTGCAATTTGGCTTCAATATGGGTGAAAATGCTAATTGTTCTTAAGTGACGAGAATTGCATTCAAGGTGTTTGATAAGTGTTCTATGAGAATATTTTTTGCTATAGTTGGGATTTTTTATTCTTAATTTTTATTCCTTGGGATATTGGGACTTAGTATATCACTCTATTGTTAAATTCCATGTTCATTGAACTCAATTTCTCTATTGCACATTTGTGACCATCTTGTTATATATCATCCTAGTTCTAGTCGTTCTTGTTTCTTTGTTCTTGATAATTCGTGATTGTTTCTTGCTTAGAAGTGTTTCTTGTGTGTTTAGTGTTTGTTCTTGCGTTGATTGAATCCACTTTTCTTGAAATTCTTGATTAAAAACTTGTTTGCTTGAGGTGCCCAACAAGTGTTTGTTGAAATTCCCCTAAGACCCCCTAATTGAAAATTTCTTTTGATTTGTGTGATTCACTAAGTTGGACTAAAATTTTAGCTATTGGGGAGGATTGGGATTGAACAAAAAGGCTTGAGTGTTGAGAAAAAAGCAAGAGGGTAAGCCTATCATTAAAAGAGCCTAAGAGAGCAAATACGAGCGTGGAGTTATCAACCTTGAGAGCCAACACGCAAGGAAGAGCAGTGAGGATCTATTTTTCTTTCTAATCTTTTTGTGTTGCAGGTATAAGTAAGCAAATATTCTATCACCATGGCCCATGATCAAGAAATCTCTAGGTCTAATCCAAGTGGACCTAGTAGACCTCAAGAAGATTAAATTAATGCTAGTAGTTTGCGTGAAGACTTACAAGATATGATGAGGACTATGCGAAGTGAGTTCCAAAACATGAAAAGGGAGTTGATAAATCATCTTGGACAATCTTCTACCGTTGCACAAAGGAGAGGCCAAGAGCGATTTGAAATATCTAGCCCTAGGATGAGGGCATTCACTAGACCACCACTTCTAAACCCTAACATTACTAGCAAGGTGCCAATTGAGAAGGATGAAGCCCCTAAACCATTCCAAAGGGACTTTTACAAACCTAGAGAGGATTAGAAGCCAATGGAGGATTGGAAACCTAGGAAAGGTTGGAACAAGGACGAGGGAAAAACCATGGAGAGGCCACAAAGGAATAGGGATATTAAGTATTTTAAGTGCCTTGGATATGGACATTCTTCCCATGAGTGTCCAAGCAAGAGAATGATGTATACTAATCCCTATGGAGAGGATTCTACTGACAAAAAAGAGAAGGAAGAAAGGTACCAAGAAAAACAAGAGGGAAATGGGAATAAGAAAAGTGATGACGGGGAAATTGTTGTACAAGATGTTAAGCAAAAACAAAAAATTGAAAGGAAAGAAAAAGAGAGATAAGAAAAAGAGTTGAGAGATAGGATGGATAAACAAATACCTTTGACAATTAAGGATAAAAGTGAGTAAGGACAAGATAGGGGAGGTAAAAGAAGAGTGAATTTCTGTGCAAAAAAAAGTGAGGCCATGGAGGCTATTGAAGTTAAGGAACCGGTTATTCTTCTTTTATGCAAAAGTTCTTATGTTTCTACTGATGATTTTTCATTACCTTTGCCTAATGAGATTGCAGCTATTCCTCAAGAATTTGAAGTTATTTTTCCAAAAGAGGTGGTCAATCGAACACTCACCCAATTCTTGAGGACCAAAATCAAGGAGAACTTGACCAGTTGGGAGGAATGCTGGATGCACCTTGAGTTTATTTGCAAAAGAGCTTTTCACTCCACCACTTTTTATTCTCCTTTCGAAATTGAGAATGGTTTTAATCCCCTAACTCCTTTCGAATTGATTCCCTTGCTTGTAGGTGAACGAATGAAACTTGATGGAGCTAAGAAGGTGGTAATGGTGAAAGCATTCCATGTAGATGATGGCCATGATTCGGAGACAAATCGTTTTCAAGAAAGGGGAGATGAGGAGACTCCACTTCATCATGGAGGTCAAGATAAAGGAGGGGGAGGTGTGGTCATGCAAGAACAAGGGCTAGCGACGAAGACAGACGAAACTCGTCCAAAAAGGAGACCACCAGAGGATAGCTGGCGCCGGCTCCAAGCAGCCAAACCGGCGCCGGCCTCATTCTGCTCAGCAACAGGTTCATCCACTGTTTGACCACCCGAAGACAGAACACAACCGGCGCCGGCTGTGATGCCCAAACCCACGCCGGCTGCACCCTGGGCAGCCGATGACTGCTTCGTGTTTTAATGCTTTTCTCCGATTTTCTTCACTTTTAATTGCTTGTAAAGACTTATTATGACCCAAAACTGTAATTAAACCTTAGGGATTACTTAGCTAGGGTTAGGATAGTATAAATAGCACCTTTAGTGATTTGAAAAGAGAATACACTTCTCTTTAACTCAAATTTGAGAAGAGAATTTTGAGAGGCCCTAGCCTCCTTGTTTATTTTGTTAAAGACCAAGCTAAAGGGTTAGTCCTCTTTTTGTAAGAGTCTATAAATCTTTTGGATAATCTAATGTTATTTCTTTGAATGGGTCTTAGTTGCTTTGTTCTTCTAAGGGTTGTTTGAAATCCAATATTTGGGTATCTATTTTCTCTATTCTATTTGTTCTTATTTGCCTTTGTTTCTTCAAGAATATTGGGGTGAGATTATAGTAGAACTTTCTACTCGTCTTGAGGGTCTTTGAAGCTTTGTTCTTCAAGGGTTTGAAAGAGTGTAGGTAGTTATTTGGTTTTCTTCTTTTTGGTCACAAGAATCTCTATTTTTTGTCCCATTGTTTGAAATGAAACATAGTCAACAAAATCACCCATAACACCAAGAAAGGCCACCCAAGAATTCGTATCAAGGGGTCTCCCAAGTAGCCTAGGAAACTACTAGGTTGCCTAAGAAGGATCGTAGGTAGCCCAAAGGTGTTTAAAAAAAAAAACATTTTGTTTTAACCTACAAAAGTTTTCTTTTTCATAATAAACTCGAATAGTTTTCAAAATAGGAATTTGCATCCATTGTTTATTCTTTTCAAAAATAATGATTTTCGAACAATATATTTTATTTGTATTTATTTTACTTAATGTGTTTTAAGCATATTTTAGCATGTTGGTTTGGTTATGGACTTAGTCCAATTAATTTTGATTAATTAATATTGTGTCATATAATTTATTACTTTATTTTGAATAAATATAGCCTACATGTCCAGCCTTCTCTATGACTCATGTGAATTTCTCTTTTTATCTAACTCCTCTCGAATATAACTCGAGATTTCTTTATTAGAAAATTTGTGTAATTAGATTACATATGATTAGAAATTATTTTTCAAGCTTATGGATATGGTGATCAAGATGAAGCAAGAAGATGGTAAGACTTTCTTCTCAAAACATACATGAACACATATGTTTGACCAAAATTAATTTCCTGCTTGACTCAAGGAAATTAATCTAGGAAGGTCCATAACCAAGTTATGTAATTGAGTCTATTATAATATTGTCAATGTGTTACTATTTGTGCATGCCAAATGTATGAGATCACTAATCTAACTAATCCCTCAATTAATATTAAACCTAATATTTTCTATTAATATAGTAAGAATGAGAGTTCGTTTTTGAGACCAGGTTGTTAGGCTAACACAGGCCTACTTAACATCAACTATATTCGAGCTATGGAATTTAAATTCTTGATTAATGTGTTAGGTTATCTAATTTCTTTATCCTGGTTAGGCTCACTCAAGCATAAAGAAAATTAGAAGTAAGATTGAGTTAACTTAAAGGCTTTAAGATTAAGACGTTAATCATCTAATGATCTGGTATTCATTCTTAAGGAATTTGGATACTGATCTACTAGGAAATCTTCTAATGGGCTTTTCGAATCAATAGTGGGGGTTATTGACTTGAGTAAAATAGTAAAATAATTATGGCTTAATTAAAGACTTAATTATTTGCATATTATGTACATATACATTTTGCTAATATCTCTATCTTTACATCTACATCATTTGCATGATGTCAACTAACTTGAATTTACATAGCACCTTGAAAACTAATAAGCTTACCGAGTTAAATTTTCTGGACTGGCATAGAAACTGGAGAATTGTTCTCAAGTCAAAAAAGTTGCTCTACGTGCTAGATGCTCTTGATGATGAGCATGTTGTCTATAAGAAGCACCAAGAGAACAATGACACAACATCTTATATCATGTTGGCACCAATGACTCTTGAGCTACAAAAGCAGCATGAGCATATGGATGCTCAAACTATAGTCTTCCATCTTAGGGAGCATTTTGATCAACAAGTTAGGATAAAGAGATACGAGATCTCTAAATAGCTATTTTGATCTAAGATGGCTTAGGGTACATCTGTGGCCACACATAGGCTGAAAATGCTATGCTTGATTGAAAAGCTTAGATCAGTTGGGTTTGTAATGGATAATGAATTAAGTATCGACTTAATTCTACAATCTTTACCTAGTAGAAACTACCAAATGAACAAGATTGAGACCACACTATCCAAGTTGATCAATTTTCTCAAGACTGCAGAAACTTCCTTAAGGAAGAAAGCCAATGCAATTATGTTAGTAGATTCTTCCTCTTCTAAGAAAAAAGCTTCCAAGAAGAAGAAGAATGTTTCCACTTAGCCTAAAAGTGGCATGAAGAAAAATGAGGCAGCCACTAAAGGTGTATGTCATCATTGTGGCAATATAAGCCATTGAAGGCGCAACTGCAAGGCCTATGTAGAAACCGTCAAGGAGATGAAGGAGAAGGAGAAGCTCATAGGTACTTCTACTTCCACTCCTACTATGTTTATAATTGAGATTAATAATACCTTTAAAAGTGAGATATGGGTATTGATACTGTATGTGGATCTCATTTGTGTAATAATTTGTAACGATTAAAGGACAGTAGAAGGCTTAAAAAGGGTGACATGGACTTACGTGCTACAAATGGAGCGAAGGTTGCTGTACTTGTTGTGGGTAGTTATCATGTACAATTACCTTTTGGATTAATTTTAGAACTTACAAACTATTATTATGTACCAGTTTTACTTAAGAATATTATCTTAGTTGCTTGTTTGGACATGAATGATTTTCATTTAATTTTTCAAGAACAAAGGTCGTTATTTTTTATTAAATGATGTCCACTATGGTATTGCAACTTTAATAAATGGTTTGTATGTTCTAAACATGAATGATCCTATTCTTAATATCAATAACTAGAAACAAAGAAAAGATAACTCAATCTCTTCTTATGGAATTATCATTTAGGCTTGATAGAGGCTCAAATCATCATTATTTTCCTATTTATTAAGGTTGTTTTGAGATACTTTTGTTATGATAACTAGGCATATTCATTTCTAATTAACATTTTACTTGTAGAAAGTGTTTTTGATGAATTTGTGTAGAATTGAGTTAAATTCAAGCAAAACCAAAGATTTTCCAGAGTACACCTGGCGCCAGGCCTGGCAAATAGACCAGGTGCCAAGTCCATTCTGGACAGCCAAAGGAAAATAGAGAAAAATTTAGAGGAAGAGCAGATTGCACTTGGCGCCAGGTGGGTCGATTGGACCCAATGCCAAGCCCATTCTGGGATGCCAAAATCCTATACACGAATTTAGAAATTTTCCAACGATTTTGGTATTTTCTGAATCTTACTCAGCTAACACTCCTCAAGTAATGAATTTAGCATCCAAGAGGCATATAAAAGCAAGAGAAAATACAAGAGAAGGGGGGTGAATTCAAGACCAAATATTCCAAACACTCAAGGAAGGAGGAATTTACCAAATCAAGAAGGGTTGGTCAAGAAAGTCTTCAAGGGAGAAGAAAAATGCTTGTCTATGAATGTTTTCTTTTAGCTTATTTTCTTTTCCTTAAACAATAATGTATCCAATATTTTTATTGTAATTTAACATTATTTTGGATTCATGGTTCTGTGTTGATTTAGTTATTTGATCAATTCTTTATCATATTTGCTATTTGATTACTTGTTATCATTAGTTATTGATGTAAGTTCTTCTAATTAACTTGGAAAACGATGTTAGGAGTTTATTGCATTGATTTTGTATTTGTCAAATCTTAATGGACTTAGGAGATGAAGTTAGGATTATAGGACTAAAGTAATTGAAGATTAGTTGATTTCACCTCAAGCAAAGGGTCATTAGCTAATTTCATGTTTATGAGGAATTGAGCTTAACACTATAGGAAAATTACCATTTTGCGACGGCCAAAAACCGTCGCAGACCCGGTTTGTGACGATTTTGGCCATCGCAAAAAATGACAAACCATCACTATTTGCGACGGTTTTTGCGAGGGCAAGAAAAAACCGTTGCCGTGTGCGACGGTTTTGCGAGGGTTTTGCGACGAATATTTTTTGTCAAACCTCGACGAAGAAGCAAATTTGCTACCATTTTGCAACGAAATGTGTTGGTCCGTCGCAAAATCTTCGCAACTTGCGACGGTATTGCTAGGGTCTTTGCAAAATCATTGCTAATTGCAAGGAACAAGGCCCTCACAAAATCGTCTCAAGTCCCTCGTAAAACCATTGCAAATTGCAAGGGTTTAGTGAGGAAAGTGTTAACCCCCCAAGTCGTGGTACGAGGGACTTTTTCGGCCCTCACAAAACCCTTGAAAATTACGAAGGTTTTGTGAGGAATCTTTTGTTCCCAAAACTTGGCCCTTTGTGAGGGTTTTGTGAGGGACTTTTTATCCAAAGCTGTGGCCCTCGCAAAACCCTCACAAAGTGTGACGGTTTTGCGAGGGACTTTTCTACCCAAAATTGTGAGGGATTTTTTGTTTCCAAAACTTAGCCCTCGCAAAATTGTTGCAAATTGTGAGGGTTTTGTGAGGGACATAAAATCGTCACAATTTGCGACAATTTTGCAAGGAATTTTTATGCCCTCGCAATATCGTTGCACTTCGCGATGAAGTTTTCTAGCCCTCGCTAAATCGTCGCAAATTGCGAGGATTTTGCAATGATTTTTTATTTTTTTATTATTATATTTATTTTAAATTATTAGTTCCTTGTAAATCAGTCTTGAAACACTACACAAACAAATGCCAAAACAATGTTCATAATCCAAAAAAAAAAAAATGTAAAAAATTGAAACTAAGCCCAAATAAATATAATTAAAATACTGAAATACAATATAATATAAATATATAATAAGTATCTAAAAAAATAAAATAATTCACAAAAATAAGTAACAATGTATAAAGAGTATATAAATAAATACAACAAAGTCTATGTAGCTAAAGAATGAGCAGCTGCAGAAGGGGGTGGAGTTGGGGAACGAGAGCCCCTACATGGGCCTAGGTGCTCATCAGTTAGATCAAATCCATCGTCAGCATTAGGGTCTTCATCTTTAGCATTAGCAGCTACTATCCACATTTCTATCTCCTCTATGGATGGCATAGACGGTGCAAGAATGCCCACATTGTCCAACATAGCTGCCATCCAACCACCAAATGTAGAGTGTTGTTACCTCATAAAGTCTCGATACAAGTCTATTTGTCTATTGAACCTCCGCTCGACCTGCTGAACCCTTTGCTCTACTAGATGCCCAATATCAGCAGATGTAGGTGAAGATGTATGCAGTCCACTTTGAGACAATCTAGATCGAACCTGTGTCGCCTTTGAGCCTAACCCATAAACTCGTCCCCTTTTGAACCCACCTTGTGCCTTTACGAACATGGCTTTTTTTATCAAAAGGAACAACAGAGTTTACGAAGTCACTAGACTCAGACTGAGGAGTGTCTGTATGAGATTTTGCACGTCATTCTAAAAAAAATAAGAATCGTCAGTAGTAAATATTAAACTAAAATACAAATTCCATGCAATATAAACAAATTTCAACATATTTAATCTATATACTACCAAAGTCTGGCGAGATCACTCACTGACAAACTGGCCCACTCTGAAAGACATGTAATGTCTCAAACATGTCTATATAGTTGAAAGAACTCCTCTCCTTGGCCCGCTACATTTATATTAACAAAACATAATTATTACAATCTTATATAAATTTATTTCAAAGCAATTTAGGATAATAAATAATTAAGTGGAAATGAACTACCAAATGGTCCTCATGTTCCGTGAATGAGATAGACCATCCAGTATGGGTGCAGCTATTTCCTCAATTCTTTTTGTTGGTAGATGAAAGCTTCTGATACTTCTCTGAACTCCAATACTCGCAAATGTCATTCTAGTACTGAGCCTCTATCCAAGGAGGATATACCCAACCATCCCTCCTCCTCAGCCTAGACTTTATGTCCAAAAATCACGTCCGACACTTCTTTTCCCAAATTGATCGAATTTGGGAAGCGTACTCATCCCTCCCTTGAAAAAATTTCTGTATGATCACGATTAAGAATTCTGATTAACATATAACCATAGTACTTAGACAACAAAAATACTCAAAAATTGCTTATCCCAAATTCTTGAAACCATAAGTCTTGTACGGTTATTGGGACGTGCGTGTATGTCGGATACGAACCAGTAAAGTACTGCTATATTATATTTGAAATTTCTCAGACATATTTGTCCTAGCCGGCGAACCTATTTTTGGTGCAATGACAATGTACAATAGAGTTATATTAATCTCCAAAAAAATAATAATAATTGAACTAATACTTAACATATTACAAAGTACGAATATGTTACTTACCTGTTTCCCCATAGAACAATCCAAGGTCAGGACTCCGAAACTTGCCACCCAACAGAATGCGAAGCTGAAGCAGCGGATGATTGAAAAGCTGGGGATGGTACTCCCTCGTCTCCAACAAAGCCATGTAAAGATCGAGGCACTAAATGCCGATTAAGCTGAGTAGGGGATGGAGTATAAGGCTCCTAACCCTCCTGACTCCTCTCCCTTAATGACCCTTCATTAAAAGACATTGCTAAAAGAGATGAAAAAGGAAAATTGAGTAACTAATAAAGATCGATGACACTTCAATGAGTAACTAATTGTTATTGTTATTAGCAATGTTATTTTATTATTCCTAAGTATGAAGCAAAATTCTTTATAGAAAATTCTTTACCAATGAAAATTCAATGAGAAAAATAAGTGATTCACATAAGAAGTCTTGTGAATGGCATGTGAGCAAAGTAAATAGGGAAATGAAGAGAAAAATGGCTAAGTCATATAAACATTATCTTATTCAGACGTACGAAAGTTTGGTATACCACTCACATTTATCAAAGACGTGAGAAGTTTTCAAGAAAAGTTTGGTATAAACATTATCTTCATTCTCCCTTTGAGTCTCATACTAGTCCTCCTTCACATTAAGTGGTTCATGAAATGTGAAATTCCAAGAAAAACCCACAGCCATGGGGTTTATATTTGTTTAAACTCTCTCTACAATTCGAATATATTTAAATAGTTCATTTTCCTTCATGTATACTATACATTCTTTGGACAGATGAGATTGCTCAAATTTTGATATTAACTAATTGGTAGCTTAAGATGTTGATGACCAAAAAATTGCTAGCAAAACATTTATGTAGCTTATATGAGCAAATATAAACTAATTGATCTCTAGGACTTTTGAATAAGTGTGATATAACCTAGTTTATATGGATTGTAATTATGTGATTAGAAAAGATTGTTGCAGAATATGATTAGAATAGTAATATTATTGTTACTTTTGATACTTAAACTATTATTATTATTTTATTATTCCTACTATTATTAACATTCATATTTTATATGATATTATTATTATTACTCATTTTATTAGTCCTATTATTGTTGTTGTTATGTGATATATATTCATGTTCAATTGAATAACACACTCTAGGATAAGGGTAGTTATTATACTCCACAGTAAATAGTGGCAGATTTTGAAAATTTTTTGACAGAGTCTCCCCTATATTGGACATTTTCTAGGCACAAGGCCACCTCAAAATTTGACAATCAAAATGCAATTGTAAACAACAAAGACAGATCATTCATTTATAGAAAAAAAAAAAGAAAAGGAAACTAAGGGTAATTACTCATTACCCAGGAAGAGTAATCACCCATTACTCACGGGGAATCCAACATTTCAATTCAACACCAAGGCAATTTATATGAAATTATCCTTTTTCCAAAAATAAGTTTTTGGTGAAATTTAGCCTACTAAGATCATTGCAGCAGAAATCATAGGATAATAGGAATAATAAACTGGTTTTAAAAGTTTCTGTAAGAGATAAAAAAAATTAAAAAAATTAAAAATTATTAGCAATACACACACGCACAGAGAAGAAGAAGAAGAATACAGCATACTAAAATAACCAAGCAGCTCAACATTTTTTACACATGGAATATATATATATATATATATATATATATATATATATATATATCAATTGATTCAGCTATAATGAATATTCTATATTAGACAAAACACAGGTAAAATCCACCTAGAAAAATTTAAAAAAAATTGGTGAAGTCTTATAGTTTGGTGAATTAATTCAAAAATTGGTGAAGCAACTTCAGCTTCAGTAGTAGCACAGGAATGGAGCTTCAGCGATAGCAAGAAATTGGCATGGGTGGGCACCTGTTAGGGGGTGGGGCGCAGCACTAGGGGGGCTACGGGGGTGGGATCTGTAGGGGGTAGGGGCTGTGGGGGTGGCTGCGCGAGTTGAAGCAGCGCAGAGGGAGCAGCTCGGTAGCGGGAGGGAGGGGGCTACGCGGCTGAGAGGGGTGCGGGCTGGGGGAGGGAGGGAGCAACGGCTGGGGGGTGCTGAAGGGAGGCTGATACGCTTCTGGGGAGAGTGCAAGGCTGGGGGGCGTCGGCTGGACGGGAGAGTAGGGAAGGGGCTGCGGGCTGCGAGGAGCACTGAGTGGGGGGAGGCTCAAGCTGGGGCTGCGAGGAGTGCCGAGTGAGGGGGCTCAAGCTGGGGGGCGCTACAGGAGGGGGGTGCGGTAGGAAGGGGCCGCCGGCTATGAGCACGGGGAGGGGGGGATGGGGGCAGGGGTCAACGGCTGGGGGCAGTGGGTAGCAGAAAAAGAAGAGTGTGAACAAGGAGGGGGAAAAAGGAGGGAGTGAAAATTTTCATAGTGTAGGAAATTTTTAGTTTTTTAAAAATTCCTAGCTATTTCATCCCAATTTGAGACGAAAAAGTAAAACCCTTGCTAATTTCTCACAAATTGATACGAAGAACATTATAAATCGATCTCTACATTACAATTTTCACCATTTTTTTTAGTAATCTCAATAATAACAACAGTATTTAAATTATTTTACTTTATACACCACTTAACCAAATGGATAGATCAAAAAATTAGACATATGTATATACATACCTATATAGTATATATATATATATATATATATATTTTACTATGTAGGAAATGATAAATATTACAAATCGATCTCTACATTACAATTTTCACTATTTTTTTTAGTGATCTCAACAATAACAACAGTATTTGAATTATTTTTCTTTATATATTTTATTTTATACACTACTTAATCAAAGTGATAGATCGAAAAATTAGACATATGCAGATATATACCTACATGTTATAATATATATATATATATATATATATATATATTAAACCAAAAAGGTACATTTATACATTGTATACTACATAAGCATATACATATACTTATATATTACAGTAAATATATAACATAACATAATTACATATACAAATTTATAATCAAATGCACAATTTGAGACACGTTATTAAAATTATTTCAGTAAATTTGTCAAAAAATACCACTACACAAACACATAAATAAAAATTAAAAAAATTTAAAAAAATAGATTAAAACTCTATTTTGTCGCAAAACCCTCGCATATTGCGATGGTTTTGCAAGGGAAGAAGCAAATTCGTCACAATTAGTGACGAATTTGCGATGAATTAGGGTATTCAAATTTTCATTGTGCAAAAATTCAAAAAATTGGTGGAAAGAAATATTCAATTCATTCCGTGCAAAATTTTAAAATTTCAATCCAAAAATTCACTTATGAAAAAGGCGGGTAATTTAAAATTTAAAATTTCACTGCAAAAGCGTGGCAAATTTGCAAGGGTTTTGCGACGATCTAGACTTTTCTCTTTTTTTAAAAAAAATATGAAAAGTCCGTCGCAAAACCCTCACAAACTGAGATGATTTTAAGATGGACATTTAAAAAATTTTCATTCAAATATTATTTTCCATTAAAAACAATCAGCCGTCACAAAACCCTTGCAATTTGCGAGGATTTTGCGACGGTCTAGATTTTTCTCTTTTTAATGTGAAAAGTCCATCGAAAAATCCTCGCAAATTGTGAGGGTTTTACCATGGACATTCAAAAAATTTTTTATTTAAATATTTTTTCAAAAAAAAAACCATCGCAAAACCCTTGCAATTTGCGAGTTTTGCGACGGTCTAGATTTTTCTCTTTTTAATGTGAAAAGTCCAGCGCAAAATCCTCGTAAATAGCAAAGATTTTGCGGTGGACATTCAAAAAAATTTTATTTAAATATACTTTCAAAAAAAACCCCGGACATTCAAAAAATTTTTTCATAAAAAATCGACCATCGCAAAACCCTCGCAATACGGATTATGAAAATACTATCACAAAACTATCACAAATTGAGAGGATTTTGCGATGGACATTCAAAAAATCTTTATTTAAATATTTTTTCATAAAAACAACTAATTAGCCGTTGCAAAATCCTTGCAAATTATGAGGTTTTGCGATAGACATTCAAAAAAAATTTATTTAAATATTTTTTCATAAAAATCAGCCATCGCAAAACCCTCACAATTTGCGAGGGTTTTGCAATGGATTATGAAAATGCCATCGCAAAACCCTCACAAATTGTAGGTTTTTGTGATGCACATTCGAAATCTTTATTTAAATATTTTTTCATAAAAATAACTAATTAGCCATCGCAAAATTCTCGCAATTTGTGAGGTTTTTGCGACGGTCTACATTTTTCTCTTTTTTTAAATATGAAAAGTCCATCACAAAATCCTCACAAATTGCGAGAGTTTTGCGATGAACATTCAAAAAAAATTATTTAAATAGATTTTAAATAAAAACAACCAACCATGGCAAAACCCTCGCAAAACCCTCGCAATTTGAGAGGGTTTTGCGACGGATAGACTTTTCTTTTTTTAAATATGAAATGTCCATCGCAAAATCCTCGCAATTTGTGAGGTTTTTGCGACGAACATTTTTTTAAAAAAAATTCTATTTAAACATTTTTTTTTCTAAAACAATCCGCCGTCGCAAAACCCTAGTAAATTAGCGAGGGTTTTGCAATGATTAACTCAATAACTGTCACAAAACCCTCGTAAATTGTGAGGGTTTTGTGATGGCCCACTAACTAAACTTTTTATTTTTGTATTTTTTGAATTATCCAAAATCCGTCGCAAAATCTTCACAATTTACGAGGATTTTGCGACGTCTATAACAATTTTCTTTTTTGTTTAAATATTTTATTCTAAAAAATATTTAACCATCGCAAAACTCTCACTAATTTGTGAGGGATTTGCGAGGGCACTTTAGCCGTCACAAAACCCTCGCAAATAGCGACGGTTTTGCTACGAATTGTGATGGCTATTTTGGCCATCGCAAAACCGTTGCAAATTGTGAGGAATTTGCGACGGTGTTGGTCAACTCGCAAGTTCATCGCTAATCGTCGCAAAACCATCGCTAATTAATGACGGTATTGTTGTCGTCGCAAAAAATACGTCGCAAATTGTGATTTTTCCTGTAGTGTAATGCATGTTTTGGTTATGTTGGGTTGATTGAAAAATCTGCTAATTTAATCAAAAGATAGTGATTTCATAGATTGGAAAATGAAGTAAAATTTATCTAAATAGATTCATGACTTGAAAAACGATTGAATTTTACTTTATATTTCTTCGTGATGTGTAACGCCCAAGCTAAAGGTAATAGCGGAAGCACGCCAACATGGGGTGTCACCTCATCCAGTTACCCAGACAAGGGGTCTTTATAACGAAAAATCCAACAGAGTGTTATCCCAAAGGGAAACGTCTAGTCCTATTCTGCTGTCGCTGTGGTATCGTCCTCTATCCGTAGGTCCTTTCAACTCCGGATCCTACAAAATGGTAAGATAAAAGATACGTATGACTAAAAAATCACCTCGTGAGTCCCGTGTGTGCTAGTGTTTTATCGAAGAGGCAGAGTACACAAAATTTTTATGAAATAACATATCATTTGTTCATTAGAAATGAATCCAAAACTCTTTAAGGAAGAGTGTATTCAGAACTCAATTATTTTTGGAAAACTGTATTTTAATTTTTCAAATCATTGCCCTAGTTTTCAACTCACAAGCACTTCTCCAACAGAAGGTCGGCCTGTATGCAAGTCCCGCAATCATTGCCTTCGGCTACACAATTTCTTGTGCCAGGGACTGCCCCTTACAGCACGTCACCCGTGTCATGTCGGAACGGTGAGCGTAAAAATGTACAGCTCACCTAGCACTTAGGGATCTTTTACTTGCCACCATAAGCCAGAGGTCCCAATCCTGACGTCAGTCACCATCGAGGTGGCAAGGGATTGAACATACTGAGTGTCCCTGCTCAGTATCTTGTGAACAATCCACCATCATAATCAATAGGCAATTGCCGGGCTTAAAATGGCTAGTCAGGACGACTCATCTCTATGTCCTATCGCCCTATTTGGAGTAAGACAATCCCCAGAACTGATCATGTTACTTGAGGTCGTCTACCTCTAACATAATCTAGTACAAAGATCAGAATCCTTGCTGAGTACTCAACGTCAACAATACTAACCCCGTCTGACTGATCAGGCCAGAGGGTTATCTGTTCCCAGAGAATTTTGAAATCAAAATATTTTTGGGGCAAAACAACATTTCCCAAAATCATGTTGAAACCAGATAAATGGTTCTATTCACATATCCAAATGTGTTTCCAAGAGTAACCAGGTCATTTTTCCCGTACTCGATCACAAAAGTCATTTTCAAGGGTATTCAGGTCATTTTACTGATACCCGATTCCAAAAGACTTTTCGAGGGTATTCGGGTCATTTTACCCTTACCCGATTTGAAAAATATTCACAAGAGTTCCAATAAGGATATTTTGGTCATTTACCAAATACTCGAGTTCTAAAGGTTTTCATAAAATATTCCAATAAGGACATTTGGAACATTTTCCAAATACCCAATTTCGAAAAGGAACTCATTTAAAGAAATCCAGAATTCTAATTCCAAAAGATGATTAAATTCAATGTTTCCAAATATATTTCTATAAAATGTTCCAAACGGTATATAATATAGCATTTCATGGAAAAACAATGCACGCTAACTTTAGAAAGAGTTTTAGAAATCCAAGAGACTCACCTCGTATCCTAAGCAACGCTTTCCATTCACGGTCGTTTAACTTTCGTTTCTACCGCTTTCGATATTCCGTTGGTTGTTTGTCGTTAAACCTACACCAAACATTGTTTTTGGATCAATTCGTGTTTGGCCGAAAAATAGCCGACAGGTAGCCGACGTGCTTGACGGTTAGCCGACGTTCAACCATCGTTTAGCCAACAGGGTAGACGGTTAGCCGACGAGGCCGATGGTTACCCGACGGTCAAAAAGAACGTCTAACTTTCGTTCGCATCGTTTTTCCACCGTTTGATCAATTCTTTCGTTTTCCTTCTTCCACATCCTTCCTCCCTTCATAAAAAAGGGATTCACTTCATGTTTCCCCAATTATTTTATCCAAAATCATATAATTTATCACCCTTAAGTCCATCCATTTTTGGACTACTTTCTGGAATTTCACTGGTTTGACACACCATTTTGTTTTGCACATAACTTTCAATTCACAAATCCAAATGATGTCAAACCAATTGTAAAATGTCCTTAAGACATTCATTTACAAGTTCAAATTCATGGAATACCAATTCTGTTGTCCATTTTGTTCAGTTTTGAACACAAAGATCCAGTAGTAAAATCCCGTCACTAATTTGGCACCCTTTACTATTTTCACCATAACTTTTGATCTGTAAATCCGATTAACCTCAAAATTGCTCCAAAATTCCTCTATGACCCTTAGCTACAAAGATATATGCCTTTTTTGTTCAAATCTGAAAGCTTTACAGATTTACTGGACATAAAACCTCCCATAACTTTCTGGAAATAATCCCATTGTCCAGCAAAACACATTATATTTTCATTCCTTGTTTATTATATGAATACTAATTAATTCAATCCAATCTTCCTTTTAACAACCTTAAAGACACTGATTTCCAGTAATACATAAAATAGAAAATTTCACCATAGTACAACAAGAAAACCGGCAGCCTCAATCATAACATATATCCTTGAGAGTTTCTTAACAATTATTTTATTTCTAACTTCATTTCTTTTTCCTAATTCAAGAACAACATGCAGCCATAGTTAAGTCTCTAAAACATTTCCAAACCTCCATCAAACATCACACAAACACAGCTAATAAGATGCCATCCCATCCACCACATATACACGCACACAAGAACAGCTTTCACACAACTTCACCTAGCTAGTTTTCCATAATTCATACATAACCTCTCATAATATGTATACCAAAATGATCTCTATACTTTATATAATAACTTTACTTCAAGCAAGGTAGATCCTTACCTTTTCTTTGCTGCGTTTGGAAGCTAAACAGCCCAAGCATCTTCTTGTTTTTCCTTCTCTCTCTCTCTCCTCTCTATTTTCTTTTTCCTTTCTCTTCTCTTTTCTTCCTTATTTGCTGCGAAATTCTGGCTGTCTAAAGCTATTTCAGCAGGACTTCATGGCATATATATAGAGAAATATGGTCTTCAAGTCAATGATGCATATGGTCTCAAACATTTGGAAGCCCTTGATTGGTCCACCTAGCTACTTAGGTGTCCTATAGAGTATTCAAGAATTCTATGGTGATTTGGCAACTCTAGGAGCCTTTAGATCTTTATAGAATCTAAGAGAAAATTATAGAATATCCTAGAAAGTCTTAGAATTATTTAGAACCTAAAAGAGCATTGGTGAATCTTGTAGAAATTCCTAGAATTCTTAAGAACAAATAGATATTTTCTAATCTTGCATGTCCATGCATAATTAACCATGGTTAACTTGCTCAAATCAAGATTAGCTTAATTAAGCTTGGTCAAATGAAGTCAAAAAGGTGGTCTAACTTGGTCAAGCTTTTCATGCTTGTGGGCCATTCTTATTTATTTCTTGTGGACCCTCTAAATTATCTCAACTTATCACAACCAATCAAATAGAAACACTTGACCTCATTAACCAATCACTAAACGACGCTTATTTTCATCCACCAATCATAAGAAGCCACACGTCCCATTTCCAACCGCAATTTTTCTATTTTCTTTAGAAATGACCAAAATCGGGTCCGTAACGGAAAAATACTTTATTTCAGTATTCAACTCCAAAAATTCCACTGAATCCATTGGTAACACTTAAATTCTTCAATTCCTTTTCTACTTGGTCAAATTTGCGGTCAAAGTCACGAGTGCAGTTAAAATGACAAAAATGCCCCCGATACCCCGGGTAGCACAATTCGCACCAAAACGTGCATCTCATTGTACTGATCAATTTCTCTTTCTAAAGTACCCTAAAATTCTTATTTTTTTAATCTTAATAACCTTTCAAAAATTTAAAGTACGGGTAGAACAAATCCAATAATTACATCCAAGTCCCGATAAAATTTTATTTCACCAAAGTATTCGTCTCAATACACCAATCAACTTTTGTTCTGGCCATTGATATAAATTCTCATCCCATTACACATAGTAGTCAACCTAAAGTAAAAAGGTGGGGTGTTGCATGATGCCATGATGATAATTAATTGAGTGAAATGCTAGTTGGTTCATTATTATATTTTCTAGGATAATTGTCTAAATTGTATATTCCTACATCCTTGAGTTGTATATATATCTTTATTTTCCTTTTTATTATCTTATCACTTTATTTGAGTCGGTTGAACAATGAATGAAAAGTGATTAGTATATACTTGTTCCTTTGAGGATCGATACTCGTTAGTTTCCTATGCTATGCTTGCGACGAGTATACTTGCTCATATGTGTATTTTGAGATTAATATTTTAATTAAAACTTTATTAAGGAATGGATTTAAATTTGATGCTTTTTATACACCCAAAATTTACGCATCCAGTTTTTAGCGCCGTTGCCGGGGATAGGCACTATCGAAAACACTCAAATCCTATTAATATAGTCTTTGTTGTATTTGTAAATATCACTACCTTTTGTTTTTAGGTAGATTGTGAATTTTTCTAATTTGTGTGTTTTTCTTTTTTTTTGTTTTTATTTTTATTTTCGATTTAATTTTTATTTTTCTTTTAGTGCGAGATTCAAAACATTATTATGGACAATTATTCATGGGCATAATGTCAAAGGAGCTATAATGATGGTACATCGGTAAGGTTGTAAGCTCGGATTAACGCTTTTAGTGAGACGTCACTGGAAGCTTTAATCAAATCCCTTTTTGCCAACACAAACACGTCCATTAAGTGGCATGCAGAAGTATCGCAACGAATGAGCTCTACAAGAATATAACTAGCCAAGTTGGTTGAAGATGTCATAAAGGCCCATATACTCGCACAAGAGAATCCCCAATGAGAGGAGAGAGGATATGATGTACAATTGCACAATGTGGCAAGAAAGATATTCAATTCTACTCTATGTGCTAATAATTCTAACCTCTCTTTGTCATATGATTTTTTAGATTCCTCTCAATTCTTAGAGAACAATGGTTCAAATGATGAAGTGTTGAAGTTACCGTGCATCAAGGAGTTGGATCTTTCAACGCTACATCATATGAAGTCCTTGGAGGATGGTAGTAATTTCTACCTTTCACCCTAATTTCAGAGAGATAACTTAGTTTTTGTGGACCATAATTTGAAAAGCAAGAATTTCATGATCCCATATTTGAAAATTCAAATACTAAGTTTTAAGGGGAATTTCAATTGTGACAAATCTTTTGAAGGGAAATATGGTGGTTTCAAAATTGACTCATTCTTTAGAGACCATGTGCGCTTATATGTTGACAAAAATAATTGTGTGCCTAAAAAAATGTTAGAGAATGAGGTTTATGTGTTTTGCTTCGTTGAGAAAATTTATTTTCATAAACCTTTTATTTTTCAAAAACCTCTCTTATTTCTACTTTCATAACCCTTACCTTTTTCAATGAACATTAATGTCTTTTACAAAGGAATGATGAGAAAGCATGATGAGTGGAAAGAGTTTGGCTTTTTGTCTTAGGTTCGGTTTTCTTTAGTCAAATTTGTTTTCTTTTATTTAGGTGTGTCTTTCTATTTTCCTTATGCTTTTATTGGTGTTTTCTATTGTAGGTTTGAATAAAGTCTTTTTCAACAAGGTCTTCTATTCTTTTCCAAGTCCATACTATTTGGAACTTATTGCACTTGGAGAGTATTGCTTAACTTTCTATCCCTCCTTTTATCATTTTTGGGTCCCTTTGGAGATGCTTTATTGTGTTAACTATTGGCCGATGAGGACATTGTCTAGTGTAAGTGTAGGGGAGTAGTTTAGTAATATTCTTTGTCCAAGTTTGTTATTAATTATCTTAGCATTTTCTTGGCATTGAGATATTTTCGAAAAAATTTGTGAACAACAATTTTCTTGCATTTTCCTTGAAAATTTGAAAAAAAAAAACCAATTTTGGAGCTAACTTGAGTTTATTTGTCTATAATGGAGTTGTGATTTTCTTTTTAACTTTGGATGTAGATTTGTCATTAATTATGATTTGATTTTTATTAAAAGGTAAACTTGTGTATTAAATTGAATTTTGCTAAATCTTGAGAATTTAAATTAACCTTTGTTATATTTGGCATTTGAGTTTTATTTTATTCTTTGAATTTGAATGTGGATGATATGATGAAACATAGGAAGAGTTGTTGACTAATTCTTGTATTATAGATTTAAAGTTTGCTAGACTTTGAGTTGTGAATAAGGAATGTGAGGAAATAAAGAAGAATTTTTTGAGTGAAAAGGAAAAAAATGTGAGTTGATAAAAAACGTTGAGTTGAAAAAATATATGCTTTTATCTTTGAAAGGAAAAAAAAAAAAGAAAAACGACCTTTTTTGTTGAAAAATGGGCCAATACAGTGAGTGGAAAAGAAGAAACAAAGAGCCATCATACTCTCTTGTGGCTATCCCAAAGGTAAAAAGGCAAGGAAGAGCAAAGAAAGCATTTGTTGAGAAAAATGATGAAAAAAAAAAATGCATAATGACTATAAAGGAGCCAATACGGTGCGTGAAAAGAAATCTATTCACTTGAGGCTATCAATTCCCTAAGTCATTAAGAAAATTTTGAGTGGAAAAAAAGAGTGGAGTTTTTTCCTTATTTCATTAACTTAAGTTATGTAAATTTGAGTTTATAATGCTGGAATTGGTTCAATGGCTTGACTTGTATGATTTATGTTATTTATATTTTTGCTTGAGAAGTAAGATGATTTTCTCATACAAAATATAATCTTGTTTAACTTAACTTTGATGGCCTTGGGATTTATTAATTTAATACATAAGCTTACAAGGTTTTGAAAGGTAAAACGAATGATGAATTTATGTTTAAGGTTGGAAGAAGGTTATGCCTCCATTATAGATGAATTTGCTAAGGAAAAATTTGCGAAATTGTTTTGTCTTGTTCTAAATACTTAGTGTCTAACTCTTATTTGCTTGAGGACAAGCAAAAGCTCAAGTGTGGGGGTATGTGATACGGGCTAAAATCATTATTATTCTTCTAGTTATTTGAGGTTGTTTTGAGATACTTTTGTTATGATAACTAGGCATATTCCTTCCTATTTGACATTTTGCTTATAGAAACTGTTTTTGACGAATTTGCGTAGATTTGAGTTAAATTTAAGCAAAACTAAAGATTTTCTAGAGTACACCTGGCGCTAGGTCTGGCAAGTAGACCAGGCAGGCACCAGGCCCATTCTAGACGGCCAGAGGAAAATAGAGAAAATTTCAAAAGAATAGAATATTGCACCTGGCGCCAGGTGGGTCGACTGGACCCAACGCTAGGCCCGTTCTGGGATGCCAAAATCCTATGCACGAATTTAGAAAATTTCCAACAATTTTGGTAATTTTTGAATCTTACTTAGCCAAGACTCCTCAGGCAATAAATTTAGAATCCAAGAGGCCTATAAAAGTAAGAGAAAATACAAGAGAATGGGGTAAATCTAAGAGCAAAAATTCCAAACACTCATTGAAGGAGGAATTCACCAAATCAAAAATGGTTGTTCAAGAGAGTTTTCAAATGAGAAGAAAAAGACTTGTTTATGAGTGCTTTCTTTTATCTTTATTTTCTTTTCCTTAATAATGATGTATTCAATATTTTTATTGTAATTTAACCTTATTTTGGATTCATGGTTTTGTGTTGATTTAGTTATTTGATCAATTCTTTATCATCTTTGGTATTTGATTTCTTGTTATCATTGGTTATTGATGCGAGTTCTTCTAATTGACTTGGGAAATGATGTTAGGAGTTTATTGTATTGATTTCATATTTGTCAAATCTTAATGGACTTAGGAGATGAAGTTAGGATTATATGACTAAAGTAATCGAAGATTAATTGATTTTACTTCGAACAAATGGTCATTAGCTAATATCATGTTTATGACTAATGCATGTTTTGGTTATGTTGGCTTGATTGGGAAATCTGCTAATTTAATCAAAAGATAGTGATTCCATGGATTGGGAAAAGAAGTGAAATTTATCTAAGTAGATTCATAACTTGGGAAACGATTAGATTTTACTTTATCTTCCTTCATGATGCCAAGATGATAATTAGTTGAGAGAATTACTAGTTAGTTCATTATCATGTTTTCTAGAAAAAAAATGTCTAAATTGTATATTCTTACATCCTTGAGTTGTATATATATCTTTATTTTCCTTTTTATTATCTTATCACTTTATTTGGGTCGTTTAAACAATTAATGAAAAGTGATTAGTGTGTACTTGTTCCTTTGAGGATCGATACTTGTTAATTCCCTATTATATGCTTGCGATGAGTATATTTGCTTGTATGTGTATTTTGTGATTAATATTTTAATTAAAACTTTTATAAGGGATGGATTTAAATTTGATGATTGTTATACACCCAAAATACGCATCAAGACTATATAAATGAGAATCATGTTTCTAAATTACACAGGCTTGTTGACTTAGGGTCATTTGATTATGAATCATATGGCACGTGTGAGTTTTGTTTACTTGGAAAAATAGCTAAAATTCCTATTTCTGAAAAAGGGGAAATGGCCAAAGAGTTATTAGAACTCATAAATATTGATGTATGTGGCACGATATCAATATAAGCAAGGGGAGGTTATTGATACTTCCACTACAAGAAAAAGGGATTTCCATAACCACTGAATTTCGTGGAAAAAATGATCAATTTGGTCATAAAAAATCAATTGCAATGGCATTGCAACAGAAAAATGCTCATTTCTATTGTAGGGGGTTGCAATTGCCTTTGCAACTGTATGCACTATCACAATGATCTATTTTCCACAAAAAATGCATCTTTTTACAACCATTTTTTTTCATTCCAAGAAACCTCAAATCTATTAAAACTACATGTAACGATTCTTTTTCCGTTGCATGGCCGTTGCAAATAGGTTATTTTTAACGGATTTTGTTCATCGAAAATACAATTATTGTTCATTGCAAATATTTAATTTTATAATTATTTTTATTTTAAATTAAATATTTAATTTATTCTCGTCACTTTTAAATGTGTCCCTACTTCCATATGTTCCACAATTTTACGACACATAATTTTTTACACTTATTATATAAGTGTACCTAATATTAAGACGCTTATGTTTGCTACTGTTGCCTAATTTACTAATATGTATTATATAGATTTTTTTCCACAACACATTTTGTATAAGCGTCTCCAAATTTCCAACATAAAATTACATCTAAGTCCCTTTTTTAGCCACACTATGATTGTTTAGCGTCCCAAATTTGGCAACACTTTCTTTACATAAATGTTCTTAGAATGATGACACGTAATTCTGTTTATGTCCCTTTCATACCGACGAAATAATCCATAACATCCTAGAAAAATGTCCCAAAGTAATGACGCGTTAGTTTAATTGCGTCCCTTTTTAACAACACTAATTTTTTCGTATTGTCCCAAAATTTGGCATCACTTTTTTCAATGTCCCAACATTTACGACATATGATTACTATTGTGACATTTTTTGGTACACGATTTCTCCATAAATTTGTTGCCATTTTTGTTTTCTTGTTTTTTTTAATATTTTTAAAGCTACCCAATTACTTTTTTCAAATTTTAGAAAGCATAAAATATGAAACGTAATTTAAGTATTCAAAATATATATGATTCAAATATCCATATAAAATTTAAATATTCAAAATATATATAATTCAAATATCTGTATAAAAACTAACTAATATTTGATTACAAAATGTTCAACTAATTCTTAACTAGAAGCATCTCTTCGTTTCTTCAAAGTGGATGAATATTTGCAAATCATTAATTTTCATATTTTAATGTCCTTGCAAATCAAAACAAATCAAATGGTAAATATTCAAAATAATGAAAAAATTTTATGCACATAAAAATATTAGCTTTAAAAAATTCAATGAAATAAATACAGCTGAAATAATTTGACTAAATAAAATACTTACATAGCTCAACCTTGTGTAGATGTAAATGTAGATGTAGTAAAATTGTGACCAACCTGAAAAATTGAATGCATGCCATAGCATTTTAAGTTCCATGAATCATTTAAGTTGAAATAGTAAACATAATGATTATGTTAATAGTAACTCACCTCTAAAAATAATATTCTAAAATTTGATACATCACTATGCATACTGTTTATCTCTTTTACAGATCATCAATCTTCTTTTCATAATCATTTTGCATGTTTGTAATCTTCCTTTCATACTCTTCCTTCATGTTTGCAATCATCGTCTCATAACTTACAGTCATGTCATGTATTTCTTTTTGGAGAATTTCAACCTCATGTTGTTTTCTATTTTTGGTTTAGAGTTTGGTCCAGAAATTTGTGAAGGAGTAACTCCTAATCCATATCGTCTAACTCAACCATATTGATGTTCTCCTAAAACTTCATTTAGTGCTTCATCCTCTATTATATTGGCATTAGAATCTTTATGTGTTGCAAAACGCAATATTGGTTGCATTCTCCTATATTATAGTAAAAAAATAAAAAGAATAGCAATAACCTTAAATTTCTTGAAATAAGCTACAACTAAATTTTTAGTTTAAATAATGCAAAAGAAAACTACCACAATAGCTTTGGACTGATCGTTTATGAATTTTCCATCCTTTCTTGGGTGCCTAATTTTGCAAAACTCAGTCTACCTTAGCTTTTTTCCATGATTCATCTCCTTTTATAAAATGCATTTAAAAATTTAGAAACTATTACAAAATGCATAAAAGTCATTAAAATTTATGCAAGAATTGCACAGAAAAGTACTAAACATATTAAATTTAAATTTGAACTCACATATTCATGTCTCCCTCTTGCAAAACTCTTTGATCCACTAGTGTGATATGATTTGTGATAACCTCGTGCCGCTTTACCCTTTTTTGAAAGATTCTGACCAAATTATAGATATAGAAAAAAAATATATTCAAATTGTAAGAGAAAAATTAGGCAAAATTAATTTTAAAATATAATTAGAATTAATTTATGAGACAATATTTCATGTTACCTGAGCTTTCTTCGAGAACTAATATTGCACAATAATCTTCCATTCATTTGGAAAAACATTATCTAGAACTAAATTCTCTATTTCTTCTGGAGTCTTTCGAGACAAGAAATACTTATACTTTAAATCAAATTTGAAATCCTTCCACTTGCGTGCAATTGATTGGAGCACCTATTTTTGTACTTCAACTTGATTAGGGATATCCAAGTATTTCTATAAAAATATTAATAATACAAAGTGAAAACAAATAAGAAGTTCTTAAAAAAATTTACAAGAATAAAACTAAATAAACTTAATATCTTAGTCAATTTCATCATCTTCTCCTTATCAATCCTAGGCATTTTCCTCCAATCTGACTATTTAATTAAACAGTACTCTTTTTTCCTTGCAACATTACCCAACCATGCACCCAAAATTCCACTGCCCTTTTTAAGTGGTTGTCCTAACTCGTTAAAATGAACCACAATCCTGTGATTATCGGACAATGTCCATACATCTTTGGCACGTATAACTCCTTCATGTTTCATTACAATCCCTTGCTCATCTATAAAATGAAAAAATAAATTTGATAGAAAATATTCATCTGTCAAGACAATATAATATATTGTACCTCTAATTTTCACATCACCATAAACTTCACTAGTGATTTTGGCTTATGGTTGGGTATTAGTGAATTCTTAGTCACTAGGTGGTTGAGTCTCATCACTATTAGAATGTGAAGCATTTAATTCATTCTTGCCTGATGCAATTACTCCTTGACTAGTGATGTCACAATTTCTTCAATGTTTTCTTGTATAAAAATTCCTTAAATGAATGATTAATTGTTAGAATAAATTAAGAAATCTATTTTGATTTTAAAATAAGCAAAAATGAAATAAAATATTTAAGCTAGTAGAAATTTTGAACTTACATTTTGTTGGCTACAAGATATTGAGATTACCTATATAACACACGATCAACTCATGCTCACAAGTCTAATGAATAAAATCTCTAGTGAATTGATAAACATTTCAAGCTTAATCGTGCTATTGTGTTACTGCAGTCAGACAAAACATTGAAACAAGAAGCTGACAAAGAGGGCCAATTCAATTTTGTTTACATTCAAATAACCAGACAATATCAGTCCTACCTTAAGCATGGTTCAATTTTTTATTTGATTGGCTGGTTATGAAAGCGTATGATTAGATCCTAATTAAACTATCATTCCTCAAATTCTGATAAAAATGAGTCAGTAATAGAACACAAGTCAAGTTCACTCAATTGTATTGCAAAAATTATTTCTTCACATGGCAAAGACAATTCCAGATTTATCCAACCAAAACCAAAATTGCTTCAACCAACCCCTACAACAAAAGTAAAATCAATATCTTGGAGAGTGAGTCTGCCAATGTAAAACTCACTTATATGGTCAGAACATAGAGGAACACATTTCCTATTCTAACTTCCATGAATTGAGCCCACTTTGGGAATTTCTTTGAATTGGCAAAAGCTACGTGACCTTGCAGATTGCTAATTCAAGACTGCCAATTTGAAGAACAACTATACAGACCAAACCATTGTGAATGAGAGAAAAATACGTGACCTTTAATCTACAAATGCCACATTTGATCCTTCATATGCACATATATATACAGAGATTTCAAGTCATCTAAGAGTCTCAAAAATCTTACAGCTTTTGATCATGTATTAAATATTGAGGAACATGCCAAAGTTTCCATCTTTCATTCTAAAGTAATTTCGAATGAGAAGAAATGATTCAAACAAATAGGGGGGGGGGGAAACTTAAGAGAAAGATAAAGATAAGACCTTGATTGACTATTGTGATGGTAAAGATTTAATAGAAAGAATGATATACCTAGATTAGCCTTGCACTATAGGTCACGCTTAGATGAGAGGAGGAAAAAATGAGTAAGATCATGTTGTGCTAAAAATAGGATTTGATTTTTGGGGGTAATATGGTGGCAGGAAGAGTTATAAGTTTACAAAATCACTTATTTTCAAAATTAGGATTTTTTTTATCATTCTATTTAATAAAATTTAGAAAATTTGGAAACTTGTTACGCCAAAAAATTACTATAACAGAATGTAGAACTGATAAACAGCAACCAAGAAATAATCGAAGCCACATGAATCAAATTGGATTATATTGGGTTGTTGAAGAATTGACCTAAGAGCATTAGTTGGCAATCCTGATGATCTTTGTAGATTACATGTCCTTATGAACTCTCCTTTCCCCAGCCCCCTTCCCATTTTCCCTTTGATGATAGGAATATTGTTGGGGGGAAAATACCAATTATTATTTGGAAGGTAACTGCATTATAACAAATTTTAAATTTTTATCAAAAATTTTAGAGCCATCTGCCCATCTCCATCTCTCCATTCCTAAAACCGAGTTGTAAGTCATGAAAAGATGTAATTAGTGTTTGGATTGCTTTTCATGTAATAAAAAAGATTACCAGAAAGAAAAAGATAGATTGTATCAATAAATTGGTTGTCAAAGTTTGATACTCAAAAGTATAGATTAATTATGATGCCCCCGAATAATGCAAATGTTGTAGGATACACAATGCAGAACATGATTTATACGGCAAAGTTGATACTATCCAAAACTATCTTCTCCCAAAAATTAATTGAAAATTTGGAACATTTAGAACTGATTTCTTTAAATCACGTATGCAAGCACAAGCACTGACCCAGGTGTTTCACAAGAGCTCCGTAGTGGTTTTGGTTTTCGAAAGTCAGTCATTTGATATCTACTCCAGGCAAATCTCAAGTAAGCATGTGTCTGTAGCATTTTTTTTTAAATTTTGTAAACTAATGAGGCATATATGTTGAGGAAAAGATAATGTTCAAGTATAAGAAAAGGATAAATGAATCATTAATAGTTTAGAACATCTTTCTAAATTTGATGGCAGTTTATTGAATAGAATCCATTTATAACAAAGCAAGCTGCACTTTTCCACACACACCCAGGTGGGGGGGAGGGGGAACCATTTTAAACCAAAAAAGATGGGAATAAATTCTGTTCTCACTGGCTTACAAGCCGGAATCAATTCCAAAGGTCACAACATTTAAAAAAACTAGGCCAGCCATAACACTTTCTCAAGCAACATCCACTCCTCAAACACACATCTAGTTATTTGCTTTGTTCCAATTAAGAACATCAAGGATGTGGATGAACGATGTGGTCACATCTTATTCTTATGGTAAGAAAAAATAGCTCCATCTATTGCTGATACAAAAAAGAATATGTAGTCTTCTGTTCTACTAAGAGTTTAAAACAAGAGGGAATTATGAAAAAGATTATATAAATAGTATTCTACACACAAGAGACTAAAACTACTGTCATCCAAAACAGAGAATTAGCATGGCCAAAAAATTCAAGGACCATGAAGATTGTCAACCCATTCTAATTGCTGAAACCCTTCAGTGAAAATGTAAATTCTGAAGTTCCTATACAAATGAAAATGATATGGTAAAAGAGAGGATTGTGAGACTGAAGGGCCAAGATTGTTGCAATTTCTAGGAAATGTAAAAAAAAAAAAAAAGACCCCAAAAAAATTGAAATTTGGACCTAAAAAGAGCAATATTTATGTCTCATTCACTTTGTTCCTAACTCAAAATTCAAAGCACTGCATTTGAACTTGCCAAGGTATGGTGTGAACTTGCCAAAAGAGCTTACCTAGGGAGAAAAATATATGGCCTTCCCTAACAATATGAGGTAAAATGCTATGTGTGAAAGAACTTAAATTAGTGATGTGTTTAGCTTCTATTCTAATTCTACCAAATTTCAACCAGCCTTTTATAGTGAAAATAGATGCATGCGATCAAGATATGGGCACTACCTTGATGCAAGATTAAAGATCAATTGCTTTCTTTAGCAGAGGCCATGGAGGAAATGAATATTGGATTGTCAACCCATAAAAGAAGTTATTAGCCCTAGTTTTAGTAGCACAAAAATGGAGGCATAACTTAGAGGGAAGGCATTTCTTTGTTAGAACTAATCATCAAAGCCTCAAGTTTTTACTTGAGAAATGAATCAACAGTGTGGCACAAAAAAAAATGGTTAGCTAAGTTGATAGGGATATATTATGAAGTACAACACAAGAGAGGATATGAAAGCAAAGCCGCAGATGCTCTATCCAGAATCAGCTGGAAGCAATCTCTGCTACCACACATCTTTAGATGGAAAAAATTCAGCAAAATTAAGAAGATAGTTTTACTCAAGAAAAGATTGCTCAAGCAATAATATGACATTCTAATGTTGAATAAAGCTACATAAACTTCCTATCAAAGAGGGATTCTAAAATTAAGGGGGGGAGATCTATGTTGGTAGCGTAGGAGGACAGAGAGCGGATATTATGAAAGAAATGCACGACAAAACAAAGAATCAGTGCAACAAAATAAAGAATCAAAATGGTATTTTTCTTGCCTGCTATGACAAAGGATGTGAAAAGGTGGGTGAATCAGTGTGAAGTGTGTTAGAGAAATAAGGGAGAAAATGTGGCCTATCTAACATAACTATGGACAAAAAATTTAAGATCTGGACCTAACAAGAGCAATATTTGTGTCTCATTCATTTTGTTCCTAATTCAAGATTCAAAGTACTGCATTTGAACTTGCCAAGGTATGGTGTGAACTTGCCAAAAAAGCTCACCTAGAGAGAAAAATATATGTCCTTCCCTAACAATATGACGTAAAATGCTATGTCTGCTAGAAGGTTACACCCTGCACATTAAACATAAACAAGCAAAAGGGGGACACAATAGCTAGGACTTAATTGTGGGATAAGCACTAAGATTAAGTAGAAGCTTATATATCTATAGAAGAAATATAACCAGGCCAAACTTTCACACAAGAAGGCAACAAGTAAGAACCTAACACGTGCAAAGATTGGGCCAGAATTCATGATAAATCAAACTAGTCTCCCTAACCCCACATCCCTGATTCAAATATTAGATTCTGCAAGAAAGACATTCTTAGCTCAAAAACTAAAATAAAATATCAAAAAAACTCATGAATGTCCACAAGAAGATGAAAATATTTAAGTTCCATATTGCTATTCTTCACAACACCTTCGATAAAATCAAAGTAAAATCTTAATCATTTATAGGATTCTTACATACCATGAAAACACACCAGCCACCAGCCTAAGAGATTTTACAAGAGCTTCATACAATAATTTTTCTACGCATACACATAAAAGGCCTTCAAAAAATACCTCAACAAGCCATCTAAAGTAGACCTATTGGCAAGCCATGCACTTTAAGTACCTTATAAAAATAATAAAAATTTGTATTGAAGTTCTGTTGTTCATAGACTGATTCCACTATCCAAGAACACAACAGAATAGAAAGCACAAAAAAAAATGTTGTAAAATTAGCATATTTTTTCCCATGTATTTGTAGTAAAGCATGGACTAGTTCCAAAGCCTAATAATCTAAAGACAAAATAAATCCACTTTAAGAAATTAAAACTAAAATTGTTGTTTCTAAGAGTAAGATAAAAAAAATAAAAAAAAAACCCAAAGAAGCAAACAACAACAATTTAGTCACACTTCTCAATCTTAGAAGCGGCATCACTACCGCTGGTAGGAGAAGAAGCATCATCATCAATGACACCACCCGTGTCACCACTATCACACTGGTACATCTTTGGAATTATGGGGTTGCAATAACGCTAATCATGTTTTCATTTTATATTTCATGTCTTACAAGAAGAAATATAAATCCTATTCAACTTAGCAACACAAAAAAAAATTTCAAACTAATGTCTTAATTTGCAGGATGGTTTTTTGCTTTGGATACTAAAATGTCATTATTTACAAAGGAAATTCGATTATGCTTTTAAGCCATTAGATCACACGACAACCCACTGACTAATACCACAACTTTTTAGAACATATCCAAACATGAAAAAAAAAAGGATATAACAATTGAAAAATAAACTGTATCTTTATTGATATATAAGTTTTACAAGATAACACCAAGTTTGAAGAAATCAATAATTACATGTATCAAGTACTCCTAGGTTGAAGAGAAATTCAGTACCACCTTAATTATTAAAATCGATAGTAGAATCAGAATTTTACATTTCATGTCCACTACATGCAACTCCAAGTTGTCAATTTGTATTAGAAATTTAATTTAAAAAAATTTACAATATTAACTAACGAATTGACAACTAATTTTCAAAATATGTGTAGTTTAAGATTCTATCTTACTCTTTTCAATTGATTAAGTTTTGTTGGGGTGAGGACATTACTCATGATGGACTTTAGTGCTTCGTTTACCTCAGCTCGTGCTTCTACTTGTGCCTCCTCTCGTAGGTCTTCTCTTACTTTTGCTACAATTTACTAGTATTGAGCATCGGTAATGTTCAACATAGTAATAGATGCTTGTTGGCTTTGATTATGAGTATTAGTGCATGAAGATTTATCTACACAACATATATATCCACGACTATCTTCTCCTAAAAATTGATTGAAAATTTGGTCCTTCAACTCCTTGGTTCGTTCAATCTCAAAAACTTAGGCTAAGTGATCTGATATTGCATACTATAAGAAAACAAACAAAGAAAAAAAATAAACAAAAACTTGATGAGATTAGCATTCAAGAAAATTGATTAAGCAATAGTTAGAGAAAGTATATCTCTAGACAACAATATTTCTCTCTTCTTACAAATGCTTCTCTTATGTCATCGTCAAGGGTCATCTCATCTTTACGGATACGAGTCCTTATCCACACATCAAGTATTGATTGTTCAAGCCCTTCTTTAAACATCTGCCATAATTTGAGAAACATATATTTAACTTTCTTGTTAAAGTTCTCAAAACGTAGCATTATAAATTGTACATCTTGGATGACTTTAAAGTGACTTGTTCTTCGCATCCTGTGCCCAAAACGCTGATTTGCTCTGTTTTGTTTGTTTTGTTCCGAAATTTGCTAAAAACTAAAACCAAATTGTTAGACATTGAAAAACTAAAAAAAAAAAGAAGATGGAAATGCTTAACAAGTTACAACTTATCTACGTTCATCTATCTAATATTTAACAAGAGTCTGCCATTAGCTTTTCTCAACTCTATCATCTGGACAGTGTCGAAGGAGTTCCTCATTCTCCTTGTTTGGTTCAAAATGTTTACTCTTAATACGGCACTTAAATTCCTTCCATCTATTTGAAACATCTTCCATAACAACTTCATATGAATTCTCAACAAGAGTAGTATTATCCTACATTAAAAATGAGTACCAAAAAATAAAAAGTCCATGAAATAGTTGTACTAGACAAGACAAAAAGTGAAAAAAAAAAAATCTCTTGAATGAAACTGGACATGAAGGGTAAAAATAAAATAGTAGATACCAGAATTTCCTTCCAAAGGTCATTAGTTATGCCAGTTGGCACATCTTTCCAGGTAGGGAATGTAAGTGGAAGTCTATAATCATTTCTTGTTAAAGCTCCAATGGCACTTTTCACCTTTTTCTTATGTTTGCCAACAATTTCTTTCTCTTCAACATACACTTCCAACCTTTTTCCAATACCCCATTCAGGTAGCATTTGTGAATGACCTCTTTTTTATTTTTTTACAGCACTTGCCATGAAAGAATTATTTTGATGTCCATGAAGCTGTGATTGAGATTGTCAGTTTCTAGAATTAGAAGGAATCTCTAAATTCAGATGATCTTGTGAAATAAATTGTGAATGGCTTTGGCTGGGTTGTGGTTGTCTACTAGTTGACAATGGTTGTAATTGTAGATGCAATGATTGTGTGTTCTCATCCAACGGTTGGGATGGTTGCAAGTTGCGAAACACAATAGGTGACAATTGGGATATTGGTAGTATAGGCTAAAGTGGCTGTGAATTTTGTCCAGCATGAGGTTGTTCATGAATGACATGATTTGCAATGACATCCACCATAGTGGTACCCCATGTTTTCCTCTTGTAAGTCATTATCACTGAGAATATAATGCATTCATAGTTAACTCAATCATAAAAAAAAAACATTGGAAACATAAAATAACATTGCTGTGAAATTCAAATACCCATCCAACTATGCTTCTTAAAAAGAAAAATAACATTGTCAACTTCTTAAAATTGACAATATGAACAAGATCAAAATAGTTGTGATTGCAAAGGGCAGCATTCATACCTGAGAATAGTTTTCACACAAAATGAATTGACTTAGTTCAAATAGTGCGAGCAAGTCAACTTCTAAAACCTGCAGTCTAAATTCAGCAACATTTTGAAAAGATGAAAATATGAGTAAAAAGAGATTAGAAAACCGATACAAGGAACTTAAAGCATTTCAAGATCATAAAAAACCATACCAAAAATAGGAAAAACAAGAAAACTGATATAAGATATAACAAAAGTCAATGTTATCAAATCTAAACATAATATAAGTTATAACAAAAGTCGATGTTATCAAATCCAAACTATAATATAAGATATAATCTCCAAGATGTCAATCTGGTCTCTTTTTCATGAACTCTAAATTATGTTCCTTCGTTATTAGCGAAAGGTGGTAGATCAACTAAAATTGGTTCTACTCCTTATCTAACCCAAGCCACATCTTTATTTCGAGAAACTGGTCGATCATCTAACTGTTGTTGTAGACATGGATTAGCATCTTGAAAATTTGAATAAATGTCAAAATTAACCTTCATATTCATCTTGACAACAACACTCCAGTCTTAATCAATTGGGTCAGCCATATACCAAACTTGCTCTGCTTGAGTAGATAGAATAAAAGGCTCATCAGCTAAACTATTCTCCTTCTACATTAAATGCTTAAAATTAACCAGAGTGAACTGCAACTCATCTTACATTCTTCCTCTCTCATTATTGATCTAGCCACATCTAAACATCACATATTGAACATCATTTGAGTACCTAATCTTCAAGATATATTATAAGACCCAATAATAAATTACTTGCCCAATACGAGGATTATTGTCTCTAGCAATGGCAAAGCTTACTATACTAGCCCTTAACATCACTCTGCTATTTTAAGTTATTCTTGTTGCCTCATGGGCATTGGTACGAAATCGAAAACCATTGACAATTCATCCTTTATGTCCTTTAGCATCTGGATGGGGCCCTTTCACAAGAATCTTAATACAGTAATCTATTTGTACATCTAACATGTCTTGCAAGCTTGAACTTGCAAGATACTTTTAAACTAAATATTAATTAATAATTAAAATAGAAGTTCTTGAAATTTAATCTCAAAATGCTTACATAATTCTTTAACCATTCATGGAATGTGTCATTATGAACTTTTTGTATATAATTTCTCCTAACACAAGGATATTCCTTGACTAATTCAGACAAATGTATGCTGGATAGAATTTCAAACTAAGATTTAAGTTGTCATGAAAATCTTATTAAAATCACCATTCTTTAAAAAAATGACAATTACTCTCGATAAGGAGCAACAATATCTGTATTTATAAGAATGAATCTGTGTACCTGAACCCATATGATACGATCTAAAGTGCACCTCTCACCTCGTCTAAGAACACGGCCTATACTGATACATTAATCACTATTCATTTGCTGGCGATTAAACTTTGTTTCTACATCTCACAAATATCTTGAACAAAAGTTCATACATTCTTCCATCAAATAGCCTTTTGCAATTGAACCCTCAAGATGGGCTTGATTCCTTACATATTTCTTTAGAGTAAGCAAGTACCTATAATTTAAGGGCATGATTTATACCTAATCAAAAAAAGGAATATGCATTGAAATACAATTGAAGAATCCAACATACCTCTCAATTAGATACATCCATCTAAACTGTACTGCATCTCCAAGAAGAGCTTCTTCAGCTAAATGAATAGGTAAATGTTCCATTACATCAAAAAAAGATGGAGGAAAGATTCTCTCAAGATGACACATTGTTAGAGCAATTCGATCCTGCACATACTCTAGTTATCGTTTTGTGTTCACCTTACAGCACAATTGTCGGAAAAAGTTTGATAACTCAATAATTGCCTTAACATTTTTAGGTAAAATTCTCCGAATAGTAATAGGGAGAAAGTGTTGCATCAGAATGTGGTTTCCATGACTTTTTAAGCCTAAAATGCTCCAATCACCAATATTCACTCGTCTCGATATATTTGAAGCATACCCATCTGGGACTTTCAATTCTTTTAAGACTTTACAAAATATCTCTTTATCTTATCTACTCATTGTATAAGGAACTGGAGGTAACATTATATTCATTGAGCCACTTACTTGCTGAGGGTGTAATGGCTTCCTAATTCCTATATGTTGAAGGTCACAATGAGCATATACATTATCCTTTGACTTTTTTGTGTTCATACATGTAAAAAGTATATTATCCATATTATTCTTTCAATATGTGTGGGATCAAGGCTATGGCGTAGCAAATTATGCTCCCAATATTCTAATTAGAAGAAAATACTTTTCTTCTTCTAGCTATGCTCCTTGTTATTCAACTCATGCTTCTAATTCTGCTTTATTAATGCTATCAAATAATCCATGTTATACTCTACAGCAATACCACAATGTTGTAATTGTTGTAAAATGTCAAACCCAGATAATGTAGTAGGCTTTGGTCGATATTCTACCTTCCTGATGAAAGACACTTTATCTCTATGTAGTTTGTGACTAGAAGGTAAAAAACGACGATGACCTCTATACGAGAACATTCTCCCATGTTTCAACTAACATGAATTAGTATCCTTATAACAACAAGGGCAAGCTTTTTCCCCTTTTGTAATCTAACCGGACAACATTGCATAAGCTAGAAAATCGCTAATTATCCACATTAATGCTACATATAATTGAAATATTTCATTACTAGAGGCATCATAGGCTTGGACACCATCATACCATAATTCATTCAATTCGTCGATCAATGGTTGCAAGAACACATCAATCTTATTATCGAGACCTTTTGGACCATCAATCAACACTAACAAAATCAGAGACTATTGAGTAATGCACAACCACGGGGGAAGATTGTAAGGAATAAGCATAATAGGCCACATACTATGAGTTATACTCATTGTGCGAAACAGATTAAATCCATCAGTGATATGAGTTTGGGGGAGAAAGTCTTTCAAGATCTAAAAGTAGCTTTTGTTTGGACTTTAAGAAAGTAGAAAGACTTCAAGACAAGCATAACAAACAAGAAAATGACATAAAAATTTCAAGAAAAGTAACAAAGTAACACATTTTTCCACAAACAAAGAACCCTAAAAGAACTAGCTTTTAGAACCCCAAATTTAGTAGATAAGGTCTACCACAACAACACCTTAGAACCCTTGACTTAGCAAGAAATCAAGAACTAAAAAGATAGGGAATTGTGGGCATTCAAACAAGAAAAAACAAGAACCCTAAATGACATATAAGAAGAACCCTTGTTGATTTCCTAGTTAAATTATCCTTTGAGTTTATAAATGCTTACTCAAGGGTGGACTAAGCCCTTAGGTTGGTCTTGGATTGAAGTTGAACAAGGAATCTCTCCATGCTTCAAGCCTTCAAGATGAATCTTCATTCATGTTAAAAATGTGTAGTATGTTATTCTTCTTCTTACAATACAAAAGTATTATACAAGGGTATTCTGTTCCTGAACTAAACACTTTTAAATATTACAAAATAACCTAAAAATAGCTAAAAAACATCAGGGGCTCGAGTTCCAGAATAGGGCCAATATCAGGTAGGCCTCCTAGGGGCAGCGCCGGCTCCATTCTGGCGTAACAGTTCCCATGCGCAAAAAATCAGAACAAAACATAAGACTTTACCAGTGCACAACCGGCATCAGGTTAGGCTATTAGGGTCGGCGCTGGGTCCGTTCTGGTGGAACAGTACATGCGCCAAAAACTTGGAATTTTATAGGCTACAGCAGGTGCCTGGTCGGGCTACTCTGGTCGGTGCCGGGTCCATTCTGCTAGGCGATATTTTTGCTCAAACTGCTTCCGGTTAACGTCTTCGTACACAAGTAACATGGTCCATTCTCAATCCTCTTTTGGTAAAACCCATATGCTATCTCACTGAAAATGTGCTTGCAGATATGCTTGAAGGTTGTGTTGGAATTGTTTGGCATGGGCTCTCCTCAACTGACCGAGCAAGCTCGGCTTTGTTTCGATTTTGTCCTCTCCCTCTTCTTGAGCTCGATCCCCGTGGCCGAATTGATTCCTATCATTTTCCCTTTCATGGAATGGATTCATCCTTAAATCATAACCTACATCATAAGAGAAAGATCAGCTACATTAAAAGCAGCACTTACATTATACTCATCCGGTAGATCAATCTTGTAGGTGTTATCTCCATATCGCTCAAGAACTTGAAATTTGCCCTCTTCTCGTGGTTTGAGCTTTGATTTTCATTGGGTGGGAAATCTCTTCTTGCACAAATGCACCCAAACCCAGTCTCCTGACTCGAATATCACCTGCTTTCTTCCTTGGTTAAACTGGCATGCAGCCGCCTTATTTTGTTTTTCAATTAGAAACTTAACTTTCTCGTGCATGGACTTAACTATTTCGGCCTTTTTTTTGCTATCAAGACTCAACCACTCATCTACAAGCAAATGAGATAAATCTAAAGAGGTTAATAGATTAAACCCACAACCAATTTGAAAAGAAGAATTTGTAGTAGTAGAATGGACATTTCTATTATAGGCAAACTCTATATGTGGAAGACTTTCTTCCCAATTCTTCAAGTTCCTTTTGATTATTGTCCGTAATAGTTGTGTGAAGGTCCGATTGACAACCTATATTTGTCCATCCGTTTGTGGGTGATAAGCTGTAGAAAATAATAAGTTAGTTCCATATTTTGCCCACAATATTCTCCAAAAATAATTTAAAAATTTAGTATTCCTATCCAATACTATGCTCCATGGTAACCCATGCAATCGTACCACATCCTTGAAGAATAAACCCGTAATGTAAGTAGCATTATTAGATTTTGCACAAGAAATAAAATGAACCATTTTAGAAAATCGGTCAACAACTACAAAGATGGAATCCTTTCTCTTTGGTCCATGACAATCCTAATATAAAATCCATTGAAATATCTAACCAAGGTGCACTAGGTATGGGTAAAGAAGTATAAAAACCCGGGGTAGTGTTTTAAACTTGGCCCTTATACATGTTATGCATGAATTACAATGCCTCTCTACATCTCCCCTCATTTTTTGCCAATAAAAATGCTCTTGCAAAATTCCTAATGTTTGTGAATTTCCAAAATGTCCCATTAAACCTCCTCCATGAGCTTCCTTGACTAAAAATTCCCTCAATGATCCTTTTAGTATCACAGTCTACCCTTTTTAAACAAAAAACCATTATGTCTATAAAAGTTTTAGAAAGCACATTTTTCACAAGCATGATAAATTTGTCCCAATTCATCGTCCTTTACATATAAATCCTTAATAAGCTCAAGACCAAGTAATTTTGCATCCAAGAAATTTAAAAGCACATACCTGTGAGATAATGTATCGGCTACTACATTATCCTTACCTTTCTTATATTTGATCACATATGGAGATGTACTAATGAACTCCATCTATTTGGCATGCCTTTTGTTCAACTTTTGTTGGCCTTTAAGATGCTTTAATGTTTCATGATCAGTGTTGATGATAAATTTCCTAGGTAACAAATAATGTTGCCAATGGTGCAAGGTCCTCACTAATGCATATAGTTCTTTGTCATAAGTGGAATAATTCAAGGGTGCTCCTGATAGCTTCTCACTAAAAAGCACAATAGGTTTTTTATCCTGAGTCAACACAACACCTATTCTCATTCCACTAACGTCATATTCCACTTCAAAAGCTTTCTCAAAATTATACAAGGACAACAATAGGGCTTTACTCAATTTTGATTTCAAAGAAATAAAAGCCTTTTCTTGTTCTTCTCCACACCTAAACCCTACATTATTTTTTATAACTTCAGTCAACGGGGCAGCTATTGTGCTGAAATTTCTAATGAATTGCCTATAAAAACTAGCTAACCTGTAAAAACTTCTTACCTCAGTCATAGATGTAGGTTTTGGCCACTCTTGTATTGCCTTGACCTTTTCATCATCAACTTCAATACCCTTCGAACTTACAACATAACCAAAAAAAGTTATCTTTTCCAAACAAAATAAACATTTTTCAAAGTTCGCATATAACCTTTCTCTTCTAGGGGTAATAAGCAAACATTTAAGATGATGCAAATGATCTTCATAAGTTTTTCCATAAATTAAAATATCATCAAAATACACCACAATAAATTTTCCATTATATTTTTGCAACACATAATGCATCAATCTTATGAAAGTACTAGGTGCATTTGATAACCCAAATGGCATCACAAGCCACTCATATATACCCTAATCTGAAGATATCTGAATTTCAAATCAATTTTTGAAAATACACATGATCTATGCAATTTATCCAATAAATCATCAAGCCTAGGGATAGGGTAACAGTATTTTACCGTTATGTTGTTAATAGCGTTGCAATCAACATACATTCTCTCTGATCCGTCTTTCTTAGGCACTGACAACACTGGAGCCGCACTCAAACTCAAACTCTCTTGAACATAGCCTTTCTTGAGCAACTCCTCAACTTGCTTTTGTAGCTCCTTAGCTTCTTCGGGGTTGTATCTATAAGCTGGTCTGTTCGAAATGACAGCCCCTGAGATGAAATCAATCTGATGCTCTATTCCTTGGACAGGTGGTAATCCTTTGGGTATTTCCTTTGGAAATACATCTTGGAATTCTTTAACAAACCTGCAAGTTCACAAAGTAAAGAAAGAGTAGTTTCATTAGTAGTTACATAAATGCCTTTACAAACTAAGAGATACACTGGTTCCTTAGCTTTGATAGCTTCTACCACCTCTCTCTCTCGTTTGCAAAGAAATTTACTCGTTTCTTATCTCTTCTCTCTTGTTTTCCTTCTCACTTTTCCTTTTCTTCTTTCTCAGTATTCTCTCTCAATTTTTTTTCTCATTTTCTTGAACACTCTTTTTCTTCTCCTTTTCTCATGATCTTTTGATCTTTGCTCACTTCACTTGGAAACATAGGTACTAAAATGAATTTCTTTCCCTCCTTATATATAGTGTAGGTGTATTTCTTCCCGTCATGCATTACTCCCCTATCATATTGCCATGGTCTCCCTAAAAGGAGGTGGCCTGCTGCATTAGAACAACATCGCACAAGATCTCATCCTTATATTTTCCCATGTCAATTACAATTAAGGCTTGTTTATTAACCTTCAATTCCCCACATTTATTTAGTCATTGCAACTTGTAGGGTTGCGGATGCTTCCTCGTTTCCAAGCCTATTTCTTCCACTGCACTAGCACTTATAACGTTGGTGCAACTCCCGCTCTTAAGGATTATGCTGCAAGGTACTTGGTTGATCAGGCATCTTGTATAAAAGATATTCTCCCTCTGTTGATGATACTCATTCTGCTTTGCTTGTGTACTCAAAAATCTCCTTGCTACACCAAGTAATGCACACACTTTCCCAACTTCTTCACCTTTTTCACTCGAAATTTCTTCTTCCTTTTGAATTTCTTCTAATTTTTCATATTCCTCTTCCTCGGATGAAATCTCACCATAGGCATTTATGTACATCACTCTCTTGCTTGAGCATTCATATATCGTGTCTATATTCCAAACAACAAAAGCACTTGATATCCTAGCTCCTCGGCTTCTCAATAGCCTTTCCTTAATCTCTATTCCTTTCTTCCTTTGATTTATTAAACTCCCTAGGCAGCGGCCTTAGAACTCCTTCCTTTTTAGGTATTGTCTTAAGGAATTCCTTAGGAAATGAAGTTAGTAGGCGTACTCTCCTCTTAAATGACCTTTTCTTCAATTTTTTTTCTACCTTCATAGCGATATACACCATTTCTTCCAAAGTTTCATACGAATGCAACTCAACTATATTGGCTATCTCCCGGTTCAATTCACTTAGAAATCTCGCTTTGGTGGCACGTAAATCTTCATTAATAACCACCCTTATCATTAGCACTTCAAGTTCTTTGTGAAAATCTTCAACACTTCTATTCCCTTGTCTTAACACTTGAAATCTTTGATATAGCTTGTTGTAGTAGTAGTGCGGTACGAACCTTGCCCTCATGAGATTTTTCATCAATTCCCATGTACTAACGGCATTTTCTCTTATTCTCCTTCTATTGGACAAAACTTACTTCCACCATACTAATACCTAGCTTGAAAACCCCAATACTGCCAACTTCGCTTTATTTCTCTCACTATAGTCCTGGCAATCAAATAGAATTTCCATTTTTCTTTTTCATTCAAAGTATGCCTCAAGATCACTTCTCCTTGGGAATTGTAGTACCTTCATTTTGATATTTTTCAGTTCCCACACTCTCTCATTTTCATCTCTCATCCTACCTCTCATCATGTTACCCCGATATTGTTCTCCATAGTCTTCCTTCGGGTATCCCTCTTCCCATTCAAATTCTCTCTCAATATTTCTTTCAACTCCCCTCATAGGATTCTCACCAAATCTCCCTCGGCCTCTTCCTCTACCTCTTATCAACCCGTTTCTCCCTCCTCTCATAGAAACTTATTAATATCCACCAACTGAGTATTCATCCCATTCTTCTCCAGGTTGTGTATTCACAGGAGGTGTGTTGTAAGCTTCTGATTGCTCTTGTCCCCTCCTTTGACCGGCAGTAGATGTTTGGCCTTATTGAGCATGGAGTTTGGTCATCACCCTCCAAATGCCTTCCATACTCCTTTGCAATGAAACAAAGGTTTCACGAAGATCTCCTAGATCCTTTTGTGGTCTACTTGCCCTACCATGATTTAGCCTAGTCGGTTCCTCTCCTTGAGTCATCATTGGAGTTTAGATTGATATTCATGCAAAAGAGTTAAGAGAACAAAAATAGAAGTTAGTTTTCTCACTCATTCCCTAAGTGTTTGCACTCCACTCTCGTGCCTGCGCTCCTTGGGTTTTTTTTTTTTTTTTCAAATAAGAATCTTTCTCTCTTGCCTTTTTTGTTCACTCGATATCTCACTTGTTCAACCAAATTCCTCCCCAACTTCAAAGGGTTTATTTTACCTTAATCTATTAGCTCTTGGCATGCTTCAATACAAGGCTCCTAGGATAGCTCAATTTAGTGAACACTTAGAAGATCAAGAAACAAGTAGAGTACAATGTGTTCACAATATACAACAAGAGTAAAAGACACAATGGAGCATGTCAACAAAATTTACACCAATTCCAAGGAATAAGAACAAGTTACGTGAATTAAGTAATACAATACAATAAGAAGGAATCTAGGATTATGTTATAGGGATAACACTAATATTCAAGCCATATTCTTTTTTTGAGACATTTCATCAAGCATATGGTGTTCATAGGGTATATAGTCATTGAGAACTTTTATCAAACACCTTATGTGTAAGATTTTCCTATGGAACTTTGCAAGCAAACTTTTTCCCAAACAAGCCCTGTATAGTCACAACATCAATAATCAATGTATTCCTAAGGATCTTTCTTCAACAAGCCATTCTCATTCTCCCTTCTTTTTTTTTTATCCAAGAAAAACTCAAGATCAAACAATGTAACACCCCACTACCTAGACCCAACAGGGCCGAGGATGTCGCCCCATCCAAAGGACAAGAGGTCTTTATAACTAGGTCATACAAACGGAAATAAAAATAATACTTTAAAATTGAACTTATTACAACCCAAAAATTCAGGAACAAATCCAAAATAAACTGATTACTATCATCTCTCAAAACGACACATAAAATAAATAACATAAAGTCTTCAAAGCAGGCAACAAATCTAGCTCCTCATCTCCACAACAGGATCGACCTGAAAACATGGCATAAAAGGTAATGAGAGAAAAATCTCAGTAAACCTGTTTGTGCTTTGAGTGTTTCAGGTAAACCAGTTCATGTGTACAAGTTGTAAAAATTGTGAAAGAGAAAGAACTGGCAAGCAATAAATAAGGTTAAAAATAAAGAGTGGTGTTTTGCTTTTCAAACCATACATGTGCACAATAAATATAACCACTCAAATGGGTAGCCATAGGTTACCACACATTGGGCCCTATAACTATATAACGGCCAGAATGCCACACTTTGTGCAGACTAACAAAAGGTAAGTGATCGGCCTACCAGGTGACATACTCCTCCTTCTCTACACCCAAACTTACCGGTTGTCCACTCCAGAAACACATAGTCCACATGACTAAAACTTGCTAGTTCGGACCGGCATGACCTACTGGACTGGCATCCTATCTGAGAAGGACTCACCCCTCAAAGGTGGCCACCTACTGAGAGACTTACCCTAACCCTTCAAAGACTAGTCATAGTAGTCTACCCTTATTGAGTACTCAACGATGATTGTCCCACTTGGAAAAAACTGATAATACATTGCTTTATTTGAAAATAGCAATTAAGAATTTCTAAAATTCTTATCAAAGTTATTTTTTAGAAAGAGTTTAGTGTTTGTGCAAAACTGCTTGTTTAATTTTCAAATGATTTGTTTGACTGAAACAAGAAAGGAAACAATCCTTAATTGCCTTTACAAAATGAGTGTCCGAACACATCGGGTTTGGCTCGCCATAGAAATCTTTTATCTTCAAATAAGTTTATGCAGAGGCTTACCTGATCTTTTGCTTGATCAAATTCAAGAATCTTCCAAAGTTGGCCTAACCTCGCCTGGGGTAAACACAAGTCATATGGTTATACTCAAGCTATATTCGTTTCCATAAATAACCATAGTTCAACTTACTACAATCATAACCCTAATGTCCTAAGCTTTAAGGCTAGATGATAAAGGATTTTATAAAATAAGACTAGCTTGATAAGTTAAAATAACTAGGGGTTGTAAAATAATTACTAAGAAGTTATAGGTTCAAATAATAAATCTTGAGTGTTGTTTCAATAAGTAAACTAGGGTTTAATTGATGAAGAATCCTAAGTCCTAGATAATATTATTAAATGGTAATTCTTAGATAGTAAAATGAATAATAAATTATTACTAATCTCTTATTTAACAATTAATAGATAGAAAATAATAAATAAAGTCAATAATAAATAAATTTTATTAAATTTTGATTAATAGATAATAAATAAAAAGAAATAGTATTATGAACATATGGTCTACAAGGCCATTAATATTTTACTTATTTATATGAAAGGTTATATATATATATATATATATATATTATTTTTAATAAAAGATATCATTTATTTGACTAGTAAAATATCATTATTTCATCTAATATTCCACTTCCAAAACTTCCTAAGAATTTTGAAAACATAGTAATAATTTCAATTAGGGTATTAAAATTTACTAATCAAAATAGCCTAAGATCAACAAGGTCATGGTCATAATTTTCCTATGAACAACAAGATTCACGAGCATATACTCCAACATCAATCAACAAACTATTCTATTCATGAACAAAGGCTTAACTCTTTACCTACTATCACATGGCCAAATCTCTATTAAACATAATCATATTCATGGCTTCAATGAAGATAAGAACATAATATCCTATTCACCAAAGGTGACATAACATCTAGCATGCTTGAACACTCATAATTTCTTAAGACAAGAAGAACATGCATCATCCACAAGGAATTTCATAAGCTTAATCATGATCAATCATTCTCATGCTTCAATCTCAACTCCCTTCATATATATGCGTATACTCAATCCCCATTCATATCCCATCCTCTCTATCAAAAACCAAGAGACATGAATCCAGAATTCAAAAGAAAGGTTAAAGAGAAATACTTGGTTGATGACTATCTCGATGAAGATTTAAGAAGATCCACACACTTGAGAGGCTTGAATCGTCCAAGAGAGGAGAAAGAAAACAGCCATGGTTGTAGCAACCATTTCGGCCGAGAGAGAGAGAGAGAGAGAGAGAGAGAGAGAGAGAGAGAGAACATTAGTATGATATGTTAAATATTGAAGGGAAGAAGATGAACAAAAGTTGTTCTTGGTTACCTTGATGATGTTCATGAGACTTCAAGGAAAATTCTGGTTTTGATCCGATTGTCAATTTTTGTTTTCGAGATTTGATGTTATAAAATCTAGAAATGGACTCTAGAGAGTATGTAGGTGTGTTCTAGAGTTTTTGGAAGGGATTGGAGGTGTTTAGAGTGGTCTTTGGCTTGAAGAAAGGTAGTGTGTGTTTTTGTATTCTTGGTGTTCTTAGTGAAAATGGAGAGGATTAGAGAGAAAATGTTGGATGAATTTCTAAAGGGGCTGGCCGAATGATTGAGGGAGTTCTGGGATTTTGATTTTCAGATTAGAGAGGAGAGAAAAAAATCTAGTTGTTTGAAATTCAAATGAAGAAATTTAAGCAGTGTTTTAAGGTAAAAGATATGGTAATGGTGTTTGATTGATGGAGGTTCCTTGGAGCTACAATGGCCGACTAGTTTGCTGTGTTTTGCTAAAATGAATAAGGGTTGAAATATCTATAAAGTTGGCCAAAATTCTAAGTTCAATGGTGGGGAGAATTTCTAGTTATGGAGCTTAATCCAAGGGTGTTTTCATGGAGCAATTGCTGGAATTTTTTTGAACTTCAAATGGAAGTTTGATTGGAGTGATTGTAGGAGGAATTTGAGGAGTGGCTATGGAGTCTAGCTGTGCAAGGTCAGTGGAGGGGGTAATGGAGTTCAGTCCACGACCAAACAATGGTTAACTCACAGAAGTTTGAGGTGATTTTCAGACAAGGCTTGAAGAGAGCAAGGGTGGAATTTTTCTGGTTGAGATTCGAATTGTTTGCTGGAATTTGCTGTGCAGTTTTTCTGCAATGTTCCAACTGATTTGCAGAGGGTTTGGAGAGGTATTTGAGGGTCTTTAAGGCTGATTTCTAGTCTTCTTTATGGAGGAAAAATAGAGGTAATTTATAAGTTTGAAGGGCAGAAGAAACAGCTTTGATTTTGGCCTGCTATGCATCGAAGCTGTCCAGAATTGTTTTCTGGTTTGCACAGCTTTGTGCAGTCCAGTTTCTGGCAAAAGAATTTCAATTTTCAAACTGAATAAGTTGGCGATTCTTCTGGGATCAATTGAGTAAGGAAGATGGCTAAGATTTTCGAAAGCTAGGCTGCCCAAGAATTTGGAAAAAATTTAGATTTCCTCCATGGAAAAGATGAACACTATGGAGTGGAGTTTGAAGGTCCAACTATGGAGATTAATTTCTCTTGAGAACCTTCCTTAACTCCTTCCCTATTTTCAGTCCAATCTCCAACCTCTAAGAATTATTTTTGAAATTTAAAGGCCAATAAACCTTGCTGAATTTTCTGGAATTAAAACATAGATTTGGATAAATTGAACAAATTTAATTGGTAAGGAATTTAGGGCAAGCTAGGAAATAAAAAGGACGTGAATCCTTTAAGAATTCTTTTTAGGACATAAGAATAGGATTAGGACATTCTCTTCATGTCTTCCCTAGGACAACAATCCTATTTTTCTTATGGAATGCAAGAGAAGAAAAATCCAACCTTAAATTAAAATAATCATGACAAAAACTTAAATGATGGGATTTAAACTCAAGACTTTAGAGATTAATTCCAAAGCTTTAACTACTAAACCACAACAACTCTTGTTCTTATTTTCTCTCCCAAATATTCTTCCTATTTAATCCTCAAGCTATCTTCCTATTTTAACCTCAAGCAAAAATTATCATTTTACCCTTCCTATTCAATAAGTATAACTAAGCCTTCTAGAATATAAATCATAATTCTAAAGCACATAAAATCGTTCAAAAATATATATATTCATGCAAAGTAATATGATATGCATCCCGATCCCCTTACCCTAGGGTTGGCCTCAGGAGGGGTTTCACAAACAACACTCTAGGTTTGATAGATCCAAGCTAAGATAAAGATCTAAGCTTATCCTTTTCTGATACCAAATTTAATATGAGCTTGGGGGAGAAAGTCTTTCAAGATCTAAAAGTGGCTTTTGTTTAGATTTTAACAAAGTAGAAGGACTTCAAGACAAGCATAACAAACAAGAAAAGGACATAAAGAGATCAAGAAAAGTAATAAAGTAACACATTTTTTCACAAACAAAGAATCCTAAAAGAACTATCTTTTAGAACCCCAAATTTAGTAGATAAGGTCTACCACAACAACACCTTAGAACCCTTGACTTAGCAAGGAATCAAGAACTAAAAGGATAGGGAATTGTGGGCATTCAAACAAAAAACAACTAAAACCCTAAATGACATACAAGAAGAACCCTTGTTGATTTCCAAGTTGAATTATCCTTAGAGTTTATAGACACTTACTCAAGGGTGGACTAAGCCCTTAGGTTGGTTTTGGATTGAAGTTGAACAAGGAATCTCTCCATGCTTCAAGCTTTCAAGATGGATCTCCATTCATGTTTAAAATGTGTAATATGTTGTTTTTCTTCTTACAATACAAAAGCATTATATAAGTGTGTTCTATTCCTGAACTAAATACTTTTAAATATTACAAAATAACCCAAAAATAGCTTTAAAACATCAGGGGCTTAGGTTCTAGAATAAGTTCAGCGGCGGGTAGGCATCCTAGGGGTAGCGTCGGGTCCATTCTGGCGTAACAGTTCCCGTATGCAAAAAAATCAAAATAAAAAATGGGAATTTACCAGTCTATAGCCGACGCCGGGTTAGGCTATTAGGGCTGGCGTTAGGTCCGTTCTGGTGGAACAGTACATGCGCCAAAAACTTGGAATTTTACAAGCCATAGTTGGTGCTTGGTCGGGCTACTTTGGCCGGCACTGGGTCTGTTCTGCTAGGCGACATTTCACACAAACTTCTTCTAGTTAACCTCCTTCGTACACCAGCAACATAGTCCATTCTCAATCTTCTTCTGGCAATACTCATATGCTATCCCACTTGAAATGTACTTGCAAATATGCTTGAAGGTTGTGATGGAATTGTTTAGCATGGGCTCTCATCAACGGACTGGGCAAGCTTGGCTTTATTTCGATTTCGTCCTCTCCTTTTTCTTAAGCTCGATCCTTATGGTCGAATTGATTCCTATCAATCAGTGGCAAGATTGAGTCTAACATTTCTAGAATTATTTGAGAAAAATGGACCATCTCTTATCAAATTCTTTCCATGCTACAGAATCAGCAGGATGTCTAAAAACACCATCATCGACTCGCTCATTAGCATGCCATTTCATGAAAGAGTCAGTTTTAGATGACATAAAATATTTTTGTAATCTCTGTTTAAGTGGAAAATATCTCATTTGCTTTGTAGCTATCTTTTTGTCCCCTACCTTGTACCGAGAAGTTTTGCATACCAAACATATATCAAGCTTGGCATTCTCACCTGTAAATAACATACAATTATTTGGACATGCATCATAAGTTACATATGAAAATCCTAACTTCTCTACTAATTTTTTGGCTTCGTAATATGAGGTTGGAATGTTAGCTTCAAGGAATGCCTCTTCTAGAATCTCAAGGAGCATAGTGATGTAATTGTTAGTCCATCCATTTATTACCTTAAGAAGTAACAAACAAACAACAAATGAGAGCTTTGTAAAATTTTCACAATCAGAATACAACTCACATTCTGCATCACACAAGAGTTTAAAAAAAGATTTTGTTACTCTATCTGCTCCACTAAGATCCTTAACCATAGAAACCTTTCCTTCATTATTAACATCCTGGTTATGTTTGCTAATTCCAATTTCATCACGTACCATGTCTTCCATTTCATCCCTGATTTCTGTTTTAAATATTGGATCATCATTTTCAGTTGCATTTTCTGAAATGTAACATTCTCCATGATATATCCAATTCTTATACCCTCCTAAAAACCCATTAAGAATGCAATGGGCCAACACATCATTCCTACTCATGAAGAAATAATTTTTACACTTCTTACATAGGCAACATATTTTTGAATTAGGTAGTCTTGAAGCATAGGAAAAATCCAAGAATATCTTAATTCCATATGTACTCACTTATCTTTGTATTTAAATTGTCTATCCAACTTTTGTCCACAGATACATTTGCACTTGTCATCTAAATGTTATTTATATGCCGCAAAAACATTCAGTCAGTAAGACTTAACAAAGAATTCGGTTAAGCTTATAAACCAACACATAGTCTAATTCAATCACAAAAACAGGAATTAAAAAAACAAACAAACTTATGAAACACTCTCTTATTGCAAATTTTTAGTGAAAAACTATAGGAGCAAATGGGTTTTGGAGGACACAGAATTTTGAGCAATTTTAGTGGAAGTTGTTATTACTTTAAAATCAATTGTAGACATGCAAAAGTCTCCAGGCAATAATGAGATTACATTTTAGTTGGGATTATAGATCATATTATTTTGACATTTTGTGCTTTTTAACACAGTGATAAATCAGAATTTATTACTACCACACACTAGAGGACATCATGAATCTATTAGTTATATAGGATATGCATGTTCCACGAACTGGAAGATTAGTATCTATAGCTATTTTTCAATATTCTATATCCTGTACTAAATAGCTTTCCCTTTTGTGTAACAATATTTTTTGCAAAAATATAGAAATGCCAAGTACATCCCAGATTCTACAAAAGGTATATATAGTTATCTTACCCATAGTATGTAAGGATGATTGACCAAAACTTGATTCTAGTACATCCATAGTAAAGAATAACAGTTTAGTTTTGTATCTTTTGCACAATCTGCAGACTTTTATAACATCAATTAAGAGTAGATCCTAATCTTAAAATAATCTATGCCTATTGTAGGAAAATCTGATAAAAGGCTAGGAACAAATGGAGTGCCCATCGACATCAAAATGTAAACATTGCTAGATTTGATAAATTTCTTTCCTGGCTATATATATGATTAAGTCCTACACACACTTTTAACATAGATTGATAATTAATTTCTAAGAAAGGCCTTGCTATTTCACTCAAACAATAGTATTTCTCCTTTCTAACTTGATACCATTAGGCATCGGTATGCAACTCAAAGAAGTATTGCAACTGCAACTAGATGTATAGAGGCATGTTCATGAGCAATTAGAGGTATCAAAAGTTCTTATTTAGATGTAGATTAAGCATCTAGATCCAATATCATTCTTTTGCTTAACTGCACTAATCCTCCAAGAAATTCATCCAACCTCCAGATTGCAAGTGACCAGTAGTTCCCATATGTTCTTCCTCACCCTATAAATGTGGAATGACTAAGTGAACACGAAAATAGAAAATCTAGCAATTCAGAAGGAGCAGTTTCATTCAATATTTATTCTGTTGTTCTAGTATTCATTGTTGAACCATAAACATTTATTATCTGATTGTCTTTGGTGTTGTTAGGTTCAGAGGAAGTTACAATTGAGAATTAAAAAACAAATGAGACAACTGAAGATGATGATTCATCAGTAGTAGAAAACTATTGCTTATGGTGGCTGTAGCAAAAGTTATGCATCATAAAGATTCTTTTCTGTTGTAACACCTAGAGGTTTGTTGTCTTCTTTGAGGATGGTTTGTAACTAATAGCCACTTACTTACTGTTATAGATATTAATTAATAATATGCAAGCACATATAAGAACATCTAGCCCTGAAATTTTGTTCACTCAGTGGTTAGATGGTTTCTCGTGTTTTACCTACTTGCACTCTTTTAGTACTAAAAAATTCTGATATTACCACCTAGTCTAGTTGACCAGATTTTTAGGATGTTAAGAATGCTTCCATTTGTTGAAAAATGAATTAGAACACCCAGTTAATCTAGCAAGATTATAGTCTCTTAAATGAAGATTATAGTCATTCCAGTAGTTTTAGATGATAATAGGGGTAGCAATTCTGCTGTGATATAACCCAACGTCATACATCTCACATTCAGCCTAAAGATAGTCATCCAGCTTGCTTTATGAAGTAGACCTACGAGATCCACAAATGGATGCTATTCTATGTTAAATGAGTCACGTTTAATATATCCATTCCAATAATATTTGTAATCAAAATTCAAATGCTTAACCTTCTAGAAAGCATGTTGGCAAAATAAATATTTAAATCAAACAAAAGTAACTAAGTTCATGCATATTATCCCACATTCAGAAGTATCTATTCTCTATGATCCTTCTAATTCTTTATATAATAATATTATCAAACTGTACAAATTGAACTAAAACTTACTTTTTGTCCATAGATAGTACCAAGAAAAAATAAGTAAATTTATAAGCAGCTGAAGAGTTATCCTACTTATCTAAAAGCTAAACTAAAGTTGAACAAAACATATTCTTAAATAGGTATTCTCCTAGCTTTAATACTATTAAAGATTTAAAACATCAAAGCAAACATGGATTCTATTGCAAGAATAATATAGATAGTACAGCTTAAGTGGATATCCTTTCTATCTATGTAGCATAATTTTTCATTTGTTTTTCAGATGGGTTTTCATTCAAACTTTGCCTATAGAAGATAATAGAAAATGCTACAGACTCAACCAAGGATAGAACCAAGAACTTGGAGTTGCAAGGCAAGTCAAAGGAAAGAATATGGTGAAGGACAATGTTGTAAAATTTGAAAAATTTTAGGCGGCCTAAAGTGATTTCAAAAGGACTTTTCTGGGAGAATCCTAATTTTTCTATAGGAAATAAAAGGTTTTGAAAATTCTAGAAGGGCACCCCTAACCCTCAGATCCATTCCTGCACTCAATCGTAATAGAAAACACCAGACGCAGGAAAAATAGGCTCAAATCAAGTAATCCATGTATCAATTAGCTACCCATTACCTTTTTCTATCAGAAACAAATTTAAAAACAATACTGAATGTAGAGTTGAACATTTTACTTTCTACATAATGCCACTAGTCAAAAGAATAGAACTGATGAATTACACTTGAAATCTAGCTCAAACCTGATCTAGTCTCCATGCTGGGATTTCAATCAACATAAAAATAAATTTTTAGAGAAGAGAAACAGCAAACATCAAGAAGTTTCCTCTACAGTGCCTCTAATTAAATCCAAAAGAATATCAAGAACAACATAATTCAACTAATAGGTACTCAACATTACCAAAATTCTTGAATCAAACGGTGCAATTCAAAACTCATATACATAAAGAGCGGGACACCATTTAGTTTCAGAACAAAGAAATCAAACTAAATAAAGATGGTTGAAAGTAAATACCTTCGAAGTTGTGACTTTGGTCTCTGCCAAAAAAAATCAGCACCAAAGAATAGAGGTAAACACTAGGGGTGGGAAGAAGAATCATAATAGGGTTAGGACATTCAATTTCCCCCGCAGAAAACTAAGGCGCCAAAAAAAAAAATCCACAAATTAGTGAAAAGCTGCAGGATCGAATGGGTTTTGCAAGACAACGGTAGCCATGGTCAAGGGCGGTTGTAGCATGGCCCTAAAACTCAGTCAAAGACGATGAGGTTGGGACTAGCTCTGATTTGGACCCCAGGAGTGACCGATGTAAATGGGTTCCTGATTTCAGACCGCAGGAGCGACCGATACAAATAGCTGAGCAGTTCTTAGTTCTTTTTAGTTTTTTTTTTCTTAGTCTTTAAATTGAGGACTTTTTTTTATATAATTGTTGGGCATTTCACAGCATCTTTGTAAATGTGTAAACATTTCGTAAATAACATTTTTTTTTTAAAATTAATATTTTTTACTTTTTATGAGCGCAAAAATTTCTTTGAAACCTTTTTAATATATATTCTTATGGTATTCTTTTTTCCCCCACAAATAAATGAATAATTACATGACTTAATTAATATTTATTTTTAAATTATTTAGTTAATAAACATTATTAATTTTATATTTATTTTTAAATTCACTTAAGATTTGTTTTTAAAAGTGTTTTAAATTAAATTATGATTATCAATATTCAAAATTATAATCCCCGCCATTTTTTTCATTGGAAAAGGTTATCATTTTTTGTCGTAAATAAAAATGGTTCATGCAACCATATACTTCAGTTGCAATTGGTTAATTTTCGTTGCATGATATTAAAGGTTCATTATATTTGCAATGTATTTTTTTTTTTTTTTACGTAATTGAGTGCTCATTTTCAACTAAAATTCATCCAATGTAAATAATATGGCTGCAAAAACCCCTTTTCTTATAGTGTCCATTACCTTTGTTGATGATTATTTACGATATAAGTACTTTTATTTAATGAAATACAAATCTGAAACCTTTAACAAGTTTAAAGACTTTAAGAATAAAGTAAAGAAATAACTTGCTAAAAGTATTAAAACATTAAGATCAGATCAAGAAGGTGAATACTTAAGCCAAGAGTTTCAAAGTTATCTAAAAGATAATGGGATATTATCTTAGTGGACTCCACTACATACATCTCAACAAAATGGGGTATTTAAGAGAAGGAATCAAACCCTTCTAGACAAGGTACGAACCATGATGGCTTTTGCAAACTTAACAAAATCATTTTGAGGGATATGCATTAGAGACTACTGTTTATATATTAAACAGTGCTCCGTCAAAAACTTTTGATACTACCCCATTTGAGTTATTCTTTGGTAAGAGACTAAAGTTATCTCACATAATAATATAGGGTTGTCCTGCCTTTGTTAAAATGCTATAGTCAGACAAACTTAAAAATGAGTCTGACAAGTATTTGTTTGTTGAATATTCGAAAGAATCATTTGGTTATTACTTATATCTCTCTTTTGAAAATAAAGTATGTGTTTCAAAGCATACCGTCTTCTTAGAAAAGGAACACATGCTTAAAGAAGACAGTGGGAGTAAAATTGAATTTAGTGAAGTTCAAGAAGAATAAATAAATATGGATCAACCATCTGAACCTATATCTATTGAGATAATAGATGAACCTTCGTCTACACAAGAATCTCATAGGTCAAGTAGGTTATGTATGGCACCTGAGAGATATGGATTTCTTATAAGCAACTATAATAATGTATTGCTCATAAATGAAGATAAGCCTACTAATTACCAAAATGTTCTGAATAATTTAGAATCTGATAAATGGCTTAAGGCCATGAAGTTAGAAATAGATTCCATGTATGACAACCAAGTATGGACATTAGTTGATCCACCTAAAATGAGAAAACCTATCAGGTGCAAATAGGTTTTCAAAAAGAAAACCGATATGGATGGTAACGTAGTTACCTATAAAGCACAACTGGTTGCTAAAAGTTATGGTCAATAAAATAGTATTAACTTTGACGAAACTTTCTCGCTAGTTGCCATGCAGAAATCCGTAAGGATATTCCTAACACTTGCCACCCATTATGATTATGAGGTCGGCAAATGGATGTAAAAATAGCTTTCCTAAGTAGATTCCTAACACTGATGAAGTGTACATGACATAATCTAAGGGTTTCACATCCAAAGATAGTACAAAAGTGTACAAGTTGCAAATGTCCATTTATAGACTTAAGCAAGCTACTTATAGTTGAAATATCCGTTTTGATTAAACAATTAAAGATTTTGGTTTCATTCAAAATATTGATGCACCTTGTGTATACAAAAAGATTAGTGGGAGTGCAGTCATTTTCCTATTACTTTATATAGATGGCATATTGTTAATAGGAAATAATATCTCGGTTCTTCAATCTATGAAGAATTAGTTATCCAAGAAGTTTTCCATGAATGACCTTGGAGAAGCAACAATATTTTGAGAATAAGGATCTATAAAAATAGATCAAAAAGATTGCTTGGTCTTTCATAGTTAGCATATATAGACAAAGTATTGAAAAGGTTCAACATGGATCAATCCAAAAAGGAATTCTTACCCATGTCGCATGGGGTAAGCTTTTAAAGTCGATGTCTCCCAAAACACAAGTTGAAAGGAATCACATGAGTAGAATTCTATATGTTTCGACAATTAGATCTATCATGTATGCTATAATATGTACTAAACTTGACATATCATGTGCTCTCAACTTAACAAGTAGACACTAATCTGACCCTATAAAGGGTTATTGGGCAGATGTAAAGAATATCCTTAAGTACTTGCGAAAGATTAAGGACGTATTCTTAGTATATAGAAAATGTGATTTGAAAATAAAAGGGTATACTGTAACAACACTATAAATAGATCATAATGGGTCTTATATTATGGGATGTCACCTCTTCTGATCTTCCCAGATAAGGGGTCTTTATAATGTATCCAAGAGACAACATGGCAGAATTTTCAAAACTTTACATTGAGTACAAGAAATGTTTAGTATATAGAGCCATAAAAGACCAAGACCTAAACAAACACCAGTGGTCCAAAGCTTCTCGTGCCATCCCTTAGTATTTTTCCAGAGTAATCGGTATCTCCAAGAATCTTCTGCCGTAGTCCGGCTTCTAAATTTTGATAAAGGATGAAACATGTGTGAGTGCTAAACACTTAGTAAATTTCGTGTGTGCTAGTGTTTCCTTGATGAAACAGCTTGTAAAACTAAGTATTATTCCAAAGGTTATCTTGTGAATTAGGTAATAATCAAGACAGAATAATAGGCTTAAGTTCATTACACACAATATACTCAACAGACAAGAGGCGTGATCAATTAACTGGAATTCATGTATATCAAGAAATGCAAGTAGTAAAATTCTATGTGCCTTTACTGGAAAATTATGTTCAGGATTTCAAGAATTCATGAAATTCATGTTCTAATTCTAGGAAATTAATGTACAAGATTTCATGAAGCATGACTTTTTAATTAAGGAATTCTTGTACAAACATAGGCTAAAGCAAGAATCCAAGAATTCATGTGTAAAAAACATGTTATTTTAGTAATTCAGGAATTCTTGTATAAAACGTTCCAGTCCAAGTATGCAGGAATTCATGATTAGTAGTTAGTATATTAGGAATTCATGAATTAAGGAATTTAGGAGTTATGATGCAATTGCGCCGATCATTCAGGAATTTAAGAGTTAGCTAATCCTAATGTCCTATCACCCCGTTCTGAGTAAGACGAATCCCAAAACTGATCAGGTTATTTAAGGCCGTCTACCTCTAATGTAAGTTAGTACAAAAGAAAAGCTTCTGTTGATAGTCAACGTTCACATAATACATGTATTGGGGTCCAAGAAATAGAAAAGGGTTTCTTAATCCTTTTCCATAATTTTCCATGTTAGTAAATGAAAAACATAAATAAAATATCATGAAATATGGCACATGACATGATTTTCACAAGTAACTTGAAGAATGTGTCAAGAATTTGTGATTTTTTCAAGTAACAGAAAAAACTTGTTATGAAACAGGATGACACATGTCTTTCTTAATTATATGCATGAAACTGAGTTTTAATGAGTAGTAAAATCATGTTCCAGCTTCTACATGAGAAAAGAATTTAAAATTCTTAAGATTCTTGGTTTTTATTTTACCGAGTGAAAAGTTTTTACTTCACATGATGTAAAAATCTATAACTAAATCAGAGTTTTGGAAGACCAAGGCTCGACTACCCATGATTCATAAAGTGTTTTCGCAAAAAAAAATCCTCAATCCAAATATCATGTTTTCTAAACAACCAGATTCATTTTTGTACAAAATTCTCATACGCAAGTTCAATCATAAATTCATAAATAACTTTAGTTTCAAAATTTAGGAAACTCGCAGGATGCGCAAAAATGTTACTTTTAATGTACAAAGGCTTCGTAAAACATAAATCTTCAAGAAAAGGATTTATGTTAAAATCTGGCAATTGATGCCCACAAATTTCAAGCAAAACGCATTTTCTTGAATATATCAGAAAAACATAAATTCGTATCAGGAAAGCATTTATTCATATCAGAAAAATTCTTTTTGATTCCAAGGGATTTAAAAGTTGAGGAATTTTCAGGTACCAATGCTTTGTCTGAAATATATCAGGATAACACAATTCCATATTTTAAAGGCATTTAGTTGTATCAAAAACATTTTGCTACCAAAAATCGAGTCAAGAGTTCCACAAGTTTAGGAAATGTGCAAGTATAATGTATCATAAAAACACTTAACTGGAGTGGGAGTTAAAAGCAAAGAACTCACAACATTCACATTATTCTTAAATTCACGCAAAATGCTTTTACTTGGATATATCAGGAAACATCTATGTTAGGTATCTCAGGCTCGTATCCTATACGGCGTAGCGGAAAATAAATAAGATACCATCCCAGGACCCACCTATGTATGGAAAACAAGACATAAAGATAATAAAGATAACAACTTTTTACCTTTGTTTGATCATCTGAAAAATAAAATTTCTTCTTCAAATCGAGGCGCGATCCAACAATCCTCTTGTGCAAACTCCACGTGGGTTGAATGTATAACCACTATAATCACAGTATGTGATTATCTCTAACAGTAATCCACACAGAAGAATACTCAAACACCAAAATTTCCTGTGCTAGCAGAAAAAGATGGCGGATAGGGCTGTTTTCGTTTTCAGCAAAACGAGAGAGAGTGAGAGAGAGGGGGGGGAGAGAAGAAGAAGACGTTTGTTTTGTGGCTCCTATTTTCGTGTATATCACCCTTCTAGGGTTTCTTGTGACTCATAATATATGTCACACAAAAATTCCTTCCAAAACTAAGTATTCTAATCCTATTAGAATTCTCTAATTGTAATTGGAAAAATCAAGTTCTCACAATTACAACGTAGATCATAAATTATAACTAATTATAATTTATCCACAATAACTTCTCTTTCTCTCAATTAACCCCACTATATTATCAAATAACATCTTGAGTAAATAATCCTCTATAGTGTGTGACCTATTAAGTTTCCCAGTCAATTGATAGTGAACATGAATTAATCCAAATGTTTTTTAAATTAATAATCCATAATTAATTAGAATTAATTCTATTAATTCTAATCATGATTAGTTTATTAATTCATCAATTAATAAACCCATATTCCCAGATCATGAGCGGTATCTAACAATACATCATGACCACCCAAGAGTTCAGAAAGTCAAGTGGCTTGACATGAACCCTTCAATAACAAACTTCAATGCAATTAACTCATTCCACCATATAACATCTCATTCGGTTTGGAGTACGGAATTAGTACCAACTCCCTCCAGGATTAATTCTAGCTCGAATACAATAATACTTGTACCAGGAACCCACTACTCTAGATGTGTATCAATTGGAACTGTTTCCAATACACAATCTCCTTGGCCAAGGACTTTCCAAGTAGTAATTCCTACAAGTGAACTGAATCCTTTATTGACCCTCTCAACTACTTTCGTTTACCTCACAATGTACCCAATATCCATCCCATAGGCGGCCCTTGATCGAGCTCTAGAGATTGGAATCAAAGTACAAAGCTCAGCAAACAAAATACCTTGGAGATCTCAAGTCTAAAGATACTTGCACTTTTACTATATTGAGATTATATCACTGGCACTAAATAGTTATCCATGTGATTATCTCAAAGTTAGGTCATCCAATGAACTTGTTCCATTAACAAGCATCTATGTGTTAACTTTGAGTATCTCAATACTCACGGATATGAAAACTACCACCTGATCAAATCAGGAAGTCTAACACATGCTAGTCTTAACGCATTAATGATGTCCTATCTCATTAATACTATGACTAGGGATTATTTAAGTACTAACACTATACAATGTCATAGGAATATAATATCATAATCTCTATCATGATTTCCTTAACACAATGTTGTACTAGGAACTTTATCGAACAGTTATATTACTTAAAAATAAACAAAAGAAACTGAAAGATAAATAATACCTTTTATTAAAATAAAATGTGTCATATACAATGTACAAGTGATTACCTCTAGGGCACAACACTAACAATCTATCCATATTAGGAAAGCATTTTACTAGTCAGGAAAACACTTAATTAAGATGGGTTTAGAAATTGAGGGACTTACTGTGAGCAACACTATTCTATAAGTCTAGTGTACTCAACGCTCACAAAATCCTTGTGGGGACATACGCCTACATCATAGATCAATCCACATTTCCTTTAGTGATTATGAAATCACAATACTAATTTGATAAACAGATGCATGAACACAAAAATTACTAATTTCCTACTTTTTCCAACTTCCATAGAACAGAGCATGTTATTACTTCACATACTCAAGCCACATTCTTTTTCCATATCTATCCACTTTTTCATCCCTTTATTCACTTTGTTCACAACTCAGCTACAAGACTTTCACACCATCTATCCATCTCTCTCATTTAATGGCATGAATCATAAATGCACTTAATTCTTAAATTCTGCATTTTTCTTTCACATGGCAAGCCTTGGTATTTTTGCCATGACTTTTGATCCACAATTTCGATTAATGTCAAACTAGGTCCAAAATGTCCCCAAGATATTATTTTATGATTTTTGATTCATAGAATACCAATTTTACCTTTCATTTCATTAAGTTCTATTCATGATCTCAACATTTTAATCCCATTGCTAAACTGGCAGCCTTAGTTTTTATGTCATAACTTCCTATCTACAAATCTAAATCATGTCAAATTGGTCATAAAATGATCTAAAGACATTTAGCTACAAATATATAGCTCTAATTCAACCAGATCAGCTACCATCTGCAAACCGTTGCAAGAACAAGCTTGCTGTTTTTCTAGAAGTCATTATTTTCTCACAAAATGCCTTCTCTATTTATCTAATCTTGCTTTAGTCCTTTGATTATTACTTTGTTTAGTCCCCAAATCATCCCAAAAGCACCTAATCAGTGCATTTCCAATCATGAAAAACATCAATTCACCACACTTTTCATATGACAAAAATAACAGCATGTTAAATGCATTAATCATGCTTAATTCAACAACAACAATAGCCTATTTCACTTCATTTCTTTTTCTTTTTTTTTCTTTTTTTGTTCATATAACACCAAATCACAGCCAACATAACCTTCCAAATCTCACAAAAATCACATCAAAATACTCCTCCAAGCAATTGGTTCATAGCTTATGTAAAACAACATCAAACCCACAATTCTTCATAATTCTCAATAGCTATTTCATGCTATTTTCTACACAAAACTTATATCAAAATAAGCACTAGAAGATATAAATCATCTTTAATTTATGAAGTTTAGTGTTTTACCTTGTGTAGGATGAGATTCAAGTGAAAATTGCTCCAAGTAGTTCTTCTCCTTCTTCTTTCTCTCTCCTCCCATGATTTTCTCTCACTTTTCTTTCTTTTTCTCTAGCCTTCTCTCTCTCTTCCTTTTTTTCTTCTTATGGCCAACTGATATATATGTATCCACCGGATCTCTTCCTTTTTGTTATTTTTTTCATGACTTGTTTTATCCCTTGGTCAAAAGAAGTCAAAAAGTTACTTTGGAACATGGTAGAACATAATAGAACCAATACCTAACTTGTTATTTTTCTTTCATTTTCTTTTTTCTTTCTTTTTCCCTTTATTTTCTTTATGTGGGCTGTCTGCTTCTCTCCTCTCTCCACTGGCATTTCCTTATGCTTGGTAGCAAATTTCACCATGTCATCAATAGCTGTTACTTTAAGTGGGATATGATAATTTGCTTAGAAAATTGTAGAACATATTGGAATAAATTGGAAGCTTTGGGAGATAACACATGGCATCCTAGTATTTGTTCACCAAATAATTCCTTTTTCTTTTTCTCTTCCTTCTTGCTATTTTCCAGTGTGCAAGCAGTTTCCCATCGCCATTCTCTTCTCTTGCATGAGCAATCATCACATGGTCAAATTAGTATTAAATGGTCAAATGATGAAGTAATGACTAAGCTGAGTTAATAAATGCTAGGTAGTGATTTAGGCATAGCTAATTAATGCTATAGTGACTAAGCATAGTAACTAATCTCAACAAGGTAAATAAGAAATCTTGGAGAATTTTCATGTAACCAATCACACAATAACACTTGGCATGCACAACTAATCATATAAAGCCACTTGTTTTCTTTTGACCATAATTCACCATTTTTCTCAGGAAATAACCATAACTTAGGCTATTATTTATTCCAACTGGGAAAATTTTTTATTTTGCGAATGAAATCTGTTCATTATACTAAGCATTTTGGTGTTTCTCAAAATTCCCAAATTTTTCTTAATTTGCAATTGAAAATTCCTCAAATACCCTATAAATTTTTTTTCACTCCAGAATATTCGTCTAGTTAAACTAGACATTTCTTGTTCTAAGCATCCATACATATACTTCTTTAATACAAAGTAGTAACCATTTGAGTACAAAAAGGGAGGGGTGTTACATATACTGATGCTATTTTTCAATTCGATAAGGATAACTTCAAATCACAATTAGGCTACGTATTCACGTTAGGTGGAGGGCCAGTAAGTTGAAAAAGTTTCAAACAAAATACTACTATCGACTCGACGACTAAAGCTAATTACATAACCACTTCTAAAGCAACTAAAGAAGCAGTTTGGGTCAAGAAATTCGTGATGAAACTAGGAGTGATCCCTAGCATTGTTAATCTAATACTTTTGTATTATGACATTAATGGAGCTATTGCACAAGTAAAGGATCCACAGTCTCATCAGCGATCTAAAGACATACTAAGATGATATCACCTGATCCGAGAGATTGTAGATAGAAGGGATATAAAGATAGAGAGAGTTTCCACATATGAGAACATAGTGGACTCGCTTACAAAGGCGTTGCCCCAGAAGAAACATGATAGACATGTTGAGTCATTCGATATTTTATACATGAATGATTGCCTTTAGTGCAAGTGGAAGTTTGTTAGTGTTATGACCTAGAGGTAATCACTTGTATATTATATATGACATATTTATATAATAAAGGCATTCTTTATCTTATCAATTTGTTTCATTTATACTTTATGTGTATGTAACTGTAAGATAAAGTCCCAACTGCAATACTATCTTAAGGGAATCATAATAGAAATCATGATATGAGATTCCTATTCCATTGAATTGTGTTTGTGCTTATATTATCCCTAGTCATAGTATTAATGAGATAGGACATCATTAATGTGGTAAGACTAGCACGCGTTATACTTCTTGATTGGATTGAGTATCATGATAATCAAAGTTAATATATGGATGCTTTTTAAGTGAATAAGATCATTAGATAACCTAACAATGAGATAATCACATAGATAACTATTTAGTGCCAGTGATAAAATCTCATTATAGCAAATATGCAAGTATCCTTAGACTTGAGATCTCCAAGATACTTTGTTTACTGAACGTTGTACTTTGATTTCAATCTCTAGAGTCCCTATAAGACCGCTTATGGGAGAGATATTAGGTACAACGTAAAGTAAATGAAAGTAGTGGAGATACTCACTAAAGGATTTATCATTCCTAATAGTAGGAGTGTATATCTCATGGCCACTTATATAAAATTATTACTCAAGAAGTCCTTGGCCAAGGCGACTATATGTTAGAAATAGTTTTAATTGATACAAATGTTGAGTAATGGATTTTGGAATAAGTACTAATAAATTCGCGCTATAATTATTAATATTCTAGTAGGAGTTGGCACTAATTCTATATTCTAAAATCAAACGAGATATAGTATGATTAAATGAGTTTATTGTATTAATATTTTTCTATTGAAATGTTCTCGTCAAGCCACTTGACTTTCTAGACTTTTAGCTAGTCATGATGCATGATAGATGCCGCTCATGATCTACTAAATATGGATTTATTAATTAGATAATTAATAAATTAATCTTAATTTGAATAAATAAGTTAATTCTAATTATATATAAGGATTATTAATTCTATTCTGATAGAATTAATTCATATTAGTTACTAATTAACTAAAAAACCTAATAGGTCACACACAATAGAAGAATTGGTACTCAAGATATTATTTGATAATATTATAGGGTTGATTTGTGAGAAAAAATAATCTTATGGGTAATAGTTAATTTGTTGAGGTCAAATTGTGATTATCAAAAACTTATAGGCCAAATCGCAATTAATAAAACCCAAGGCTCATAATGGAAGAACCTTATTATTGTTTCCTAAAAGAGTTTAGGAAATAGAAAAAGGGCTTCTTGTGTGTGGCGGCCAAAGGTTTCCAAAACATGCTATATATATGTTATTGTTTTAGGCGCTCATTTTGTGGAAAAAAAAAAGCCAAGAGACGCACACATCAATTTTTTTTCCCTTTCCACCTTCTGGGAAATCTGATTTTCCCTAAAATTTCTTCTCCAAATTAAAACCCTAATCGCCATATTATTTTTCTAGTAAAAATTTTTTTGTGGTTCTTGAATACATCCTTTTATAGGTCAATATTCATTACAAGAAAATGATATATTGGCGATAAAATTTTTCTCCTAGCTAAATTTTTGTCGCTAAAAATACCCTTTAGAGAGGAAAATTTTTCTGTAGCGACAAAAAGTTTTTGTCGCTATTGATTAAGACCTTCAGCGACAAAACTTTTACTTCCTAGATAAAAGTGATGCCTTTGGCTAAGAAATAAGTGTATTAGCGATGAAAATTTAAGTTTTATTGCTAATAATTCATCATCAGCGACGAAAATTCATTTCCTAACTAAAAATATTAACTTTATCACTATTAACTATGACCAAATTTATATTTTCTAGCTAATACCTTATTTTAAATTTTTAAATATTTACAACATGGCCATAAAAAATTTGTAAATTTGTCTTTAAAGTTTGTATAGTTCTAAAATGACCTCAAAATTTTGTAAATTGGTCCCTAAATTTTAAAATATTTATAATATAACCCTAAAAATTCTATAAATTGGTACCTAAATTTTTAAATATATAAAAGTATGACCCCAAATTTTATGAATTCCTCCTTAAATTTTGTAAAATTAGAAAATAATTACAAAAAAAATTATAAAATTGGTCATTAAATTTTAGAATATTTAAAATATAATCTCAAAAATTTTACAAAGTAGTCCCTGAATTTTTAAATATTTATAAACGCATTATATTTTGGGCTAATTTATAGAAATTAAGCTCGATTAATAGAAAAACATGTCCAATAACATTCAAATTTGGTCATAATATATTTTTTAGCAAATTTAATAAATCTAACAATTGGAACATTAATTTGTTACGCCTATCTTTGTAAATGCATTAGACTTTGGATATATTTCTAGATATTATGCTAGATAATATGCCAAAATATAACTGATTACCTTCAAATTTTGTCATAACACTTTTCGTAGCAATTTTAATAAATATAATGGTTGGGTTAATTTAATATGCCTATCTTTGTAAATGCGTTAAATTTTGGATTTTTTTTAGATACTATTCTAGATTATTTATTAATACATATTCATGTCCTATATTAATTTATATGTATATACTATTTATATATACATATATATATATATATATGTATATATGTAATTATTAATATATTAAAAAAGTATGGTGTGTGTGTTTGTGTGTGTGTGTATATATATATATTAATATATATATATATATATATATATTTGTATATCTATATGTGTGTGTGTGTGTGTGTGTGTCTGTCTGTGTGTCTGTGTGTTTTGGTATGTAGTTTGTGTATAAATATATTAATAAATATTACTATATATTAATATATACATATATATGTATATATATTAAAATAGTATATTAATTGTGTATATATGTGTATATTAATATATATGTGTGTATGTTTATATATTTATTAATATATTTAAAAAAGGATATTAATATATATATGTATATATATATATGTATATATTTATTAATATATTAAAAAGTACAGTAATATATATATACATATATTAATATGCTATATTAAATAATATAGAGTTTATGTATGTATGTATGTATGTATGTATGTATGTATGTATGTATGTATGTATGTATGTATGTATGTATGTATGTATGTATGTATGTATGTATGTATGTATGTATGTATGTATGTATGTATGTATGTATGTATGTATGTATGTATGTATGTATGTATGTATGTGTGTGTGTGTGTGTGTGTGTGTGTGTGTGTGTGTGTGTGTAAGTTTTTTTTTCTAATCGATCTATATGTATATAATTATTTAATAAAAATAATGATATAATTAACAGTATATAAATTTTTAAAATTTTGTATATATACAAAATAATTTATTACAATGAATATTGTTGTTTCATAGATAATTTAATAAAATTATTATATTTTTATAATATTAATGTTTTGAAAATAAAAAAAAACAAATATTAGGAATAGTTTAAATAAATTTTAAAAAAAAATGGATTAGGCCAATCTATTGCCTTGGCCCAGCGGTTGAGGCACAAGGCCTCTTTTGCGAGGTCGCGCAATTGAAACTCTGGGGCCCGAATTATGGGATTTAATTTGAGGGAGCGATCAAGTGCGGCGGGTTCACATGGACCATTTCAAAATTTTATTATTTTTTAAAAAAATTAAAAAGCTTTGGCGAGGAAATTCTTTTGTCACCATTGATCATTTTTAGCAATAAAATATTTTGTATTGGCGAGGAAATTTTTCTTGCCATTGACCATTTTTAGTGATGAAATTTTTGTATTAGCAAGGAATTGTTTTGTCACGAAAGGTAATATTAGTTTCTACTATGAATTTAATTTGTTAAATTATATTATATTTTTTATGATGAAATTTTTGTTACGGATATGCCCTAGAGTCAATTTGTACTTATACTGTTGGCATTGTGTTTTATATAATAATATGAGGTTTTTTTTTCCCCATAAATAGTGCATTTTGTTTTGTGGTCATCAAGTACGTGACTTTATAGTAAAACCTAACAATGAATACAATGACTATTCTACAACTGTCCCTGATCGATTATTATTATTGGAACAATAATAAATTAAGATTAGTATATTTGTGACTTGATGACTATATTTTACTGGTCATGGATATTTGTGATATCGAGTCAAAATATAAATAAATGCTAGAGAACATTGTATTGGACATGACCCACTTTGAGAGTACTTCATGGAACATGTCATAAGTACTTTCTAGCCATAATAATATTAAAAGTCCTTCGACCTAAGTTCATCATAATTTCCTACTTAATAAATTATGTATTTTGACGTTGTCTAAAGTTGTCTTTAACCAGATAATAAATTAGACTATTGTTAGATATAGAATAAATCAATGAGAGGAATATGATTGATAGTGAAGGAATTTGTCCCTCTCAATTATGGGAGAGATATCCATGAGCCCCTTGATAAGTTAGACTGTTAAAATGCATGGCCGTACTCAAATATATCAATCTAAGATATTGATATCATTTGGTTGAACAGTCTACTATGAAATCAAGAAATAATCGATTAAGCTTAATAAGGATGACATGCTCCGTGCCTTATGCTTAATCTAGATATTATGTAACAAAATGACTAAATATAAAATTATGGTTTGGTTCAAAAAGATCACCGATCTTCATTTAACCTGGATAGTTATAATGTTTTGTTAGAAACCGCTTATAACTTGTGGGCTATTTAAATATGATTTGGGCACACTGCCAATGTTAAATGAACTTATAGGGTCACACAATAAGCGAACTTGTTAGATTATTTTTCTGGTAACCAGATTCAATGAATCTGGAAACATGTCTAAGTTAATCGAACTTAGAAAATCAACCAAATACATTGAATCTGGAAATATATCTACGTTCTATGTATCTGGATGATGTCTAGATTATAAGAATCTGAGTCGGTAAATTAATTAGTTAAATTACCGAGATAATGGCAAAATATTATCATATCAATTTTAATTTAATTTGAATTTAAATTAAAATACGATAAGATATTATTGGGGTTGGACTCTAAGAGGTTCAAAGTGGGTTTTTAAGAAAACCCTAGTCGTCTTCTTCAGTGTCCCAATTCGTTTGAGAATATTTGTGCCTCCAGTCACCAAAGAAAAAAAAAAACCTCTCAAACCTTATGTGCTAGCACTCCCCGAGTAACGAGTTAGTTCATGGTGTGTATCCGATAGAGGACGTTCGTACATTGTAGCGTCTGGTGATCATTCGGGTTGCACATACAACAGTGCAATCAGAATCGAAGGATCTCAATTACACCAAATAGAGGTAATTCTGCAAACTTTAGATCTTCTTAATCGTTTACTTGGATCCTCGGAAGGGATTCGTGGATGTTTTCCGCGTTTAGGAGTCCATGAATCCTAACAATTTTTGCCACAAAACTTTTTTGTAGCAAAAAATCATCATTAGCGACAAAATGAAGATTTTTTGCAAGAAAAGTCATTGGCTTTGTAGCGATTAGAGAAATTTCTATCCTTAGAATTTAGTAGTTCATGCTTAGACAAATATTACGAGAAGATTCCTCATGGAGGAATAATTTTAAAAGCTACGGTTTTAAGGTAAAAAAAAATTCTTCCCTATTTTAACTCCTTTAATCACATAGGAGTGATCCTTTGAGTGGATTTTATTTTAATTTCCACTGTGCAGTAATTGTTATTACATGATCAAAATCTAACAGTTATATACGATGGTTCGTCGTATATAACAGTAATTTGAGATGACTCTTGAACCACCATAAACACTGGCATTATTTATGGAAGCTTTTTTTGGTAGCATGTTGATAGTTACTCTATAATTTGAGTTTGAGTTGGTGGTCAGGTAAAGTTGGACGCATATGCTTTGATATACTATAAGTGAGATTTTCTCTATAAGATCAATAGTCATGTATGATAGACATATATCTTTAGTTAATTAAGACAGACTTGTACAGTAAAACTTGCATGCCTTTCTTCAGGAAAGGAGCAATAACTTTCTTGTGACAGTCTAAGATAATGTAAAAATTCAAGGCCCTGAAAATGGCTAAGAGTGTTGCTTCAAGGGTCACTCCCTTTAGATAAGCAGTTACATTCTTAGAGGTTATAGACTATGGATTAAAGATCAACGGATGATAGAAGTTATTGAGAAATGTGATAATAGACGAGTGTTACATAGAGAGGTATTTTTGTTATTACACTTATAGGTCGAAGACAACTCTATTGCAATATTATCCTCGGGGGTCAATATCTTCATACGGCGATGAATGAAGATATTTAAAATGCAAAATGCAACTTTTTAATTAGTAGGGTATTTTGATTATTTTAATAGCCAAAGATAATATGTCTTTTGGTCTTTAAGATAACTCTAGAAACCTAAATAGCTATTTTAGGCACTGTATAAATTATTTAGATTGTTTGGGGAATGAGAAATTTTATTTTCTTTTAGATAATCCATTGGACTAAAATAATTAATTAAATCCAAGATAAATTCATAGGTTAGATGTATTAATTAATTGTAGGAAGTCCAAGTTAAAATGTGAGTTTAGATAAAATAAATAAGCATTAACCTAATAATTATATTGGCTCATGTATTTATTATTTTTATTTTAATTAAACTAAACTATCCAGATAAAATAATAAATAAAATTAACTAAGGTTTTATTATTATTTTGAATTTTAATAAAAGACTTAAGACAAATAATAAAAGGCCTAGTTGATGGACAAATAAACCCTCATAGCCGGTCAGATGTAAGGTTGGGGGAGCCCTAGCCGCCAGCTTTTTTTCTAGCGCGCGCGCACGCTCTCTCTCTCTCTCTCTCAGTTTTCTTCCTAAAAAAATAATTCTTCCTACTTTCACCGATAGTTTGATTTGTAAAGTTGAGAAAATACCTTGGAAGGTCAAAATTTTCAGTTATTATATGTGTTTTATGCATAGAAGTAGAGATTTGTTAGGTCTTGTAGTTGGTATATTCTTGAATTTTACAAATCATGGACGACCTACTAATACACCAAATCTTGTTATTGTCATAGTTTCTTCTAATCCAAGAAGAAAAAGTAAGCATGTGATCCTAATCTCTGATAAATTATTAATTTTTCGTTGCACTTATGTGATATTTGATCCTACAGATTGTACGTAAAACATTGAGACCTTTACCATCTCGAATTGATGCCGAAGTAGCTACTATAGAAGAATGCATGGACGTAAATAATGACTAGAGATATTACCAAAGCAATTCTTTTCCTGTCAAAGAAATTTTGAAGTCAAATCTACCATCAATGTCATGAATATGCTATTAAAAACTCCTCTTTGAAGTGATTATTTTCTAAATAGATAGTGAATATACTTTCCAATCGATACCATTCCTTGGTGCTTTGCTCCTATTGAATTGATTTGCATCAGATATCTAAATTTGGAGTTTGGACGTGGAGATGAAGTTCACCATTGCCATTATGCCACATGAATCCCTCAGTTAGAAGCTTTTTTAGAGTACAAGAAGTATAACACACTGTGAAATACGTTCACTAACTGTGGCAGGAGACATCCAGGAGAGTGTAGTTAGGCCTCAGATAGTTGCTTCAAGTGTGGGAAGCAAGGAGACAAGGTTTATCAGTGCCCAGAGCTAATTCCGGGTTCAGCACAAGCAAACGTCGAGGTGTAGAAACCAAAGACGAGAGAACGAAGATAGAAGCATAATGCTCGGGTTTTCGCACTTACTCATGACGAGGCCGAGGTAGCAGAGGACGTGGTCACAGGTATGATTCTAGTTAACTTTGTGCCAACTTATGTGTTGTTTGACTGTGGCACATCCCATTCGTCTGTATCTCGTAGATTTTCCAAAGTACTTAAAACTATTCCAACCTTGTTAGACAACTCTTATAGGGTGTATGTTCCTAGTGGGAAGGTTTTAGTTTCCAACCTTATGCATAGGGGTTGCAAGGTAGAGATTGAGGGAGAGGAGTTGGATGTGAGCTTGATTCAGCTGAACATGGTGGACTTTGATATCATCTTGGGTATGGACTGGTTAGCTAGCAATTATGCCTTAGTGGACTGTCGAGAAAAGAGAGTTCAATTTGCGTTGCTAGAAAAAGCAGTGTTCCAATTCCAAAGCAGAGGAAGGGAGCCCAGTAGAGGATCAATGCCGATGATTTTAGAGGTTAGAGCTCGCAAGAGTCATCAGAAATGATGTAAGGTATACTTAGCGTATGTGGTGGATATTGAGAAGAAAGAACCGTGTATTGAAGACATAGAAGTAGTGAGGGAATTCAAGGAGGTCTTTCTGGAGAATCTGCCAGGCATACCACCGGAAAGGAAAGTGAATTTTGAGATCAATTTGATGCCAAGGGTTAAGCCAATTTCAAATGCCCCATACCGAATGGCACCAGCAGCATTGAAGGAGCTGAAAACCCAACATCAAGATTTGCTAGATAAGAAATTCATCCGTCCCAGTGTTTCTCTATGGGGATGCACCTGTCTTGTTTGTAAAGAAGAAGGAAGGTAGCATGAGGATGTGCATTGATTATCGGGAGTTGAACAAAATCACGGTGAAGAACAAGTACCCGTTGCCACGAATTGATGATTTATTTGATTAGCTAAAGGGGGCTAAGGTGTTCTCGAAGATAGACTTATGATCGGGATATCATCAGTTGCACATTAAGCCCGAGGACATACCGAATAGTGCTTTTAAAACTCACTATAGGCACTATGAGTTCTTGGTCATGCCTTTTGGTTTGACTAATACTCCTGCAGCGTTCATGGAGTTGATAAATAGAGTCATCAATGAAGAATTAGATAAGTTCGTGGTCGTGTTCATTGATGAAATTTTGCTGTACTCTCCATCGGAAGAAACTCACCAAGAGCATCTCAAGATAGTGTTGCAAAGGTTTCGTGAGCAGAAACTGTATGCAAAGTTCAGTAAATGTCAATTCTAGTTGAGGAGTCTAGCGTTTCTGGGCCATGTGATCTCGAAAGAAGGAGTTGCTATGGATTTTAAGAAGATTGAGACAATCCTTGATTGGCCTAGACTAACTACCGCTTCCGAGGTTAGAAGCTTCTTAGGTTTGGCAGGTTATTATCGACAGTTTGTTTAGGATTTCTCCAAGATAGCCACTCCTTTGACTCAACTTACTCAGAAAATGGTCTAATTCAAGTAGAATGATACATGCGAAAGGAGCTTCCAGGAGTTGAAGAGGTTGTTGACTTCTACACTAAGTTTAGCCTTACTCTCTAAAGTTATGGGTTTTACCATCTACAGTGATGTTTCAAAGAATGGACTGGGCTACGTGTTGATGCAAACTAGGAAAGTAATAGCTTACACATTGCGTTAGTTGAAACCCTATGAGCAGAACTACCTGACTCGTGATCTGGAGTTAGCAAAAGTGGTGTTCGTATTGAATATCTAGAGGCACTACCTATATGGTGAAACGTGTGAGGTCTTTACTAATCATCAGAGCTTGAAATATTTATTCACCCAAAAAGAGCTAAACATGAGGCAGAGGTGTTGGCTAAAATTAATTAAAGATTATAATTTGAAAATAAGCTATCATCCAGGAAAATCAAACTGCGTAGCTTATGCTCTCAGTAGGAAGGGAGTGGGAACCTTAGCAGCTTGTATCACTGAGCCAGAACAATTGATTTTAGAATTTGAAAAATTGGAGCTGGAAGTTGTGCAACCCGCATCGGGTTATTTGGCAGCCTTAATAGCCCAATCTTCTTTGATGGAGTGGATTAAGGAAGCACAACCTAGAGACGGGGAACTAGAGAAGAAGAGATCAGCAGCTCTCAATGGAGCACAACCAGAAATTTAGGTTCATGAGGATGGTAGTTTGTGGTTCTGAGGCAGTCTATGTGTTCCTAGTGATGAGGCCTTAATGGCAGAAGTGCTGAGGGAAGGTTATAATACGAAACTCTCAATTCATCCCGGAGGGACTAAGATGTAAAGGGATCTTAAAATGTATTTTTGGTGGAGTGGAATGAAGTGAGACATAGCTGACTTTGTATCTAAGTGTTTGGTATGTCAAGAGGTTAAGGTAGAACACCAAAGACTTGCAGGATTGTTGAAGCCTCTGGAGATTCCTCTTTGGAAGTGGGAGCACATTATCATGGATTTTGTCACAGGTTTACCGAGATCCAGGACTGGGAAGGACACTGTATGGGTTATAGTGGACCAATTGACTAAGTTATCCCATTTCTTGCCCATGAAGTTAGCTGCTTTGATGGAAGAACTGGTTTAACTGTATATGGATGCTATTGTTAGGTTACACGGGGTGCCAGTGAGTATTGTATGGAATAAAGATATTCGGTTTGTGTCTTATTTCTAGAAGAGCTTCAATGAAGCGATGGGAACCACTATTATTTTGAGCACTGCTTTTTACCCTCAGACTGATGGTCAATCTGAGAGAATGATTCAAACGTTGAAGGACATGCTATGAGCTTGTGTATTGGACTTCAAATGGAATTGGTTAGATAGTTTGACTTTGGTAGAGTTCTCCTACAACAATTGTTGGAAAGTATACCCTCTTAGACTAGGTTTCTGATGTTAATATCGAATATTTTAATAAAAGAATTTATTTTCAAAAATCGTTTGTGAATTTACTTTTTATTTGTGCATAATTTCGTTTGGAAAAGACCCATTGCGTTTAAATAAGTGATCCATGTAAATGGTGGTCTTTCACAGTAAGGTATGGATCACGGGTTATTTAAACACATAAACATTTGTTCTTCACCTATTGATGAGAATTGGAATCTCATCATGCTTAGGTTATTATGTTATGCATTCCAAATGGGGAATGGCTTACCTTTAGCCAATGAGTAGTCCACTCAATTCATGACATAAGCGTATTTCGAATACGTAGAACATGACCTATAGTAGTGGTTTCTGAAAGTACTATATGGTAGAAATCTAGACTACTACTGCTACAGCGTAGACTATGAAGGCATGGAAAGCGGGAAAACACGAAGCACATAGCGGAAGCGAACATAAAAAAAATTGGAAAATAAGAACATGGATTCCAAGGCAGGGCTAGCGCCAGTTTGGGTAGCCCTAGCCGGCACCGGTTATGCCCTGTCCCAATCCCGAGGTTTTAAAAACTTTACCTCCTTTCCTTGTTCTAAGTGTTGGCTGTACCAGAACGTGTGCAACCGGTGTAGGTGTGCTGGTAGAAGCCTCTGGTGCGATTTCTACAAGCCTTTTACTCCGCCTTTGCATGTATGTGAACGCCAAACTCTCGATCTTCCAGTATATGGCCTGCCTAACTACCGTTTGGTGAACAACTAACGAGCTTGGGAATTTTCTGGAGAGAGAGAGAGAAAGACGTCTGGCTATTCCACAGAGAAGAAGTCGTCTCTTTTTATGTGTCTAATTGCAACAACGTTGTTTCCAATCCTCCTATTTAACCTAAATAAAAACCCCTAGGTTAAATTAGACTAGGCCATTGGACTCTTGGTTTAACCTATTGGGCTTAATTAATTATTCTAGTTAGAACCAACTCAATGGCCCAACAAATAATTAATTTTTCAGCCCAAATAAACCAGTCCAATTAAATAAGCCTAAATCAGTTTAATCCCAGGTTAATCCCTAATTATTCAAACTGGGCCAAAGCCCTAAATAATTAATTAACCCACCAAACCAATTTAATTAATTCTCTCTCCATGGACCTATATTTTATTCTAGTCCAATAATTAAATTAGGCTACTTAAATAAAATAATTCCATTTAATTTAAGATCAATCCCTTAACTTGTATTTAATTAGGACTCACGGTCTATACTGGGGACTAAAAGACACACCGCCTTGACTACTAAAATGATCAAAATACCATTGCCATATAAATAGCTGTATTTTACATTTTAAATATTTCCTAATATCACTATAAGGAAATATTGACCCCAAGAACAATGTTGCATTAGCAAAGTCTCCGACCTACATGTGTAATGACTAAAATACCCCTCTATACATCGCCATACATTTAGAGAGGTGTTATACATTTAGAGAGGAAGAAGTATACTAACACCTCTCTAAATGACAGCTACCATCCTTAGGTCTCTAGTCCAATTATCCACGACCTCCTGGATTGTTTTCGCTTTCCAAGGGAGCTACCCTAAAGCAAACATCCAAGTCATGTTTCCCAGAGCCTTGGATATTCAAATCATTCAGACAATAACAGGGGGCGATATAGTATATAAACTATCTTGTACAAGTCAGTCTTAACTAACTAGTTACATATACCCAACATGCAAGTATATTGGCCCTACGATAGAACCTCAACTATAGCATATCAAAGTATATGCTTCCAGCTTCGTCAGACCACCAACTCATACTCAAGTCGTAGAGTATTAGTCCACGTTGTAGCAGTAGTAGTCTAGGTTTCTACCATATAGTACTTTTAAGAAACCACTACTGCAGGTCATGTTCTACGTATTCGAAATACACTTATGTCATGAAGTGAGTGGACTACTCACTGGCTAAAGGTAAGCCATTCTCAATTTAAAATTCACAACATAATAACCTAAACATGATGAAATTCCCATTCTCATTAAACGGTTAAGAAAAAAAGTTTATGTGCTAAGTAACTCGTGATCCATACCTTACTGTGAAAGACCTTCATTCACATGGACCACTTACTTAAACACAATGGGTCTTTTCCAAACGTAATTGTGCACAAATAAAATTGTAAATTCACAAACAATTTCTGAAAATAAATTTTTTTATTAAAACATTCGATTTTTACAATAGAAACCTAGTCTAAGAGGGCATACATCCTAACAATCTCCCACTTGCACTCTAAGACTAAGTAAGTCCGTAGGTGCCCACCCCTACGATATCTAAGTGTCTCTGGAAGACTTTCTCAGCCAAAGGCTTGGTGAATGGATCTACTAGATTGTTTTCGGAGGCAATCTGTTACACCATGACTTCCCATCTCTGGATGAAATCCCGGATTAGGTGGTACTTCCTCTCGATGTGCTTCCCCTTCTTGTGGTTCCTGGGTTCTTTTGATTGTGATACTACTCCAGTGTTGTCTCAATACATCACAATCGGTCTGTCCATATGTGGCACGACTCCAAGTTCTAAAAGGAACTTCCAGAGCCAGATTGCTTCCTTAGATGCCTCCAAAGCTGCCACATACTCAACTTCCACGGTTGAGTCAGCAATACAAGATTGCTTGATACTCCTCCATGAAATAGCTCCTCTAGATAAGGTGAAAACATATCTACTAGTGGATTTTCTCTCATCCTTATCCGCCTAGAAGTCTGAGTCTGTGTATCCTGTAGGAACCAAGTCATTAGCCCTGTAAACCAACATATAATCTCTCGTTCCCTTGAGGTACTTAAGTATATGCTTTATAGCTTGCTAATGAACCTCCCCAGGGTTTGACTGATATCTGCTAACCAACCTTACGACAAAGCAGATATCTGGCCTAGTACACAGCATGGCGTACATGAGACTTCCCACAGCCGAAGCGTAGGAAATCCTACTCATTCTGTCATTTTCTTCTTGAGACATAGGACAATCCCTTGAAGAAAATGACAACCCATGTCTGTAAGGGATTAGAGCTCCCTTGCATGAGTCCATGCTGTACTTGGCCAGCATCTTCTCAATGTATGCTGCTTAGGATAATCCTAACATTCTCTGCTTCCTATTTCTAAGAAGTCTAATCCCAAGAATGTAGCTGGCTTCTCCCAAATCCTTCATACTGAATTAACTAGACAGCCAAACCTTTGTAGATGACAATGACCCTATATCATTTCCAATGAGTAAAATGTCATCTACATACAAGACAAGAAACCATATTAATGCCTTCAAGTTTCCTGTACATGAATGGTTCATCCTCGTTTTGAATGAAACCATAAGACTTTACAGTCTCATCAAAATGAATGTTCCATGCTCTCGATGCCTGCTTAAGTCCATAAATGGACTTCTTAAGCTTGCAAACCATATGTTATTGGCCTTCAACAATAAAGCCTTCTAGTTGGGACATATAGATGTCTTCGCTAAGATGGCCATTTAAAAATACCGTCTTGACATCCATTTGCCATATGTCGTAGTCATAGTGACATGCGATGGTAAGGAGGTTACGGATGGATTTAAGCATGGCTACCGGGGAAAAGATTTCCTCATAATCAATTCCCTCTTTCTGAGTATACCCTTTTGCCATAAGCCTAGCTTTGAAGGATTCCACCTTCCCATCCGCTCCCCTCTTTATCTTGTACACCCACTTACACCCAATGAGTTTTATCCCTTCAGGTGAAGCTACAAGATCCTAAACTTGATTGAAGTACATAGACTCAATCTCGACTTTTATTGCTTCATGCCATAGATTTACATCGGCATCAGTAATAGCCTCCTCGTATCTAGTGGGGTCTTGTTCCTGATGGTCGGAGACCAGATCAAAAGCTTCTCCAGTCCATCTCTCCGGAACCCTAGACATTCTCCCACTACGACGATGCTCCATTTGTATAGGCTCTTAAGGGTGTGCCTCTTCTTGTTCCACAATCGAATTAGAAGAAGTTGATTCCGTAAGTAACCTCTCTTTAAGTTCCAACCTAGTTGAACCTTTCGTGGAAGTACTTTGATTATCTTCTAAGTATCTAACATTGGTACTAATTAGTACTTTCTGCTCCTTAGGATGATAAAAGTAACCACCATTTGTCCCTTTTGGATACCAACAAAATAGCATAATTCTGATCTTGGTTTCAACTTGTCTCCCTTGACTAGTACATAAGCTGGACAACCCCATATCCTGAGATGATTCAGACTTGGCTTACGCCTAGTCCACATCTCATAGGGAGTCCTAGGTACTGACTTGGAAGGCACTAAGTTTAGAATATATACCGTTGTTTCCAAGGCATATCCCCAAAAAGACACTGGAAAAGTAGCATGAGATATCATGCTTCGGACCATTTCCATCAATGTCCTATTCCTTCTTTCAGCTACTCCATTCTGTTGGGGTGTCCCCGGCGCAAAGAGTTGGGATACTATCCCATGATATACCATGTAGTCCTTAAATTCACCCAGAAAATACTCTCCACCACGATCTGATCGTAAGGTTTTGATTAATTTGCCTGTTCGACGCTCCACTTCAGCCTTAAACTCCTTAAATTTATCAAAAGAGTCAGACTTGCACCTCATCAGGTAAATATAACTGAACCTTGTACAATCATCCGTGAAAGTGATGTAGTACTCAAAACCTCATCTAGCTAGTGTAGACAAGGGACCACACACATCAGTGTGAATAAGACTCAATACCTCCTTGGCTCTATTTGCCTTTGGGGTAAATGACCTTTTGGTCATCTTTTCCATTAGGCAGGATTCACATTAAGGCCAATTTTCCAGTCTTAATGAGCCCAAAGGCCCATCATAAATTAGCCTCTAAATCCTGGTTGAGTTGATATGACCCAACCTTAGATGCTAAATGTATGAGTCATTAACATTAGTCTTTCTCTTCTTAGTTAAAGGTTCAGATTGAGCGTTATTTGATTGATTGTTAATAGGGTTTAAGAAGAATAGATTTCCATACATGTGCCTAGCACATAAAATTTCTCTATTTCTACTGATAGAAATACCAGAATAGAAAAAGATAGAATATCCTTGATTTATTAGTTTTGCAACTGAAATCAAATTCTGACAAAACCCAGGTACATATAACATATCTTTTAAAGCCACTATTCTATTACAATAAAAAATAAGATCCAACCCTCCTACTGCAAGGACATAGACTTGTGCTTCATTTCCCACACGTAGCCCATGTTCGCCCTTCTTGAGTCTTCTAATCTTTCTAAACCCTTGCAAAGAGTTACAAATATGATCAATGGCTCCTAAATCAATAATTCAAGTAGAAGTTGATCCAACCATTGATATAGATTCTAGATAAAAAACATTACCTATAGGGTTTTTCTTGGCTTGAAAATCTGGACACTCCTTTTTCCAGTGTCCCTTCTTTCCATATTTGAAACACTTGCCATTTGATTTGTCTTTAGGCTGGGTCTTGGGTTGGGCCGCTACGTTTCCCTTCTTCCTTTTGAACTTTCTGGGCTTGGGCCCAGTTCTTGAGGAAGACGTATTAGCAATCATGGCCTTTGATTGAAGCTTCATGACCTTCTCTGCCATCTGCAGTTCTTTCATTAACTTAGTTAAACTCATGTTTAACTTGTTCATGTTATAATTCAACTTGAATTGAGTAAAGCAACCCGGTAGAAATTCGAGAACCATATCACTTGGCTCTCGGGGTCAATAATAGCCCATAAGATTTTTGCTTCCTCGAAAGTAGCAATCATCTTGAGCATGTGCTCTCTGACTGATGCTCCCGCAGCCATCTTAGTGTTGATTATAGTTCGAAGAGCTTCTTACCTTGCGGGCCGGCTCTTATCTGTGAATATTGTGGCCAATGACTGACTAATATCATACGCAGAAGCCATGTGCTTGTGTTTTAATTGGAGAACATTAGACATGGAGGCTAACATATAGCAGCGTACCATTTTGTCAGCCTTCTTCCACACCTTCTTAGCCTCTCGCTCTTGGTGGTGGAACCTTCCCCGATCACTGGGTAGGTCTCGTAAAGGACATACTTATACTCTTCGACTGTGAGTATTATGTCCAGGTTCCTCTTCCAATCCACATAGTTTGGTCCCGTTAGCTTATTCTCCTTGAGAATAACGGCCAATGGGCTAAAAGAACCCCCCACCATTTTTGAAAAATCGAAAAATAAAAGAAAAAGATTTAGTTTGTGAAAACAAAATAAATTTGTGCATCGAAATTAATTTGGCTCTTAGGAAAACTGACATAATTCCTTAGGAAGATTAATAATTCTCTAAACTAAGTGTACTAACCACTACAAATGAATTTCTCTTCTAGATAATGATCTAGAGGATAACTCCATCGAGGGGATGGTCGTTTCCTCTCATTTCTTATGAACATACCTTGCACTATAACCTCCAATGTGGGCTGGCCGATTATAGTACGTGTCTCGGGTTATTAATTACATCCCTCCGTTAGATCTAGATCCTTGTGGTATCCCCATCCTATATGGGTTCACTTCTAGGGTGACGCAAGGGAACCCACGATCTCTAATGAGGATCGTGATGGAAGCCGTGGGGCCGTTGGAACTCCTCTCCCACTCAATCTTTTAAAATAAAGATTTTTGTGAAAAATATCCTTTTGAAATTTTTATTAAATTTTTCCTTAACTCAAAAATAACATATCTAAATCCATTAAAATCTCTATGTCAAGGTTTATATCCTTTGAGAGATTTTTCCATGGACTAATTTTATTTAAGTTAAAAACTTAATGATTTCAAAAATTTTCCAATTAAAACTTTCTAGAGACTTTGGTCTCAATTTTATTTGACAAAACGATTTTTCTTGTGCAAAATAAAACAAAATGGCTTTCTATTTTAACTTACAAAAATATCTAAATTCAATATATTTTCTATGTCAATGATTAAATCCTTTGAGAAAATATCTAAGGATTAATTTTTGTTCAAATTAAAATAATCATTTAATTTTTAAATAAAATTATTTTTCTTGTCAAAAGGTGTTCCCAAAGACTTTGGTCTTTGAGAAAATGCGCACATAGGTACACAAAAAAAATAGCATGCTTGAAAACAGTAGACGTTTTCATTCTTTTTTATTTTTAAACCTAAGTGCCCAAATAATAGAATTAAACACATTAATTAATTAATTAATGGTCTTGTTTAATCCTAAAATCCATTACTAATGTTTTCATGCAAAAATATTCCAAGAATATTGACTATTGCAAAAATATTAACTTCGTCTGGTATGAGATTCAAAATGGAAGAAAAAAAACAAAAGAAAATTGCAAAAAAAAACTATCGGTCCATGTACACCCGCCACATTGGATCGGCACCCTTTTGCTCTACGGTCCACCGCGAGCTGATGCACCAGCCGCACCAAATCGCTCGCCTGATGGACTACCCAAGCCCGCGACCCGCTCCAGCACTCCACTCGCGTGCGTATCCGATTTGCTCCGTTTGACCCGCGCGCTGCACCGAAAGCAATTGCAAATTGCACGGTGGCTTCAAGCCGATCCCACGCCCAGCCGAACCTCTGTGGCTCCAGACACAAAATAATGCTGGCGGCTCGACTCCGACGGCAGCTTAGGAATAGTGACCTTCTTCTTCATTTTTTCTGCGCGCAAAAATTTTTTTTTTCTCCGTTCTGATTTTTCTGCTCTCTTCTCCAGTGGCTTCTTGGCCGTTTTGCATTACAAAAAAAAAACATCCAAACCAAAACACATCCGCCTATACCCTTCCAAATTGGGTTTACATGGTTGTTCTATGAAAGCATAAAATTTTTTCCGTAGGCCTATGCTTCCACTGTGAAGCTTACAAGAATACCTATCCCATACCAAAATAGCGAAAGATCACAGGCTTAAGTACTAAACAATGGTCTTCTCCATTTTTATTAACTAACATGCTCCCTAAGTTGATCAAAACACATGCTTTGATACCACTTTGATGGTTTGAAAGAAAACAGAGAGCATGCTCGCAGGAATGGGAAAAAAAGGAGAAAAAAAAATCAAAGAACAATAGCAGCACGGAAGCATTTATGTGAAACCCCGGTCAAAACCAACCTTAGAGTAAGGGGGTTGGGATGCATATCATATTTTATTTCATGGTTAAATATATTTTCATATGATTTTTATGTGTTTTGGATTCGGGTTTTATTGTCTCGAAGTCTTGTTGGTGAGTATTGTGTGAGAGGGGCAAGATGGTAATTTTTGCCCGAGGTGAAAATAGGGAGATAGCCTGTGGGTTGAATAGAAAATAATTTTCTAGTGAAAATATCAACAAGAGTTATTGTGGTGTAGTGGTTAGAGCTTTGAAATTAATTCTTAGGGTTTTGGGTTCAAATTCCATCATAGAAGCTTTAGCTAGATTAAATTTTATTTTTGTTTAGTGGAGGAAATTCCGGTCTTATGAGCTTAGAGTAAGGTAGGGATGATGGTCCTAAGAGAGACATGTTAGGAGTATTCTCGTTCCACTCCTTTACTCTACTCGAATTTCTTAAAGGGAATTCATTTTCCCTTGATCCTTAATTTTCCTCAATTTTCAACTCCTTGGTTTGATCAAGATGTTCTATCCATTTTCTTTCCAGAAATTTCAGTAAAATGCTGTGATCTTGTGAGATCAAAATGTCCTAGTAAAAGGCTTCTCATGGTCTGAAAAATGTGGAAGAATGGTAGGAAATTCCAAGGGGAAAAATCCCTCTAGTAAGCTTGCTAAAATTTCACTCTAGACTAGTTCATCTTACTTCTTAGAATGAGCTGAAATTTTTCAGCTTGTTGTACCTTCAAATTGTCGAGCTTCTTAGCTGAATTTCCCTCCCAAATGCTGCCAGAAAAATGGCCTTAAGATCAGTTTGAAACATGAATTATTTCTGCCATTTTCGGGCTGCACAAAGGCTGTGCAAAACCAGTGAAAATTCTGGGCAAAATCGCTACTTTGGAGGTCCAAAACCAAGCTGATTTCTTCCAGATTTTGTTCAGTACCTTAGCCATGTTTTTCCTCCATAAAGAAGGCTGGAAACCAGCCTTGAATACCCCAGAAATCCCCCTTCAAGCTCTCTGCAAATTCGCTGGAAGTGGCAGCCGAAAATCTGCCCAGAAATTTCTGTTCAGCGAAATTCTGGGCAGTCCAAACTTCCAGCTTTGTTTCCTATTTTTCTTCCAGCCGAAACACCAGCCCTAATCTGTCAAAACCTTCCTTAAACCTCCATTAACAGAGCTCCATTGTTTCCCTCAAGCTTCTGGACGAAAGGCAGCAATGGTTGTCCGAAAATCTCTCCAACAAATCCCTGCAATTTAGCTTGATTGGTTTCCAAAATTCCAGCCACCCTTGTTTAGCAACCTTCCATAATATATCACTCAATTGACCAGACCTCTTCTTCATCATTGTGCACCTTAATTTTGGCCACCATAAGCTCCCATGAACCAGCTTTAATCCCACAGAAATTCTGCTCAAACAGTCGACCATGGCAGACTTCCAAAGCTGTCCAACAATCAAGATATTCTTAGAATATTTAGTTTCCAAATTCACTTCCTAAAAATATTCTTCAAGGATTGTAATAACTAACCTTTCCTTTTCCCTTCCAAATTAGAGAATCAACCTCCTAAACCCTACAAAAATTTGTCCAGCTCTATCTCTCACAAAAATTCGGCAGCTACACATTACCATCTCTCGATTTTCTTCAATCTCCAAGAACACACACACTACACCAAGAACACCTACCTCTTCCCTACACCTAATACCCCTCCAAACCATCTCTAAACCTTCCAGATTTGACCTACTCACTGCTGTGAGTCCATCAACACCATTCTTAACATCAAACTCCACGAATTATCTTGCTACTTCGGATCAAAACCAGAAATTTCTGTTAAGGTCAAGAACACCTTCAAGGTAAATTTATTCTAACAACTTCATCTCCTCCAATTTTGATCTCTAGTGAGAGCCTATGTGAATAAACATGCTAATGGTCTCTCTCTCTCTCTCATTCTCTCTCTCTCTCTCATGGCCAAAAATTCCCCTCTCTTGGCCGAATGACTTTTCCTCCCATGAACATGCTTTCACCATCTCTCATGGACAAAGTTAGACATCTAGGAGTTGAGATCTACTCTAAACTCCTTCGAGGCATTCATTAATTAAGTAAGTACCATCAATCCTTCTTTTAAACTCTAGAATTATGTCTCTAGGGTGATAATGATAATAGGTGGATGGTGATATGATTTGAGTATATATATATATATATATATATATATATATATTGTTGAGATTGGAGTATGAATATATGTATGATTGTGAAGGAGATGGGATTTATGCATGGAAGGATTGTCTTGGATAATTATATGATGATTTGAGGTTGATGCATGTCATTAGTATATGTGATGAAGTATGCTAGAGATTATGTCACCATTGGTGAATAGGGTTTATATTCATGATGGATTAATATTGAAGCCATGATCATGTTTATGCTAGTAGGAGTTAGATCATGTGTTGATAAATTGAGATCTAATCTTGTATGCATGATTGGGATGATTTGATGAATTAAAAGATTATGTATGTATTGATTGTGGTTAGCCATGGGAATTTGATCATGATCTAGTTGTCCCCAAACAAATTTTTACTTCATGAATAAAATATTCAATAAAATAATTTCTCTTGGTATTTTCGAAAAAAAACCCTAGGAATGGTAGATTTGGATTATCATATATATATAGGATATTTTAGTCAAGCAAATAATGATTTTTGCTAGAAAAATAATATATATATATATATATATATATGTATATATTACTTAATATAATGAGATCAATTAAAGCCTTTATGAAAATAATTACAATTAGTAGAATATATATTACTAAAAATTTAACTATTATCTTCTAATCAAAACTCCTTAAGAATTTATTTAATATTGTTCAAGTGAGATTCATTAAATTTATTTTCAACTAATTTTAGCTACTAATTATTTTCTAACAACTAAATTATTAATAAATCCATATTTTATTTAAAACTACCTAGAACTCTTGATCAAATAAACTCTAAATTTTCCCTAACAAGATTTAAGCTTTCAACTTATTAAATTTATTTCCCAAACCATTAATTATTTTAAATAATTGTGCTAGACTCAACTCTTAAACCTATTTACTTATTGTTTAACCTTAAAGCTTGGGACACTAGGATCATTGTAGTAGTAAGTTGAGTCGATTTAAAATTAAGGAAGTAGTTTGTGGCTTGAAATTGATTGTGATTTGTATTTGCCCATGTGGGGTTAGGTCTGCCGTTGGAGACCTTGTTATTGTGAGCAAGAATCAGGTAAGCTCCTGCATAGAACCTGTTTGATGCAAAATGTTTATTATGGCAAGCCAAGTGTAGAGTGCATAGACACTCATTTATGTAAAGGCAATTGAGGGTTAAATCCTTTCTTATTTCAAACATTTGAATTATTTAAAAGCCAATGAGAAGATTTACTTAAACTCAAACTCTTTCTAAAACTGATTTTGTTAAAGACTTTGGAAAACCCATAAATTGCCATTTTCATGTGGAACAGTGTTTTGTTCATTTTATCCCAAGTGGGAAACGTCGTTGAGTACTCAATAAGGGTGGACTACTAGGACTAGTCTTTGAAGGGTTAGGGTAAGTCTCTCAGTAGGTGGCCACCTCTGAGGGGTGAGTCATTCCCGGATAAGATGTCAGTCCAGTAAGTCGTGCTGGTCCAAGCTAGCAGTTTGTTTTCAGTCAAGTGACTATGGTTTGCCGGAATGGACACCCGGTTGTTGTTTGGGTATAGAGAAAGAGGAGTATCTTGCCCAGTAGGCCGATCACCTACTTTTGTCAGTCTGCACAAAGTGTCGGCATTCTGACCGGTTATGGGGCCCAACGTGTGGTAACCCATATCCCTTTCTTTCGAGTGGTTGATTTTATTACTTATGTATGGCTGGGAAAGCCAAAACGCCACTCTTGCTTTTAACTAATGTTATTACTTCCCAGTATTTCTCTTATAAAGGTTTCACACTTTGCATCCACGAACTGTTTTCACTAAACACCCAAAGCACACACGGACTTACTGAGATTTTTGTCTCACCACCATTTCATCATGATTTCAAGTCCATCCTGCTGTGGGCATGAGTAGCTATATATTGTCTGCTTTGGAAGAATTTTCTGAGGATTTATTTTGTGTAATGTTGGGAGAGCTGAGAGCGGATGAATTTTTATTATGGATTTATTTTGAGTATTTTTGGATTTATTATTATTTCTTTCGGATTGTAATAAATTTTAAGTTGAAGTATCATTTTATTTTCGCTATTATATTTGTGTGTCCTCGTTATAAAGACCCCTTGTCCTTTGGACAGGGCGACATCCTTGGCCCTGGCGGGCCTAGGTAGCGGGGTGTTACAATTTAGACCATACCTTTACATGCCTTAAACCTTTTAGGTTGTGAAAGAATGGATTGAACCACAAGGATAGCCTCTTCTTGTCCGCTTAATGAAGCTTCCGGTTGAAATCCCACTAACCTCCTACTTCTCCTCGTTTGCATGAACGCTAAGCTTTTCGGATTACGGAATATTCCACTACCTCAATCCTTGTTGGTGAAACAAAGGGTGAGGAGTAGTGGTTTCAATGTTCTTGATTTCTTTTGCTATTGATTAGCAAATACCAAGAACAAAACAAGAGAAAGGAGAGACACAAGTGAGAGTCACGAGAGAGAGAGAGAGAGAGAGAGAGAGGGAAGCTTGGGAAAAATAGGGTTTTTTCTTCTCTAAGAGGCGTGAGTAGTCTTAGCCAAAACTAGGTCTCTGATCTTTGATAACAATATCCCCAAGGATATGATATTTCAAGTATCCGGATGTTATCAACAGAGTAAGTTTGGCTTAACCCTAAACTCTTCTGAACCGTATCTGGAAAAAACCCTATGGTCCAAGCTATTGGGCCAAAATAATATTTATTATTTTTCTTAGACCCAAAAAGCCCAAAATAATAAACATTAATTATTTATTTCCTGGGCTTGTAGAAATAACCCAATAAACAATTAATGAGCCCAAATTAACCAAAATAATTAAACATTAATTATTTATTTCTTGGGCTTATATAAATAACCCAATAAATAATTAAACATGAATTATTTTCCTCTAGTTTAAGCCCAGGTTAATTTTCTAATTATTCAAACTGGACCTAAACCCTAAATAATTAATTAACCAATTAAACTAGATAATAAATTTCTCTAAATTTATTTTTATTCCAATTCAATAATAAATTAGACTTCCTGAATAAAATAAAATCATCTTTAACAAAGACCAATTCCTCAACCTAAAATTAATTAGGACTTACAAGCTATTCCGAAGACCAAAAAGACACATCGCCTTAGCTACTAAAATGACCAAAATACCCCTGCTACATAAATAGCTGTATTTTACATTTTAAATATTTCCTAATATCACCATAAGAAAATATTGACCCTAAGGACAATGCTGCGTTAGCAAAGTCTTCGACCTACAGGTGAAATAACTAAAATACCCTTATATACATCACCGTATATTTAGAGAGGAAAAAGCGTACTAACACCTCTCTAAATGACATCTACCATCCTTAGACTTCTAATCCAATGATCCACGACTTCCTGGAGTGTTTCTGCTTTCCAAGGAAGCTACCCTAAAGCAAACATCCAAGTTATGTTTCCCAGGGCCCTGGACATTTTAGGTCATACAGAAAACCACAAGGGGCGATATCGTGTAAAAACTATCTTGTACAAGTCTGTCTTAACTAACTAGTTACATATACCCAATATGCAAGTATATTGGTTCTACAATAGAACCTCAACTATAGCATATCAAAGTATATGCTTCCAACTTCGTCAGACCACCAACTCATCCTCAAGTCATAGAGTACTAGTCTGTTGGGATGTATGCCCTCTTAGACTAGGTTTCTGATGTAAAAATCGAATGTTTTAATAAAAGAATTTATTTTCATAAATTGTTTGTGAATTTACAATTTTATTTGTGCGCAATTACGTTTGGAAAAGACCCATTGTGTTTAAGTAAGTGATCCATGTGAATGGAGGTATTTCACAGTAAGGTATGGATCACGGGTTACTTAGCACATAAACTTTTGTTCTTAACCGATTGATGAGAATGGGAATCTCATCATATTTAGGTTATTATGTTGTGAATTCTAAATGGGGAATGGCTTACCTTTAGCCAGTGAGTAGTCTACTCACTTCATGACATAAGCGTTTTTCGAATACGTAGAACAGGACATGTAGTAGTGGTTTCTTAAAAGTACTATATGGTAAAAACCTAGACTACTACTGCTACAGCGTAGACTAATACTCTACGACTTGAGTATGAGTTGGTAGTCTGACGAAGCTGGAAGCATATACTTTGATATGCTATAGTTGAGGTTCTATCGTAGAGCCAATATACTTGCATGTTGGGTATGTGTGACTAGTTAGTTAAGACAGACTTGTACAAAATAGTTTTTATACTATATCGCCCCCTGTGGTTGTCTGAATGATTTGAATATCCAAGGCTCTGGGAAACATGACTTGGATGTTTGCTTTAGAGTAGCTCCCATGGAAAGCGAAAACAATCCAGGAGGTCGTGGATCATTGGACAAGAGACCTAAGGATGGTAGATGTCATTTAGAGAGGTGTTAGTACACATCTTTCTCTTTAAATGTATGGCGATGTATAGAGGGGTATTTTAGTCATTATACCTGTAGGTCAGAGACTTTGCTAACGCAACATTGTCCTTGGGGTCAATATTTTCATATAGTAATATTAGAAAATATTTAAAATGCAAAATACAGCTATTTATATGGAAAGAGTATTTTGATCATTTTAGTAGCCAAGGCGGTGTGTCTTTTGGTCCCCAGTATAGACCGTGAGTCCTAATTAAATACGAGTTAAGGGATTGATCTTAAATTAAATGGAATTATTTTATTTAAATAGCCTAATTTAATTATCGGGCTAGAATAAAATAAAGGTCCATGGAGAGACAATTAATTAAATTGCTTTAGTGGGTTAATTAATTATTCAGGGCTTTGGCCTAGTTTGAATAATTAGGGATTAACCTGAGATTAAACTGATTTAGGCTTATTTAATTAGACTGATTTATTTGGGCTGAAAAATTAATTATATTGTTGGGTCATTGAGTTGGTTCTAACTAGAATAATTAATTAAGCCCAATAGGTTAAACCAAGAGTCCAATGGCCTAATCCAGTTTAACCTAGGCTTTTTTATTTAGGTTAAACAGGAGTATTGGAAACAACGTTGTTGCAATTAGACACATAAAAAGAAACGGCTTCTTCTATGTGGAATAGCCAGACGTCTCTCTCTCTCTCCAGAAAATTCCCTAGCTCGTTAGTTGTTCACCAAACGGTAGTTAAGCAGGCCATATACTGGAAGACCAAGAGTTTGACATTCACATACATGCAGAGGCGGAGTAGAAGGCTTGCAAGAATTACACCAGAGGCTTCTACCAGCACACCTACACCGGTTTCACACATTCCGATACAGCCAACAATTAGAACGAGGAATAGAGGTAAAGTTTTTAAAACCTCGGGATTAGGACAGGGCGTAATCGGTGCCGGCTAGGGCTGCCCGAGCCGACGCCGACCCTACCCTGGAATCCTTGTTCTTGTTTTCCAATTTTTTTATGTTCGCTTCCGCTATGTGCTTCGTGTTTTCCCACTTTCCATGCCTTCATAGTCTACGCTATAGCAGTAGTAGTCTAGATTTCTACCATATAGTACTTTCAGAAACCACTACTACAGGTCATGTTCTACGTATTCGAAATACGCTTATGTCATGAATTGAGTGGACTACTCATTGGCTAAAGGTAAGCCATTCCCCATTTGGAATTCATAACATAATAACCTAAACATGATGAGATTCCTATTCTCATCAATAGGTCAAGAACAAATGTTTATGTGTTTAAATAACCCGTGATCTATACCTTACTGTGAAAGACCACCATTCACATGGATACTTATTTAAACACAATGGGTCTTTTCCAAACGAAATTATGCACAAATAAAAAGTAAATTTACAAACGATTTCTGAAAATAAATTCTTTTATTAAAATATTCGATATTTACATCAGAAACCAAGTCTAAGAGGGCATACTTTCCAACAATTGTTGTAGGAGAACTCTACCAAAGTCAAACTATCTAACCAATTCCATTTGAAGTCCAATACACAAGCTCATAGCATGTCCTTCAACGTCTGAATCATTCTCTCAAATTGGCCATCAGTCTGAGGGTAAAAAGCATTGCTCAAAATAATAGTGGTTCCCATCGCTTCATTGAAGCTCTTCCAGAAATGAGACACAAACCGAATATCTTTATTCCATACAATACTCACTGGCACCCCGTGTAACCTAACAATAGCATCCATATAAAGTTGAACCAGTTCTTCCATCAAAGCAGTTAACTTCATGGGCAAGAAATGGGATAACTTAGTCAATTAGTCCACTATAACCCATACAGTGTCCTTCCCAGTCCTGGATCTCGGTAAACCTGTGACAAAATCCATGATAATGTGCTACCACTTCCAAAGAGGAATCTCCAGAGGCTTCACCAATCCTGCAAGTCTTTGGTGTTCTACCTTAACCTGTTGACATCCCAAACACTTAGATACAAAGTCAGCTATGTCTCACTTCATTCCACTCCACCAAAAATACATTTTAAGATCCCTTTACATCTTAGTCCCTCTGGGATGAATTGAGAGTTTCATATTATAACCTTCCCTCAGCACTTCTGCCATTAAGGCCTCATCACTAGGAACACATAGACTGCCTCAGAACCACAAACTACGATCCTCATGAACCTAAAATTCTGGTTGTGCTCTATTGAGAGCTGTTGATCTCTTCTTCTCTAGTTCCCCATCTCTAGGTTGTGCTTTCTTAATCCGCTCCATCAAAGAAGATTGGGCTATTAAGGCTGCCAAATAACCCGATGTGGGTTGCACAACTTCCAGCTCCAACTTTTCGAATTCTAAAATCAATTGTTCCTGCTCAGTGATACAAGCTACTAAGGTTCCCACTCCCTTCCTACTGAGAGCATAAGCTACACAGTTTGATTTTCCTGGATGATAGCTTATTTTCAAATTATAATCTTTAATTAATTTTAGCCAACGCCTCTGCCTCATGTTTAGCTCTTTTTGGGTGAATAAATATTTCAAGCTCTGATGATCAGTAAAGACTTCACACGTTTCACCATATAGGTAGTGCCTCCAGATATTCAATACAAACACCACTTCTGCTAACTCCAGATCATGAGTCAAGTAGTTCTGCTCGTAGGGTTTCAACTAACGCAATGTGTAAGCTATTACTTTCCTATTTTGCATCAACACGCAGCCCAGTCCATTCTTTGAAACATCACTGTAGATGGTAAAACCCCTAACTTCAGAGAGTAAGGCTAAACTTGGTGCAGAAGTCAACAACCTCTTCAACTCCTGGAAGCTCCTTTCGCACGTATCATTCTACTTGAATTAGACCATTTTCCGAGTAAGCTAAGTCAAAGGAGTGGCCATCTTGGAGAAATCCTAAACAAACTTTCGATAATAACCTGCCAAACCCAAGAAGCTTCTAACCTCGGAAGCGGTAGTTAGTCTAGGCCAATCAAGGATTGTCTCAATCTTCTTAAAATCCACAGCAACTCCTTCCTTCGAGATCACATGGCCCAAAAACGCTAGACTCCTCAACCAAAATTGACATTTACTGAACTTTGCATATAGTTTCTGCTCAAGAAACCTTGGCAACACTATCTTGAGATGCTCTTGATGAGTTTCTTCCTATGGAGAGTACACCAAAATTTCATCAATGAACACGACCATGAACTTATCTAATTCGTCATTGACAACTCTATTTATCAACTCCATGAACGCTGCAGGAGTATTAGTCAAACCAAAAGGCATGACCAAGAACTCATAGTGCCTATAGCGAGTTTTAAAAGCATTATTCGGTATGTCCTCAGGCTTAATGTGCAACTGATGATATCCCGATCGTAAGTCTATCTTCGAGAACACCTTAGCCCCCTTTAGTTAATCAAATAAATCATCAATTCATGGCAACGAGTACTTGTTCTTCACCGTGATTTTGTTCAACTCCCGATAATCAATGCACATCCTCATGCTACCTTCCTTCTTCTTTACAAACAAGACAGGTGCACCCCCATAGAGAAACATTGGGACGGATGAATTTCTTATCTAGCAAATCTTGAAGTTGGGTTTTCAGCTCCTTCAATGCTACTGGTGCCATTCGGTATGGGGCATTTGAAATTGGCTCAACCCCTGGCATCAAATTGATCTCAAAATTCACTTTCCTTTCCGGTGGTATGCCTAGTAGATTCTCCAGAAAGAACTCCTTGAATTCCCTCACTACTTCTATGTTTCAATACACGGTTCTTTCTTCTCAATATCCACCACATACGTTAAGTATACCTTACATCCTTTTTGAAAACTCTTGCAAGCTCTAACCTTTGAAATCATCGGCATTGATCCTCTACTGGGCTCCCTTCCTCTGCTTTGGAATTGGAACACTGCTTTTTCTAGCAACGCAACCTGAACTCTCTTTTCTCGACAGTCCACTAAGGCATAATTGCTAGCTAACCAGTCCATACCCAAGATGATATCAAAGTCCACCATGTTCAGCTGAATCAAGCTCATATCCAACTCCTCTCCCTCAATCTCTACCTTGCAACCCCTATGCATAAGGTTGGAAACCAAAACCTTCCCACTAGGAACATACACCCTATAAGAGTTGTCTAACAAGGTTGGAATAGTTTTAAGTACTTTGGTAAATCTACGAGATACAGACGAATGGGATGTGACACAGTCAAACAACACATAAATTGGCACAAAGTTATCCAGAATCGTACTTGTGACCACGTCCTCTGCTGCCTCGGCCTCGTCATGAGTAAGTGCGAAAACCCGAGCATTATGCTTCTATCTCCGCTCTCTCGTCTTTGGTTTCTGCACCTCGACATTTGCTTGTGCTGAACCCAGAATTAGCTCTGGGCACTAATAAACCTTGTCTCCTTACTTCCCACACCTGAAGCAACTATCTGAGGCCTAACTACACTCTCCTGGATGCCTCCTGCCACAGTTAGTGCACGTATTTCACAGCGTGTTATACTTCTTATACTCTAAAAAAGCTTCTAACTGAGGGATTCATGTGGCATAATGGCAATGGTGAACTTCATCTCCACATCCAAACTCCAAATTTAGAAATCTGATGCAAATCAATTCAATAGGAGCAAAGCACAAAACAAAGCACCAAGGAATGGTATCGATTGGAAAGTATATTCACTATCTATTTAGAAAATAATCAATTCGAAGAGGAGTTTTTAATAGCATATTCATGACATTGATGGTAGATTGACTTCAAAATCTCTTTGGCAGGAAAAGAATTGCTTTGGTAATATCTCTAGTCATTATTTACGTCCATGCAGTCTTCTATAGTAGCTACTTCGGCATCAATTCGAGATGGTAAAGGTCTTAATGTTTTACGTACAATCTGTAGGATCAAATATCACACAAGTGCAACGAAAAATTAATAATTTATCAGAGATTAGGATCACATGCATACTTTTTCTTCTTGGATTAAAAGAAACTATAACAATAACAAGATTTGGTTTATTAGTAGGTCGTCCATGATTTGTAAAATTCAAGAATATACCAACTACAAGACCCAACAAATCTCTACTCCTATGCATAAAACATATATAATAACTGAAATTTTTTACCTTCCAAGGTATTTTCTCAACTTTACAAATCAAACTATCGGTGAAAGTAGGAAGAATTATTTTTTTTAGGAAGAAAACTGAGAGAGAGAGAGAGAGAAAGAGAGAGAGAGAGAGCTAGAAAAAAAGCTGGCAGCTAGGGCTCCCCCAACCTTACATTTGACTGGCTATGAGGATTTATTGTAACCGTCGGAATAGGTAGACCAAATACGATGGTTTATTATAACCATTGTTTTTAGTCTAATTATAACAAAGCCCCTCAAAATTATTTTAATTTTTATCTGATTATTTTCAAATTTAGTCACATACTATTGGTAATAATTATAATAAATGTAACAGCTGGATCGTTAATTTGATATCTTTATATTTGTAAATACTAAGATATCTTTCTATTTTATAGATATTACTGTACAAATGTGATAAAATAAAACAAATGACCTTCAAATTTGGTCACTAAACTTGTTTTAACTTTATAAATATATGTAATGGTTAGATCATTGATTTTTCAAATACATTTTTGTTTATGATTTATTAAAAAATTAAGTAATAAAGTAATAATATTTTTTGCATACATTCTCAATACGTGACACTAATTTTGAAAGTGAAAAATCCATTGCAAAGATTTCTAAAAAATTATGTGACATTTTTAGCACATTTTTTATTTTATTTTCTCCTTCTATTTCTCCTTTCTCTCTAGCGTGAGTTACTAGAAATAGATCGACAAAATATTTGAGAACTAAAATAATATGCCAAAAATAATTTGAGGAAAAAATTATAATTACCCTATTGAACTAAATAAATTTATACAAAATCCAAAACTTAGGATATGCTATTTTAAGATATATTTGGATTGGAATTATATTGATTATTTTAAAATACAAATATAATTTTTAAATGTTATTAAGAATTTATGGATTCAAAAAATCAAATTTTAATTTTAAAATACAAATGATTTCTTTCAAAAAGAGCTAGTAATCAAGCACATCCTTTTTTTTAATTTTTCAAAGAACACGAGTTGTGTACTATTGGATAATGGTTTCGTGTTCTTGGCTAAAGGGTGGGGTGACCAAGATTTTTTTTTTTTTTTTAATATTGATAAGGCCCTTCACCAAACATTTTTTTTATTTACGTATTCTTTTCTTCTTAAAATATTTGTGGTCTTTAATTATTTTTGTTTTAAATTATCTATTATCCTAATAAATCCAATATATGTTCATTGTTTTTTTAATTGACTTTTATCATTTATTATTTTATTAAATTATAACATTCTTAATTTTTAAAGTAATTTTATAATTTATAATTAAATTAATTTAATCTTTTTCTATAAAAATTTCATACAATAGCTTGTTGGTTTAAAAATATTCCTTCAATTTACGTCACTTGCATTACTTATTTTCATATGTTTATAATTTTCTAATGGTGATTGGAAAAAAATTATAAAGAAAATAATAAAAAATAGTA